>CAMAPE010000016.1:8810000-9477500 GCA_945859875.1 Cuscuta europaea
CAGTTTTTCTTAGAATAAAAAATGGAACTTGAGCAAAAATTAGTCTTCTTTTCTTCAAAAACTTTCTTCTTTCCTTCAGCAATTTCTTTCCTTTTCAGCCTCCACTCTTCCTTCTTCTTCCATCTCTTGTTCACTTCTTGTCCTGTGGACAAAAGAGAAGTGGGATGAGTGGATGTTTCTTTTGAAAAATTAGTTTGGTTAGGAGAGATGTGAGTTTCCTTTTGCACTGTGCTAGAAGTGGATTGGGGAGTTGTTTTAGAGTGGTACTTAACACTCAGTTGGTTAAATTCATTTAAGAGCATTTCCCAGTTACTCTCAAAACCTTTCTTTTCTTAGTCAAACCTTTCTCTCTCATTTTCTAAGGTTTTCTGAAGATCTTTCAGCGTTTGGGCCATTGGAAAGATACAAGGTTCCTTTCCAAATTTAGAAATCCCGATTGTTGGAGGGGGTCTAAGGGATGTCCAAGGTGTGGAACATCCTTCACAGTAGCATGAGGATTCACACACTCATTAATATCAAATTTTTGCCCTTTGCCTGTAAGGCTTTTTTCATTTAGAACGGAATAATTGAAACAAGTTTCAGCTTTTGGGTTCTTTCTCTTTTCTTTTTCTTCTTCAGCGTTTTCTTTTTCACCGGTATAACACATTTTCTGACCATATCCTCGTCTCATGTGATCTAAGTCATAAATCTGAATGCAATCAACTTTCTTTAGATAGCATGGATTAGATATGCCAAGGACGGATCTGGCATTATAGTACGGTCATCACTAATTTGATTTAAGAAGATAGTTTGTTCTGATTGACCTCTTGTAGCAATTAAATCCTCAAGTTCTTTGATTTTGCTAAAGAGAGTATTTCTTTGATTGTCAAGAACATTTTGTCAGCTTTTTCTATACTTAGCTCTATTTCAGTTTGAAACACTTTATCAGTCAGATCAGCAACCTTAAGTGTTAACTCATCAAGTTCGAGTGTCATCTTTTTGGCAACTTGTTTTTCATTTTCAAATTGTATGCTTAAGGAGGCTTTCTGGCCTAGACACCTAACAAATTCTTGGTAGTTATTATATAGCTTCTCCCTTAAGTCATTAATTAAGTCATCCTTATCTTGTAAGGATTGAGAATCAGAAGTACTTACAGTGCTGTTCGAGCTCTCACTTTCGGGGATCGCAGTATCACCCTTTTCTTCTTCATCATCCTCCAACAATGCCATCAGCGCATAGTTCTCTTCTTCTTCTTCATCAGATGAGTCCTCAGCCCAATGATCATTCTCAGCAAGCAGTGCTGTATTCTCCTCTTCCTTTTTAGCCAACAACATCTTTTGCTTGTTCCAGATCATCTTCTGTTTTTAGAAGTTGACGTCCTTTGTCTTGGGAAGACGACAGTCCTTCTTACGATGTCCAGACTTTCCACAATTATAGCATTTGGGAGATTCATCAGTTGCAATTGCTCTGCCAGAGCTGCTTTGATCATGGGTCTTCTGTTTGTAGTTAGAAGAGGAAGTTCTCAGCTTATTTGAGGAGTTGTTCTTCTTTCCCCACTTCTTGGTCAAGAGTGCCATTTTCTTTTGCAACTCTGCCATTTCTTGCTCAAAGTCTATTTCATCATCGCTATCTTCTTCTTCTGACTCAGAGATAACCTTCTTTTTCTTCTTCAGGGCTTTTGCGGGCCTCTTTGGTTGTGCCTGCATTACAAGAGCTAACGGATCAGTTGAATACTGTCCTTCTAGTTCTGCAGCATCACATTCAAATGACCTCAGATGGTCTCTTAAGGTACAGAGGTCCAGTTCATCCAGGTCTAGGCCGGTTCTTGCATCTTTCACATGATTTCTCCATTCAGGATTCAGATTGGACATAAATCTAACATTCATTTCCATATTGGATTTGAATATTTTGATCTTTCTGAGCTCATTGATTAGAGTCATGAATCTCTTGTGGGTTGAAATGAGTGATTCGCCAGGTAAGGCTTTAAAAGAGTCATAGGCCGTCAGAGTACTGACCTTTTTTGTCTTTAGTCCAATGGAGGTTCCCTGCAGTAACTTTGCGACTTCATCCCACATTTCCTTCGCAGTCTGCATACTGTCAATCATAATGTAGATATCATTGGGAATGGCTTGTAACAGGTATGTTTTGACAGTGAGATCAGCCTTCAATCTCTCTGTGTCCTCTGATGTATATTCAGTGGGAGTTTTAATCCGTCTGACTTGTTCAATTGGCGGATTATTGTTCTCATTCCGTGGGATAGTTATCCACAGTACTGCAGGACCTTGAGTGAGGGATTCTAGTAGTGCAGAAGAGTTATCCAGATTCTCTAGAAAGTTGAGAAAACGAGTCTTCCATATCTGATATTCCCCATTTCTCAGTACTGGGGGGTTGCTGTTGTTACCAAGTGCTGATGAGTCGGTTGCCATTGCTGTTATAAACTAACCGTTCGAGATTTGATCAGGAAAAAAAACTAAGGCAGAACCTCGAGATCTAGAAAATTGAAGATCAACCTCGAGATTTAAGATTTCGATATAAGGACTTTGAGATTAAGATGTCGAGTTTTGTGTTTCGAAATTTCAAATGTCGAGTTTAGATCTCGAGATTTGAAATGTCGAGATTTGAAATGTCGAGATATATACTTTGAGATTTTAGATTTCGAGATATCAAAAGTCGAAATCTAGATGTCGAGATCTAAATATCGAGACCCAGATGTCAAGTTCCGAAAGTTTGTATCCTCAAAGTCGAGATCCTGCAAAAAGAAAAATTAGAGTTTTCAAGATCTGAAAGCTGTTTCCTATACTTGTGGATGTCGAGATCCTCCTGTAAAAATTTCAGCTCAAAAAGCTAAACAGAGCCTGTAGTAGAGCTAAAATCGAGATCTATATGTCGAGATCTTTGAGAATGAAAAAAAAATGAAAAGAAAGATCTAAGGTATATTGCTCGATCGTTATGAAAATGTGATTCTAAAAATATAACTTTTACAACGTTTCGACTAGAAACAAGATTACAGATGACAAAGTCGAAAAACGAATAAAACAGCAGAGTCTTTCGTCATTCTTGTCTGATCAGTTCTCGATCGGCTCTGACACCAATTGATAGTCCCAAGATCATCCAACAATCATACAAACAATAGAGTAGAGAATAAACAATGATCCGATTCAATACCAACAAAGATTTTGAATTACAAAGTAGGGTATGAACGGCAAACTTTGGCTCTCTCTCGCTCTACAATGATATGTGCGTTAATAGCTTGTGAGAGTTAGGGTTTGCTTAAGTTAGCATCCTTTTATACATAAGGATGTCTAACTTAAGGCTTACAAGTGGGCTAATGGGCTGAAATACATTTGTGGCCCATATTACACATTTAACTAATAACTACACAAATACAAAGATATTTAATTAGATTGGACACCATAAAATATTCCCAACAATCTCCCCCTTGGTGTTCAATCATGTTCAATCAGCATTGCAGCGCGGATATCTTTGTCTTTGTGTTTATTCATCAATGTAGAGGAGAGCATAGATAAATGTGTGATTTATACCCAGATACAACAGTCGATTATTCTAAGAATATTGATAAGAATTTAAACAGTAGAAGAGAAATTTCATCAATAACGTATACCGTGTATATAGAATGATGAATCCATGAAGAACAGTTACACGATATATGAACGAATAAGCTGGAGAGAGAAATTATAATCTACTGGCTCTACAGAGAAAGATATGCAGAATAGATAGTGTAGAGCAAAAAATCGGCTTTGAAAAGGCGATTCCAAAGGTGTAACTTTTACAACTTTTGAACAAGAAACAAAATTACAGAGCAAAAAATCGACAGAATGAACTACGTTAACAAAAACAGAGTATTCTGCAGGAGTTCTTCTGATCGTTCTCGATCGGCTCTGATACCAATTGTTAGTCCCCTTTTCTGTAACAGCAATGAATAATCGATCTAACAAGGAAGATTAAACGTAAAGATGAACACAGAATGAATCACCGTAAAACCTTCTTTGATAAACCGTGGAACGTACAGCAGAATGATATAAGCGTAAGGCTATGAATAATAAGTACGACGTTCAACCTTTTCCTAAACCTCGGCTCCCTTTTTATAGGCGAGGTTTAGGTTAGGCGTATCAGGCTTTTGGCCTGTTTAAATGGGCCTAACACTTGGCCTGATTTCTATCTAATTTATGCACTATTTAAATACAAGGATTAAATATAAAGCTAATCTATGACCAACTTGATTCACAATTAAATATCTCCAACAATCTCCCCCTTTGTGATCAAGTGCCATTCTCTTATTGCTTCTGTGATTTGAAGTAGTGTTTTCTCAATCCAAGTGCATGTTCATACTGCCTCAGCATATTTCTCTTTTCGAGGCGATCGTCAATGGCCTTTAAAATTGTCTCTACAGTAGAGTGTTCCTTTTGAACATAAGACGATGCCTCTTGAAGATTTTCCTCTAGCTTTGCCTTCATCTGTAGAATCTGCTCTCTGATTATCTTCAGTGTTCCGTCACAGTACTTCTCGATTTCACTGACTACCATCAGACGCTTTTCGTTCTTGTGGTTCAGATAGGTGACTGCTGGCGGTTTGAAGAAGATGTGGTAGGCTGGGAAATCTTCAAGTTCTGGACCATACAGTTTTGGCTTCGTCAGATTTGTCTTCTTTAGATTGCATTCAATAGCCATCTGTAGGTCATGTGAAGAGTGTCCTCTGATCTGTCTAAGCATGAATCTCTTGATAGCTGCGAGGCCTTCGCTGTATACTATGCTCTGCCTGACTGGAAGGTATCTGTAGGCCATGAGCATTTGGTAGATGTCATCCGGTTTCAGCATGCTGAAGTCGTTCTCTTGACAAGTGAATTCGCTCCCATCGGTGCGTTGAAGTCTGAAAGTGTAGAATGTTACTCCATGATAGTCTTCAGCCTTCACTTGTAGAATTTGATGAATCGGGAGAATATTCGACTTCAGATCTTGTTCCATTAGTTCTCTCTGTGTACCGGTTGACCTTTGCAGCAACATATGCAGATGACCTCCAGCGTGCTTTCCTTTCAAGTGAGTAAGGCCTCTTAGCTTCAGTTCGTTCAGTGGCTTGACTTTGTCTGGTCTACGCCAGATATGCTCTCTGATTTCTTCTTGGAAGGGGGCTTTGATACGAACATTATCCCAGGGTTTCTCTGTCTTGGGAAGTCTTCCCGATGATTGTCTTACGACCGATTCAAGAGCTTTCTGGGATTCCTTGTAGTTCTCCCCTTCCTTGCGTTCATCGTCCTTGAGCCGTATAATATCTTCAGAGCATTTGTTGATCAGCTCTCGTAGCCACCAGTTTCTTTGCATGTCTTCTTGCTCGGCTTCAACCCGGAGATCATCCCATTCTGTCCATTTTCTCGGCCATTTGTCGTATATCACCGCCTCTTCCAGTGCATCATGGATGTCTTTGCCTGGGGAAATATATGGAGTTCTTTGTACAGACGATGATTGTTCCTGTGTAGCACTACCGGGTTCACTAGGATTGCCCGTTGACATCAGCTTAGAACTGGGTTCCAACTGATGGCCTGATGGAGAAGATGTACCAGTGGTAACATCATCAGGACTTCCATCCCCTCCTCGGTTGGTATCTCTGGGAGATACGCCTCGGGATGTTATTTCTAGCTCGACCATGCTAGATAGTTTGGCTGTGGATGGTGGCTGTTGGTTTGTTGAGGTTTCTGGTTGAATTGGCTGTGGAGTTTGGCTTGGTAGAGCAGTTTGCTCAAGTGATCGAGGTCGCTTGTTCTCCCCCTCATGAGGATCCGAATCATCGGGGTCCTCATGGGAACGTTTGCGACCACGAAGACTCTCCTTGCAAGTACTCTTGGTTTCAGGTGAGGAAAGAAGAGCTTCTAGTATGGATTGCTGATGAAGAGTGAGGTTGTCTTCTGGGGTATTTAAGAGATTGTTCAGCAAAGCCGAAGCTAGTGTGTCAAAGGATAGGGAGGAGAGATCGATGGAGGGTGTGGTCGGGTGTGGGGAGAATACTGGTTCTGTATTCTGGGTTCCCCGAGAAATAGAAGGGATGGGAATTTGGTTTATGGATTTGTGGGATAGAGGGGTGGAGGATATGGGTTGTGTATGGGAGATGAACGGTTCAGGGGAAGGTTGGGGTGGTGTCTGTTCAGACCGAACCGCTTCGGTGGTCCTAAATTCCTGTGCTAGAGCGGTCATTGCATCTTGCACCCATGGTTTAATGGTGGAATCTAGGAAGCGATTTAGTAGAACGTTTACGTCTTCAAAGGTAGGGTGACCAGTTACGGGGGTTGTAACTGTTGACACAGCATCAGTGAAGATTGCTGATGTGTGGCCTGCATTTAATGATGGAATCATTATGGGCGTAGCAGGGCTTCCAACCGTCATAGCTTGCGCTCTGGTTGTTGCGTTCAGGGTGAGTGCACCTGTATGTGCAGTGAATAGTGTAGGTGTCCTAGAAAAGGAAGAAAATGTGGGAAATGTGACACCTAGACTCGATGTGAGAGAAGAAGGGGTTTTGACCTCGGGAGATAGGTCAATTGTATGCTCAACTGATTCAGAAGGAACCAGCGAGGGGGTTGAGTCCCGTTCTTTTGAAACAATAGCCTTTTGAGAGGCTATCGAGTGGCTGGGAGAGGGCTGTGCATGCGCAGTTGAGCCAGATGCTGCGACTTCTACTCGGGAACCGAAAAGATCGGCTCCTGTGCTTAAGGATTCAGCTCGGCTTATCTGGATAAAGGAGTCGCAGCCCGAGAAGATGTGCTCGTCTGCCTTATCAAACAGGCTTTTTCTGGCTTGGGGCTGGGTCTTAGCCTTGGTAGCCTTGTCATTTTTGACCTTAGCCCTGGTCTCTCGGATGACAACTTCTTCCTGGTTGATTGATGTCTTGATGGAGTGAGTTGCCTCGTCGTAATCATCCTTGGAGCAATTAGTCTCGCTCGGATCAGCTCTTGGTTTAGCTTTTTCTTTTATGGTGAAGACTTGAGGTCTGCGAGCTATGATTGGTGCTGCGTCTTCAGCAGTAATTCTTCTCTTCTTCGGAGATTCGACGGGCAGCTTCCCTTTTCTGATCAGTGCATATGTGAGCTCCACATCATCGCTATCATTGTCATCACTGTCATCATCCGAGTCCGATTTTTCACTCTCTGTGCCCACGCTCTCGGGAGCCTTGTCGTCAGTGTTTGTTTGGGTTCCACTAGACGATTCACTGGCCGTTTCCTCAGCGTCTTCTTCGGTGCCCTCAGCCGCCTGACTCGTCTCTAGAGAGTCGTCAGACTTCCCTTCATTGGGCAAACCGGCCACTGGTTTCTGTGGCTTTTGGGCTCTCTTAGGACCCTTACTTACACTCGGCTTTGTCCCTTGGGTAGGTCCAGCTGGGTTTTGCTGAACCATAGGGACGGTTTTCTCGGTGGCTTCTTTGTATTGTTGGACTGCTGGATTTGAAGATTTTACCAGCTTTAGCAGAAATCCAGGTATCTTCAGACCAAAAGAAGGATTCTTGTCTGCTTTGAAGTACTGCAGTTTCGGTGCTGTGAAGTGAGGATCTGTACTGCGTCTTGGTATTGTTGAATGCTCTGCCATGAGGTCGTTGATGATCAACCCAAGCCACCTAGCGTACGGAATGGTACCTGGCCTATTCTTTTCTTTGGCCTTGACCAGGTCCATTAGCTCTGAGTAGAAGAGCTGAGCCAGATCGTAGTTCTTGTTGAATGCGATGCCATGAAAGATTAGCAGGATCTGCTTGTTGCATTTGTCAAACCCGGCATGCTTCGGTGACAGACACTTGTTCACTAGCCCGAAGAGATTTTTCCACGGGTGATGGAGATATGCACCGTTGAAATTTGAGAGCTGTGGCAGTAGTGATGTGTAGCCAAGGGATGCCACGTCTTTGAGCAGATCAGGGATGGACGGCAGTGCATCGTATTCGTCATGTATCGGCAGCGATAGAGTAGTCCGTAGAGTGGATGGTGTCAGAATCACCCGCATGCCGTTCAACTTGGTCTTGATCTTGGAACGATCCTTCAATGAATCAGTATGCATGTGGCCCCAAAATTGTTGTAGGTATATCTCTGGCACTGGTTTGGCGTTGTTAAGTGCAGGCCAGAGATAGTGACCTTTCATTATGGCCGGAATGATCGGGTTCTGGCACTTGAAGACGGTGAGGTCTAGCTGGAAGTTGTTGTCCAGCACCTTGATCCACTTTCCCTTGGGGTAGATGGCGTCGTCAATCTGTGTTTGAGTGTTTCCTGCCATTTTAAACTGTAGAAGCAGGGGGTCAGTATATGAATTTCAACTGTTTGATTTGAATGAAAGAGTTTGATTTGCAGTTTGTCAGATAAGTTTATGCGGATGGAGTTTTGAAAAAAATTCTAAGTTCAAATCTCAAATCTCGAGATTCATATCTCGAGATCAAGATGTCGAGATGCAGATCTCGAGATCTTGATTTCGAGATACAAATCTCGAGATCAAGATGTCGAGATGCAGATCTCGAGATCTTGATTTCGAGATTCAAATCTCGAGATCAAGATGTCGAGATGCAGATCTCGACATCTTGATTTCGAGATTCAAATCTCGAGATCAAGATGTCGAGATGCCCATCTCGAGATCTTGATTTCGAGAAGATGAACCGACGAATTTTGACGAAATTTTCACCTGCAAAAACAACAATATAACAAACAATAACAATCGATTTCGACCAAGAAAAACCTTTTTAAGTTGATTTTGAAAAAAAAGAAAAAAAAACGATTGAGATGCCAATCTCGAGATCGTTCGAGTGAACACAGTTGAAGATTAGGATTTCGAAATCGAGTGACGAGAAGATGATTCGTTTGAGGCGTCTGAATTGAACTCGAAATCGATGGGAAACTACCTTAGTGTTTTGCGAAAGAGAATCGGAGGAGGAGAAGGTTTTCGAAAACAAGGTTTTGACGAAGAAGAACAGTCGAAGAGCTCTGCAGTTGTGAAAAGTTAAGAATGGAAAGAGAAGGCCTTTTTCGAGGCTTATATACGCGAGAGAAAAAAATTTGGACCTCCTCTGAACAATTGAGCCCGAAATGTTGGGCTGACACATATGTGGTAAAATAGAGAGCTCCCCCTTAATCAGTGAAAAATAGCTCCCCCTCAAACAGTGAAAATTTTCTCCCCCTCAAAAAATGCAACGAACAATATGTACAAATGCAACGCACACACACTATTTTTTGTTCTTTTTGATTTTTTCACCCACTCAACATATGCAACGCACACACACTATTTTTTGTTATTTTTCTGATTTTTCACCCACTCAACACATGCAACGCACACACACTATTTTTTGTTATTTTTCTGGTTTTCTCCCCCTCAACACATGCAACGCACACACACTATTTACAAATCCCACACACACACACTTTTTAGATCAGTGGAGACATAATTAAACGGGCTCGAGGTTCAACATGCCCAACTTGGAGACTAGGAACTGGAATCGTTTTTCATCCAATGCCTTAGTGAACAAGTCAGCCAGTTGAAGCTCTGAGCTTACAAAATACATGTCAATGTCTCCTTTCTCCACATGATCCTTGATGAAATGATAGCGCAGGTCGATGTGTTTGGTGCGGGAGTGATGAACTGGGTTGCTGGTGATGGCTATGGCACTTTGAGAGTCACTGTAGATCGGGATATGGCGGAGTGTGTAACCGTAGTCCTTTAGCTGGGTCTTCATCCATAAAATTTGTGAACAACAGCTAGCAGCCGCGACGTATTCTGCCTCGGCCGTAGATGTTGACACACAGTTCTGTTTCTTGGAAGACCAGCAGACTAACTTATCGCCCAAGAATTGGACTGCCCCCGATGTGCTTTTGCGATCCATCCGGCAACCAGCAAAGTCAGCATCCGAGTATCCGACTAGGTCAAAACCTGAGTGCTTGGGATACCAAAGGCCTAGATTCACAGTGCCTTTGAGATATCTCAGAATTCTTCGAACAACGGTCAGATGGGATTCCTTCGGATTTGCCTGAAAGCGTGCACATAAGCATGTGGAGAAAACAATGTCAGGCCTGCTTGATGTGAGATATAGCAAAGATCCAATGATGGCCCTGTAGTTTGTAGCATCAACTGACTTCCCGGAGGGGTCTGAGTCCAGTTTGTTGGTTGGGGACATGGGGGTCGTCATGGAAGATTTGCCATCAATGTTGAATCTCTTAAGCATTTCCAGAATATACTTTGACTGATTGATGAAAATGCCGTCAGAAAGTTGTCTTACTTGCAGGCCTAGGAAGAAATTCAGTTCTCCCATCATGCTCTTCTCGAACTTGGTTTTCATCAGTTTCTCAAAGTGTTTGCACAGACGTGGATTAGAGGAGGCGAAGATAATGTCATCAACATAGATCTGAATCAGGATGATGTCAGACTTCTGTCGTTTGATGAAAAGTGTGGTATCAATCTTCCCTTTTGAGAAACCTGAGTCAATCAGAAATTCTGTTAATGCATCATACCAAGCTCTTGGTGCCTGTTTTAACCCATACAGAGCTTTCTTTAGCTTGTACACATGGTCGGGATATCTGGGATCTACGAATCCTTCAGGTTGAGCGACATAGACTTCTTCTTCCAAGACTCCATTCAGAAAGGCAGTCTTGACATCCATTTGAAAGACAGTAAAGTTCTTGTGGGCCGCGTACGCAAGAAAAAGGCGGATTGCTTCAATTCTTGCTACGGGTGCAAATGTTTCATCATAGTCTATGCCCTCTTGCTGATTATATCCTTTAGCGACCAGTCGTGCCTTGTTCCTTATCACTATGCCTTCTTCGTCCTTCTTGTTCTTGAACACCCATTTTGTGCCAATGATGGTTTTCTGAGGGGGTTTAGGCACAAGTGTCCATACATCTAGTCTGTCAAATTGATTGAGTTCATCTTGCATGGCAATCACCCAATCTGGATCAGCGAGTGCCTCTGAGACTTTGGACGGTTCATTCTTGCTTAGAAAGCATGCATAGTGACATTCATTTGTTGTTGTTGATCTCGTCCGCACACCTTGACTTGGATCACCTATTATCTGTTCAACAGGATGTGCTCTTGTCCACTTCCTCTCATGAGCTAGAGGAGTTGGAGTAATTATTGGTTGATCTGAGTCCTGATATGAATTTGAAGGCTCTGGGGCAGCTGTGGTGTGTAGTGGAGATGATTCCGGACTTATGGCAAAGCCGTGATCATCCACACCTCTGGGATTGGTTTGAGGGGTTGAGGGTGTGGATGGTACATCATCTGGTCCTGTGAGGAGCGGAATTTCTGCTGTTGGAGTTGATGTTGTCTCTGGTGTGTATGCAGGAGGTGGAGATTGTGAGTTCTCGTAAAAGTTTCTGAAGAGAGAGTCGAGAATCACATCGTCGTGTTCAGTGTTTGGTTCAGCTTTATCAGAAGCTACTGGTACAGCAGTGGATGGATCGGTCTGGAGATGTTCAATAGCAAAGTCTGCCATTTCATAGAATGTAATGTTTACACTCTCGATGACAGTCCGCTTGTCTCTGAGATAGACTCTGTAAGCTTTGGATTGCAGTGAGTAGCCAATGAACACGCCTTCTCTGGCTTTGGGATCCAGCTTACTTCTCTCTGTCCGATCATTGAGTATGAAGCACTTGCAGCCAAAAACCTTGAGGAAAGAAATATCAGGAGTTTTGTTGAATAGGATCTCATATGGAGTCTTGTCGAAGCGCTTGTGGATGAAGGTTCTGTTCTGAGTGAAGCACGCGGTATTGATTGCCTCTGCCCACATGAAGTGAGGCAGTCTTGATTGGATTAACATGGTGCGTGCTGCTTCAACAAGGGTTCTGTTCTTTCTCTCAACAACTCCGTTCTGCTGGGGAGTTTTAGCTGCTGCAAATTGCTGAGTGATACCGAGTGATTAATAGAACTCAGTGAGAGTCTGATTTTTGAACTCGGTACCATTGTCAGTTCTGACAATTCGAACACTGTGCTGTAGCAGTTTCTGGATCGTTCTGATAAAGGTCATAATGTTTTCCGCAGCTTCGTCTTTTGATCGGAGAAATTTTGTCCATGTATACCTAGAGAAGTCATCAACGATCACCAGAGTGTATTTGCGACCGTTGATACTTTGAACTCTCATAGGTCCACACAGATCCATGTGTATTAGCTGCAACTGATGAGTAGATGAAGGTTCAGATTTTGACTTGTGGGAGCTTCGCGTCATTTTGCCCATTTTGCAGGCACTACAATGATTTTCAGCGGAAGACTTTAGCAGAGGAAGCCCCTTGACAAGTTTCTTGGAGGACAAAGTTGATAGATGTTTGAAGTTCAGATGGGAGAGACGTCTGTGCCATAGGTTGTTCTGTTCAGTTGAGGCTTTGGACAACAGACAGATGGAAGTGGTGGATTGGACGCTTTTCAGATCAATAGTGTACAAATTTGATGTTCTGTAACACGTTAATAATGTATTTCCTGTGCTGTCAAGAACACATCATTGTTTTGCAAAGAACCTCACTTCCATCCCGCTGTCACAGAATTGTCCAATGCTCAGTAAGTTGTGTTTGAGCCCTTTGACGAATGAAACATCTTTTATTGTGACGCTGGCACAGATGACGTCCCCATACCCAAGGATAGGAGATGAGGCGTCATTCCCGAATCTGACATTTCCTCCGTAGCAGTTGGTGTAGTTGCTCAAAAGGTGCTTTATTCCGGTCATGTGGGTTGAGCATCCTGAGTCTAAGTGCCACACATGACCGTCCTGCAAAACAATCAAATAGGATTAGGTACCCAACTTGGAGTGGGTCCTTCCTTATTATCAAGAAACACCTTTTTAAATCTTGCTTTGAGCAGTGATCCAAGGTCAGCTGCTCTTTCAACAAAAGATCTATCTTTGATGGGCTTTCCAATTGCCAGATCTGCTTTTGCAGTGTGTCTGGTTTTTGGAGTCCACCTAGCACTTTCCATTTTGGTGGGTCTGATGTTGTGAACCCACCTTTCCATTTTAGTCCTTGTGGGTCTAAGTTTGGGGACCCACCTTTCAGTTGCAGTTATGATGGGTCTTCGATTTGGACCCCACCTTTCAGTTTCAGTTATGATGGGTCTACGATTGGGAACCCACCTTTCAGTTTTAGTTATGATGGGTCTACGATTGGAACCCACCTTTCAGTTTTAGTTTGGATGGGTCTTCGTTTGGGGACCCACTTATTCGATTCAGGTTTGGTAGGTCTCATCTTGGGGACCCACCTTTCCGTTTCAGTTTTGACGGGTCTTATCTTGGGGACCCATCTTTTTGTTTTAGGTTCAGGAGGAGAGTAGACAGGTGCTTTGTGATTGAACGGTTGTTTCTTGAGTTTGGTTTTGAAAATCTCCTCCTTAGAAAGCCGATTAACATGTTTCCTAGAATGAACTCTAAGGGCATATTTCATATCTGGAATACAAAACGTTCCCTTAGAAGTTCCTTTCTTGGTTTCATTTTCAGGTTTAAACTTTCTGGAAGGCTTAGATTTAACAACATTCACATCACATTCATAATTATGGGGATCTGGAACAGAATAACCATAAGCAACACTTGTATTATAAATAGAACTTTGTCTAGAAGATGTCTCAGAAATATTCAGCTTGGGACTCAAGACTGAACTGTTAGAAGTTTGCTTTGTAGAGACAGAATTACAATTAACTTTTGAGTAAAATATTGAACTAGATCTAGGGCTGGCACTTTTCTCAAAAACTTTCTTTTTGCCATCTGCGATTTCCTTCCTCTTTTTCCTCCTCTCATTTTTCCTCCTCTCATTCTTCTCTTATCCTTCCTTATTCACTTCATTCCCTGTAAACAAAGGAGAAGAGAGATGAGTGGACGAACCTTTAAAAGTATTGTTTTTCTCATGTGAGGTGTGTGAGCTGTCAGGCTTGGTCGTAGAAGGGTCTGTTTTAGCATGAAACTGCTCACTCAAATCATTAAATTTTTGAAGAAGTTCCTGCCAGTTGCGCTCAAAACCTTTCTTTTCAGTTTCAAATCTCTCTCTCTCGTTATCAAGAGTTTTTTGTAGATTTTTGAGCTTTTGAGCCATGGGAAAAATGCATGGTTCCTCACCAGTTTTAGCAATACCAACTCTTGGGGGAGGGTCTAGAGGGTGTCCTATGTGAGGAATATCTTTGGCATAAGGGTCAAGGCATTCACTAAAGCAGGAAGTAGGTTTTTCTTCTGAAAGTTGTTTTTCATTTACAGAGGGATAATCACAAGAAATCGCAGGTTTTGGTTTCTTTCTCGTTTCTTCTTCTGCTTCAGCATAATCTTCATCACTTCGAAAATACATTTTCTCACCAAACCCTAGTCCCATGTAATCTTTGTTATAGATTTGAAGGCAATTAACTTTCTTAAGATTACATGGGTTAGTTATGCCCAGTCCTGTTTTAGCATTGTAGAATCGGTCATCCTTTTGTTTGTTGTTAAGCAGAAAAACAGTTTGTTCAGATTGACCTCTTCTAGCAGCTAGATCTTCTAGTTCTTTTACTTTATTTAAAAGCGTTCTTCTTTTGTTATGCAAAAAATCGCATTCAGCCTTTGCTGTGCTTTTTTCCCGTTCACTGTCCTCAAATTTCTTAGTTAATTCAGCTATCTTAAGTTCAAAGCTTTCAAAATCTGATGACACCTTTTTGACTTGATCTTTTGCAATTTCAAGTTTAATACTTAAGGAAGACTTTTGGTCTAGATTCTGTTTCAGAACTCTATGATTATTGTCTAGTCTCTCCTTTAGTTCTTTGATTAGATTGTCCTTTTCAAGTAAGGACTGCATTTGATTATTTAAAGAAGTATGTGAGGTACTTACAGAGCTTGTTGAGCAGTTGCTTTCGGGGATCGCAACATCACTCTTTATTTCATCTCCCTCCACACGTGCCATAAGGGCATAGTTGTCTTCCTCTTCCTCCTCCTCAGAAGAATCTTCTGCCCAGTTCTCATTCTCAGCAATCATGGCAGAGGTTTCTTCTTCTTTCTGCACCATCAGCATTTTCTGCTTATTCCACAGCATCTTCTGCTTGTAGAAGTTAGCATCTTTCTTCTTTGGGAGGCGGCAGTCTTTGATCACATGTCCTGGTTTGCCGCAATTATAGCATTTAGGAGCTTCTTCTGCCGATGATGCCTTCCTAGAAGATCCTTGATCATGGTTCTTCTGCTTGTAGTTTGAGGAGGAAGTTCTTAGCCTGTTGGAGGAGCTGTTCTTCTTAGCAAATCTCTTGGCAAGCATTGCCATCTTTTTCTGTAAGTCTGCTAGCTCAGCCTCTAGATCAGATTTGTCATCTTCACTCTCATCATCATCTGATTCGACCACCACCTTCTTCTTTTTCTTCTTTAGTGAAGTGGTTGTCCTTCTTGGCTGAGCATCCATTACAAGAGCTAAGGGGTTTGTGGTGTGATGATCCTCAGCACAGGCAACCTCGTTGACGAATTGCTTCAGATGTTCATAGAGTGTGCAGAGGTCAATTTCGTCCAAATCTATCCGAGATCTGACATCCTTCACTGTCTTTTCCCATGCAGGATGCAAGCTGGATAAAAATCTAATATTCAGTTCCAGATTAGACCTGAATACTTTGATCTTTCTAAGTTCATTTACCAATTGAACAAGTCTGTTGTAAGTCTCATTCAATGGTTCTCCTCGACCTGCTTTGAAGGAGTCATAAGCGATGAGAATCGTAGTCTTCTTTGTTTTGAGGCTGATGCTTGTGCCTTGTAGCAGCTTCTCAATTTCATCCCACATTTCCTTAGCTGTCTGCATGCTATCTATGAGAACATAAACCTCATTCGGTATTGCTTGAAGGAGGTACGTTTTGGCCATAAGATCACCACGAAGTCTGAGCTTGTCGGCTTCTGTGTATTCAGACGGCACTTTTCTCCTTATTTCTGGAAAAATAGGAGGATTGTTCTCTGGATCTCCACCAACTGAAATCAAGAGTTCAGCTGGTCCTTCAAGCAAAGATTCAAGCATTGCAGAAGAGTTCTCTTTGTGCTCGAGGAAGTTTAGAAATCTGTTCCTCCACATTTGATATTCTCCCTTCCTGAGGCTAGGAGGGGTACTGCTGTTCCCTTGTGCATTGTATTCTGACCCCATTGCTGTACTAAACTGACCGTTCGAGAAAATTGATCAAAAGATTTTCAGAGGCAGAATCTCGAAAAATCAGATGTCTAGATCTGAATATCAAAATCTCAGATTTCGATAAAGGAGGCCCGGTATCGAGATTTGGGCTCGAGATTAAGGATCTCGAGATTAGGGATCTCGAAATTTCAAATTTCGAGATGCTGATCTCGAGATTTGAAATGTCGAGAAGTTAATCTCTCGAAATCTTAATCTGATGAGTCAAATGTCGAGACCAGATGTCGAATCCTTTTCTCGAAATCAAGATTTCGAAATCCTAGATGTCGAAATCCTCAATGTCGAAATCCTTCAACCTGTAAAAATCAGATAATCAAAATCTGAAGATAGTTTCCTGTAGAGTTGAATGTCGAGATCTTCTGGTAAAGTTTTCAGCTCGAAAAACGTAGCAGAACCTGTGAAGAAGTAGGATGTCGAGATGCCTAGCTCGAGATATCTCGAAATCCTAAATTACGTAAAACACAAACTGAAGTATACCCTTTGATCGCTTTGAAAAGGCGATTCCAAAGGTGTAACTTTTACAACTTTTGAACAAGAAACAAAATTACAGAGCAAAAAATCGACAGAATGAACTACGTTAACAAAAACAGAGTATTCTGCAGGAGTTCTTCTGATCGTTCTCGATCGGCTCTGATACCAATTGTTAGTCCCCTTTTCTGTAACAGCAATGAATAATCGATCTAACAAGGAAGATTAAACGTAAAGATGAACACAGAATGAATCACCGTAAAACCTTCTTTGATAAACCGTGGAACGTACAGCAGAATGATATAAGCGTAAGGCTATGAATAATAAGTACGACGTTCAACCTTTTCCTAAACCTCGGCTCCCTTTTTATAGGCGAGGTTTAGGTTAGGCGTATCAGGCTTTTGGCATGTTTAAATGGGCCTAACACTTGGCCTGATTTCTATCTAATTTATGCACTATTTAAATACAAGGATTAAATATAAAGCTAATCTATGACCAACTTGATTCACAATTAAATATCTCCAACAGAGTCCTATCTCTAGTTCAGTTATGATGGTGCCTTCTTCAAAACTTTTGATCCATTTAGCTCTATTCCTTGGAGCACTCATGTTAACTTTTGGAAGATTGTTCTCTATGGCCATTTGCAAATCAAAGAGACAATAATATTTGACTTGTCGCATCATGAATATCTTGAGTGCATTTAGTCCTAGGTCTTTGTCCTTTTGAGATAAATATGGAAAATTGACAAATCTGTAATAGTAGAATAGCTGAATGAGATCTTCTTCAACAACGTAGTACAGATCAGCTTTGGATGATCTTTGAATCATTCCATTTTGTCGTTCAAACTCAAAGATCGGATAGAATGTTTTTCCAATGTTATGAATCTCTATTGCTTTAATCCCTATGATAGGTGAATCAGTGTGCTTAGTCAATCTCTTTCTGTGTCCATATGGATCATTCTGATCAGCAGACATATTTCTCAGCATCCAAATGTGACCGGAGGCGTCTGTTCCTTTCAAATGTTCTAGTCCTCGTAGCTCAAGCTCGTCAATCTTCTTGATTCCTTTCTCACTTCTCCAAATTCGTGGTCTGAGATCTTGGTATGGAACAATGATCTTGACGTTTTCCCAAGGTGTTTCAAACCAGTTTTCTATATTGGAATCACCTGGGCGTCTCTTGATTAGATCTTTGACAATGTGAAAATCAGGAAGTGGATCATCGTAGAATTCTCCTTGAGCATACTCTTTAGGTTCAAGTCCCATTAACTTTTCTGCAGCGGTTTTCTTGATTTCTCGAATGAAATTCAGCTTCTTGAGAGCATCTGCGTTGTTCAGCTTCTGAAGTTTATCTTTCTCATTGTCTTCAATCCATTCGAGTAATATCAGATCAGCAGCTTTCTCTTTGAGCTCATTTTCCTTTGGCTTTGAAGACGGTGGTTGATCAGTAGATCTAGGCTTTGCAACCTGTGGGACTTGTGTAGTTGTAACTGGAGGGACAGATGTGGGTAATGTAACACCGGGGTCACAAAGACTTACCGTTTTCATCATACTAGAGATGAACTCGTTCTGATGGCCTGAAGACAATGGTGATTCATATGTTGCATTGTCAGGACTTCCTTCCAATCCTTGGTCAACATCCATGAAGGATGAGCCTATAGAAGTTCTCGAGGGGACACAAAGTCCTGGCTCAGTGTTAATGGGCTCGGAAAGGTGATAAACGGTTCAGAGCTAGTGGATGATGGAATGATAGATTGAGATGTGGTTTGCTCACAAGCACATTGCCTTTTCTCCCCCTCATGATGATCCGAATCATCGGTGTCATCATGCTTACGCTTAGGCAAGCGTTCTTGATCACGGCAAGTGGTGGATGGAATGAATGGAGGGGTGAGGGCTATGATGTTTCGTACTTGAATGAGGTGAGGTGGGAGGATGGGTTCGGATAGGAGTCTATCAAGGAAGTACTCGGATAAATCAAGAATGTTCATTTGTTTTGGGTCAGGGTTTGAGGTAGATGGTGTGGATATGATGGAGGTGGATGTGATGGTGGATGGAAGAGTTCCTATGCAGGGAGTTGGGTGTGATCCTTGGTCTGCTATGCCTGTTGGGACTATAGGACGTAGGTCTTGTAAAAGTGAAAGCTTGAAGGCTACAAGTTCAGACCTTAGATCCTTCCTAGTTAAACTAGAAAAAGAAGCAAATCCTGACCTATATGAAGTATCAGTTCTCACAGCACCACTAAAAATAGCGGTGCCATGGCCTGCTGGGGAGATCAGTGTGGCAGGACTTCCAACCATCATTGTCGTACCTCTGGTTGTTATGACAGGTGGTAATGAGCCTGTATCAGTGTGTGCAGAAGTAGAAGGTTGTGCCCTAGAAAATGATAAAAAATTTGGGAATGTGGACACATGACCTAATGTGCATTGGGTAGTAGTGTGGAGTGGTTCACTGATGGGTTCCCCTTGTGGGATTGAAACAACCATCTGTTGGGAGACAATTGAGTGGTCTAGGCTTGGCTCATTTTGCGCTATTGAACTCGATGTACCTATGGGCTGAGTTCTACTCGGGAACTGAAAACGCCAGAACCTATACCTATGGGCTGAGTTCGGTGTATTTCAGTGACTGGTGGTGATGTAACAATTAAAGCACTAGAGGAGGAGACATCAGCTCTCTTGGACTGAGTCTCACCTGCCCTCTTTTTGGTCTTAGTCACTCTCGGACCCTTACTTCCACTCGATTTTGATTTTCCTTGGGTAGACACAGTGGGGTTTGACTACGTCATAGGAAAAGAAGAGATACTAACTTTGTATTCAGCGACGTGCGGATCATTTAGAGCAGCAAGGTTGAGAAGAGCATCAGGAATTTGCATGGGCTGCATATCAGGAGTGTTCTCAGAGTTCTTGAAGTGAATGAGTTGAGGAATGACTTGCAGCTCTGTTGGTGGCCTTTGTGGAATGTTGGCATCTTCTTTCATGAAGTGGTCGATTAGAATTGAGAACCAACGTACATATGGGATGTACTTGCTCTTATTGTTCGATGCCCTTGTGCTCAGTTTCTCTAAGATTTTGAGCCATATCAGCTGCGCCCAGTCATAATTCTTTGAAAACATCACACCGTGGACCAGCTTTAGAATGTGAATGTTGCATTGGTCATGGCTTATTTGCTTGGATGAGAGGCACTTGTTTAGAATGGCAAAGAGAGTTTTCCACGGTCCTGGTAGTTTGTTGCTGATGAATTGAGAAGATGAGGTCATAGGAGGTAGATGGCCTATTTTCAACATGTCAGAGAAGATTGTGGGCGGCTCAGGGAATGGGTCGTATTCAGATTATATGGGTAGGTGAAGGAGGGTACGGAATGTGTTTTGGGTGATGATGATGGTGGAGTTGGCTAGTGTGGCTTGGAGAGTGGGTGTGGGATTGTCAGTGGTATGCATGGTACCCCAGAGCTGTCTCAGGTAGATTTTCGGGGCTTTGACAGACAATGTGAGTGCTGGCCACAGAGGATGCCCTTTGAGTATTGAGATCACCACTTTGTCTTGACATTTGAGCACAGTTGGATCCAACAAATAGTTGTTGTCTTTAATGCCGATCCAACTTTCCTTAGGATACACTTCCTCCTCAGATAAGAATGTCATTTCCTGAATTTGCACAGATAAGAACACTTGTGATTAGTAAAGAATGGTTTTGGGCTAAGCTGATTTGGGCGTTGGGATTTGGTTGAGGAATTGGTAAGTGGGCTAAAATGAAATTGGGCTTAGGATTTAGGAAAGTGGAGTTCGGGTCAAAAGATTTTGGGAGCCCATCTCTTAATGATTTCGGGTGCCCGTTAAAAGATCTCGGATTGGGTTTTTCCAGATAGGAGGATTTCAGGAGTGTAGAGTTTAGGGGGTAGGATGTCGGGTAGGTATTTCGAAAGGGATTTCGGGTAGGGAACTCAGATAGGAATCTAGGATGATTTCGGATGGAAATTCGGTAGGGGGATTTTGGTAGAGATTTCGGGTCAATTTAATAATTTCGGAGGCCCGGTAAGATAGAAGGATTTCGAAAGGATTTTGGGGAGGGAATCTCGGATGTGGTTTTCAGGTAAGGTTTTCGGGTTGGACTTTTGGCAAAGAAGATTTTGGGAGAGGAATTTCGGGAGAGGGATTTCGGGAGAGGTCGTAATGATGAAAGATCTCGGGAAAAGGAATTCGGCAGGGTATGTTTCTGAGATTGGGATTTTTGGTCTAGATTTCGAGTGGGATTTCGGGTGAAGGGATTCGGATGGGTGTGATGTGAATGATTTCGGATGGCAAGCTTTTGGGCTATGGGAGTTTAAAGGTTTCGAAGATGGGAAGGTGAAGGTCGTCGGTGAGGAGAGGGGTGTTTAATGATGATTGTCGACGGTGAGGGGTGGTTGCTGGTGGTCTGCGCCGGTTTCCTTCACGTCGTTTTTGAACCAGTGTACCTGCAATAAGAACACACTCTCACACACATGCAAACTTATGAAGAAGAGTTTGATAACCTTGAGAATGAAGAGGATGATGACCGAAGAAGATGAAGTTGGTAACTTTTGGAAACCTCTGAGTGTTGAAGATCAATAGTGCGTGAAAAGAGAGAGAGAGAGAGAGAGAGAGAGAGAGAGAGAGAGAGAGAAGGAGAGAATGGAAAAATTAAACAGATTTCTTTCTTTAAGTACCCACAGAAGAAGAAAGTGAAAATCTTTTTGTGTTTTTCTGATTTTGGAAACTGACTCAATTTAACTGACTAAAATTCCTAGACTTACTCAAATAAAAGAAAAATATTTTTGTGATTTTCAATTTTATAAAAAAGTTGCGGATACTGAAAGAAATTAAATTACTCCCCCTCAATTGTAGCACTCAGATCAGACTAATTTTGCTCCCCTCAATGTTTGCACATGTTTAGGGAAACAGACTGACAGACCAAGAAACTGAAAAAAAATTAAGAATTGACACGACAAAACAAAACAAAAAAATTAAAACAAAAAGATGAAAAAAAAACTCCCCCTATACTTGTGCATGATTTAAAATTCCAAATTCAGCATTCCCAGTTTAGAGACCAGGAACTGAAATCTTTTCTCGTCCAGAGCTTTTGTGAATAGATCAGCCAATTGTAGCTCAGTGCACACAAAGTATAGGTCCACATGACCTTTTTCAATATGATCTTTGATGAAGTGGAATCTCAGATCAATGTGCTTAGTGCGAGAATGATGAAATGGGTTACAAGAGATAGGAATCGCACTTTTTGAGTCACTGTAAATCGGAATGTGGTCAAAGTAGAATCCAAAGTCGCGTAGTTGAGTCCTCATCCATAGTACTTGTGAACAACAACTAGCAGCATCAACATATTCAGCTTCTGCCGTAGATGTAGACACACAATTTTGCTTCTTTGAGGACCAACAGACCAGCTTTTCTCCAAGAAATTGAGCACTACCAGAAGTACTCTTTCTATCCATTTTACATCCAGCGAAATCCGCATCAGTGTACGAAATGAGATCAAATGCAGTCTCCTTAGGATACCAGAGTCCTAGATTAGGAGTTCCTTTTAGATAACGTAGAATCCTTTTCACAATAAGCAGACGGGATTCCTTTTTTTTTAAAGAGAGGAATTTTATTGAAAAGGAAAAGTAAATAGTACAGAGAAAGAGAAATGAAAAAAAGAAAATAAAAGAAGGGAAAAAAACCATACAGAGAAAGAAAAAGCTAAAAACTACACCAAAGGAAATTCTCTGGCCTAAGACCTTGTAGTCATGCTGTGCCGCCTTTTATTTTTCTGAGGTTTCCTGTAGATTTTGAGCTGCGTGTTTAGGTTTTCTGTCGGTAGGCAATTTTCAGCGGTAACAAACTTGGATTTTCTGCAGATCGCTCTGTTGAATTTTGATTTCCTAATTTCTTCTGGAGTTGAGATAGGAGGACGACGCTCATTTTCAGTGGCATGACCCAGAAATTCGTCCATGAAACCAGAATCATCAGATTGGTAAAAGGTATCTGAAGCGTCCGAGTAAGCCTGGACAGGCAGAGGCCGCTCTACTGGAGTAGGAGAGTTTTGTTTCTGTGAGTAAGCCTCTCGAATTTGGGATTCCAAAATAAGTTTTGATATAGATTTTGGTTCCTCCGAAAGAATCATGGTTTCTTGTAGCATATCCATTCCTGTCTCCTGCACTAAATTGCTCAGTCCAACAAAATTTGATAATATAGCCATGATAGTAATTAAATTGGAATTGTTTGGGCCCATGGGGATTATAATGAAGCTACCCTTTTCTTTAGCAATCTTCAGATACCACCCTGAATTGTTGCAATTTGAGGAGACCGTGATAGGACCAAACCTTCTGTGTTCTTTAAAATTATCTGATCGGGAGAGATGGTTTATATATCTGAAGATCTCGGGCTCTTTATTTTTTTTGAAATCCATCCTATGCAGTGAGGATTTTTTAAATTCCAAAATGACCAGATCATTTTTCGTGACGGCAAATCTAAAGGTCTTTAATTCAATATTGATAGAATCAAAACCTTCCTCTCCAAAAAATTGGAACGTTTCTGAAGCCTCGAATAAGTCATCCGTAGAGGGCAATATTTTAGCCGGATCCAGACTTGCTGACTCTATAGGAGTTGTTGACTTTCCTTTTGACCTAGGTGTCAGCTTTGCTTTATAATTGGTAGGTGTATTTTTTTGTCCGAATTGGTCTTGACCACGTCTTCCCATGTGAGGTTTAGAATGGGGTCTGTCCTTTCTGCCTCGTCGATGTACTGGATGTCGAAGGTGGGTCTCTCAGCTGCAGAGCTTGGCGCAGAGCAGGATGAGGCTTCTGCCAAGGATTTGTCGCGTCTGCTACCTCCTCCCAGCTGCGGTGGCTCTTCATCGCAGAGATGAAGATGTTATCTTGAGCTTCCTATCGCCTTACTGTTATTGAATGTCATAATCCTCTGGCTCCGATTGTCACGGCTGAAGTTTCTGTCAAATCGATTGCGTTCCTCTCTAGGTCTGTGAATTTTGATTTCCAGGGCCGAACTACTAGATTCATATTCGTAATCAAAATTGTTGGCCAGTAGTAGTTGTTGGTACCGGTTGTTGACACTCTCTACCCAATTGAATTCAGAGACGATACTTTTGCGAGGTTGAAGTCTGCGTTTGGGATGGGGATGCCGTCGTCCCCTGTAGATGACGGTGCGCCAGCCCTCATCTTCCCCCGTTTGGGGTTGTTGATGAATCTGGGCATCTCGTCTTCGTCCCATCGAATTTGGTCCTGGGATTTGGGGGTGACATGGTCTGTTTTGAATAGAAATTAAGGCGTGTGGACTGTGAGAGATGGGATTCCTTTGGATTTGCTTGAAAGCGAGCACAGAGACAAGTAGCAAACATAATATCAGGTCGACTTGAGGTCAGATACAGTATCGAACCAATCATTCCCCTATAAGAGGTAACATCAACAGGCTTTCCTGATAGATCAGTATCAAGTTTACAAGTAGGAGTCATCGGGGTTTTCACAGGGGTGCTATTCTCTTGACCGTGTCTCTTTAGCAAATCATGAATGTACTTGGACTGATGAATGAAAATTCCGTCTTCCAAGAAAGAAATTCATTTCACCCATCATTCTCATTTCGAAATTAGATTGCATCAGACTTCTGAATGCAGTGCATAGTGCTGGATCAGTGGAACCAAAAATGATGTCGTCAACATAGATCTGAGCCAAGATGATGTCAGACCCATGACGCTTGATAAAGAGAGTAGTATCAATTGTTCCTTTTGAAAAGCCAGAATCAACCAGGAAGTCAGACAGTTCCTCATACCAAGCTCTCGGGGCTTGTTTGAGTCCATACAAAGCTTTATCCAGACGATAAACATGATCTGGATATTTCTTACTGATGAAGCCTTCTGGTTGATCCACATAAACTTCTTTCAAGATCCCGTTCAAGAATGTTGTTTTGACGTCCATTTGATAGATGGTGAAGTTCTTATGTGTCGCATAAGCCATGAACAGTCGAATGGCTTCAATGCGTGCTACTGAAGCAAACGTCTCATTGTAATCAATACCTTCTTGTTGATTGTAGCCTTTCGCAACTAATCGGGTCTTGTTACGAATTACGATCCCGTCTTCATCCTTCTTGTTTTTGAAAATCCACTTAATGCCTATGATTGATTTACTAGGGGGCCGAGGCACAAGTGACCAAACTTTAAGTCTCTCAAACCGATTGATTTCATCTTGCATGGCGATTATCCAAGCAGGATCAGCTAACGCTTCTGTGACATGAGTAGGCTCAGTTTGACTTAGGAAACAGGAAAACAGACATTCATTCTAGGTGGCAGATCGTGTGCACACTCCACTTGAAGGATTTCCATGTATGAGATCAGGTGGATGATCACGTGTCCATTTTCTAACATCAGGGAGTGGTTGAGCATTATTGTTAGGTTGCTGATCAACATAAGGGTTATCAGCATGAGGAACAGATGAAGATGTAGGATTAGTGGCCTGATGTAGGAGCAGGCGTTGCACCTGATGATGTAGTAGTGGGTGGAGAAGATGGATCGTGTGGTTGTGGAATCTCGTAAATTTGGTCAAACAGGTGATCGAGATCCACGGAGTTGGAATCAGGTTTAGCCCTATTTTTCCTTTTCTCCTCTTCTTCCTCAATAGTTTCAGAAGCACTAGTGAATTTCATAAGTTTGGTTAACCCTAATTTCATATATCTTATGTCGTAAAGCTGAATGCAATCGACCTTTTTCAAATTTTCAGGATTTCAAAAGCCTAATCCTTCTCTAGGGTTGTAAAACTGAGTATCCTTGATTTTAGTATTCAAAAGATGAATTGCTTGTTCGGTTTGACCATTTTTAGCTAGGATATCTTCTAACTCCTTTATCTTAGAGTAAAGTTGACCTCGTTCTTTGTTAATCAGATCATAGCGAATAACAACTTCAGAACGTTGTCGTTTATTCTCATCATGTTCCTTAGTTAAGTCACTAATAGTTTGCTTAAGCTTAGTTACTTTTGACTCTAACTGAGACACTCTATCACGTGAATCTTTTAAGCGAGCAGTTTCAAATGCTCCTTCCAACACTTGTTTTTCCAAAACTTTTTGATTATTAGCAAGTGTGTCTTCAAGTTCCTTTATTTTGTTTTTCTCTCTTTTAAGAGAAGTGATTAACTCTTTCATCTTGTCATTTTGTTGAGAAACTAAAGATTTTAAGTTACTTACCTCATTCTCAGCAGATGTAGCACCATTGTCTTCTTCTTCAGAGTCATCACTTTCAGTTCCAGATTCAGTTACCCTTGCCATCAGTGCCAAATTCTCTGGCTCACTATCTTCAGAATCTTCGAGCCAGCTATCATGTTCAGTCATCAGGACAACTCCTTGCTCCTTTTGTTTAGCAAGTTGAGCCTTCTGCATATAGTAATTGAAGTCCTTCTTCTTGGTAGATCGGCATTCTTTAGCAAAGTGTCCTGGCTTTCCACATTTGAAACACTTCATTGAGTCACTGCTGACAGCCTTATCAGATGGTCTGCTGACTCTTTCAGAGTAATTTGAGGAAGAAGTTCTTTGTTTGTTGTTTGTTGCAGGATTTCTGAATTTGGTGAACTTCTTGTTTATTTTCCTCGTCATGTTTGTTAGCAAAGCCAGCTCTTTCTTTAGATCATTAATCTTCGAGTCAGAATCAGACATATTCTTCACTTCATCGGATGAGTCATCTTCAAAGGTAATTTTAGGGGCCTTATCTTTCTTCTTTTTCTCATATGTGAGGAGAGCAAGTGTGTCAACAATGTTCTTACTTTTTGAAGAATTGACTTTTTCACGAATATCCTCAGAGAATTCACCTAGGCAGTCATAGAGGTTATGGATGGTCAGCTCATCTAGGTCTTTGTTTTGTCTGATTCGTTTGGCAGTTTTCTTCCATTCGGGCTTCAGAGACCTCAGGAAGTGAAGGTTAACTTCCATATTGGTTTTGCGGATATTGATATTCTTCATATCATTAAGGACCATGAGAAAACGTTGATAGGTGTCCTCCAGTTCTTCATCAGGTCTGGCAGCAAAGGAGTCATAAGTGGTCAGGGTGTGTGCTCGTTTGGACTTAATTCCAACATCAGTGCCTTGCATGATTTGATGAATTTTATCCCACAAATCCTTAGCAGTGGTAAGGCTATCAATTTGCATAAACAAGTCATTTGGAATGGCTTGTAACAGGTAAGTGGCAGCAAGTAGATCAGCCTTTGCTCTCAGTTTCTCGGGTTCAGTGTAATCATCTTCAGATTTCAGTGCTTTGCCTGCTGGTGTGGGAGGATTGATTTTTTGTGTCAATAGCTAGAACATCAACCCGAACTTCGAGTGGTCCTTTATTAAGAGAGTCAAGAATATTCTTTCCATTGTCTCGGCTTCGAATGAAATTGAGGAAACGGACATTCCAGACAGCAAATTCTCCTCTCCTAAGCAGATGAGGTCTTGAATCACTTCCAAGTGTGTAAGCTTCCATGACTGTTGTTTGATCTTAAGGCGAGAACTGTTCTGAAGAAGTAAGATTTCGGTACTGCTTTAAAAGGATTTCGGATCCTTATTCCAGAAGAAGATTTCGGGTGCGTCCAAAATTAGAAACTCGGATGAATGTATTTCGGTTGTTTAGAATTTCGGATAGGCTGATTTCGGATGTCCGAAATTGTGATCTCGGATGAAGTCCGAAATTTAAAATAGGAAACCTGATTTCGGATGATTAGAGTTCGGGGGTCCGAAATTACAAAATCGGAAGTGCTGATTTCAGGTTTCCGAAATTGGAAACTCGGATGCTTATATAGGTCTTCTGAAATTGAAAGATCTCGGATGAGAAAAAATATGGTAACTTGATCTTCATTGGGATTCTCCTTCTGTAGCTTTCCTTGTAGTAAAAACCTTCTAAAACAGAAAGTTTCCAAGAACAGATCTAGAGACTAATTCAACCAAAAATTGTGATTTTGATCAAATTAATTCCAGAAAAATTCAAGGAATCAGATGAACAGAATTGCGCCGAGGCTCTGATACCAATTGTGTGATTTATACCCAGATACAACAGTCGATTATTCTAAGAATATTGATAAGAATTTAAACAGTAGAAGAGAAATTTCATCAATAACGTATTACGTGTATATAGAATGATGAATCCATGAAGAACAGTTACACGATATATGAACGAATAAGCTGGAGAGAGAAATTCTAATCTACTGGCTCTACAGAGAATGATATGCAGAATAGAATGTGTAGAGACTTGTAGAGCAGATTCGGCCATCCCTACCTGTATTTATGGGAGAGATGTCCGAACTGCCTAATACAATTAGGAAACAATATGGGCCATGCGTGTGGGCTATGTAGAGCATTGAAATCGGGCCTAATTCTCTCTCAGCTAATCTAATTAAGTACACAGACTCATTAATTAAATTAAAATTAATTTGAACACAATAAAATAATATTCTAACAATAAAATATGTTGAGTTGCTCCTCTTTTGTCTTGATCTTCAGTGGAACTCAGCTTCCTTTGTCTTCATGTTGAACTCGACTTCTTTAGATGGCTTTCTGAAGAAATCCTAGCAATCTCCCCTTTGATGTCTTCTTGGCAATTTGATCTTTGATGTCGGGGTTGAGGAATCTTCAATGTCTTGCATGTAGTCCTTGCCTTCCAGAAGTTGGTCTTGATCAGCTTGGCTTAAATCCGGTGGCGCCTCTAGAATGAATGTCCTTGAAGAATTGCAGACGCACATGGGATTCTGATTACCTGACCTCTGTCTCCTCCATAATGTAGTCTTTTTGACTATTTGAGGTGAACGCTTTTGAGGAGAACCAGTCGGTTCCACAGCGGAAAATGATGATTGACTTGTGAGCGTAGCTGACCATTTGATGTGAAGCTGACTTGGCAGTTTTGATGATTTTAGAGAGTAGAGAGTCGTCGTTTTTTGTGTTGGAGAAGTATCCGAGAATGATTTTTGAGAGTAAACCGCATGCGGACTACTCTCACCCTCATGACGATCCGATGATTTGGGACATCATGCCTTTATTTTTTTATTCTGTGAAACAAAATAGAAAAAATAAAAAGGTAAACACCGGAGACACCATGGTGTTCCGTTATCACAATCATCAATGTAAACACTGACGTGTGGCCTGTATAAAAATGATAGAAGCATTAAAGCTCTAACAGGACATCCAACCAGTCATTGTGAGGCATCTAAAGTAGATGTCACTCTGGTTGTTATGGCATGATCATAAAGATCAACAAAGATAACGTAGCCCCCCGAGGTCGTGTTGACACCCGTTATCATCACTATAGAGATAAACTCTGAAGCGATGGCCTGAACATGTTGGTGAATTCTGTGTTGCAACAGTAGGACTTCCTTCCAATCATTGGTCTTCATCTATAGTAGATGATCCCTATGGAAGTTCTCGCGGGTCATGAAGACCTGCAACTGACTCTAAAAAGTGTCTGTGTCCTAGAAAATTCAAAACATTTGGGAGTGAGATTACTAGGCACGACGTGATCAATGAATGTTCAGTGGCGTGGGGCTGTGGGCCACTGTAGTCAGTATCAGTCGCCTCAGAAGGAGACCATGATTAGAGATGAGGTTCCTCGTGAAATATGATTAAACACATGTTTATTGGGAGACAGGTGAGTGGTCTTGGGTAGGGTTGTGCATGCACCGTTTGGACAAAATGCAGGGACTTCTACCCGGGATCTGAATAAATTCAGTCCTGAACCTATGGGGATTGTCCAGAGTATTTGAGTGACTAGGAGTAATTCTCTCGATTGGTAGCACAATAGAGGTAGCAGATTTGACAGTGATTATTGTTCTTTTGCTCACTTGAGCTTTCTGCTTCCTCACTCTCATAGTGTTCACACAGTTACTCACTCACTCTCGGCTTTGTCCCTTGGGTAGGCTTAGGTTGGTTTACTAATCCATTAGGACTTATCTCTCATTTCTCTTTACTCTTTTCTTTTCTTTCTGTACTCCCCCTCAACTGGAGAACTCACTATGATGCCTTTCACGATGGTTGGCGCTTGAGAGGAGAACTTTGAAAACTCCCCCTCAAAATTTGCATCCTCAAGAAAATCCTTGCATTTTATATTGTGTAGCACCAGGAGGAGAAAAATGAAACTCCCCCTCAAAAGTTGCAACTTGTGTTGTTTGTTACCTGGGGAGTAAAGTAGAAAACTCCCCCTTGGAATGTGCTTTCTTCGTTATTTGGCTCTAGGAGGAGTGAAAAAGAAACACTCCCTCTCAGAATAAGCACTCGTTGTTTGTTCTTGGCACGTGTTGGTGTTGAGGTGTGCATTTGATGATTTTCAGCTCGGTGGAGAGTATACACGTCAATACTCTCCTTGATAATGTGCACCAGTTGATTGCTCGCAGCTCGTCTTCATACCCGCCATGTGTGTGGAGCAATCGGGTCAGTTACCACACATGACGGACCTTCAACACATATTAAGTATGTTTCGCTACCCATTTCCAGATGGGTCTTTCCTTGGAAGCAGCGAACAACTCTTTCACTTTCTGTTTAATCTGGGATCCTAAGCTAGCTGACTGAGAGGAGTTTGACATTCTTAATTTTTCAGCTTCAGTCTTAGGAACCCATTTTCGTTTGAGATTTTGAGCAAGAGAGGTTTCATTATCACTGAGTGAATGATCAGACAAGTAGTCTTTGAGAATTGGTTCTTTAGTGAGTCTTCTCAAATGTTTGAGTGAGTGAACCTTGAGGGGATATTTCAAACATGGACTCTCCCTCAACGTTCACCTTTGCGGAAGCAGATTTCTTTTGGACTCTCTGATCATTCACATTATGATCTTGAGTGAAGGAGGCATCAGACGCAGAGCAGCATTGCATGAAATACTTAATACAGTTCTGAGTAGAAGAGCTTGAACAGTGATTCTTAGGAGATGTCTTCCTTTTGACATAGAAGAGAGCACTTGAACCCCAGTTCCTATCCCTCAGACGAGATTCTTCTTCCTTCTTTCTTCTTCTTAACTTGCCCTCTATCCATTCTCCTCTCCTTTCCACTCTCCTCTTCACAGGGGCCCTCGTCGGTGAAGGTGACTCAGAGTGAGAAGTGGAAGTTTCAGAATCATTTGTAGATTTTTAAGAACAGTTCTCAGAAGACGGAGGAGAAGGAGAAGCACAGTTTTCAGATGATGGAGGAGAAGGGGATTGTGAGTCTGTGCTTGATTGAGAGGATGTTTGGAGCAAAGATATTTCATTCAAGAGTTGTTCTCTTTCCAGTTCAAAAGCTTGTTTTTCTTTATCAAAAGCTTCTTTCAATTCAGCAAACTTTCTCACAAGGGGTGGAATGTATGCTGGTTTGGCTACAGGCTCTGAAGTTGAAGGTTCCTCTTGATCTTGCACAGTCTCTTTTGCAGGGTAAAAGGTTGGAATCTCTTCAAGAGGAGTCAACGGGGGCTCTTTTGTTTCATAGCTCTCGTTCAAGGCAGCATAATCAAAAGGAATTTCTGTTCCGAGATTAGCTCTCTTGGCATCTTCTTCATCATTCGTTTCTTTAACACTGAGGAAAGACATCAACTTAGTCAGTCCAAGACCCATATAATTGATGTCATACAGTTGAGCACAGTTCACCTTCTTCAAATTACAAGGGTGTCTTTGGGTTGGTTCAAGAAGTTTGTTTGTTCAGTCTGCCTCTTTGTAGCAAGTAAGTCTTCAAGATCTTTGATGTTGCGGTAAAGGGCACTTCTTTTATTTTAAAGAAAATCGTTATCATCTTTTGATGTGCTTAGCTCTATCTGGGTCCGATTCAACTCCTTTGTTAGATCAGCTATTTTCAGAGTCAGATTCTCTGTTTCCAAAGTTATTTTGTTAACCTCTTCTTTGGAATTGTCCAATTGTATACTCAATGAGGTGGACTTATGCAGCTGCTTCAGTAGGACTTTGTGATTATTTGCTAATCTCTCTTCCAATTCCTTGATAATTTTGTCCTTATCTTTTGAAGAATTAGTTTGATAAATACATGAACAAGGAGATATAGCGTCCATTGTTGTTGATTGTTGAATGTTGACCGTAGACGTGAGGTTGATTGAAGTTTCTGCAATTTTCTGGACCTTGAAATGTAGCTTGAACCTTGAGAAAAATAGTCTTAACCTTGAGATTTTTTTTAATTAATTAATAAATAATTTTTTTAATTAATTTTTTTTTAATTATTTTTTTTTTTTAATCTCAAGGTTGAGTCTTGGAAGCTTTGAATTAAAGGTTAACCTTTGGTGTTGAAGATTTGAGCTCAAAAATTGAAATGGGCTCAAAATTAGCTCTTTAAGTGGGAGTTTTATAAAAAGTGTACTTATCCAAGAGAAGGAGAGAAGGAATCATTTTAACAATCCCACACCTAAACTCCTTGGGAACTTTTGAGCATATAAATATGGACCACTCCTTCCTTAGTATTAAAAGGTGAAGGAGAATAGGAGAGCTCTCGCGCAAATGGGATTTCGGATTTCAGTTCAAAATCAAAAATTCGTGCCCCCCATGCGCAGGCGACCTGCGGATACGAATGCTGCAAAATTCAACGGTTCTCAAAAGACAATTTAACCTTCAACCTATCAAAATCTCGAAATCTCAGAGTTCCAAAATACGCAATTTCAGTTTGTTTTATCACAGGTGTTGATCGGAATCTTCCAGAGATTACAGAAAAACGTCCAAAACAGGTCGATCAAATCAAAAACAAATGCAAAAATCAAATTTTCGTAAAACTGCTCTTCAGCGTCAATGGCAGATTTGAAAACGCTCGGCTCTGATACCAAATGCTAGTCCCAATATCAATCAACAATCATACATAATAATAGAAGGAGAGAATCACAGAATGATTTAGCGATATTTGAATGATGAACTCCCTCTTCTATATACCGTATAAGGTCTCACAAAGATATGAGCGTGAATGTGCGTAGAGGCTTCTACGACACTTAGGGTTTTCTTAAGTTAGCATCCTTTTATACATAAGGATGTCTAACTTAAGGCTTACAAGTGGGCTAATGGGTTGAAATACATTTGTGGCCCATATTACACATTTAATTAATAACTACACAAATTCAAAGATATTTAACTACATTGGACACCATAAAATATTCCCAACAGAGAGATAAGGAATTTTCCGCTTGAACAAGTCGAGAGCGTCTCTCTCTACCCCTTCCGCGGCATAGGTTGCTTGTTCATCCGAAACACCTCATTTCTTACCTTTTCTTCCTCGATTCTTCTTGTCTTGAGCTTGGATTTTAGCTATACTACCTCCTAATATTGCTTGGGAAGTATTATCTCTAAAGTTTTCAGCTCTCACTCGAAGGTATTGAGCAAGAAACACATTTCCTCGTTCGCGATACACTATTCATGAAAAACAGGTCAACACATTTTCCTACTGATTCCCTCGATCAATCTTGGATTTGAAGGTGGATTTAGATTCTCCTAGCTGAGGGGATTAAGAAAATCCAACTTCTTTCATCATCGGCCAACTTTCAGTTTTACACTTCTTCCCCAACGGTCGCCATTTGTACGGATAACTTGAGCTGAAACTTCATGTTTTCCGTTTGAGGGGGTTGCTAACTCCTAGCTACCCCTTCGGTTACCACTACCTCTTGACATGGGTGCAAAAAAGAAGAAAACTCCACAACCTCCAACTAAGGCCTCGTCTCGGCTTAAGGCGAAGGTGCAAGGAAAGGAGATTGATGACACCATTTTGGAAATGGGACTCCAAGGTGGCAATAGCGTGGCTAAAACTGGTACCTCTCTTGATGTACCCCTTGGTTTGGATACTCCGCACATGGGTAAGGGGCTGGTGCTTGATGACAAAGCATCTCCAAGTGATGAGGCCGTGATTTCTCCTAAAGTTACATAAGACAGCCGTGAACCTACACTTCAAGTAGAGGTAATTTCTCCTAACTTAGATAATGTTATTGTTGAGGAAGAACAACCTGAATACTCCATTGATCCCTCGGTTCAAGCTATCTTGGATAATGACATTGCTATAGATGCTAATGTATCTACTAGTGACAAGTCCAACGAAATTGTGGAGTTGGACAGAAACAAGGGCATTGTCCCCCACAACTCAAGTGATAATGTCGTGGCATTAAGTGACAAACCCGAGGTCTCACACCCTCAAACCAATAAGCCTCATTCCAAATGGGGGCAACCTGGTTACACCCCCTCTTTTGTATCACTCTTCAAGGATAATAGGCAACCGGACAAAGGCATGAAGCTACGATACATCGAACCAAAAGGGGACATCAATGAACTCACTAACCGAAAGATGTCCTCCATGGTTGAGATATGGGGATTTTGCTTAATGGCTTACTTTGATGGCCGTTTTTCCGGGCTTAAAAACATACATGATATGGTGCACAAATGGGGTGTACCTTGCCGTGTGAGATCACATGATAGAGGATGGGTGATATTTAAATTCCAAAACGAGGATGATAGAGCTAAAGTGCTTATGGAGGGCTCGTACTCTCTATTTGGAAAAATAGTCCACCTCAAAGCTTTATCCGAAGACTTCTCTATGGACGATGATGAGTTCTTGAAGGTGCCAATTTGGGTTCTTTTCCCCCATCTACCCATGAGAATTTGGGAAGAAGAGATAATTAGTGAAGTAGCATCTAGAGTGGGAACACCTATCACCACGGATAGAGTTACACTTGAAAGAGCTAGATCATCATTTGCAAGGATCCTAATTGAGGTAGATGCTTCTAAACCACCCCCTCTTCACTTCCAAATCAGGCTGCCAAATGGTAAATTGCACACGCAAAGGGTGAGGTATGAAACTTTCCCTAACTATTGCTTTCATTGTAAATGTTTTGGCCACCATTGTTTCACTTGCAAGGTTATAGCCGACATAGAAAGGAAAGCGGAAGAAGCAAAAAGGGGGTCAATTGAGGTTGCAATTGGTGCTACAAAGGAGGATGATGTATCAAACAACAAGGACAAAGGCAAGCAAGTTATGGAAGAAATTGTCAAAGATTCGAGGCCTTCTAAATCTCCATCAAAAGAGCATCCCTTTTTTAAACTTATAAGAAATGTAAAGTATGGGAAGAGAAGGCCAAAGAGGAGGGAGAGGGATAGATCCCCCGGATATACTACTCAAGATGATGATGATGACCAAAGTGGTCAACCGTGAGAGGTGTGAAAGCCTTTGATGAAATCTACTTCGATGAGGTGATTATTGACATGGACCCCGCATTGGATTTCTCTAGCCCAATTATCAAGGTCAAGCATATTGAAGAAGTGGATGATGATGCTAATGTCATTAAACTTGGGCACAACTTGAACCTTGTTGATCCTAAAGACCCCAGAGTGTTCTCTACCAAAGAATGTCTTCAAAGTCTACCGGATGTGCTACCAAAAGATCAAGGTTATGCTTTCGGTCCTACATTCATGAGGGGTGTCTATAGGCACTATCTTAATAGGTTTTATGAGGATGGCTGCCCGAGAGGTAACTCTTGCAAAGTAAAGGACCCAAGGAAGGTTAAACTTAACCAAACCCGTGTGGTGAATGACATTAGGGATGCCTATCTAGATGATGTCATCACTAAAGTTGAGCTACTTGATGACCATACTCCAAAGATCCTTCTTTTACACATTGAGGAGGTCAAACAAACTATGGTTAGACTTGACAACTACCTTAGTGTCCAAGATCAACTCTCCAACACCAAAGCTATCACCTTCACTCAAGAATGTCTAAGATCTCTACCGGGAACCATTCCTACCGAAGATGGGTATGTACTCTCTTCCTCTTTCTTTGAATTACCATACTTTTTTCTCTTCATTACTAGGTACACTCCAAGGGAGCCCAAGAAGCACCCATTGGCCGAGGCTAGGAATGCTAGGAGGGGATGGAGGAAGACCACACAAAATCCTCTTAATGATAGTGTCCTCATGGAATGTCCGAGGCCTAAATCAGGTCTCTAAACAAAACCTTATCTCTAATTTTGTGAATACTAATAATATAAATATATGTTGTTTGCTTGAAACCAAATTGAACACTCAAAATCTTTATAAGTTTACACGTAATAAATGGCCTTCTTGGTGATCTATTACCAACTTTGACAAGATTGATGGTGGACGTATGGTTGTATTATGGAACCCTAATTTTGTTAGTATTAATGTCATTGAGGTTGATAGACAACATATTCATTTTGAATGTAAATGTTTGACTACTCAATTGGTTTTTTGTATCACTTTTGTCTATGCTCTATATTCGGTCCTTGAGAGAAAGCTACTTTGGGATCACATTGCCCACTTGGAGTCTTCCATTGATTGTCGTTGGATTGTAATGGGGGATTTCAATTGTGTATGTGGCCCTAATGAGAGGGTCCCCCCCCCCCCCCTCGGCTTACCATCTCCAACACTTGAATGACCTCAAAGTACAAGCTAATCTTGTAGACACTCCTTCCACGGGTGAGTTCCTAACTTGGAATAGAGGTTCTCTTTGGGCCAAACTTGATAGAGTCCTTATGAACACCCTTTGGGGTACACATGGGATCTCTTGTAATACACAGTTTCATGACATGGAAGTTGAATTTGATCATGTTGCTTCTACAGTTACTCTCGGCCAAGCCAATAATGTGGGCTCTAAACCTTTTAAATTTTTCAACATGTGGCTCAAACATGAGACCTTTAAGACCACAATTACCTCTAATTGGTGTAAGTCCATACATGACAGCTCTCAATTTATCCTAGCCCAGAAATTGAAGTTTTTAAAGCAGCCTCTTAAAGAGCTAAACAAAACATGTTTTAGCCATCTCTCCGATAGGGTCAAGGAGTCTAAAAAAGAGTACAAGGGCCTCCTTGGATTGTCTTTACTCTCCCCTTTGGATGAGACCCTAAAAACTGATTTGGCTATTTGCAAAAAGAAACTTATTAACCCTTAAAAAGCTGAGGAGGATTTTTATAGACAAAAGGCCAAGGCTACACATCTTGTTCAAAGTGATAAATGCACTAAATACTTCCATTCTATTGTTAAAAAGAACAATGTTAGGAATTCCATTACGGCTTTAACTCTTCCAAATGGGGAACCTACAACATCAATTGACCAGGTTGCATGTGAATTGTTTAACTTTTATACCTCTTTGTTTGGAACTCATCATCCTTGTTCTCCTTTGGATGCAAACATTGTAGCCTCGGGTAAAACCTTGTCCCCTCTATTCTTGGATAGCCTGGTTGCCCCTGTTTCATCCCTTGACATTAAAGAAGCCCTATTTGATATTGGAGACAATAAGGCCCCTGGTCCTGATGGATAGACTTCGGCCTTTTTCAAAGAAAACTGGGATATTGTAGGTAATGACTTGACTAAGACTGTTAAGGGGTTCTTTGAGTCTGGGAAGCTTCTTAAGAAGCTTAACCACACGGTTATTGCTTTGATTCCAAATACTAACCACTCTCCTACGGCAGCTGACTTTAGACCCATAGCATGTACAAATGTGGTTTACAAAGTTATCACCAAGGTCTTGGCTAAAAGGTTGATTCCTTGTTTGCCTGGTCTTGTTGACCCGGGCTAAGGGGCCTTTGTAGATGGAAGATTGATGATTGACAATGTGTTTATTGCACAAGAATTAGTCAAAGGCTATACTAGGAAAAGAATTTCCCCCAGATGTATGATTAAGGTTGACCTTAGGAAAACTTATGATACCATTTCATGGAAATTTCTGTTTAGCATGCTATCACAATTGGGCTTTCCTAGTAGATTCATTGGGTGGATTATGGAGTGTGTTACCACTCCCTCTTACTCCATTTCCATTAATGGGGTACTGCGTGGACATTTTAAAGGTAAAAGGGGGCTGAGACAAGGTGATCCTATGTCCCCTCTTCTATTTGTTCTTTGTTTGGAATATTTATCAAGATTGTTGAATGTTAGAACACAGGATCCACTCTTCAAATTCCATCCAAAATGTGGAAGTCTGAAGATATCACATGTTGCTTATGCGGATGATTTGATGCTTTTCTCCAAGGGGCACAAACCATCCATTAAGATCCTCATTGACTCTTTGGAGGAATTTGGTAACATATCTGGCCTTAGGGTCAATTATGACAAGTCCAATATCTTCCTTGGGGGCTTGGCCGAGCATGACCTTGATAGTATCCTTCAATTGATGGATTTTAAAGTTGGTACTTTTCCTGTTAAATATCTTGGTGTGCCCTTGGCTCCTTTAAAGGTTTCAGTGGCACAATATGCTCCTTTGCTAGATTCAATTACTAATTTTATTAGTGCTTGGAATCTTAAGACTCTATCATATGCTGGCAGAATTGAACTGATCAAATCAGTCATGCAAGGGGTGCATTCTTTTTGGCTTCAAATTTTTCCCATTCCTAAATCCATACTTGATAGAATTACCTCTATTTCCCGAATTTTTCTTTTGGGAGGGAAATTTTCTAGGGTTTCTTGGGCTGATGTTTGCCTCCCCAAAACTGAGGGTGGCCTAGGGATACATGATACTAAGGTCTGGAATTCAGCCCTCCTTGCAAAGACCTTTTGGGACATACATACCAAAAAAGATACACTTTGGGTTAAATGGGTGCATGGAATTTATCTCAATGGACGAAATGTGTGGGAGTTTGTCCCACACAATAGGGACACTCATTTGATGAAAAAGATTTCCTCTATTAGAGATGAAATTTTATCAAAGTTTGATGGGATACCGAATGCTATACATGGTCTAAATGCTTTTCAATCTAATGGCAAACTAGTTTCATCTAAAATATATGACTTGCTTAGACCGAAGGCCCCCACCCGTTGGTGGATGTCCTTCATTTGGAAAGATTACATTCCTCCCAAGTTTTCCATTACTACTTGGTTGGCATTTCGCAATAGATTGGCTACATATCATAATCTTCTTAGGTTAGATGTAGTTAATGTTTGTGCTTTGTGTAAGGGTGGACCGGAGACGGTTCCACACCTCTATTTTGAATGCCCCTTTTCAGGTAATGTTTGGAGAATGGTCAAGGAGTGGCTGCACATACCGCGGTACATGGGATGCCTAACTAGTGCAGTCAAATAGATAAGGAAGGAAAGAAGTGGTGCCACTGTCCAGGCTAAGGCTGCTAGGATTTCCTTTTGCTACACGATCTACTGGATTTGGAGGGTCAGAAATGCAACAAGATTTGATGGAGCATGCCCAAAGGAAGAAGATGTTTTTGCTAGGATCAAGTACATTGTGTACAAAATCCTATATAGTATTTACCCCCACAATTTGGTGGTGTTTTGATAAACTTTCTGCCCATCACCGTATTTTTTGCTCGTGATTGGTCATGAAGTAGCTTAGGTTACTTGCTTAGTGTGCTTGTTTTTGGAGGTGATGGGTTATCCAATCTTTGGATAACCTGAAATTTTGTTCCCCCCCTCTCTTTTGGGATGTACAGATAAAACTATTTGGATGATTCCTTTATATATATACTTACTGTTCATCCAAAAAAAACAGAGAGATAAGAAGCTATAGAGATAGAGTGCAGTGAACAGTTCGAATGATGTAGTGGGTAATATATGGATGTGGGTCAGTAGACGTTTGATATAATTGGCGGTTTTGAGGTTCTATTTAATGAAAGTAATGCAGTAAATATTGCAAATGTCGAGCTTTTAAATCTCAAAATTGCAAATGTCGAAATTGCAAATCTCAAAAATTTTAAAACATTCAAATCTAAAAAATTCTAAAAACGAAATTTCAAACTTCTTTTTCTCAAAAGTTGATCGAAAACATCCAGCAAACGCAGAATAAGGTCCAAACCAGGTAGATCAACCCAAAAAAGAACCGGAAATTTAGATTTTCAAAAAAATTCTTTAACGTCAATGGCAGGTTCGAATTTTGCATAAATTCTTCAATCGATTTCACGCTCGGCTAGAATTCAGCCAAGTCCAACGTGTTGAATGCCTCATATGGGTGAGCAACCACCTTGCTCAGCTGTGAGTCAGTCATCCCTCAGATGATCTTCTTCATCCTCTTTTGGTATTCAGCAAATTGAAGTAGTGCTGACATGTCTACCCTCATCCCTGTGACTATGTTGTCCACAAGGGACTGTGCTTGTTCATCAGAGAGGTCTGTGATGTTGATGAACTTCATGTTGCAGTATTACGGAAGAAGAGGAAGAGGTTTCTGAAGTTTCTGAAGACTGGGAGTTCCGGGAGGATTTGAATGTAAGAGAGATAAGAAGCTAGAGAGATAGAGTGCAGTGAACAGTTCGAATGATGTAGTGGGTAATATATGGATGTGGGTTAGTAGACGTTTGATATAATTGGCGGTTTCGAGGTTCTATTTAATGAAAGTAATGCAGTAAATATTGCAAATGTCGAGCTTCCAAATCTCGAAATTGCAAATCTCAAAAATTTTAAAACATTGAAATCTAAAAAAATCTAAAAACGAAATTTCATTCTTTTTTTCAAAAGTTGATCGAAAACATCTAGCAAACGCAGAATAAGGTCCAAACCAGGTAGATCAACCCAAAAAAAAACATAAAATTAGATTTTCAAAAAAAATCTTCAACGTCAATGGCAGGTTCGAATTTTGCAGAAATTCTTCAATCGATTTCACGCTCGGCTAGAATTCAGCCAAGTCCAACGTGTTGAATGCCTCATATGGGTGAGCAACCACCTTGCTCAGTTGTGAGTCAGTCATCCCTCAGATGATCTTCTTCATCCTCTTTTGGTTTTCAGCAAATTGAGGTAGTGCTGACATGTCTACCCTCATCCCTGTGACTATGTTGTCCACAAGGGACTGTGCTTCGCACCTGCTCTTCAAGAAGTTCGGGAAACCTCGAGATTTCTTTTTCGATATTAAACCTCGACAAGCGTTTTTCGCACCTGCTCTTCGAGAAGTTCTGGAAACCTGCAGATCGAGAAATTCTTTTCACACGAGAACCTGTACTATCGAGAACTTCCTTCGATATTAACCTTCGATATCTCAGAACATCGAAAAACATATCTTCTTCGTAAAACCTGCGAACGCTATCAAAATCTCCAAATCTCAGAGTTCCAAAATACGCAATTTCAGATTGTTTTATCACAGATGTTGATCGGAATCTTCCAGAGATTACAGAAAAACGTCCAAAACAGGTCGATCAAAACAAAAACAAATGCAAAAATCAAATTTTCGTAAAACTACTCTTCAGCGTCAATGGCAGATTTGAAAATGCAGAAAACCTTCAATCGATTTCACGCTCGGCTCTGATACCAAATGATAGTCCCAATATCATCCAACAATCATACAAACAATAGAGTAGAAAATAAACAATGATCCGATTCAATACCAACAAAGATTTCGAATTACAACGTAGGGTATGAATGATAGGTTCTAAAGCCTGTACGCAAACCTACTTGCGCATATAAAAAGGCGCTTAAGGGATAGGTTTGCGTCAACTTTTGCATTCGATCTTTACAGCCTTAGAGCTTATCATTCTTCTGTACAAGTTCACGGTATATCAAAGATGAATTTAAGGATCTCCAACGTATATCTTTCTCCTATTCTTATCTTTGAATATCGTTATATTGCTGTAATCATAAAAACACGGACAAACATACCTAAAACTCCTTAATTTCTTTTGCAGGTCGGTCATGTGTGTTATTTAGATTCAGGCTGCTTAACCCACATGACCGGAATAAAACATTTGCTAAGCAGCTATACAAATTGCTATGGATGGAACGTCCGATTCGGAAACGATGTCTCATCTCCTATCCTTGGTTATGGAGATGTTATCTGCGCAAGTGTCACGATAAAGGCTGTCTCATACGTCAAAAGGCTCAAACACAAGCTCAGAAAATTTTAATCGGCAAATCAGAAAATTCGGGGATATCACGGTCTCTTTGGTGCTCAACAATTCAGGTTGTTATGTTAGGATTGCAAAAGAAAAGGGGAGCTCAATTCTAGTCTCCAAGGGCCCACACAATTCAAATCTCAATGTTTTTTGAGATTATTCTCTAACATTGTTGGATTATCTTATATAGAGCAGGAGGAACTCACACATCTAGAGCCCCTCTCTTTTTAGAAACAGACGCAAATTCCTCTTACTCAGGCGTACTCTGACGCCTCGGATAGCTTTGATCATTCTGAGGACTCTTTCTTCTCAGACGACTTTCTAGGACATGCAACGGAAAGTGATCGTCGCCCTCCTATATCAAACCAGGAAGAAATTGGGAACTCCAAATTCAACAGAACAATTTATCGTAAATCAAAGTTTGTCACCACTGAAAACTGCATGCCAACTGACAACCTGAACATGCAACTAAAACTCTACAGGAAAACTCAACAAAACAAAAGGCGACATAGCATGAGGACTAGATCGTAGTCCAGAAATTTCCCTTGGGTCTAATTTCTGTTTTTTTTTTGTTTTTTACTATGTATTTTCTTTTTAGTACTACATCACTTTTACTTTCATTGTACTTTTTATTGTTATGAATAAAATCATCTTTTCCAAAAAAAAGGCACTAAGGAGTGATAGAGGTGGTGAGTATGAATATCCCTTTGAATCAATTTGTTTGGAAAATGGAATTATTCATCAAGTAACCGCTCCTTATACGCCTCAATCAAATGGAGTAGCCGAAAGGAAGAATAGGACTTTAAAGGACATGATTAATGCCATGTTAGTAAGTTCTCGTGCACCAAACGACTTGTGGGGGGGATGCTATTTTAGCTGCCAACTACATTCTAAATAGAATGCCCCACAAGAAAACTCTCAAAATTCCATATGAGTTATGGAAAGGGCGCAAGCCAAGTTTTAATTACTTGAAGGTGTGGGGATGTCTAGCTAAAGTAGCTATTCCCAAACCTAAGAGGACAAAACTTGGACCAAAGACCATTGATTGTGTCTTTGCTGGATATGCACAAAATATTAATGCATATCGTTTCCTTGTCCACAAATCCCATAACATGGATATAGTGGTTGATACTTTTATAGAATCTAGAGATGCTACATTATTTGAGAATGTATTCCCTTTCAAGGGAGATTGTGAAGTTGTCTCCTCCGACATGGATGTTTTCATTCCAACCCATGTCGAAGTTGAGATCTCGATGTTTAAACCTCGAGATTGAGATCTCGACGTTTAAACCTCGAGATTGAGATCTCGACGTTTAAACCTCGAGATTGAGATCTCGACGTTTAAACCTCGAGATTGAGATCTCGACGTTTAAACATCGAGATTGAGATCTCGACGTTTAAACATCGAGATTGAGATCTCGACGTTTAAACATCGAGATGGAGATCTCGACGTTTAAACCTCGAGATGGAGATCTCAATGTTTAAACATCGAGATTGACATCTCGATGTTTAAACCTCGAGATTTGAATCTCGACGTTTAAACCTCGAGATTTGAATCTCGACGTTTAAACCTCGAGATTGTGATCTCGGCGTTTAAACCTCGAGATTGACATCTCGAAGTTTAAATCTCGAGATTGTGATCTCGAGGTTTTGCCTTTGCCAATTTTTCAAAAGTCCAGCTGCTCAATTTTTTTAATAAAAAATCCAAAAACAACATAAATTTCCAAAAAGGACCAAAAACAAAAGGACCCATGTGCTAACCAATACTGTTTTCAGCTCATCATGTCAGGCACAAATCAGACCGCACTCACCGACGAAATCTTTCCCAGAGAAAAGTGGATCAAACTGCTGGATAACAACTACCAGCTAGATCTCAAGTTGTTCAAGTGCCCGGATCCCGTCATTCCAGTAATCATCAAAGAACATTATCTCTGGCCCGCATTTCATAGGGCTCAGCCGGTGCCAGAGAGATACCTCCAGCAGTTCTGGGATAACATGCACACAGAGTCCAAGAAGGACCGATCTAAGATCCATGCAAAGCTGAACAACATGTGACTAATCGGACGCCTAGAGCGATTTTTAGAACAGTGCATACAACGCTAACAAATATTGAATTTTGAGTATAAATAAAATGCAACTAATATTGAAATGTAACTAAAATGCGAGTTTAATATTAAATTGTGAGTTTAATATTAAAATGAAACTACTATTTAAATGTAACTAAAATGTGACTTTAATATTAAAATGTGAGAAGTATATTAAATGAAATTAAAATGCAACTACTTTAATCTAACAACTTTAATATGGTTAATATTAGAATCTAACAAATATGGTTAATTAATATGATAATATAACAAGTATAGTAAATGAGAGTATAGTAAATACAACTACTATTAACAATTTCAAATGTAACTACAATGAGAATAATATAAAATGAGAATGAAAGAAATATTAAAGTATGGATAATCCCAACTATTGGCGGTCCGCTCATAATAATCTCAGCTATCGATTATTTCAGAATAATCCCAACTTTAGGGACCTTCCGCCAATAATGGTCCAACGTGACCGACTATAAATAAATTCCTATAGTTTCTAACGAGATATAGCAAGTAATCCCAAATTTTAATTTTTGCGCTTAATTTCTATTAAAAATTCACTTGTTAAAGCAGGTAATATGCTGTCATGGACCATTATTGGCGGACGGTCCATATAGTTGGGATTATACAAAAATAATCAAAAGTTGGGATTATTGTTAGCGGACCGGCAATAGTTGAGATTAATATTTTCAATTTTTCCTAATGTAAAATGAGAATGTAAATATGAAAATGTAACTAAAATGAGAATGTAAGATATATAAAAATATGAATAATGTAAAAGGAGAATGTAAATATGAAAATGAAACTCAGGAAAATGTACTTGATATATACTCTCTCCGGTTCTGAAAGATCTTTACACTTTCCATTTTTATCAATCTCACAATTATCTTTTCACTTCCTTATTTGCCTTATTTGGCAAATAAATCTACACAAAACAGTGCCAAACAGTACCGAACAGTGCCAAACAGTGCCAAACAGTGTACTCTACAGTAAAGTCAAATTTATTTCCTTAAAAACTGTGAAGTCAAAGTGTCGAGATCTTTTGGAAACGGAAGGAGTATAATTTATACAACAACATCCAAGCCATAATCCCAGAAGAATTTGGGGTCAGTTAACATGAATGGATCTATGATATCGATGTCAAACAAAGAAGATAGACAAGAAGAGAGAAGAAAAAAGAAAGAAAAGAAAAAAAAGGGGAAAAAGGGGGGGGGAGAGGGAAAAGAAGAAGAAAAAAGAGGAAAATAAAACAGATACAATAAAGATAAATAAATATAAGATAATAATAAAATCAGAATATAAGAAAGTTAAAATATAAAAAGATAAAAGAGCATAAAAAGCTAGAAGATAAAAAATAACATAAGAATATAAAGAGTTGGTTAACAAAGAAAAGAGTTGCTTTGTTACTGGAAAACATGCCACATTTGCAAGAACATTATGTATGGAAAACATATTGGGTAAGAAAGTATCTAAGCTGCCATTTAAATATTTTGGAGACCAATTACACCAAGGGATTACTAGGCTGTCCCATTGCAAGGAACTGTTGGACTCCTTTGATAGAAAGTTATCATCTTGGAGTAAGAGACTACTCTCAAAAGGAGGCAGGTTGATATTGATAAAACATGTTCTTAATTCACTACCTATACATCTGCTAGTTGTCACAAATTTGCTTAAGGCTGTCTACTTTAATTAAAAGAAAAGTGGCTGGCTTTTTTTGGGGGATTGCTAATCATAAACCTAAACACCACTGGATCAAATATTCAGAGCTTTGCAAGCCTAAAGACTGTGGAGGAGTGGGTTTTAGGTCTGTGAAGGACATACAGAAGGTTTCAGCTTTAAAGCTGTGGTGGGAGTATCAACAGAGGGATTCCCTTTGGGCTGATTTAATGAGAAGTAGATACGGTAGAAGGGCTTTGGGGCAAATGAAGCCTTCTCATTCTCCTACCTGGAGGAGAATCAGACTCATTCATGAGCAGGCTGAAGTTATGGTCAACAGGGAATCTCAAAACATCACATGGAAACATGATAAAGAGGGGAAATTTACAAGCAAATCTGCATATCAAGCACTAAGGCCTCAGGGAGGGAGAGCCTTGTCAAACGAACACATTTGGCACCCCGAACAAGTACCCAGAATCATAGTGTTCTTGTGGAGACTCTGGCATAAGGGACTTCCTTTTCCAGAGAGACTACAGTCCTTTGCAACAATTTACTCATCCATGTGCCCTTTCTGTAAAAACGCCAACATCTCTCAAGATCATATCCTTTTGCTCTGTCCTTTGGCTGATTCTGTTTGGGAGTTCTTCACCAATTCCTTGATACCTAGGACAACTTCACAAAGCTACTCAAGAAGCCCTCCTAAAGCAAGGAGATGAACTCAAGAAACTTGGCCTACACCAACAAGCAACAACTTAACAGCTTCACAAACTTGACCAAAAGATCAAAGAAGAAGTCAAGGTGGATGTAACGGATCTCCGGAACATAGTCACTGCACTCGCCATTGAATTCAAAGATCTACATCCAACAAGGAGAATCCAGCAAATAGAGGTTGACTTTGACCCAGAGATAGAAGCACTCTTCAAGGAAAGCCAGACCCCTGCTGATGTCAAAAAGGGGGGAAAGTCAAAACAAGCAGGCCCCTCCTCCAAAAGATCCCAAGCAGCAAAGAAAGCAGCAGAAACAAGACGGAAGAACCAAATCTACAAAGAAGAGGCTGAGATCAGAAGAAGAAAGGCAGAAGAAGCAAAGGCAAAGGAAGAGGCCAAGAAGAAACAGGGAGAAGACAAACAAGACTAGGCTAGATCAAAAGTCCGAAAGTGACTATAAACTATTGTACTCTAGACTTTAGAGCAATGTACAAAATCTCAAAGAAAATCAATAAAAATATTTTATTCTTGTGTTGTATAGTTTTGGCATCATCAAAAAGGGGGAAATTGTTAGTACCCAATTTTGATAGATTTTGATGATGCCACTATACTTAGCACGTGTACATTGTGTCTCAATATTATTCGTAAGTTAGCATTCAAAATTTTGTGACAAAATAAAATGTACAATTTTTTAGTCTAATTAAATATTACCGGAAAAGAAAATGCAATAAGGTAATTTTTATTTACCTTAATAGGATATTTAGATCCTACCAGCATATATTATTTTGGCTCAAAGATTAAAATATGTGTCACATTTTAAAGAAGCTCGAAAAATCAAATACATTGAATGTAAATGATTGAAGACAAAACTTGACCGGTATTTAATACCGAATCAAGAACTGGGACCAAGGCATAGGACGCACACATGGGATTATTTTCTGAAGAGATACTTCAGCGGCTGAGATACTCAAGACAGAGAAATCATCCCAATAAATGCTCTAGCACAAGAAGACAAATGTACAGTTCGTCCTTGCCTGATTTTCAACGTCAGAGATTAATTTATCCTAACCAACGGATGAGATTAATCCAAAGGAGAAGCTTATAAATATAGGCTGAAACGAAAGTTTCTAACCAAATTTTGAGCATCCAAAGTAGAGAAATACTCCCACAAGCATTCACGAGCTATCTAGCAAAAGAGAAAGTGCTACTCTAAACTTTACTCTCTGCTTGGACTCATGCTTCACTAAACTTCCAATTTACAAGCTATTCACTGCTAAATCATAGAAGTTTAGTTCCTAGTTGGAGGTTAGAACTTTCTTGTAACATTTCACAAATTTTTGTAAACACTTAGGAGAACAGTTGTTCGAGTCCTAAAGTGTAGGTAGATAGATAGAGTACCTTTTGATCCCCACTGGTTCATTAGAGAAAATTCCAAGGACTGAGTAACTTTGAGTGGTGCTATACTCATTGTGAAAAACCTTCAATCTAGGCCTAAGTGTTGTAAAGGCTAGATTGGCACTAAGTGTATTGGGCTTAATACTTTAGTGAAATCCATCTGAAAGAGGGTGGGACTGGACGTAGGAGGATTACGCCACCTCTGTATCAGGATACACTGTGTGTTGATTTACATTCATTCAACAAAGCACACACTTAGCACTTCTTACAAAAAGATTGAAGTTTGCCAGCAGAATCCTAAGCAGTTGTCTTAACTGACCCAACTGCTTATCCTATTGCTTAATTACTTACTTTCTTTGAGACCATTTTCACACAAGAGACGTGTATCAATATCACTAAAAGGCATGTTCTATCAGTTTCCAGAAATTCATTTTCTAAGTACAGCAGGTGCCTCAGCAGTCCCCTGGTGACCACCCAACTGCTGAGCCATCTGTTCATATACACTTGTTTCTCTTGAACATCTCAATATCACCAGACCTTCATAACATTACCAACGAGGAGGTTGACTAAACTGCTCTCTGAAAATCACCTTCTAAACTAAGCAGGTACCTCAGTAGTTCCCTCATCACCACTCAACTGCTGAGACCACTACTCAAGTAAAACTCCTGATTACTTTTACTAAAGCACATTTTCTGAAAGCCCTCATCATTCTCAGCAACATTCCATCATCACTCTCATCAAACACCCAATATTTCCTCAGCAGTTGCCTTAGGAGTTCCCTGCTATCTAGCCAACTGCCAAGCCAACTGCCAGACACTTGGGTTAAATCTTCTACCAAGATAGAAAGTATTCACACACTGATTCCATAAAGGGTAAAGACTTCCGCTGTGCATCTATAAATCTCTCAAAAGATTATAGATCAACTCTTTAGAGGGAGAAACGCTTTAAAGTTGAAAAAGATTTAAAAGTCTATTCACCCCCCCCCCCCCCCCCTCTAGACTTTTATCCTATCCGGGACCATCAAGTGGTATCAGAGCGGAGTGTTCTTAGAGTCAGTCTTTGACTAACTTGAACTAAAGATCTCAAAACCACTTAGCTTCCCAAACACTTTCTAAATATGGACAGTCAGCTAGCAAAGAATCTTTTGTTCAACCTGAACAAATTTGATGATTGGAAGATAAGGATGAAGGCACATCTTAGTGCTTTACATGATGAAATGCTTGAAGTAATTACCGATGGACCTATCAGAATAATGAAGGTCAGCACATCTAAAAGTGATGACCAGGAAGATGTGTACATTCCTAAACCAAAATTAGAATGGACTACTGAGGACATGAAGAGGAATAATCTTGACAACATTGCCAAAGATATTCTCTTTAAATCTGTTAATGAATCCATATTTCCCAGAATCAGGAAATGTGAAACCGCAAAGGATGTATGGGATGAGCTCACAAAGATCGAAGCTGGTGATGAACAAGAAAAAGATAACAAACTGACCATAGCCCTCAAGAAATTTGAGGACTTCAAGATGTTGTCTAATGAGTCTATTCATGAGATGGAATCCAGGTTCCTAAAGATCATAGCAGAGGTCTCAGACCTAGGGAAAGATCTATCCCAAAAGGAGATTTCTCTCAAGGTCTTGAAAGGCCTGCCCTCAAAATGGGACATGAAGGTGACTGCTATGAGAGATAGCAAGGATCTAAGAACCTTGTCAACTGAAAAACTCTTTAGTGACCTAAAAGCATATGAATTTGAGATGAAGGAGATGAAAGATGAAAAAGATGATGAATCCAAGACACTAGCCTTAGTGTCTGAGCCAAGCACACATCAACATCCAGTGAAAAATCCCTCAACAATCTCCTCACGGATGAGCAGTTTGCTATGTTTGTGAGGAAGTTTAAAAGATTTATGAAGAAGGAGGGATCTGTCCCAAAGAAGCCATACAACATGCCACCTAGGAGACAAGGGAGACCTCAATCCAGTGAGGACACTGTGTGACACCGCACCCGAACGTCCTAGAAATTTAAATTTAATTTCAAAGCTTATGTGTTGAATTTCCCTATTTTCGAATAATTGTACACCGATTAAAGTTTTACGGAACGTATGATTAATTATATTATTATTTGAGCTCATATAATAGTAATGGACTTCTAAATAATTAATTGGGTCATATTATTGATATTGGGGCCCAACATCCTTAGATAAAGATATGCAACCCCTCGGTTCAATGTAAGTGCGGTCGGGCAGCCTAAATGTTATTTTGGGCCTAACCTGCTAAAAATAGAAATTATTTAAGAATGGTGTCCTAGACCCACTGGAGGGTAACCCACACGGCTAGTAGCCCATAAATATGAATACTAAATCCATAAATAAGTGATTGAATGATTGGAGAAGAATTCAAATGTCTATGGTCCCATTTTTCGCATTATTAAGCTAAATTATGGGAGTAGGGTTCCTGCTGATAATTATACATCATATAATTTATGGGGATCATCCTACACATATTAGAGATAAATAATATGATGTAGAAGGTTGACTTGGTCTATATAAATTAGAATGAGTACAAAAGACATCTTATGACAAAAGATAGAACAATAGGACCCATATTTCCATCTTTGGAAGAATTAGTTGATATTTTGCTCCCAAAATAATTGGGGAACACTGAGGTGTGCTCAAAATCTTCTAATCACATGCAATAAAAGAGAAATAATCCTAGGGGGCGGCCATATCTGACTTTGGGGGCTTGACTTAGACAAAGAAATTAAAGGGGGAGACCCACCTTGTCAAATTTCGCACAAATCATGGGGTGATTTGTCTCCCTTCATACCTGGAGTTTTACTCGACCAAATGAGGTGTATAAGGTGTCCCTGGATAGCACTTGAAGTCTAGTTGACTTATTGGGTGGTTTATGTTCGAAGAGAGAGATATGTTCAGATAAAAACAGAGCTTGAGTGAACTGCTGCGCATAAGCTCGAGCAGGGAGAGGGAGGTGTTGTCTGGTTCGTATCTTGAGCTCCAGTTTTCCAAATAGGGCGTGTGAGGTGTCTACGGAAAGCTCTCGAGACGAGGAATCCGTTAAGGTATGTGTTGAATCAAACGGAGTTGTGGAAGGCCTCCAAATCGTCCGAACATAACACAACCTCGCAGAATCGGATCTTCCTTTCCAAAATGAGTTTTAACTCCAAAACCTTTCTTTTCATTTTCCAAATGATATGAACGATTGGTGGAACTATTATAAACTATTTCAAGTTTATAAAATTTTATTATAAGTGTACCTTATTTGTTGTAAAGGTTAGATGCTAACCTAGAGAAATCTTGGAAAAACTAGGAAACGAGTTCGCCGGAAAACACCCATTTTAGGGGCTGTTTTTGTAGCGACGTTTAGGGGTTGAGCTAGCACCTTGAGGAGGCTGTTTAAAACCCATTTATAAGCAAGGAATAAATTCTCAAACCCCCTTGGCCGAAGCTTGAGCATTGGGTTGAGAAGGAACAATTTAAAGGTCATTTGAGGTGAGGATCGTCATCTAGTTGCTTACAACTTGTAGGTTAAGCATGAGATTACCTAAATGCCTAAATCATGTTTTTAATGGATTATAATGACTGATTATTGATGAAATATTTATATATTAGATAAGTAATGAAATTGCAAATGATTTGGAAATCATATTGATAAAAATGGAGTTAAATGAACTATTGTGTGAAATAGGCATTTTCACTCATGTGTGAATTGTGTAGATACATAAATGATTATTTATGTATTACATTGGATGAATAAGTTGCTGCTACATATTTCTAAATATGTAGGGATTTACAAATGAAATATATGATTGATGGGAATAATCTTAATAGTATTGGAGTACTAGTTAATGATTGTTTGTAATTGTTAAGAAATTGAATCTAAGGATTTTGATTGTAAGTGATATACTTGATTGTGGTTCAAGTGAGTAAATTGTTGTAATGTGATGCTAAGATCATGATGAGGCAGTCTGTAAGGATGTCCCGAAATAGATTATTGATATTACAATTCTAGGCATAACGAGTGCTTAGGAATTGGGGTCTATGCCAATGCAAGGAGATGTACTTGAGCCTGATGCTCTAGAATTGCATTGGGTAGACATAAGGATTTGGTTCAGCCCATGTAAGGAGATGTACTTGAGCCCGATGCTCTAGAATTGCATGGGTGAACATAACGTCGGGGATTGGTGGAGTAATTGACTTGTGATTGATGTGCATGGGGATGTAGTCGAGTTGGACTCGAGAAATGTAAACATGTGTGTTAGGGTTGAACCCTATGTATTGTCGTGACTAGGGGTCACGGGGTTTGGGTTATGTTTTGTAAACGAACTTTGGGCCATGGGCCGACTACTTGACTTTATATATAAAGTAAGTACATTTTAAAAAGGGGCAACTTAGGGTTACGGCCTAGAATTATATTATCACCCTATTTAAGGGTCTTGTGTTTGAAATACTTGTTGTATATCTATTAGATGCCATCCACATCAGTACTTTATAGCCGTATAGAGTACTGACCCCCTTTCGGGGGGCGTCCCACCACCATTTCAGGTTGAGGCTAGAGCTTGCTACCTGTGCTTATTGATCGGACGATCATCTCGGAGGGGAAGACTTGGTTCGTGTTTCCTCCATTCTGATTTTAAACATTTTAAAACATGCTCATGGATATTTTTTTTCATTATGGAGCCTGCGTGCTCGTGTTTGCCCCGTGTGGCACTTGTATCCAAACTATGATTTCTGCTGCGTATTCATTTACTTATTATGTATGTTTATGGATGACTTATGTGTGAATGATATTCGAGACGCCTTGTATAATATGGATGAGTTAGACTGCGGTTGACTATTCATATTGTACGGCGGATTGTTGACGTGTCCGGATAGGTCCGGGGCGTGACAATTTAACTGGTATCAGAGCCTTTGTCCATAAACTTCATAATGAAGACTCAAAATTCTCTTTTCCAAATGATTTTGAAAACCATGAACATAAATGTTTTGTACTTATAGAACTTTTGGTACTTGAGCTGCAAGGCCTCTAATTGTTAAGATGGTACCCTTAGCAATTGGTATGGCGGCAATTCGAGCCAAGTAGTGTCTTCAGTACCTATCCGTCAATTGAAATTTGATACGAGTCTAATGACTCTTTCCAAAATTTCTTTCAGAAATGGACGGCGGTGGCAAGGTTACGAGAAGGAATCCGACGGGTCGTGCACCGGTGGGGACCGGGCAGGGGAACCGTGGGGCCTCTAGAGTGTCTAGAGGGGCGAGCCGTGGAGACCGATCGCACACTGTGAGCGACGGTCATGTTGACACCGAGGATGAAACCTACTGGTCCTATGAGGACTCAACTTACCAGCCGGAGACCGAGCCGGTTGAGACCCCCCTTACGAAGGGGATGACGATGATATAAGTGATGAAGATGGGGAGAATGACTCCCTAGCAAGAATTGAGGCGCTGCTCCAGCAATACCAGCGGGAGCGTGAAGAGAGGAGAGAACGCCGAAGGCGCCAAGGAGGGCAAACTTCGAGTAGGGCTTCAAGAGGAAGAAGCCATGGTGACTCTAGGGCCCACATTGAACCACATGGGGGCCGGGGTGATGGAGGTCCAATCATAAGGATCTCAAAATTTCTCAAGGAGGCGAGGGACTTGGGGTGCAAACCCTTCAATGGAACGGGTGAGAACTCGGTCGCCGCGGAATGGATCAAGAGGCTGAACGAAGCAGCCCTTGATATGCAACTCACCCCCGAGTTTAAACTCAGGGTGGCGGTGAGATTGCTTGAAGGGATGGCGTCCACATGGTGGGACGGGGCCAAGGGCAAGTATGGCAGGACCGTGACTTGGGAGAATTTCCGATAGGAGTTCTTTGCCCAATACTATTCCGATTTTGAGGTGAACGCTAAGAGGAGAGAGTATACCCTCCTAACCCAAGGTGGCAAAATGACGGTGAGGCAACTTGAACACAAATTCAGGGAGCTCGCGGAGTTCATACCAGAGTATGTCTGTGATGAGAACCGAATGGTTAATCACTTTTGGCATGCCTTAGACTTGGAGGTGCGTGAGAGGGCAACACAATTGCCTAACATGACCTTCAGTCAAGTTGTTGAGCAGGGGTTGAAAGGAGAGAAGGAATGGGAAGAAAGAAAGATGAAAAACGCCGAGGAGGCGAAGAAGAGGAAGTGGGAGAACCATGGACCTCAAGGTCCTAACAAAAAGGGGAATCATGGAGGAGGAGGATCCTTTCGGGCACCCCCACTACCACCTAAGGGAATCCAAGGCTCGGGCGGGCAATCACAAGCCTCGGGGGCGACTCTTTGCAGAAATTGCAAGAAGAACCACCTGGGAAAATGTCGTGACCCTCCCAGATGTTACCAATGCGGGAACACTAGGCACATGAAGATGAATTGCCCACAACTGGGTGGAAAAAGAGCATCGGGACCAAGTAGTGCTACTACTGGGGCACAGATTCAAGCTGGGGCTTCCCAAGCACCCAGGGGACAAGGGGGAGCAAGCGCGAGTAATGCGCCATCCGTGAACCAGTGAAGGACTCAAGCCAGAGTCTATGCGATGACGGAAGCGGATGCTCAAGCTAACCCGGACTCTGTTGCAGGTACAATCACTTAATTACTTGTGTTTTATCCGCGTTTCATCCATAATTTGGGGTTATAAGCCCTAGGGGTCAATTGCAAATAGCCTTAGGACTAAACCGTGCGATTCCGGGCAAAATCGGGCTGTTTTTTGTCTCAGGCACGCCGTGCCTAACCTTCAAGCACGTCGTGCCTGGCCTGCAGGCACATCGTGCCTCCACCGTGCCTCCGCAGTGCCTGGGTGGCAGTAGCTACCCGGGGAAAAACGGTCCCAGGCACGCCGTGCCCAGCCTTCAGGCACGCCGTGCTTAGCCTGCAGGCACACCGTGCCTCCGCCGTGCCTCCGCAGTGCCTGGGTGGCAGTAGCTACCCGGGAGTATTTTAAGCCACGCACGCCGTGCGTGCCTCCTAGGCACGCTGTGCGTGGCACCCAGACTGTCCAACGTCAATAGTTTCGCACCAAAATGCGACGTTAAGACCTCTCCTTGATCCCAAACATGTGTATGAGTATAATAAACCTCTATAAATGTATATAGATGGTAGGAGGGCATCTTACTTGGTTTATAAATGTAGTAATACTAAGTATTAATGGGAAGGATGCGTGAATCCTTATCGATACCGGGGCGCAACGTTCATTCGTGAGTGAGACGTTCACCGAAGGCTTAGGGATACACTCAATACCGATGACACAAACCCTAGTGGTATCAACACCACTAGGAGATGACATTGAGAGAACGTGTTATTATCCATCTTGTGAGGTGGAAGTCGATAGCCAAACCTTGACGTGTGATTTCGTACCGTTGAGCATGATTGATTTTGATGCGATCCTAGGAATGGATTGGCTAGAAAAGCATCATGCTAGGGTAGATTGCTACACGAAGGTTCTAGAACTCGAAGGCAATGATGGGAATGCCCTACGCTTCGAGGGTGATCGAGGAAAATCAAATAGTTGCATCATATCCGCTGTGAGAGCGAGGAGTATGATGAGAAAGGGATGCCACGCATATCTAGCATACGTGGTTGACAAAACTAAGGAGGAATCAAACATCGACGATGTAAGGGTGGTTTGTAAGTACCCGGATGTCTTCCCTAAAGACCTACCGGGGCTTCCACCTGATAGAGAGATTGAATTTGTGATCGAGGTTGAGCCCGGCACCAAACCAATCTCTATACCACCGTACCAAATGGCGCCTGCGGAACTGAATGAGTTGAAAACCTAATTGCAAGAGCTATTGGATAACGGTTTCATTAGACTGAGCTATTCACCGTGGGGAGCACCAGTCCTTTTTGTGAAAAAGAAGGATGGGACTCTACGTATGTGCATCGACTACCAACAATTGAACAAGGTCACCATAAGGAATAGGTACCCTTTACCTAGGATCGATGACTTGTTTGACCAGCTCCGGGGGGCATCGGTATTTTCAAAGATTGACTTGAGGTCAGGGTGTCACCAATTGAAGATCAAAGAGAGCGACATACCGAAGAGTGCTTTCTGCACAAGGTATGGTCACTTTGAGTTCTTGGTTATGTCATTTGGGTTGACTAACGCCCCAGCGGCATTCATGGACTTGATGAACCGGGTTTTTCATAAATATTTGGATCAGTTTGTAATCGTGTTCATAGATGACATCTTGATTTACTCAAGGAAAGAAGAGGAGCACGAGAGACACTTGGTTCTGGTTCTTGAAACACTACGAGAGAAGCAGCTCTATGCCAAATTCTCTAAGTGTGAGTTTTGGCTTAAAGAGATCGGCTTTCTCGGGCACGTGGTTTCTGAATCAGGCATTTCTGTGGACAACAAGAAGATTGAGGCCATCACAGAATGGAAAAGACCTAAGAACGTGAAGGAGATTCGTAGTTTCCTTGGACTAGCGGGCTACTATAGAAAGTTCGTTGAGAAATTCTCAGTTTTGGCATCACCATTGACGAAGCTCACTCTAAAAGGAGCAAAGTTCGTGTGGGATGACCGATGTGAGAAAGGATTCTTAGAACTGAAGAAAAGGTTAACTGAGGCACCGGTACTCGCCTTACCGAAACAACGTATGGGGTTCGATGTCTACAGCGATGCGAGCATCCAAGGGCTTGGATGTGTATTGATGCAGAATGGGAGGGTGATTGCCTATGCTTCATGACAGTTGAAGAAGCACGAGGTGAATTATCCCACTCATGACTTAGAATTGGGGGCCGTGGTTTTTGCACTAAAGATATGGAGGCATTATCTCTACGGAGAGACATGTCACATATACACCGACCACAAGAGTTTGAAATATGTGTTTACTCAGAAAGAGTTAAACATGAGACAACGACGGTGGATGGAATTGATAAAGGACTACCACCTAGTGATTGAGTATCATCCGGGGAAGGCAAATGTTGTGGCTGATGCCCTTAGCCGGAAGAGTTCATCGGAGGCATTGATAACCAACTTGAGGGCATTGAAAGCCCAATTGGAAGTATCAACTAATGGCACCTTGGTGGCGAGATTTGAGGTGAGACCTACCTTACTTGATGAGATCAAGAGGGGTCAGGAGCTTGATGATGAGCTCAAGAAGGTCCGAGAACGCATGCTAGCGGGGCCGGTAGAGGATTTTCGTGAAAGAGACGATGGTCTCTTGTTATTCCGTGATCGAGTGTGCGTACCGTCGAATGATGAGCTCCGAAAGTCCATTCTAGAGGAGGCTCATTCCTCGGCGTATGCTATGCACCCGGGAGGCAAGAAGATGTACAGGGATCTGAAAGAAAGCTACTGGTGGTCTGGTATGAAGAGGGAAATAGCAGAATACATCAGTCGATGCCTTACTTGTCAGCAAGTTAAGGCGGAACATCAGCATCCAGCGAGCTTATTGCAACCACTTTCCATCCCTGAATGGAAGTGGGAACATGTGACTATGGATTTCGTGGTAGGCTTACCACGGACGATCAGGAACTATGATGCAGTTTGGGTTGTTGTTGATAGGCTCACGAAGAGTGCACACTTTTTACCTATCAACACCACTTACCCACTCGAGAGGTTAGCCAAATTGTATACGGACGAGATCGTGAGGTTACATGGTGTTCTGGTGACCATCGTATCCGATAGAGACCCACGATTCACGTCACGTTTTTGGCCAAAATTTCAAGAGTCAATGGGAATGAGGTTGAAGTTCAGTACTGCGTTCCATCCACAGACGGATGGGCAGTCTGAGAGGGTTATTCAGATCTTAGAAGATATGTTGAGGGCTTGTGAATTGGAGTTCCAAGGGAGATGGGACATTCACTTAGCACTTGTGGAGTTTGCCTATAACAACAGTTATCAGGCAAGTATCGGCATGCCTCCATATGAAGCATTGTATGGGAGGAGGTTTCGTACATCGTTATGCTGGGACGAGGTTGGGATGACCAAACTCGAGAGTACTGAGTTGGTTGAGATCACCAAGTCAAAGGTGAAGTTGATTCGAGAGAGACTCAAAGCAGCTCAGGATAGACAGAAGAGTTATGCAGATAAGCGACGGAGAACCTTAGAGTTTAAGGTTAATGATGAGGTATTCCTGAAGGTTTCTCCTTGGAAAGGAATCATTCAATTCCAAAGCCGAGGGAAGCTTAATTCACGCTACATCGGGCCATTCAGAATTCTAGAGAGAATTGGGGCCGTAGCATATCGTCTACAGTTGACTCCGGAGTTAGAGAAGATACACAATGTGTTTCATGTATCTATGCTGAAGAAGTATGTACATGATCCTTCTCATATATTGGAAAAGCCGCCGGTGGAAATACGAGAGGATTTGAACTACTCCGTAAAACCGGTCAAGATCACCGATAAAAAGGCAAAGAAATTGAGGGGTAAACAAGTTCCAATGGTTAAAGTCCTTTGGAAAAGTGACCGTGTTGAAGAGGAGACTTGGGAAACAGAAGCTTTGATGAGAGAGCAATACGCCTTCCTATTTGAGTAGCACCGTGAATTTCGGGGACGAAATCCCTGTTAAGGGGGGTGAACTTGTGACACCGTACCCGAACGTCCTAGATATTTAAATTTAATTTCAAAGCTTATGTGTTGAATTTCCCTATTTTCGAATAATTGTACACCGATTAAAGTTTTACGGAACGTATGATTAATCATATTATTATTTGGGCTCATATAATAGTAATGGACTTCTAAATAATTAATTGGGCCATATTATTGATATTGTGGCCCAGCATCCTTAAATAAAGATATGCAACCCCTCGGTACAATGTAAGTGCGGTCGGGCAGCCCAAATGTTATTTTGGGCCTAACCTACTAAAAATAGCAATTATTCAAGAATGGCGTCCTAGACCCACTGGAGGGTAACCCACACGGCTAGTAGCCCATAAATATGAATACTAAAGCCATAAATAAGTGATTGAATGATTGGAGAAGAATACAAATGCCTATGGTCCCATTTTTGGCATTATTAAGCTAAATTATGGGAGTAGGGTTCCTGCTGATAATTATACATCATATAATTTATGGGGACCATCCTACACATATTAGAGATCAATAATATGATGTAGAAGGTTGACTTGGTCTATATAAATTAGAATGAGTACAAAAGACATCTTATGACAAAAGATAGAACAATAGGACCCATCTTTCCATCTTTGGAAGTATTAGTTGATATTTTGCTCCCAAAATAATTGGGGAACACTGAGGTGTGCTCAAAATCTTCTCATCACATGCAATACAATAGAAATAATCCTAGGGGGCGGCCATATCTGACTTTGAGGGCTGGACTTAGACAAAGAAATTAAAGGGGGAGACCCACCTTGTCAAATTTCGCACAAATCATGGGGTGATTTGTCTCCCTCCATGCCTGGAGTTTTACTCGACGAAATTAGGTTTATAAGGTTTCCCTGGATAGCCCTTGAAGTCTAGTTGACTTATTGGGTGGTTTATGTGCGAAGAGAGAGATATTTTATGATAAAAACCGAGCTTGAGTGAACTGTTGCGCATAAGCTCGAGCAGGGAGAGGGACTATTGGTGGAACTATTATACACTATTTCAAGTGTATAAAATGTTATTATAAGGGTACCTTATTTGTTGTAAAGGTTACATGCTAACCTAGAGCAATCTTGGAAAAACTAGGAAACGAGTTCGCCGGAAAACACCCATTCTAGGGGCTGTTTTGGTAGAAACGTTTAGGGGTTGAGCTAGCACCTTGAGGATGCTGTTTAACACCCATTTATAAGCAAGTAATTAATTCTCAAACCCCCTTGGCCGAAGCTTGAGCATTGGGTTGAGAAGGAACAATTTAAAGCTCATTTGAGGTGAGGATCGACATCTAGTTGCTTACAACTTGTAGGTTAAGCATGAGATTACCTAAATGCCTAAATCATGTTTTTCATGGATTATAATGACTGATTATTGATGAAATATAGATATATTAGATAAGTAATGAAATTTCAAATGATTTGGAAATCATATTGATAAAAATGGAGTTAAATGAACTATTGTGTGAAATAGGCATTTTCACTCATGTGTGAATTGTGTAGATACATAAATGATTATTTATGTATTACATTGGATGAATAAGTTGCTGCTACATATTTCTAAATATGTAGGGATTTACAAATGAAATATATGATTGATGGGAATAATCTTAATAGTATTGGAGTACTAGTTAATGATTGTTTGTAATTGTTAAGAAATTGAATCTAAGGATTTTGATTGTAAGTGATATACTTGATTGTGGTTCAAGTGAGTAAATTGTTGTAATGTGATGCTAAGATCATGATGAGGCAGTCTGTAAGGATGTCCCGAAATAGATTATTGATATTACAATTCTAGGCATAACGAGTGCTTAGGAATTGGGGTCTATGCCAATGCAAGGAGATGTACTTGAGCCTGATGCTCTAGAATTGCATTGGGTAGACGTAAGGATTTGGTTCAGCCCATGTAAGGAGATGTACTTGAGTATGGAGATGTAGTCGAGTTGTGATTGGTGGAGTAATTGACTTGTGATTGATGGAGTAATTGGTGGAGTAATTGACTTGTGATTGATGTGCATGGTGATGTAGTCGAGTTGGACTCGAGAAATGTAAACATGTGTGTTAGGGTTGAACCCTATGTATTGTCGTGACTAGGGGTCACGGGGTTTGGGTTATGTTTTGTAAACGAACTTTGGGCCATGGGTGTAACACCCCTAAATTTCCCGCCCAAAACATTGATATATTTAAAAGAAATACTTTATTCATTCATCAAAGAGTTGAAGAAATACAGCGGAAGTCTAAAAGGGAAATGAGTGTTACCGCCACATTCGGTCATCTCTTAACCGAATGCACAGGCAACTCAAAGTAAAACAATAAAAACTAATGTAATAATAAGTAAATGTTTGTTTTATGACTAGATTTAACTAAGGCATCTTCTAATTCGCACTCAAGCTCAAGCAATCCGTCAATCCACATAGGTATCCAACTCATCACCTGATAAAATTTAAGGGAGAAGAGAGAGACAAGAAAAATAACAAAAATTAGCTTTAGAGCTAAGTAAGTACTACCCAATCCCGTAAAATAATCAGGTTTGACTAAAAAATAGATTTTTATATAATATCATATAAAAATGACGCACTCCACCAAAATACTTTTCTCCTTGATTTTTCTTAAAATCACTTCTTTGCTAAAATCTTAAACTTCTCTTGGAAAATCTCTTAGTAATTCTTCTCTTTAAACTTCTTAAGAAAATCACTTCTTCTCTAACTTCCTAGTAATTTAGAAGGGCGGTGCTTAACCTTTCGGTAGAGCCCGGTGGACCGTGGTTACGGACGGCCACCCCGAACAAGTGCCGGTACCACAACTGCTCTGTTGGAAACGAAACGACTGCCTTAAGTGTGCACACCCCCTAAAAGGGATTCCAAGCCCTCCGAGTAGTGAGTCATCCCGAGTGGTCGGAACCCAACCACCCCAATTCTAAAATTTTTGAATGATTAGGGACTACTACTATAACTTCTTCTTAAAAGGGATCATAGATCCAAATCTCACTTAAAAGGGATCATAGATCCAAATCTCACTTAAAAGGGATCATAGATCCAAATCTTGCTTAAAAGGGATCATAGATCCAAATCTTGCTTAAAAGGGATCATAGATCCAAACTGTACTTCTTAGTAGTAGTAGCTCTAATCCCCATCCACATTTATCCGGATGTGGAAAAACCGACACCTCGGATTACTCCCGAGATGCTATCTTCTTTATGAAAAGGTAATTTTTATCTTCGCTTAATAATACTTCAAAAATACTTCTTAATTTCTCTAAAAAGTCTCGAAGGTATTTAAAAATATTTAATACCCCAAAAGTACTTGATTTATACTTCTTAACTACCATATATATAATATCTTCTCAAAATCACATACACAAAATTCACAATTCACACTTAATCACATAATGCATAATAAGCATATAATACAAGGAAACAATTTTGGATTGGCAGAGAAACTTACCTTAAGTCCTGTTGCTCCTAGTTATCCTCCTCTAATCCGGTCTCTAGATAATCACCTTTTTAATTAAATATGATAAGTTAGTCACTTATTCTATTTGTAATTACCTTACCCGATTTTCTCCTTTTATTTTATTATTCGCATAAACTTTGGTTTATTAATCACTTTTTATTACTCAAATTACCTTATGAATTCAGCCATTAATTACAATATTTGAATAAAATATCCGAATGTAATTAACTACAACATCCAATTTTTATTCAATAATCACCATTAATTTACTCTAGTTATTATCTAATTACTTTATTTACATAACCGAATATATTTATTTTCTTTATTTTATTCAAACATTATTTTTAGTCCAGAATATTATTTTTCAACCTCAGTGATTTATTTATTTCACCATTAATACTAATATTTCCTTATTTAATTACTTAACTAGTTTTATATGGCCTAATTTAAATAAATAGACTAAAAATCGACTTTATAAATTAGTAACCGTCCATAAATATATTTGGGGTCTATATTCGACCTAGGTTGTCCAGATATCTATTTTACAATTAGTTTCCATAATTATTCCTTTAATTTCATATATCTATTAACCGGTTTAATTACAATTAAATATACTAAACCTTATTTTTATTAATTATAAATGGTCCATAAGGTCCTAGTTAGTCATATATTTATCCTAGTTTACTCCAATATTTATTTCATAATTATTTTCGTCATTTAGTTAATTATTTACTAAATGTGTATAAATTGGCCCAATTACCATTAAATCAATTAAAAATAGCTAAAAATATTATTTTCCAATTCTGGTTGGTACGAATATGTATATTTATACTAGGTATTTAATTTATATTTTTCCAGATTTTATTTATTTCATTTACTATTTTATTTTTAATTTTTATTGCAACTGGGCCGAACTGGCCCAAATCATTATTATTTTTAAAAGAAGCCCAGCCCAAATGTTTGAAAACTCAGCAGAAGGAGGGGTCATCTTCCTCGCAGGGAAGACGCCGGAAAATCGAGCAAAACGCAGGGGAAGATGTTTTACCTCGATGGAGCGGCCGAAAACGGTGGTAGCAGGGCGGTGAAGGTCAGAGATGGTACGGCGGCGGCGGCAGCTCCTCCCTCTTCTCCGTTTTCCGTCGAAATGTTTTTCCCGACGAAACTCCGGCGAGGCTTTTCTCCCTCGTTTCACGACCGTTTTCGACGATTCTTTTTCCGTTGGATTCGTATCACGAAGGGGAAGGTTTGAGAAGTATTTTCAAGGCTTGGTTCTGGCTAAAACGATGGGTCGCAATTTTATATATATATACGTATATGTGTATATATGTTGCAGGTTTCGGGATGAAAAAAACGCAGGTTCTGGCCTATTATTTATAGGTGTAGGTCGAGGGTTTTAGACTGAGATGTTAGATTTTGAGTTGAATTAAAACAGCTTCTCCCGGCTTTGATTGTGTTGGTTTGCCGGCCAAGAAAAATATACCGGGAGTGAAGTTCTTGCTTCTTTAGGACTTTGAATGTAGCTGCTAAAGAGTTCCCGTTCAGTGCATGCTGCGTGTGTTTTACAACTCTAGGCTTTTATTATAATTGAGTTTTGTATGTATAGTAAGTTTACATACGTATAGTATAAGTATTATAGTAGTTTAATACAATTCAAATTCTATGCGTAGTACGTACGAACTATTCTTATTTTAATTATACTCTTATTATTATTGCGTTAGTGTTATTGACTTATTAGAAGTATTTTAAAATAAAATTATTTTGTACTTTGTGTATTTTATATACAACTTAAAATGGTTATAAAACAACTTTTATTACTTATATCCTTTGTATAACTGGTACTTCATTAATATAAAAAAAATGTTATTTCTTTTATCGGGCCATTTTTATCTGACTAAAATGTCATAAGTTTGGAAATTTTATCTGATTAGAATGTTATAACTGTTGAATTTTTGTCTGACTCAATTAATAATTAAAATGTTATTTTCGTAATATTTTATCTGATTAAAAATTATTTTTATTTTTATTTGAATTTTTGAAGTGTCACAATGGGCCGACTACTTGACTTTATATATAAAGTAAGTACATTTTAAAAAGGGGTAACTTAGGGTTACGGCCTAGAATTATATTATCACCCTATTTAAGGGTCTTGTGTTTGAAATACTTGTTGTATATCTATTAGATGTCATCCACACCAGTACTTTATAGCCGTATAGAGTACTGACCCCCTTTCGGGGGGCGTCCCACCACCATTTAAGGTTGAGGCTAGAGCTTGCTACCTGTGCTTGTTGATCGGGCGATCATCTCGGAGGGGAAGACTTGGTTCGTGTTTCCTCCATTCTGATTTTAAACATTTTAAAACATGCTCATGGATATTGTTTTTCATTATGGAGCCTGTGTGCTCGTGTTTGCCCCGTGTGGCACTTGTAAAAAATGATAGACTGAAACAAGACGTTAAGGCCATTCATTCTAAATTACTAGATGCTTTAAGCAAAAATGATGTCTTAGAAAAAGAGAACAAAGAGCTGAAAAACTCCAGCACGAATAGTAAAAACTTTCACCCTACTGCTGAAGTTATTCTAAATAGGAAGAGAAGAGGTCTTGGTTACTCATCCCCCACTAGACTCACTCAAAACTGTACATCTACAAGTCATCAACCAAACACAAGAAAGCTAATCTACCAAAAAATCCACTCTCCAAATGTTCCCACAAGAAGGAACCAACCTGCTCCCAAACCAAAATCCAAAATCATGTATAAATCAACACCTCCTAACCATCAACACACAAGAACCCATTGGCAACCAACCAATAAGACCAACCAAAGTCAAAATACCAAGCAGACCCCTCAAACCAATAATCCATTTCCCACATCAAGAAGGAAAAGGATTAATAAATACATAGACATTCCCTATGATTACAACACCTCAAATGGCTATAGACCAATCTGCTTAGAGCTTAATGGTTCTAGATGGGCATGGATGCCTAAACTTGTACAAGGGAAGTCGCCCACTAACTTGTGGGTTACTACTCAACACTGATGTATACAAGAAGGTGCTGGAGCAGCTGAAACACAAACATGGTACATAGATTCAGGCTACTCCAGGCACATGACGGGCAACAGGTGGCTCCTGTCAAACTATACAACAAGGGAAGGATCCAAAGTGACATTTGGGAATGTGGAAAAACAAGGAGAAACCAAAGGAGCTGGAGATCTATCAATCAATGGACTTACAATCCAAAACATATCCTATGTTAAGGGTTTAAAGTTCAATCTCATAAGCACAAGCCAGCTCTGTGACAATGGTTATAATGTTACATTCTCCAAAAACATCTGCTTGATTAGAGATGTCAAAAATGACAAAATTGTGCTCTCTAGAAAAAGAAGGAAGGACATGTATGTGGTTGATTAGAGCTCAGCTAAGGAAGGGATCTGCTTGGTGACAAAGGCAGATTCAAACTTGAGTTAGGAATGGCACAACAAATTAAGCCATCTCAACTTAAAAACAATCAACAAACTATCCATAAAAGGACTGGTGAAAGGACTCCCTGAAATCAACTTCAAAAAGGACCACCTCTGTGATGCTTGTCAAAAAGGAAAACAAACCAAGGTATCATTCAAATCAAAGGAAGTGGAATCATCAACTAGGTTCTTAAGCCTACTACACCTTGACTTGTTTGGACCAGTTGAACCAACAAGCTTAAATGGTAGAAGGTACACCCTGGTTGTAGTTGATGACTATTCTAGATACACTTGGACCATATTCTTAAAGAAGAAGAATGAAACAGAGAAGAATTTCCCTGAATTGATGAAGCTAATTCAAAATGAGAAGAGTCTCTCAATCCAGAAGATCAGGTCAGATAGATGTACTGAATTCCTCAACTCTATCATAATTCAGTGCTGTGAAGAAAATGGAATCCATCACCAAACCTCAGCAGCAAGAACACCTCAACAAAATGGTGTTGCTGAAAAAAGGAATAGGACACTCAAAGAGGCTGGAAGGACAATTCTGGAAGCAGCTGGCTTACCCAAAAGATTTTGGGCAGAAGCAATCAACACGGTTTGCTACACTCAAAATAGAAGTCTTTTTCATAAGACTCACAAAATACTTTATGGACTCAAGCAAGCCCCAAGAGCATGGTATGACACTCTCTCTGAATATTTAGTGAATAATGGATTCACTAAAGGAAAAGTAGACAAGACTCTATTCAAAATAGAAGAAGGTCCCCACATACTGCTTGTTCAAATCTATGTTGATGACATAATTTTGGGTAGCTCAAATCAAGCACTATGTGAAAACTTTTCAACTCTCATGCAAAGCAAATTTGAAATGAGCATGATGGGAGAGTTGAACTATTTTTGGGGACTACAAGTGAAGCAGACTCCTCAAGGTATCTTCATCAACCAAGCCAAATATACAAGAGATCTCATGAAAACGTTCAGGGTTGAGAACAAGTCTACGGTCAAGATACTCATGAATACATCACAAGGTCTAAGTCAAGATGAAGATGGCAAGGATGTTGATCCTACACTTTATAGAGGTTTGATTGGTTCCTTATTATATCTCACCACGAGTAGGCCAGACATATCCTACTCAGTTGGTGTATGTGCAAGATTTCAATCAAAACCTAAGGAAAGCCATCTTCTAGCTGCAAAGATAATTTTGAGGTATCTAAAAGGTAATCCTAACTCTGGATTATGGTACCCAACAAATGAAGGCTTTGAACTCTATGGCTACTCAGACTCAGACTTTGCCGGATGCAAAATTGATAGAAAAAGTGCCTCAGGTACTTGTCAATTGATTGGTGGAAGACTTGTCTCTTGGTTCAGCAAGAATCAAAATTCAATTGCTACTAGCACTGTTGAAGCTGAATACATAACTGCAGGCAGCTGCTGTGCACAAATACTATGGATGAAACAGCAATTGAGGGATTATGGAGAAGAAACAAAGGAGATTAGCATACTGTGTGATAACACTAGTGCTATTGCTATCACTCATAATCCGGTATTTCATTCAAGAACCAAGCACATTGAGATCAGGCATCACTTTATTAGGGAACATGTTGAAAAGAAGACCATCAAGTTAGAATACATCCCCACAGAGAAGCAGTTGGCTGACATTTTCACCAAACCATTGAATGAAGCAAGATTCAATGAACTAAGACAGGAGCTTGGAATGCTAGATGATCTAGATCAAGTGAAGGAATAACCCTGCACCTATTCAGGGGGAACTTGATTACAAAATCAAGGGGGAATTCCTAGCCACCTGCTGAGGGGGAACTTCTATGAAGTACTGAGGAGTAGCCACCTGCCAAAGGTTAGCTACTTAAAACCACAAGGAATGAAGCATACAGGTCCATAAAAAGTCACTTCTAGACTTTCAAGTCAAAATTCCAGCAGTGTGCTAAGCAGGTGACTACGCACTAGCAGCAGTGGGCTCAGCAGGTGACTACTAACCAGCCCACTGCTACCCAATCAAAGAGAGGAACTTTCACTAATACTTTCATAAGGAGATCAAACACGGACTAGAAAGAGAAGGAAAGAAATGGAGGTAAAGACACTGGTTCTAAAATTCGCGCAGATGCCTGCCAGCAGGTGACAGCCTCAGGAGCAGGTCACTGCTTCAGACCAGCAGTTGGCTCACCTTCTGACAAATGTACATGGAATCTCAACAAGTAACATACATCATCTTGATCCCCTCATATCAAGGATTCCAAAAAGTCAACTCTTGTTCTCAGAAACCATCAAAAATCTGCCCAAAATTGAGCTCCCTGCTACCAGTGTGAACACACTTAATGCTGAAAAGGCCAACCGTATTCTCCAACGGCTATATTCCAACGGCTAGTTTCCGATAGCCTATAAATACTCCCTCCGTACATCTCCTTCACACTTTTCACTTTGCAATCTCTCTCTACTCCATTCTAAGCTCTAAAACACTATCTTAATACTCTAAAGCTTTTGTATTACCATCACACTTACGCCACACTTCTCTTCCAACCCATCACACCACACCAATGGCCTCTCTTATCAAAATTGCAAAGACCATTTTCACCGGGTCAATATTATACACCCCAAAAATCCTTGAAAGAGCAGAAAACCTTGACCTAATGAAGGAACTGCTAAGGAAGCTAGAAACTATTGGCCTGATGAAAATGGATACCTTCCCATATCCCTACTTCTACCCCGAGGTAGTAGCAGAGTTCTACATCAACTCCACTCATCATACTCTGAAATCTGTAGTGATGGGGTTCGAGGTAGAGATCACAGAAGAAGAAATAAAGGAATTGCTTTCTCTGCCAGGGGAGGAAGCCCGAGATATTGATGACATCACCCTTGACGAGCAAGGCTTCAAGGAAATTATGTTCCTCCCAGAAGCTCAAAACCTCAATACTCTCAAGGTTAAGAATAAGATGATGGTCACAGAATACTCCTTGTTACTAGACATCCTTTACAAATGCATTGACAAAAGAACCACTCATCTAGATGAAATAAATGCACAAAGAGCACCTGCCCTAACCGCTATCATGTCTGGTACACCACACAATTGGTCAAGGTATGTTTTTAAAGAACTTGTGAGATATGTAACAAAATCTCACAATGATAGAAGAGAAGATGGTACCCTACCATTGCTAGGGTATGGGTTCTTGATTGGAGAACTTCTAAGAAGGAAGGGGATAGTGGGGGAAATCAAGGAGGAAACTAACTGGAGAAAGTTCCTCCATCAAACCTCCAAGGTAGGGGCTCCAAAAAATCAAAAGCAAAGTGATACACTCCCTTCCCACGAGCCTCTCCAAACCACCCTTAACAAGATCAAGACAAAGACCGTCAAGAGACTAAGATCTGGGTGCCAACAAGCCAAATCAAAGAAACCAAGGACAGCAACAAGAAATCTGCAAGCAGAACTAGAAGAGGCAGCCTTCTCCTTTCATCCCGGTCAAGAAGTAGAAGCAGTGGCCTCCCCTCTTTCCATCATTCAGGAAGAAGAAGCAGTGGCCTCTCCTCCACTAGCAATCAAGGAAGCAGTAGAGCCCTCTTCCAACTCTTCAAATGGAAGCAACAGTTCTGCTCTTCCTCTCTCCATACTTATTCCCAAAATCACACAACAAGCAGAGCAAAGGAGTCAACAAGAGGAGCAGGTGCCTCCCTAAGAACCAGAGCAGGCCACTCAAGTCAATGAGCAGGCGGCTCACCTAGAAGAGTAGGGGACTCAACAAGAGGAGCAGGTGGCTCCTTCCAACGAGCAGGCTCCTCCATCACAATCCCCAGCAGGTAGCTCCCCACAACTAACACCTCTAGAGCTACTAGGCATAGAATTTGCAAGGGTCAAAGCCTGGAGAGCCTGGAAGCTATCAAGGAGACGTCTTCAAACTGAATCCTTTGCCCACTTCGTCGAAGAAGAAGACTTTGTGGTGGAGTGGCTTGGTACTGACAACATGGCAGACGCTACAAGGATGCACAAAATCAATGAAGTCTATGCAACAAAGAAGAAACAGCTCACTGCCAAGGACACATTTGAAGACTTTGATGATGATGATGATGATGATGATGATGATGATGATGATGACGATGATAATGATGATGATGCTTACAATGCACCTAAGGGTCCACCAAGCTCAAGAGGTAAGAAAATCGTTTACTCCTCCTCCTCTAGTGATAAAGAAACTAGGAGAGTTATGAAAAAATCCAGGCTGGAAACTCAAGGAGGGGGAGAATCCTCTAAAGCTCCCCGGGAGCAATTGGCTGTCACTCTCCCCCAAGGGACCCAACTGCTGGACCTCAACATAGAGCTACACCAATAGGAAGCCTCAGAACAACAAGCTACAACTTCCCATGAAATCAAGGATCAAATTTTGCATGATGGTGAAGAAGACACTCCTACACTGGCAGAGGTCTTCATCAATGAAAGAAGAGCTACAACCAAATTCATCAGCAATTCTGAAGTTAGGCTGCACAAAAGACTGATCAAAATGCAAAAGCATTTTGACAAACTACTAGAGGCCAGATTTGCTGAGGTTCACTGCCACATCAAAAGCAACCTCATGATCCAGCAGGTGTTCAACTCAGAACAAAAGGCCATGTTGAAAATGCAACTTTCCCAGCAGCCCGCTCAAATAGAAGACATCCACAAAGAACTGGCAGCTCAAAGAGCAAAGGACTGGGAGCTTGAACTTCAGATTCAAACTTTCATCAAGCAACTGCATGATCAAGAGCAAATAGGAGCATCTCTACCTTCTCTACCACCCAACCTCGAAAAGGCTCTCCAACAAATTCATGAACATGAGGCCTACATCAAGACTCAGCAAGGACAGTCAGAAGCAGTTCACAAGGGCCTTCAGGAACTTCAAGCTCTATGTGTAGAGCTCCAAAATCAACTTCAAACGGTCCAGCAACCACAAGTTGCAACAGAGCCCTCTGCCCAACCAGAAGCAGAGCCCTCTGCCCAGGTACTCTCCAACCCTACTTTACCAGCTAACCTTGAGCAGGCCCTTCAAACTATCCAGGTGCATGAGAAGTTCCTACAATATCTCAAAACCAAGGAGCTACCTGCCGTCCTTAATCTCTCCAAGAAGCTGGTCACAAAGCAAGTGGAGCACTCAGAGGCAATAGGCAAAACTAGAGCAGATGTTGTTGATCACCTAGGACAACTTCACAAAGCTACTAAAGAAGCCCTCCTAAAGTAAGGAGATGAACTCAAGAAACTTGGCCTACACCAACAAGCAACAACTCAACAGCTTCACAAACTTGACCAAGAGATCAAAGAAGAAGTCAAGGTGGATGTAACGGATCTCCGGAACATAGTCACTACACTCGCCATTGAATTCAAAGATCTACATCCAACAAGGAGAATCCAGCAAATAGAGGTTGACTCTGACCCAGAGATAGAATCACTCTTCAAGGAAAGCCAGACCCCTGCTGATGCCAAAAAGGGGGGAAAGTCAACACAAACAGGCCCCTCCTCCAAAAGATCCCAAGCAGCAAAGAAAGCAGCAGAAATAAGACGGAAGAACCAAATCTACAAAGAAGAGGCTGAGATCAGAAGAAGAAAGGCAAAAGAAGCAAAGGCAAAGGAAGAGGCCAAGAAGAAACAAGAAGAAGACAAACAAGACTAGGCTAGATCAAAAGTCCGAAAGTGACTATAAACTATTGTACTCTAGACTTTAGAACAATGTACAAAATCTCAAAGAAAATCAATAAAAATATTTTATTCTTGTGTTGTATAGTTTTGGCATCATCAAAAAGAGGGAAATTGTTAGTATCCAATTTTGATAGATTTTGTGATGCCACTATACTTAGCACGTGTACATTGTGTCTCAATATTATTCGTAAGTTAGCATTCAAAATTTTGTGACAAAATAAAATGTACAATTTTTTAGTCTAATTAAATATTACCGGAAAAGATAAAATGCAATAAGGTAATTTTTATTTACCTTAATAGGATATTTAGATCCTACCTGCATATATTATTATAGCTCAAATATTAAAACATGTGTCACATTTTAAAGAAGCTCGAAAAATCAAATACATTGAATGTAAATGATTGAAGACAAAACTTGACCGGTATTTAATACCGAATCAAGAACTGGGACCAAGGCATAGGACGCACACATGGGATTATTTTCTGAAGAGATACTTCAGCGGCTGAGACACTCAAGACAGAGAAATCATCCCGATAAATGCTCCAGCACAAGAAGACAAATGTACAGTTCGTCCTTGCCTGATTTTCAACGTCAGAGATTAATTCATCCTAACCAACGGATGAGATTAATCCAAAGGAGAAGCCTATAAATATAGGCTGAAACGAAAGTTTCTAACCAAGTATTGAGCATCCAAAGTAGAGAAATACTCCCACAAGCATTCACGAGCTATCTAGCAAAAGAGAAAGTGTTACTCTAAACTTTACTCTCTGCTTGGACTCATGTTTCACTAAACTTCCAGTTTACAAGCTATTCATTGCTAAATCATAGAAGTTTAGTTCCTAGTTGGAGGTTAGAACTTTCTTGTAACATTTCACAAATTGTTGTAAACACTTAGGAGAACAGTTGTTCGGATCCTAAAGTGTAGGTAGATAGATAGAGTACCTTTAGATCTCCACTGGTTCATTAGAGAAAAGTCTAAGGACTGAGTAACTTTGAGTGGTGCTATACTCATTGTGAAAAACCTTCAATCTAGGTCTAAGTGTTGTAAAGGCTAGATTGGCACTAAGTGTATTGGGCTTAATACTTTAGTGAAATTCATCTGAAAGAGGGTGGGACTAGACGTAGGAGGATTACACCACCTCTGAACCAGGATACATTGTGTGTTGATTTACATTCATTCAACAAAGCACACACTTAGCACTTCTTAAAAAAAGATTGAAGTTTGCCAGCAGAATCCTAAGCAGTTGTCTTAACTGACCCAACTGCTTATCCTACTGCTTAATTACTTACTTTATTTGAGACCATTTTCACACAAGAGACGTGTATCAATATCACTAAAAGGTCTATTCTATCAGTTTCCAAAAATTCAATTTCTAAGTACAGCAGGTGCTTCAGAAGTCCCCTGGTGACCACCCAACTGCTGAGCCCTCTGCTCATATACACTTGTTTCTCTTGAACATATCAATATCACCAGACCTTCATAACATTACCAACGAGGAGATTGACTAAACTGCTCTCTGAAAATCACCTTCTAAACTAAGCAGGTACCTCAGCAGTTCCCTCATCACCACTCAACTGTTGAGACCACTGCTCAAGTAAAACTTCTGATTACTTTTACTAAAGCACATTTTCTGAAAGCCCTCATCATTCTCAACAACATTCCATCATCACTCTCATCAAACACCCAATATTTCCTCAGCAGTTGCCTTAACAGTTCCCTGCTACCTAGCCAACTGCCAAGCCAACTACCAGACACTTGGGTTAAATCTTCTACCATGATAGAAAGTATTCACACACTGATTCCATAAAGAGTAAAGACTTCCGTTGTGCATCTATAAATCTCTCAAAAGATTATAGATCAACTCTTTAGAGGGAGAAACGCTTTAAAGTTGAAAAAGATTTAAAAGTCTATTCACCCCCCCCCCCCCCCCCCTCTAGACTTTTACCCTATCCGGGACCATCAGTGATATTCCCACCTTTTGTCTGATTATCTCATTCCTCAGGCGGTCTTTTTTGGTATGTCCACACATCCAACGCAACATACACATCTCAGTCACACTCATCTTTTGAATCTGGCATTGCTTCGCCGCCCAACACTCTACGCCATACATTAATCCAGGCCTAATTGTTGTTCGAGAAAATTTACCTTTTAGTCTAGTCGGCCTACCTTGATCGCATAGAAATCCTAATGCACTCTTCCATTGCATCTACACAGCTCTGATTCTATGACATACATCTCCATCGAATTCACCATCCTTCTGAATTATTGATCTAACTAACGGAACATATCACACATCGGTATCTACTTACCATCAAGAGTAATCCCACTGTTGTTACTACTTCTACCTCCACCAAACTTTCACTCCATATACTCATTCTTGCTTCGGCTCAGTCTGAAAACCCTTGGTCTCAAATGTTTGTCACCATACTTCCAACTTTGCTTTAACATCGGATTGCGTCTCATCAATCAATACAATATCGTCCACAAACATCTTGCACCACAGCATATTTTCTTGAATTGACTTCGTAAGTTCATTCATGACTATAGCAAATAAGAAAGGACTCAGAGCAGATCTTTGGTGCACTCAGATAGTAATAGGAAACTTTGCGGTCCTCCCTACACTAGTGCGGACACTTATAGTAATATCATTATACATATCCCTAATGATACTGATATACTTACGTGATATGCCTTTTCTAGTTAAGGCCCACCAAAGGACTTCTCAAGGTTCCCTATCATTTGCCTTTTCTAAGTCAATGAACACCAAATGCAAATCTTTTTTAGTGTCTCTATATACTTCTCCACAACCTGTCTAAGAAGGTGAATGGCCTCAGTTGTCGAGCGTCCAGGCATAAAACCAAATTGATTCTCCGAAATTTTCACAGTTTAATGAAGTCTTTGCTCTACCACTTGCTCCCAAAGTTTCATTTTGTGACTCATAAGCTTAATCCCTCGATAGTTGGCACACTCTTGTACATCACCCTTATTTTTAAATATGGGAATGAGAGTACTCTTCCTCCAACTCATTGGCATTGTGTTGTTTCTCGAAATCATGTTGAAGAAACGGGTTAGCCACTTAATGCCTTTCTCTCCCAAACTTCTCCAAGCCTTGATCGGTATGCCATCTGGGCTCACTGCTTTCTTCCGCCTCATCTTTCTCTTAGCCTCTTTAACTTCTGTTATTTGGATCCTTCTCACGAAGTCCCGATGTACCATACACTCTGGTATAGTAAGATCATCAATACCTTGCACTTTATTCCTGTTGAATAAGGTATCAAAGTATGACCTCCACCTCTCCTTTATTTCCCCGTCCTCCATTAGTACCCTTTGATTGACATCCTTCACACACTTAACTTTTCAGGTATCTTGAGTCCTACGGTCATGAAGGCGAACAAGTTTTATATATCTTTTTCTCCTTTCTTAGAGTCAAATTTTACATACAATTCCCTGTTCACTTATCCTCTGGCTTGCTTCACATCTTTATCCACATGTGCGTCATTATCAATAGACCATACATCTTCCTCCTACATTTTGTGTGCAAAAATTTGTTGGAGATTCTCCTCAAGCCTCCACCACTTTATCTTTGTCTACCCTTTTACCATCCCCGAGCATTGGAGTGGCACGTCGCTTCCGGAAGACGACCTAGCAGCCTTAACACTCTTAACAGTCTATGAAATGTAGCGCGCCCTTGCACATTTGACACCGACCTAGCTGTAGCGATATTGATATTTCGATTCATGTCATGTGATGTGACTAAGTGATACTGTTTACTGTCATGCACCTATCACAACACCATCATCCTTTATCCTGGCTTGGAACAGACATGATATCAAAAAATGATCTCATGTCGGAGTTTGATATATATAATTTATAAGATAAATAAATTTCATAACTAAGAGGATAAATGTAACTAATAGGATAAATGTATAACTAATATTAATGAAAATGTATCTAATGGGATAAATTTACTAATGTATACTCCCTCTGTTCTTTATTATCTGTCCTCTTAGGCTTTGGCACGGGTTTTAAGAGGAAAATAATAGGGATAGTGTAAAAGGTGTAGTGGGTTGTGGGTAAAGGAAAAAAAAGAAAGAGAAAGGGGTAATGGTAATTAAAGTGGGGGGGTATAAAGGTATTTTGATTGAAAAAACTTACCAAAAAAGGAAAGAGACACAAATAATTAAAAATGTCCTAAAAAGAAATACGAGACAGTTAATAAAGAACGGAGGGAGTATTAATTAATGAAAATGTAACTAATAGAATAAATGTATAAACTATAAAGTATACTTAAAGTAACTAATATGTAATATAATGTTAATAGTATATAATGTATAAGTATACTACTATAATATAGGTAGAGAGAATTGGAGAATAGGTGTAAGAAAATGTTTAGAAAGTAAGTGTGTTTATAATTTTTTTTGTGCCCATCCCCTAACGGTTATTGATGGACTCGGTTCGGGCCACCCGGCCCGTGACCCAGCCCGGCCCGCTACTGTGCGGGACCGGGACCGGCCCGGTCTGGCGGTCCGGGACCGGGTGTGGACCCGAACCGGTGGGGGAAGCGGGGGCGGGTTCGGTTCATGCAAAATGTGACCCGGCCCGGCCGGGTCGAGCCCGGGTCCGGGTCACAACGGCTATATTTTAAAAAAAAAAAACTTTTGAGCCAAACATGACCGTTGGGGTGGGCTGCAGGGGGGTCCGGGGGGTTTGGGGGTGGGGTGGGGGTGGGGTAAAAAAACCGATAAATACTCCTAATCTTAAACATTTTTCCATATCTCTTCTCCAATTCTTCCTAAATCCTACTCTTAACCCTCTACTCTCTAATTCTCTTATTCTCCAATATATTATATTTATATATCTACTTTATATTAATTATCTACTTATAATTTATAAATACATACATTATATTACTTATATTTCTTATCTAATTATATATTACTTATACATTTATTATATCTATTAATATAGTTGGAATTATATCTAATTAATTTGAAGTCATTTTATTACTCCCATCCGAAAGATCGGAAGTCCGAAAGAGGTACGAAATCATTCTATTATTTACACTTGTTTAATTTTGTATTAACATTACTTGAAAAAAAAACTAGTTAATTCTCATTATAGTTAAAGTTAAACTATAATAATTTGATTGTTAGTAAAAAAAATAGGTAGTACAAAAAACTAGTTGATTAGTTAATTAGTTTTCACATGAATTGTTTAATTTTTCATTAAAGTAGTTAATTACTTTATTACATTTTTTTATTAATTGCTACCTTTGACTCTAGTTTAAAAAACTAGTTAATTCTCATTATAGTTAAAGTTAAAGTATATTAATTTGATTGTTAGTAAAAAAATAGGTTGTACACAAAACTAGTTAATTCACTAGTTAATTTGACTATTTATTAAACAATAGTATTGCTATAAATTTTGGTTCAATTCACATTTTTTACTTCACATTTCACTCGAATTAAAGTATTATTTAATTACTAGTAATTTGATTAAAGTAAACTTTAAAATAGTAATTTGCTATAACTCGAATTAATAGTTAGATTGAAGTCTTTTTTTTTTGTCTTTTTTTTTGTTTTTTTATTATTATTTTTTTATTTATTTTTTATTTATTTTTTAGTTAGATTGAAGTCTTATTTAAAATAGTTTTAATTATTCTTAGTAATATATTTGTTGCAATTTAATATTTGTTACATTTTTTAGATGGATCGTCCTAGATATTCGGTTGATATGGGTAACCTCGAGCGCAACCGAACGAAAGAGCTTGCGAGGAAGAGATCCCGCAAAGGTAAATCACATATCGGCTCTTCATCTCAAAGTCGAGATGATTTTGATACGGGTTACGCAAGGAGGAATGGGGATGCGATGACCGACGAACAACTAGAACAAGAATTGCACCGACATAATAGCCGTTTTTTTCAAGACCAACCGAGGACCATTGACGAAGAAGAGTTCGAGGACGACGATGTGGAGGAAGTAATTCCGGAGAGCCACGACGACGACGAGGAGGAGGAGGGTGGCGGCAGCCACGACGCCGACGAGCCTACCTCATCCCAAACCGGTACGAAAAAAAGTAAATCTGAACTAATGGCTAATAATTTTTCTAAGTGGAAGGGCCCGAACACAGGGAATTGGACTGTAACTTATAATTGGTGCAAGAACAACTATAGCTTGGGATTTCCGGCGGATACGGATCTGCCACAAGACATCTTAAGTCCAAACACCCGGTGGAGTATGCAAAATTAGGCGGCGGATGGCTAAGCAAGTGCTATCAATGCCGGTTTCAACAGTTGTCGTGGAACAAGAATGTAGTTCGGCCGGCAATGTCCTAACGCAATGTAGAATGAGATTGAGCATAGAATCTCTTGAGATGCTTATATGCTACCACGATTGGTTGAAAGCGGCCCGTAGAGCTCAAGAAATTGATATCACCCCATCCCAACACTTTATGGATGAATCTACAACCGAGGGTGGCTCTACCTATGTCGGAGATTCCGATTGATTAGAATTTCATGTTTTAATTTTACCTTCAATTCTCAATTATAACTTGTAAACTTGTAGTTCATATTTCAAATAAATATACGCTCATTTTTTTATATGTAGCATTTTTTACTGAATGCATAAAATTAATTAATTAATTTTACATTATCTAATTTATTCAAACTAAAACATACAAAAAAAATTGAAATCAAAAGCCACAAACAGCTATATAGCCACTTTGGTAGTTTGGTTGTTTGAAATTTGAATCAATAGAGGCATAGAGCCGTTTGGGGGTGGGGGGTGGGGGTGGGTGGGGGTGGGGGTACAAAAAATTCTATAAATACTCTTATTTTCTAACATTTGTATACACATCTTCTCCAACATCCAATCTCTAATCTCCGTTCTCCATCTTCATCTCCATCTATTTTAGAATTATTATATCTACCATTTTTAAGATGGAAAGTCAATATTCCATTATACGGTATAATTTTGATAAGCAGAAGGACCCGAGGACCGGGATGTGGTACGCAACTTGCAAATGGTGCAGGAAAAAATGAAGCATGAGGGTTTCAAGCGGATACGGGATGGCAATGAAGCATATTAAGTCATGTGACAGAGCCAAAGGATCGGGAGCGAGAAGTTCCGATTGATTACAATTTGAAAAATGTATTTCATATTATATGTTTCTCTTAATTTTCAAATGTAGTTCCTATTTCATTTCAAATAAATGCACTTGAAGTTTGTTTTTAATACTTGTATAAAACTATAAAGTATAAATTATATTAAAAAAATGAATTTAACCGGCCCGGCCCGACAGGTGACCCGACCCGTGACCCGAGCAGGTGGCCCAGCCCGAAGCGGACCCGTCCAAACCTCGGGCCGGTCCCGGGTCCATGAGTTAAAAACCGGCGGCCCGACCAAGCCCAACCCGGCCCGAGTCCATGTCTACTAACGGTCATATAACCGTTCGGCTACATGCCAACCAACTACCCCCAACCCATTTATTTAAAAAAAAATATACCCGTTTGCCCCGACCTGAGCCCAACCAATCCGGTCACCAAAATCCAAGCCCAAAGCCCACCCCAATTCCACTCCAGTCCGGGTACCGGACCAGTACCGGGAAAACGAGCCTGAGGCAGTACCAACAGTACCGGTCCCAAGTCAGGCCGCTCGGACCCAGTCCACCCCTAGCCTAATCACCATTTTCACTATAGTGCAAGAGCTAGTTTTCCTAAAATAAACTTTAACTTGGTAGGCACAAGGATCTAGGAAAAGCAGGGTGGGTACGTTACACGTGGGACCAAATTCTTCTGTTTTTTTTTCCTTTATGCAACATACAATTAAACAAGTGGGTATTGTTCTACATGCAAATTAAACACGTAATTATACAACAGACTGACTGCAATCAATACAGTTCTGGCTATACCCAGGACACCCTACGACAATCATGAAAATACTGACAATTTAAAGAAGAAAAAAAGAAGAAAAGAGGATTCAGGGAGGCAGGTTTTATCCTTTATACAGCAATTGGTTCAGGCAGTGGCTCTGGAGGAGTACCGCTGCTTCCATTAAGGACAGTCACATTCCCATCGGAATCAACATCCACTATAATTGAATCCCCTTCTTTGATCTCCCGCGAAAGCATCTTCTCTGCCATACTGTCCTCCAAAAGTCTCATTATAGCTCTTCTTAACGGCCTTGCCCCATAACTCGGATTATACCCCTCCTCCACCACTCTATCCCTAAACCTCTCTGTCACCTGCAGCTCTATCTCCTTAACCCTAAGCCTCTCAAACACCTCCTTGAGCATGATATCCGCTATCTCCTTCACCTCTAGCTTCGTCAGTTGCCGGAAAACGATCATCTCATCCAACCGGTTCAAGAACTCAGGCCGGAAGTACTGCTTGAGTTCCTCAGTCACAAGACTCTTGATTCGGTTGTAAGAGCTGTCCTTCTCATCGTACGTCAGATCAAAACCGATCCGACGGCCACCCTTCTCTATCACACTGCTCCCAACATTTGACGTCATGATGAGGAGCGTATTCTTGAAGTCGACCGTCCGGCCCTTGCTGTCCGTCAGCCTTCCATCCTCCAGGATCTGAAGCATCATGTTGAAGACATCAGGGTGGGCCTTCTCAATTTCATCAAAGAGGACGACGGTGTACGGTCGGCGCCTGACAGCTTCAGTCAGCTGACCACCCTCTGTGTAACCGACATATCCCGGCGGGGAGCCGATGAGCTTCGAGACTGTGTGTCGTTCCATAAACTCGCTCATGTCCAGCCGGATCATGGCTTCCTCAGACCCGAAGTAGTAGGCAGCTAACGCTTTGGCAAGTTCAGACTTCCCAACACCGGTGGGGCCAGAGAAGATGAAGCTAGCTATGGGCCGGTTCGGGTTCTTGAGCCCGACACGGGCACGTCGGATGGCTCGACTGATGGCCTTCACCGCTTCATCCTGACCGACGACTCTTGTGTGTAGTGTTTCTTCCATTTTTAGGAGACGGTCAGATTCATCGGTTGAGACTTTCTCGACAGGGATGCCCGTCCATGACGAGACAATGTGCTGAATATCAGCTTCGGTCACAACTGGGCCTTCGTCTCCTGCCTCGCTTTCAGCTTTGCTTTTCTCTTTGTTTTTGTCTATCATGGCCGAGATTTGTGCCTTTAGATCCATTTCTCTATCACGTAACTCCCCAGCCTAAGCCAAAGTAAAAGTATGGTGGTCACCAACAGTGTGTCATAAAAAGAAGCATATTCTGTTAAATGTTAATGGAGAACAACCAAGGCTCCGCTTGTTTCCTAGAAAATGACTTCCCTCTTTCAAAATGAGCATGTTTTTTAAACAAACGGGGCCTAAGATTTAAACATAAACGTACCTTCTCAAAATCTTGACTGCGTACAGCTTCATTCTTCTCCTTCGTTATCTGCCTTAGTTCTTTCTCGAGTTCTCTTGCCTCCTCCGGTAGCTACAGCAGAAAGGCAAAGTCATTGACAACTAAACATAGACAGAAGCAAGGACATCTTAGAGAATATATCCATACCTGTGCATGGCGAAGTCTAACACGAGAACCAGCCTCATCAACCAAGTCAATTGCCTTATCAGGCAGAAAGCGATCACTGTAAAGCAGATAGTTTTATCAAATGAACAAAAGTTTAAACAAAAAGAGAGCAGAGGTGGAGAGAGGGGGGGGGGGGGGGGGGGGGGGGAATCCAGTTATATCCCTATGAGTCTGAATCTGTTTGGAATAGTAAAAATTGTCAGGGAAAAGAGAAAACAGAAATACTGAGTTATTTTCTTGTTTTTTGCTTTTACCTTGTAAAATGCAAAGAAAAATGAAACATGCATAATGTTTTAAAAAGATATACACATGCTTAGACTTCTTAAACTTTATAATAACATAAACAAGTAAATAAATATATAAAATGCTTTTGAGCACATCATAGTCCCTTTGTTCCCTTTTACTTGCTTCACTTTCCTTTTATCAGTTTATGGAAGTTTATTATTGCTTGCTCAAGATTCAATTTTGGCAATTTTTCCTACTTTATAATTCTTAAATGACATAAATCCTCTTTCTATTCATCTTTTCTATCCAACTTGTCATGCTTCTCTTTCTGTCCTAAATTTTTACCTTTTCTACATTATTTACTACCTCTAGACTTGCCCTTGTGAAAAACCTACTGGAATTAGAAAACTAGAAGGGAGTATTTTTTTTTAATGAAAAGGTTTCTTCAAAATTTCCTGTTGAAAAATTAAATAATAGAAAAGGATAAACAACATAATACCTGATGTACTGGTACGAGAGTTGTGCAGCGGCAACCAGTGCCTCATCGGTATAGCGGAGTTTGTGATGGATTTCATAACGCTCCCTAAGACCTTTCAGTATCTGTATGGTTTCATCCACAGTTGGTTCTGGAACCTTAACTGGTTGAAATCTTCTCTCCAATGCCGGATCCTTCTCAATATGTTTCCGGTATTCATCAAGTGTTGTAGCTCCTATGCACTGTTATAGTTATGAATGTGGATGAGAAGTATGCTACAAAAACTTCTTTTTATTGTGGATAAAACATCCTTACATCTAAGGCATGTTTGACTACTGTGAAATGGGGAAGGGAAAAAATGTCAATAAAATAATATTTTCTTGTGTTTCGCTTTTCCTTTGTAAAGTTCAGTTAAAAACATACGGAGTATGTCTAAGGATGGCAATGGGAGCGGGGAGCCGCTGAGGAAGGATGGGGCGGGGTTGGGTGAGATATTCCCACCCCGTAGGTAGGTAGGTAGGTAGGTAGGTAGGTAGGTAGGTAGATAGATAGATAGATAGATAGATAGATAGATAGATAGATAGATAGATAGATAGATAGATAGATAGATAGATAGATAGATAGATAGATAGATAGATAGATAGATAGATAGATAGATAGATAGATAGATAGATAGATAGATAGATAGATAGATAGATAGATAGATAGATAGATAGATAGATAGATAGATAGATAGATAGATAGATAGATAGATAGATAGATAGATAGATAGATAGATAGATAGATAGATAGATAGATAGATAGATAGATAGATAGATAGATAGATAGATAGATAGATAGATAGATAGATAGATAGATAGATAGATAGATAGATAGATAGATAGATAGATAGATAGATAGATAGATAGATAGATAGATAGATAGATAGATAGATAGATAGATAGATAGATAGATAGATAGATAGATAGATAGATAGATAGATAGATAGATAGATAGATAGATAGATAGATAGATAGATAGATAGATAGATAGATAGATAGATAGATAGATAGATAGATAGATAGATAGATAGATAGATAGATAGATAGATAGATAGATAGATAGATAGATAGATAGATAGATAGATAGATAGATAGATAGATAGATAGATAGATAGATAGATAGATAGATAGATAGATAGATAGATAGATAGATAGATAGATAGATAGATAGATAGATAGATAGATAGATAGATAGATAGATAGATAGATAGATAGATAGATAGATAGATAGATAGATAGATAGATAGATAGATAGATAGATAGATAGATAGATAGATAGATAGATAGATAGATAGATAGATAGATAGATAGATAGATAGATAGATAGATAGATAGATAGATAGATAGATAGATAGATAGATAGATAGATAGATAGATAGATAGATAGATAGATAGATAGATAGATAGATAGATAGATAGATAGATAGATAGATAGATAGATAGATAGATAGATAGATAGATAGATAGATAGATAGATAGATAGATAGATAGATAGATAGATAGATAGATAGATAGATAGATAGATAGATAGATAGATAGATAGATAGATAGATAGATAGATAGATAGATAGATAGATAGATAGATAGATAGATAGATAGATAGATAGATAGATAGATAGATAGATAGATAGATAGATAGATAGATAGATAGATAGATAGATAGATAGATAGATAGATAGATAGATAGATAGATAGATAGATAGATAGATAGATAGATAGATAGATAGATAGATAGATAGATAGATAGATAGATAGATAGATAGATAGATAGATAGATAGATAGATAGATAGATAGATAGATAGATAGATAGATAGATAGATAGATAGATAGATAGATAGATAGATAGATAGATAGATAGATAGATAGATAGATAGATAGATAGATAGATAGATAGATAGATAGATAGATAGATAGATAGATAGATAGATAGATAGATAGATAGATAGATAGATAGATAGATAGATAGATAGATAGATAGATAGATAGATAGATAGATAGATAGATAGATAGATAGATAGATAGATAGATAGATAGATAGATAGATAGATAGATAGATAGATAGATAGATAGATAGATAGATAGATAGATAGATAGATAGATAGATAGATAGATAGATAGATAGATAGATAGATAGATAGATAGATAGATAGATAGATAGATAGATAGATAGATAGATAGATAGATAGATAGATAGATAGATAGATAGATAGATAGATAGATAGATAGATAGATAGATAGATAGATAGATAGATAGATAGATAGATAGATAGATAGATAGATAGATAGATAGATAGATAGATAGATAGATAGATAGATAGATAGATAGATAGATAGATAGATAGATAGATAGATAGATAGATAGATAGATAGATAGATAGATAGATAGATAGATAGATAGATAGATAGATAGATAGATAGATAGATAGATAGATAGATAGATAGATAGATAGATAGATAGATAGATAGATAGATAGATAGATAGATAGATAGATAGATAGATAGATAGATAGATAGATAGATAGATAGATAGATAGATAGATAGATAGATAGATAGATAGATAGATAGATAGATAGATAGATAGATAGATAGATAGATAGATAGATAGATAGATAGATAGATAGATAGATAGATAGATAGATAGATAGATAGATAGATAGATCAAATACAAACCGTGCTTAAAATACTAACCTACAAACTCAATAATATGCATCACTTTGAACTTCAATATGCAGTAAAAAAAATATAAAGATGCAGGGGTGGGATCACATACAAACTAGTCCTCCCATTCAAATCATCTTTACATTATTTGTATTGCACATTGAAGTTCAAAGTGTTTCATATTATTCAAGCCATAAAATAGCAGGTTCATATTTACATTATTTGTATTGCATATTGAAATTCAAAGAGTGCATCTTTACATTATTTGTACTGCATATTGAAGTTCAAAGTGTTGTATATTATTGAGTTTGTAGGTTAGTAAATTATTGAAGTTCAAAGTGTTGCGCCCTAATCTTTACTCTTTACTATATACACCTATGCCCCAAATTAGCTTTTCACTTTCCTTTTTCACTCCTATAAAAAATATTTCCCATTTCCCTGTACGTAAAAAAATTGTGGGGTTCATATAAGAACATAATGTGGGGATGGAAGGAATACATATTACTGACCTGAAGTTCACCTCGAGCTAGAGCAGGTTTCAATATGTTTGCTGCATCAATTGCGCCTTCAGCTGCCCCTGCACCAATCAATGTGTGCACTTCATCAATGAACAGTATGATCTCATCGCTCTGTCTGATTTCTTCCATTAGTTTCTTCAATCTTTCCTCAAACTCTCCTCGATACTTCGTTCCGGCAACAAGAAGGCCCATATCCAGCGTAATAACCTACAGTTTACCGGAAATAAAGAAGGGTAAATGATACAGTGCCAAAAGTAGAAAGTCTTGTGTATGAAGGTGCGAAGTTTAAAATGATAGTGTTTATTATTACTCATATTATGATCAAGGGAAATTTCCCTAAATAGGTTTTGGAATTCCAAAATAGGATTGTTATGTTTTTCTTCATGAAATAGGAGTTGTTACTGCATTGATTGAAAAATACTGCCATACATGACGATGAATATTGTTGTGTTGAATGCCTTGTATAACAACTATTTGGCAGTAATGACTAGAAGATGGCAATAAATACTGCCATGTTACTCCTATTTCGGGAAGAACAACATAGCAGCCCTATTTTGGAATTCCAAAACCGTTTACTCCTATTTTGGGAAATCTCCCTAGGAATTAATTAATAGACTTGAATGCATTTGAAAATCAAAAGCGCGTCGACATTAGTACAAAATAGAGATATAAACAAGTGGCAGCCTTATTATGTGACAAATAGAGTGTAGCATAAAGGAAGATGATTTGTTGAAAAAACCCTAAATATGTAGTACTGAGTACTCAAGTGTCCATTTGTTCATAATAGCACCTTAGATTTTAAAAAGTGCAAACAAAGTTCCGAGGTTCATCACTTATAGAAATACACCTGTGACTAGTGTGAGGTTAGAAATAACCACTGGATGAAATACCTAAATAGTTTAGACTTTAGAATCTAAAAACATATATTTAGACAAACTGAAGAAAATATTATCTAAAAATAAAGAAACAAGTGTCTGTTTCAGCCATATGACAAATTGAAGAAATAGAGTAATTCATGCACTACTGTTTTGCATTTTAATCCAGCCAGCCAACAAAAAATGAAGCCTAAAGACGGGAACTGCAGTGGAATTAAGCAAAAGAAAAACATAGATACCCATAGAGAGCTCAGTGCCTGGGCAGAGAGTTTAACTACAACAATGACACACATTTGGAAACAAAGCAAAGAGCGTACCTTCTTTCCCTCGATTGTTTCAGGGACATCACCAGTCGCAATTCGCTGAGCTAAACCTTCAGCTATAGCTGTTTTCCCAACACCTGGTTCTCCAATAAGACAAGGATTGTTCTTTGTACGTCTACCCAAAATTTGAGTTACCCGCTCAATTTGTTCCTGCCTTCCGACTACAGGATCCAGTTTTCCCTTTATAACATACAAAAAAGGATCATCTTAGATACTTTTATGGTCCATTTGCATTCCACAAAATAGAAAATACTTAAATACTAGGGAAACATAATATGAAAAAATACATAGATGAAAACTGGAAACACAAGATAATGTACTGGAAATTAAAATTAGGCTAAAGCTCAATAAACTTAATATAGATAATTGTTGATACTTGATACCCATATAACTTTTTATGTCTATTCCATAGGCAATGTAAAATAAAATAAGTAAAAATAAGGGAGAATTGGACTTCACCCCATTTTTCGAGTGATATTTGACTTCGCACCTTATTTTTAAAATTAATCACATTCCTTTAAGAACTCAACTCATAACTTAAAACAACATATATGACATAATAAAGACATTTTACATACTACTACCACCGTCCCCCTAATATTGGGACGGAAGGGAGTGTTGTGGTTTTTAAGAAAAGTAGAACTGTGGTTGATAATGAGTTCATAAAGTGAGAATAAAGTAAGAATGAATTAGAGCCACACAAATGTTACCAAATATGGTATGGGACAATAACAGAGGGACATCCAAAAATGGAAAAATAGGACAATTATAGGGGGCGGAGGGAGTACTTCCATAGGGTAAATCACGAAAACATTAAGAACCTACAACAACAACAACAACAACATCTGAGCCTTATTCCCAAAAGATTTTGGGGTCAGCTAACATGAATCGATCAATGATATAAGAGGAAAAAAGAGAAGAAAGATAAGAAATATAAAAAAGATAAGATAAAATGGATAACATAAAGATTAATCTAAGATAAAAATATCATAAGAACATAAGAAAGAAAATTATAAAAAGATAAAAGAGCATAAGAAAGATAAAAGATAAAGAAGATAAAAGAGATCAATCATCCACACTCCACACGAATATGCACCCTCCACTTTGCTCTTTCCAAAGGCATACTCTCAGCCAACCCAAGAAGAAGCATATTCGTTCTGATTCCTCTAATCCAAGTCTGTTTGGGTCTTCTTCTCTCTCCTTCCCTAATGTACTCTAAATTAAAAAACACATGCTTTTCACGAAAGACATTATTTTTATTGCTATTATAGTATTGTGAGTATCTATCTGAACCACATAGGCATTATCATTTTATTCGGACATTTCCAGTGAAGTATTGTACCTCATTTCTTTACGATTTTCAGTGATTTTACACTATTTTGCACAAGTGTACAACGATTTGAATTTACTATTTTGTATGATTTGAAATCATTTATTAGGGGAGATTCGTAACTTAGCATGATTTTATAATTCATATTGTAATTTTAACAGCCTTGGGCCTTACTAGCTATGATTCCAACTTCCAAGAATTATCAACGTTGAGAACTTTTTTAACATCAAAATACCTCCTCGGCTAGCTTCGTCAAATTGGTACCGTACTCCTCTAATGTCGGCATCTTTTGTCCTGAAGTTCCACCTCCAACAGCAGCACCAACAGCTTCTGCACTTTCACCAACCATTCTGATGACCTAATTTATCAAAAAACATAATATTTTTATCGCATTAGACTTGTTAGACATTGAACAACAACAAAATTCGCCCAAAACCACACACAAAGTAGAGACCATAGACTGATTATGATAATGATATAATATCCCTTGCCTGTGTTCGAATGTTACTTGGATCAGCACCCAAGTTTTCAAGAACTCGAGCAGCCACCCCTTCACCCTCACGAAGCAACCCAAGGAGCAAGTGCTCAGACCCTATGTAGTTGTGGCCTAAAAAACAGCTAATGAGGTTAGACATAATGTCTCCCTCTCACCATAAAATGCTAACATAATAAAAGAACAACATAGAGATCCTTATGGTGATGCTGAAGAAAGCAATAGAGGCACCTAGTCAGAGATTAATCAAAGTTAGAAGAGATACAAGTATTTTATGTTCCATGATGTGCATGTTGATTGACTCAATATAAATATTTTAATGGGAGGAACTTGCTATATCTCTAGCAACTATGAGCATGATTGAGATGACTTATGTTGAAGGTGTTTCATAAGAAGGGCTTTTCTCAATTGAGCACTAAAAGTGCAGTTTTTTAAAATCTGCAATCTAGTTCTTTTTTAATAAGCACAGAAGTGTTTTTTTAGAATTGAAAGAACTTATTATCAATGGATGTTTTTCAGACTAAAAGTACTTCCCTTCCTATATAAAGTACTTGTGCCTTTTAAAGAAGTCATCCCAAGCATCTCTATCTCAGCTTATAGCATTGCCGTCTCATGATAATTTCCAAGCTATTGGGTTTAAAACACTATACTGATGTTTTCGGAATTTCATCTAATTACTACTCATTATAAGGTGGGAGGACAATCAACATAAGACATTAATAACATGCTCTTGTATGAGTTTATAAAAGTGTTAAACTGATTTCAGACAAATAATTAACGGTTTATAAGTTTCCATGTCACTGACCCTTCATAGTTTGGAAAAGTGTGATGGGATGGTGATGATTAGAGGGGATCTAAGTAAATTTAGGCAAAATCTAGGCAGGTTAAATCTAGCAAAAGTTTTCACAAAAATGATTAGATATAAAGATGCATAAGTATGAAAGGTCACCTAGCTGGCGAGCTTCCTCGAGAGATAGCTCTAATACACGCTTTGCACGGGGAGTAAAAGGAATCTCAACAGCAACAAAACCACTTCCCCTTCCAATTATCTTTTCCACCTCCACACGAGCATCTTTCAAATTTATACCCATAGATTTAAGAACCTTAGCAGCAATTCCAGTTCCCTCGCCAATAAGGCCCAAGAGAATCTGTTCGGTCCCAACAAAGTTGTGTCCAAGACGCCTAGCTTCCTCTTGTGCGAGCATAATCACCTTTATTGCCTTCTCTGTGAACCGTTCAAACATGGCCTTAACTACTGAACGAGTGCCCTTGCCTCTTCTGCAGGAGAGTGCTGCGGCCACCTTGGAATGAAATGTCTCCCGCGATCTTCCTATCATGTCTAAGGCATTGCCACCTCTCAGTCCAACAAAACCACCTCGCAATTGCAAATAATGTGAGGGATTTGAAGAACACGGCATTGCAGAAGCTCTTGCTCCTTTTCCAGATCGCTTAAATTGGCCGATGCCTTCACCTGAAACCAGTGAAGAAATGTTTGTTGACTGAAGTAAAGCTCTCGCCATGATGAGATGCCTGCCTTCAAGAGATCTGCATGATATGAATGCAGAATAGAAAGAGGTGAGTGCAGAAGAATCCAGGGTTAAAATTCCAGCACGCTATGAAGAGAAATGAGCAACAAATTGACATATACTAAGTGAATAATCGATAGGACTATAGGAGGCTCAAAGTTACCGTAGAACACAAATCAAAGGGCTTGGCAGAAATGAAGAACAAATCCCTAATTGCAACACTCAACCCAAATGTTATGCTAAACCCAGACCTGAATCCACCATACACCTACGCATACAAGCTCATAAGTCCGTACACATACACAAGCAGAAAGGGAGAGAGAGCATACCGTGGAGATGAAACGGGTCGGGTAATGGTTCTCACAATTTGAGAAATGAAGAAAGAGAGTAAAGTTGAAGAGAAGGGATGTTAATACGTATAATGAAGAAAGATAAAGGGATGACGGTCGATCATATACCATTTCTATCTACATCATTGCTATTGGACACGCTACTCCATCCAACTACCCTGTGCCGCCGACACACGTGAATATCTATTCCCCCACCTTCTACACCCTCACAGCTTCTCCCCTTTACCTTTGGCCTATCTTATCTTGAATTGTAAAAGCATATCATTTTCAAAGCATAAATATGGACGTTAAAAGCATATCAATTTTTTTAAGTAACTTTCTTTTTTTTCATATTTAATTCACTTCACTAATATTTAAAGGAAAATTCTATGGTACATCACTTAATATAGCATGTACCGGTACATTCACTTTTTAAATCAATCAGATCATACCACAATGTCACCTCACATCCTAATCATCCAATTTATTTTTTTGAAGATTAGTCCTCCCAAAATGAGAAAGCTGAGAAAAATAAAAATGTTCCGTCAATAGCAGTTCAACTGGAACACCTGCGATTCTGCTTCGTTACTTCAACTCTTTCCATCCATAGCAGTTCCCAAATAACTACTTGTGATCAAATGGAACACCTGGGTTTCTGCTCTCACTTCTTCCGCGTAAATCATATTTGATCTCCCCATCTATAAAGAATCATGCTGAGGGGGACAAGAGTAGAAAAGGTTCTCATCATTATAATAGCAGGTCACACAGTATAAAGAGGTAAATCTTTTATCATAATTTCAACCATTATTTTTCAGAAGAATATGCAAGTCTTTTCGGGTGTTTTACCAATATACGGGAAAGGGGGAGATTGGTTGCCAAAATACGGGGATTTATCTAGGTTTTACCAAATAGGGGGAGTCGGAACACCCAATTCCGACTACAGGAGGGTTTCAAAAAAAAGACTTAACCTCCTGTCGGATTGGTGAATTCCGACTAGGGTTTTTTTTTTGTTTTTTTGGTAAATTTTTTATTTTAATTCGTAATTCGTAAATTTTTTTATTTTAAGTTTTAAAAACTAAAAGTTTTAAATTCTAGGGTTAAATTCTATCCATTCCAAATTTTAAAGTTTTTTAAGATTCATGACATATTTTTTAAAATGAAAACTTAGCATTTTCGTTTTTTGAGTAACAAAACATTTGATTGCTTTATATTATTTTTTAATTTAAAGTTTTTAATTTCCAACTAAAGTTTTAAACTAAATTGGCCAATTTCATTCATGTTTAAATTTTTAAATTGGTCGAATTTCTCTTTTTTTAATTAGTCGCCAATTTTATTTTTAAATTGGCCTAAAGTTATAGTTTTTAATTTTATTTTTTTAAATCCATTTGTATTGTGAATAAAATTCATAAAATGAGATACAAATTTGAATTTGGTTTAAATGCGATTTGTAAATTTAATGAAAGTGAACAAAACAAATGTAGGTTTCAATGTAATTTATTAATAAATAGATAGTACATACAATAATATAAATTTAATGATACTACTACATCTAACGTTGCGTGCTCGGTCCTGCTCCGTCCCCACCGCTAGTGTTCCAAGGCCCATTGTGTCTCCATAGTAAAACGACGACGAATCCAGAAATGAATCAACATAATCAACCGCTTGTGTGGAGTACTGATAAGAATCATAATACGGCGGTGGTTGATCAAATGAGACACCTTGATGCGTTGAGAATTGAGGGGGTGGTTGATCAAATGAGACACCCTCACGTGTTGAAAATTGAGGGGGCGATTGTGAGTGCTCACCCCCACCTTCGTGTTCATCTGCATCATCCTCTTCATCACTTCCACTTTCATCTTCATCTTCATCTTCATAATGGAATATGCCCCGGCGGAGCATCTCTTCATCGCCTACGTCCAGGGCCATCCGCTGTAGTCGTTTTTGACAGTCCTCATGACTTGCGCGGTCGGCTAAGAGCTGATTCAGCTCGTAAAAGCCCTGCCTCTGCATAAAAATGTAACACGTGTAAATAATATGACATGATATATGTTAATGAATATAGTATGTATTCAAAAACTTACCACAATACCCCAATCGTGTGATGTCGGGATGTAGCCTGTCGTGGGCACATTGTGAGAAGGGTTCTGGACACGTGTCATACCATGCTTCTGGTACCATTTTCGGTACCTCTTAGTTGCTTCGACGGACATATGTCGATCATAATCAAGAAAGTATATATTATGTTGTATGTCCGCCCACAACGCCAAGGCACCGGTTACTATGTTGGAACGATTGCCGTGATGATCAGTACCCGCCAAAGGAGCATCCGGAGTATCTTGCCTTATATGGAACTGCCGAAGAAATCGATCGGGGTAATGCATTTCGGCCATATTGCAAAATATGAGCATGACCCTAGCCGACCAAAGCGGAGCGTCATTAAGGATGATAGGTGGGAGTTCCTCGAACGCGTAGGGAGTGAAATCAAACTGTAAAAATTTTAATTTGCAATTTAACCACTATAAAACAATGTGTATTAAAAATTGAATAGTACGGTGGAAGTAAAAATTTGAAGTACTACCTGACTCTCACTCATTCGGTCTAGGTCATCCCGGTACAGGCGTATGCAGTGTCTTGGGGATCCCTTATATGACTTGGGCACGATCCACCTACATTTATTTATTACCGAAATGAATTTAAAAACTCTAACGTCATATAACGCATTCTCAATTATTAAGATGTAATTGTCAACATACCTGCACCCATATGGAAGATGGTCATGTTGAATGACCTGAACTACTGAGGGACGGACCATCGAAATCCTCGACCAAGCCCAAATCTGTAACAAGTGCATACAACCGCCAACTTGTTTGGTTTCCCACTTGGCGCCGTTGCACAAGTTATGGTAGAGGTACCCGAGAACCGCTGATCCCCAACTCCATCGACGGGCTAAAGCCAAGTTACCCTGCAAGACCTCCAAAAAGTATAATCGTATTCTTGTCTCACTCGTGTCAGGGAACAAAAGGCCTCCAAGCAATTGCCATATTAGGGTTCTGGTGTGTTCGGTGACCTCTTCGTCTGTACTGTCATGTAGGATCTGGTGACGGGTAAGAGCACTCATGGTGATATCACCCCGTGCGCATATCAGTCTCTAGAGGAGTGAAACCACACGACTGCGTGCACAGGTCGATCCACTGAGCCTTACCCTTAACGGTTGGACCACTGAGGGGCATACCCCGAATGGGCAAACCAAGGATCATCGCCACATCTTGTAGACTAATGCCGACCTCACCGAATGGTAGATGGAAAGTATGTGTCTCCGGCCTCCATCTCTCCACCAAAGCGCATATTAAACTATGATCCACCTTCATACGGGCAATGTGCTCTACCCCCAAGAAGCCAGCATATGCTAACATACCTATCACTCTTGGATCTCGCTCTTCAACTCCGAATGCAGCTGAAGGGCAACTGACGCATTTCAAGCACGAGTCTTTGGAATTCGGTTCATACCATATACGGTCCGCACGATGGGCACGCAGTGGCAACGTGAGTAGTGAACGGTTAACAGGCCCTGGGCGCGGAATGTTTTGCTCCATTTGAAATTCCTAAAATAAGTAGTTATAAATTACTAAATTCGAAATTTAACACAAATTCTAAATGTAACACAATTTTTAAATTTGTAGATATTTATAGCTAAATTGAACTCTAAAATTCTAATTTCACAACCTAACACAAAAAAATAAAAAATTACTAAAGTAACAACTTGTAACGTCATAAAATCGAATTTTAACTCAAATTCTAAATGTAACACAATTTCTAAATTTCTAGATTTTTATAGCTAAGCACAACTCTAAACTTCCGATTTCACAATGTAGAGTAAAATTCTAAATTCACAAACTAAATTAAAATCTTAAAAGTTACCAAAATAACTAGTAATTTTGAAATTCGAAATAACTATAATTGCGAAATTAAAATCTTAAATTCGACTATTTAAATTAAAGAGTAAAATTTGAATTTCACAATGTAAATTAAAAAATTTACAAATTACTAAATTAACTACTTCTACACTCCTAAAACCGAAATTTAAGGGAAATTCTAAATGTTACACACTTTCTAACTTTCAAGTATTTTATAGCTAAATGTTACTCTAAAAGTCCAATTTCACAATCTAAATTAAAAAATTTATAAATTACTAAATTAACTACTTCTACACTTCTAAAACCGAAAATTAACTAACCTGGAAATTTGGCAGATCACAAATTTTGATTTGCTAGTAGGTGCTCTTGCTTGGGTTAGTGAAGCAGATGATTATCTAGAGTACTACATACCTCTCATAGCTAAGTACAACTCTAAACTTTCGATTTCACAATGTAGAGTAAAATTCTAAATTCACAATCTAAATTAAAATCTTAAAAGTTACCAAAATAACTAGTAATTTTGAAATTCGAAATAACTATAATTGCGAAATTAAAATCTTAAATTCGACTATTTAAATTTAACGCAATTTCTAAACATCTACAATTTCAACTATTATAAATAATAAAAAGTTAAAATTAAAGAGTAAAATTCGAATTTCACAATGTAAATTAAAAAATTTACAAATTACTAAATTAACTACTTCTACATTCCTAAAACCGAAATTTAAGGGAAATTCTAAATGTTACACACTTTCTAACTTTCAAGTATTTTATAGCTAAATGTTACTCTAAAAGTCCAATTTCACAATCTAAATTAAAAAAATTATAAATTACTAAATTAACTACTTCTACACTTCTAAAACCGAAAATTAACTAACCTGGAAATTTGGCAGATCACAAATTTTGATTTGCTAGTAGGTGCTCTTGCTTGGGATTAAGTGGGGATTCTTGATCCAACTGGCTAGGCTCTTGCTCTATTTATATAAAAACAAATTAGTTGGGAGTTCTTGATTCATTAAATAAAAGTTGGTGTTGTAATTAGTGGTCCACACTTCTTCCACAAAGAAATAAAGTTCTTGGTCCGTGTGATAGTACCTAACTTTTATCTAAAAGTGGTCCAAACTTCTTCCACATTTACCTTTTTCCTTGTACCGTGTAGCTAACTTTATCAGCTAAAACAATTTTTTAAAAATTTTATTGTTGTCGGAAGCCCAAAATCCGACTGGAGGTATCAGTTTACCGCCCTCCGATTACGATCCAAGCCCCTCCTCTTTTGATAACAGCCGTGCGATAGAGATCCAAGCCCTTATTGTGTTTCTTTGGTGGTTTAGAGTTTATTTTTTGTACAAATGTGGAATAAATATGGAATTATCTAATTTTGATCTGATTGAACTTATCTGATTATATTTATCTGATTAAATTTATCTAATTGAACTTATCTGATTATATTTATCTCATTAAATTTTATCTGATTGAACTCATCTGATTATATATATATGATTACATTTTATGTAATTAAATTTATCTGATTATATTTATCTGATTAAATTTTATTTGACTGAACTTATCTGATTATAGTTATCTGATTAAACTTTATCTAATTATAGTACATTAGTACGTACTGGTTAGCTTTTTTAATATGTTATTAAATGAATTTTTTTATCATCATTACTAAATGAATTAATTAAAGAATTTTGGAAAACTATGGATCTAGGACCCGAATGATCGAAAACAATCAATTAAGGAACTAAGTTTTCATAAATTTTATTACTATTTTTATTTTAAAAAAATTTAAATAATATTTGCGAAGTATAATTACCGCCCATGTCTTGATCCTGACTCCATTTGTAGTGCGAGTGAGGTTTGATCAGATAAGCAATGTGGAATAAATATGGAATTATCTAATTTTGATCTGATTGAACTTATCTGATTATATTTATCTGATTAAATTTTATCTAATTGAACTTATCTGATTATATTTATCTCATTAAATTTTATCTGATTGAACTCATCTGATTATATATATATGATTACATTTTATTTAATTAAATTTATCTATTTATATTTATCTGATTAAATTTTATTTGACTGAACTTATCTGATTATAGTTATCTGATTAAACTTTATCTAATTATAGTACATTAGTACGTACTGGTTAGCTTTTTTAATATGTTATTAAATGAATTTTTTTATCATCATTACTAAATGAATTAATTAAAGAATTTTGGAAAACTATGGATCTAGGACCCGAATGATCGAAAACAATCAATTTAGGAACTAAGTTTTCATAAATTTTATTACTATTTTTATTTTAAAAAAATTTAAATAATATTTGCGAAGTATAATTACCGCCCATGTCTTGATCCTGACTCCATTTGTAGTGCGAGTGAGGTTTGATCAGATAAGCAATGTGGAATAAATATGGAATTATCTAATTTTGATCTGATTGAACTTATCTGATTATATTTATCTGATTAAATTTTATCTAATTGAACTTATCTGATTATATTTATCTCATTAAATTTTATCTGATTGAACTCATCTGATTATATATATATGATTACATTTTATGTAATTAAATTTATCTGATTATATTTATCTGATTAAATTTTATTTGACTAAACTTATCTGATTATAGTTATCTGATTAAACTTTATCTAATTATAGTTGTTGTGCAAACTAAAAAAATTCAATAACTACAACAAAGAGAACAAATATTTCATTAGTTCAAAAAACCCAACAAGGTATACATTACAATATTACTCATGTCCTCTCCTTGTAGCACGCAAATCCATTTCATTAGGAAATCGAGTTCTCTGTGGCCTACCGGCTCTAGCCGATCTATTGTTTGGGGGCGGGAGAAGTGTATGCGATGTTTCTGCCATGAAATTGAGGTAATTATTAATAGGCATAATATCGGAAGCGTACGTTCGGATGTAAGCATTTAAGGAATACACAGCTGGGATGAGGTTGTCTACGGTTATTTTTAAAAACCGACAAACCGCATACGCGTGAACACATGGCATCCCGTTCTGCTTCCAATACTCACACCCACATTCCTGCCTTGTCAGATCGATTGTCACTGGATCATGCGAACCAATAGCTACAGAGTAAATTCCCGTTGTTCGATTGTGCGGGACAATAGTTGTGTGATACCTACGCTGTGACCGCTCAAGAACATCCTTCCATATGTTCTGTGGATACAAGAATCCAGCTTGGTGCCACATTATTCCCGCATTTCGTCGATCGGCAAATAGTTGGACGACTTTATCGAATGTGGCCTTTACTAGTGCTGTGATAGGCAATGTGCGGCATCCCTTTAAGACATTGTTAAAACTTTCAGAAAGGTTTGTCGTCAAAATGCCATATCTTTTGCCATCGTCATAGCTCAGGGCCCACATCTCAACAGGAATCTCATTCAAATATAGAAAAGCACTCTCATTTATGTCTCGTATTTGTTGCATACAGTCGTGAAATTCCTGTTCTGTGGGAGTGCTACCAGCTTGCCAACATAATTTTTTCAGTTCCGCGTTCCTAAACTTGGTCGTGAAATTACTCCGTATGTGACGGAGGCAATAACGCTTTGAAACTTGTGGCGATCTCAACTCTCGCAAGGCTCTAAATGCACTTTCAATTCCTGCATGACAATCAGAGATAATGCACACACTACGGTGATTTCCAACCACATCACGCATAACCCTTGCAAAGAACCACGACCAGCTGTCAGCATTCTCACTCTCAACAACAGCATATGCAAGAGGAAATATGTCACGGTTAGCATTCATGGCTACCGCAACTAGAAGAACTCCCTTGTATTTGTCATATAAGTGAGTGCCATCAACCGAGACTACGGGTAAGCAAAATCTAAAACCGTCTATAGAAGCCTTGAATGACCAGAACACTCGGCGGAATTCAGACGTATCAGGAGTGCCGGCCTGTTGTGATTGCAAATGAACAACAGTCCCCGGATTTGAAAACTGTATAGATTCCAACAACATAGGAAGTTCATTATATGATGCCTCCCAATTGCCGAATTTACGCTCCAGAGCGATCAAGCGTCCATTCCAAGCTTTTTTATATGAAACACGGATATTAATTTTTTCATATATGTCTGACATTATCAGTTTAATGCTGTAGTCCGGGTCGACTTTCACTTTTGGAGCGATTTCACTGGCTATAATTTTGGCCGTTAGGAGCCTGTCATCCCGAGCCATGACAGGATCCTCCCTACAACTGTGATGGGATTGATATTTTTTACTTTCCACTTTTTTGACGTCATACCTTCTCCTGCTTGGATATGCCAAGTGCAAAGGGTCGGGTCTATGCAAACCGCCTTCCAGGACCGTGGCCTTTTGTCAATCGTTCTGAATTGACGAAATTGACGAATGTTTTCTCTCGCCACCGCTTCTTTCAGTGCATCATATGAACAGTAAACTGCGCCTACTTCGATCCTTTCAGGCTCAGAATCTAATGCTTGAACATATGGTTCTTCTAGCTCCACATTAGCCCAGGTGGTGTCTACTACGTCGTCACTATCATCGCTCGTGGATGAATCAACATCACTACTAAAACCTTGTTCATAGTCTGGGTCGTCCGACTCTTCACCCAAGTTTGTGACTGTACAAAGTAGATACATTCATAAATTTCAATATTATTATTTGGGACAAATTATTAATTTAACACAATTCTTGAATTTCTAGAATTGAACACAATTCCTTGTAACACACTATCTAAAATAAAATAAAATTATGGTTTGAATTTTTTGGTTTTAATTTATCGGAATATATAAAATTTTTAAGTTATTTGAAGTATAAAATCTTTTTGTGCTCTGGTCGGATTTGGGTGTTCCGACAGGAGTTTTGAAATTTTATGCGCTGCATGCAAATTTTAAGTTTATTTGAATAATAAAATTTTTTTGTGCTCTCGTCGGATTTGGGTGTTCCGACAGAAGATAAAATTTTAATTTTTTTTAAAATTCCACTTCCACTTCCGGTTATTTCATTTATTTGAACTAGAATGTGTTTCTTGTGTAATTAGATAGAAGTATTGAATTTGTGCAGATGAGACAGACACATAGTCAATTTTTACTCTGAAATTCCTATTTAACAATCAAAATTAAAAAATTTACAAATTACTAAATTAACTACTTCTACACTCTCAAATAAAATTTTTAAGTTATTTGAAGTATAAAATCTTTTTGCGCTCTGGTCGGATTTGGGTGTTCCGACAGGAGTTTTGAAATTTTATGCGCTGTATACAAATTTTAAGTTTATTTGAATAATAAAAACTTTTTGTGCTCTCGTCGGATTTGGGTATTCCGACAGGAGATAAAATTTTAATTTTTTTTTAAATTCCACTTCCACTTCCGGTTATTTCATTTATTTGAACTAGAATGTGTTTCTTGTGTAATTAGATAGAAGTATTGAATTTGTGCAGATGAGACAGACAGATAGCCAATTTTTACTCTGAAATTCCTATTTAACAATCAAAATTAAAAAATTTACAAATTACTAAATTAACTACTTCTACACTCTTAAAATGACAACAAATAAAACCAAATCATTGTAAATTCTATTTAACTTGAACAACACATACCAGGAGATTCGTAGTTCTGAAACATTTGGCGGTTGTTCCTCCGACCATATACGGATGATGGGCCTTCCTCTCTGGGAGTTCCGTGGAACGTCAAAGTTTGTGGCGGGGTCGCTGAAGCTTCCACGTAAATGTGCAACTCCTCATACTCATTTTTAGCGATCCGGAAAAAATGACGCCATGTCTGCTCATCGTGAATGGGCCATAGTCTAGAAGCAACATATACAGAATTCTTATATTTTGGCAATTTTCCGTAAATTAATTTAATTTCGGAAAATCCGTCGCCTCTTACATGATTTAGAACATTCTCATGTATAGTAGTATAATCATCTGCTTCACTAATGAATAGTACCGCCCTAGGAGGTATGGAGTACTCTATTTCATCATCTTTTTGAGATGTAGAGCCATTCCAATGAACCATAACAACAATATTTCCCTCACTAGACATTTTTATATGAGAGAAGAATGCCTAAACAGAAAATGTAATAAATATATCAAGAGAGAAAGAAGGATTATTTTTGGAGTGAAAATTTTGAAAAGAAATGAACTCATTTTATAGGAGCTGTTGGGGTACGTACGGTGACCATATAAATGCAGTTGGTAGAATAAATGAATACAGATAAAACACGTAGTGCAAACAATAAAATGAAAATAAAACGAGTTGGTTGGTAAAATGTTCGAACCACAATTAAACACGTCATTTTTTTAAAAAAATATCAAAATACCCTAGTCGGATTTCCCAATTCCGACTAGGTTTTTAATAAATTTTATCCGCTTTACGCATTGTTTAAAAAAAAAATCAAAAATACCCTAGTCGGATTCCCCAATTCCGACTAGGTTTTTTTAATTAAATTGGCACTTACCTCTAGTCGGATTGCCCAATTCCGACTAGGGTTCAACCCTAATTTCGGACTTCCCCTCCAGTCGGAATTGCCAATTCCGACTACCGTAATTTGGTAACCTAAAAGGAACTCCCGTATTTTGGCTTGTCAGACGGGAGATTCCCGTATTTTGGTAATTTTCTCGGTCTTTTCCATGCAAATTAAGCAACACTTGACCATGAAAGAATTGCAGAAACAAGGCCCTGATGGTAATATCATTAAAAAGGAATAGTGCCCATGATAGGAACATGTTTACGAGAAGCCTAAAACAAAGGTAAGGTTTGATGACAACTTACCTAAACCAAACATGCCAGTCTTTGACATTGTTTACGAGAAGCCTAAAACAAATATGATAGGAACATGTCTCTTGTGGTATAAATTCAAAGTACCTTTCCTAAAGGATTTAATCATCCACTCGGACAGCCACAAAGGCAAAAGCTTCTTACTTGTTGAGATGTATTGTTTAAACTGTGACATCACATAAAATGGACACTTTTGAATTAAAGTGAGGGAAACTTAAGGAGGTTTCTACTTTCAACTTTGTGCTACTACCAGTCTTAATGTCAATGTGATTCAGTAAAATACTAAAATCAATATCAACATAAATGCAATTCTCCAAAGCCTCGACTGTAGTATACACTAACAACTTCTACGATGCAACACTAGTGTAACTAAATTCAAAGTTAGCCCTTGAACCAATGTAGAAAGAACAAAAAGTTAATTAATTACTCAACTCAATTCAATCATAATCATAATATGAACATCAAAACAAGGCATAGTCTAAGAAATAAGGATTTCGAGTGTGTTTATTGCCTCTGAGTTCTCGCCGGAGTATGTAATTTGTTTGGACGTTGCTGGTTCTTCGTTGAGCGGCGTAGGGTCTTCCATAATTGGGCGCCACAGGTTATTTGCGCCACAGGTTATTTACACTCCTCTGTCTCACTCAAGTGAATTGGTTTCCTCAGAGACTACACGTGCAACAACTTATCCTAAATCCTTCTATGAGTGGCTAGCTGGAATGATCGATGGTGTAGCGTATTGAGAATCATGTGAAAGTAGACCAAGACCCGTGCCACAGGTTCTTCTTCCTCCTTAATTTGGGGAGTTCTTCGTCGATGGTTTTTGCTTTCTGCGGTTGGTAACGGCAGCCGTTTGGTCTACCGTCTACGGACTTTGAAGATGGAGGAGGGATTTGCAAATATTGAAATTAAATGTGCTTTGACGTGTTAATAGAAGTTGATCTGATGTGGAATTCTCATTTATCTGATGAGAAATGGTCGTAGATAGGACTAAAAATAAGCTGATGTAACTAAATAGGACCTACTTCTTTTTAATCCCTAAATAGGATATACTATGTATTAGATGTGTTCAGACCTTTCTACCCTTTTATTTCTTTCCGGCCAATTTCTTCATCGGGTCCTTACATTCTCTCTCTCTTCTCGACACACCCCAAGTAACCCACCTCATTGCTGGAAGACTGACGGACTGGATGGAGGAGCTGAGGCATACTTAGCGGCGCTACAGATGTGAGAAAACACCTGACGGCGGCGGCATAACGAAATAGACACCGCAGCGACGAGCTACGGCCGAAGGTGCGATAGATTTGCAGACCTACAATCTCCGATTGGGAATCTTCTTCTTCTTTAGGGACCTACAATTGATCCTTCTGTGGATCTGTGATCGATCGGCGGCGGCACAATGAAATAGACAGTGCATCGCCTTTCTTTTATTTTTCTTTTCTTATTGCTTACTCAGTATTCCGTTATTCAAATTTCAAATTGACTGTTCACATTTGATGGTTTCCTATTTTGTTTCATGTAAGTTGAAATTTAAGTAATTTTATTTCTTTTATTATATTCCTGCAATTATGTACCGTATTTTTTGATTTTTATCTGCTACGGAGTATTTGATTGTTGTTGTTTTAGAGCACTAGACAATGGCATTAATTTTCAACAATGAATGAATGAATTTGTAACATTCAAACTTTTATTTGGCAATGAGTTAATATTCTGGCATTATCATCGACTCGATCTCAAGCTACTCATTTCAACCCTTCCAACTTCCGTTCAGGTTTTCATTTGGGTAGCTATGAGACCTTATCTCATCCACATGCTAGAGCAGATAACAAACTGACCGTTTGTGACTTTCAAGGCAAATGGGAATGTCTATTTTATTGTCATTTTCATATTAATTGTCATTGACATTTTTATGATATTTTCATTGACATTCTTATGACATTGTCATTAACATTGTTTTTTATTGACATTCTTATGACATTGTCATTGACATTCTTATCACTTTGTCATTGACGTTGTTTTTTATTGACATTCTTATAACATCGTCATTGACTTTTTATGACATTGCCATTATTACAATGTCATAATATGTAATATTGACATTGTCATTATTTGACATTGTATCACTTTCAAAACCATGACATTTTTTCTATATTTTGACAATATTTACAATACTATGCATGGTTTATTTTAAAAATATTTTTTTTTGTGAATGTTAAAGTATTGTTATACTCACATATTATTGATATTATTTCTAACATTACAATATTCTAAAATAATGATATTGATTATGACATTGTCATAATTTTTTATCACTGTATTTCTTTGATTCATTTTAGTGATTTACGGATTTATGCTTTTAATGTTGATCTAGATTTAGATTTAGATTTTCACTTTTGTTTTATTTTATTCAAATGTCATGGTTATTACTAATTTCAATGTTTGTAACATATTTTTCAGCATTATCACATTTTTTAATATTATGACATAGTTTTATAGTGCCAATGAAAGTGATGTTGTAGAATTTGTAACTATTTCGTTGACATTGTCATGACATTGTAATACTTTTTCAGATATTGTGACGTACATTATGATAGTTTTCAGACTTTGTCAATTTTTTTACAATGACAGTACATGAGTATGTCACAATATTTCAATGTCATCAAAGAACACAATAACACTTCTTGACAATGTCACAATGTTAATATCTCAATGTCTTGCCATTATATTGATATTGTGACATTTCTAATCATTAGTCATTAAAATGTCATTTATATAGCATTGACATTTTTATATAACAATGTCCATTTCGCATTGTCATCATCGAAAAACAATGTCATTTCTTGACAATGTCACAATGTCATTTTTATAACATTGATATTGACATTGTCATTATTACAATGTCATTTTTTAAATTATTGACATTGTCATTATTACAATGTCATTTTTTAAATTATTGACATTGTCATTTTTACACTGCTATTTTTTCATTGTTGACATTGTCATTGCCGATTCATTTGAAATTATGACATTAATGTAATAAACTTTGATAATATAATGTAAATGTAATGTCAAGGACCACTAAGGTCAGAGGGGAATCGAAAGCTAGGCAATGATAATATACAGAGCACACAATTCGTTGACATTTTATAATATTTTTAAAATATAATTTGTTGACTTTTTTTACTTCTAAATAGGACTAATTTTTTTCAGTGTTCCAAATTTACCCCCTCTTTTCTCCTCCGCCTCTCCTTCTTCCCTTTTCTTTATTTCTTCGTCGTTGGTTCACGACTACAGACCTAAGATCGAGACTGAACTCTCTAAAATCTGTGACGGCATCCTGAAGCTTCTAGAGTCCAAACTCATCCCGTCCGCCTCCACCGGTGATTCCAAGGTCTTCTACCCCAAAATGAAGGGAGACTACCACCGCTACCTCGTTGAGTTCAAGACAAGCGCTGAGCGAAAGGTGGCCGCGGAAAGCACTCTCACGGCCTACAAATCTGCCCAAGACATCGCGAATGCAGAACTTGCACCAAGACATCCTAACCGTTTCGGATTGGCTCTAAACTTCTCTGTGTTTTATTATGAGATTTTGAACTCCCCTGACCGTGCTTGTAGTCTTGGAAAACAGGCCTTTGATGAAGCCATTAAAGTGTTGATATTGATATTAAATTATTAATACATTATTGTTGATCAATGATTTTAATAAAGTGATTGTCATAGCTAGTGATTGACATTTTTATGACATTGTTATTGCCATTTTTATGACATTGTAATTGACATTCTTATGACACTGTTATTGACATTGTTTTCTATTGGCATTTTTATGACATTGTCATTGACATTCTTTTGACATTGTCATTGACATTCTTTTGACATTGTCATTGACATTCTTATGACATTGTCAATGACATTGTTTTGTATTGACATTCTTATGACTTTGTCATTGACATTCTTATGACAATGTCACTAACATTGTTTTCTATTGACATTTTTGATGACTTTGTAATTGACATTCTTATGACATTGTACGAGTAATTCACATTTTCATCATTACAGTGTCATTCTACATTGTGATTTAATAAATTGCTAAAAGTGCAGCAATAAATGAAATATTACTTTTTCAAAATCAATAATGAAATACTTTCCAAAAATTAATTTAATTAAATGAATTTACAAAATAAAGCAAAAAATAAACAAAGCAATATCAACCCTGTAACTTGGTAGAAGTTGAAAAGTCAAACACCCCCAAATTAAAAAAAAACGTAGAACACTCATAGCAAGGCAAAGACCACTAAGGCACTGAGAGTCGGAAGTCCGAACTATATTCGGAAATTGAATATGGCCAGCAACATCTCCGGCTCAGAATCACGATGCTTAACCTAACAAACACCGCCCATCCAAATATCCAATATGTAAGAAAGCTTAAAGCGCTGCGTTTTTTTATCCGAAGAGTAACTTTGTCCGCTGCATCAGTAAGGCCCTAGAAGGGTTCTCCGCAGTTTCAGTAGTGGACGGCAGTTGGCAATCGACATCTCTCGGCGGCAGATGGCGGTTCCCAGCGGCGGTTGCGGCAGCTCCCAGCGGTAGTCGGTCTATGGAATTGATAGCTACTCAGGACATCCCCATTGGTAGGATTATTAAGAGATTAAGTAAGTGGTGTGGCAGATTTTTTAAAGGAGCACCATTGAGAGGCATAATTTATTTAATGAGATTATTTGCTATAATAATCCGGGATCAAAATATGAATCCAGATTATTTTAAGATTATGTAAAAAGTATATGTAATAGAAGTTAATGCAAGAACAAAAAAAATCGGATTATTTGAAGATGATGGTTGGGATACATAAACGAATATTGAGATTATTTAAACATTAATTATATAACAGTATTTAAAAGGTAAGAGTCATAGAAAAAATTGATTATTAGAGATCATGAATGGAGATGCTCTCATGGATGAATCGAGTAATGCAATTGTGAATGAATTAAAAGTAAAAACAATACAGCTTCTTTAATTTCATACCACACACGTACTATGCTCCGTATTAATGAAGGGTATTTTTGTCCCAGTGATCAATTTTTAGTCCTATTTAAGTATATAAAAGTAGTTAGTCGTATTTAAGTACAGAGCTTATGTTTAAGTCCTATTAGAGTCTTATTCCCTTATCTGATTGGTTTAAAAAGGAATGTACCAAAACACTCATTTTTTGTATGTATGGTAGAAGCTCCCTTATTTAAATGGAATGGACCCGCCACCCAAAGAATTACTTGGCGCATCAATATTATGTAATGTATGGTCAACTATGACCTTTTTGTTTTCTTAATTGCTTGGAGTGTTTGGATACCTTCTCATTCTTAAAAACTTTGTGGTATAATTAATGTCTATCCAATTACATTTTTCTAAAAAATTAATGGGCACATTTCATTATTTCAATTGTGTCCTCCTGAAAAATATTTATTTTTGTCTAAACTATTTATACTTTAGAATGTTAAATTAATACCACATGTTCACTGTTTTTGTGAATTTTACGAGTACACAAATACTTCATATCTTTTAGAATAAATTCCACTTTTGGTCTTACGAGCTTTAGGTCAATTCCAAATTTAGTACACATTTTTCATTTTGTCCACTTTTGATACATGACTATTGTATTTTCGTCTATATATGGCCATTCGGTGATATTTTTGATAGTTAAATCGCCGGAAAAGAACCACAACGGTTAAAAAACATTAGTGAAGTACCAAAAATGGACAAAGTGAAAGACGTGAACTAAATGAGAAATTGACATAAAACTCGTAGGACCAAAAGTGAAATTAATTATATATTTTATGTTAAATGTTACTTATTGGCTCTATCACGACTTAAGGTTCTCATTATAAAATAACACAATTATTTAGACAATAATTGAATAAAGTAACTCGAGTATATATTTCGAGATATAATTTTGATAGATATACAATATAATGATTTGATTGAAAGTCCCTATATATCAAACAATGAGATATATAGAACAAGAATAGAGAAGAGGTTAAACTTGAATTCAATATCAGAATGATATATGCGTTTATAGTACGATGTATGATTGTATGAATATCGGTGGCTGTGCCTTCTCTCTAGAAGATGCTGATCGGCTTAATCTGTCTAGGAGTAGTCAATTTAAAATCAGAAATTAGCCTAAATAGGACTAAAACTAGCCTAAAAATCTAAAATAAGATTACTTATGTTTTTAATTCAAAATAGGATCACATTAGTCCTATTTGGAAACATGCTTACTTTAGCTTTCCCTTTTTACCCCTTTTATGTTTTAAGCTTAGTTTAACTCATAATATCAGACTATCAGTACCGACATAATACCTGCCAGTTTAATACGTTAGTTATCCGTTGCTCGCGCCACCCCCTTTCTTCTTCGTTTAACTTCCTCTTTTGCGATCGAAGCTCTGCAACCGAATAAACTCAACTTGCGATTATACTGGCTATTCTTTTGCGATCATACTGGCTATTCTTTTGTGATCGGAGCTCTGCCATCACCTTTCTTCTTCGTTTAACTTCCTCTTTTGTGATCAGAGCTCTGCAACCGAATAAACTCAACCGAATAAGCTCTTCATTTAACAGTCCTATTTGTTCTATCAGTTCTTCTACTCAACTTGCGATTATACTGGCTATTCTTCCGTGAAACGAGTTCTGGAACTCAACAAATTCAAGGTCAATCCGTTCGATCATCTCTTCAACTCAACTTAGCAATCCGTTCGATTATACTTGCTGGTATGTGAAATTCAATTTTCGTTTGTATTTTTTTATGACCAGGTTGACGATCACAATCATTGTGTTTATTTTGGTGATTATACTGTTATTTGAGAATTCACTTTTGTTTGAATCGTTTGCTACTTACTTCGTTTTATTAACATTATCATCCTTTCTACTCTTAATCAAATTCTAATGTCTTGTTTCATGTGAGATTCATTGCTTGATCACTGTCAGGGATGTTATTGCTAAAAACTTGGCATTTTTCATAAGGTTATATGCCTTTTTTGTTATACTGTTTTTTTGACCAAGTTCACAATCTGAATCATTGTGAATTTGGTTAATTCTGTTTCTTTATTATTGCCATAAACTTGGCATTTTGCTATAGGTTTATGACGTTTTTTTGCTATACGTTAATTCTGTTTCTTTGTTATTGCCATAAACTTGCCATTGTGAACTTGGTTAATTCTGTTTCTTTGTTATACTGTTTTTTTGACCAAGTTCACAATCTGAATCATTGTGAATTATTGGCGTTTTTCATAAGGTTATATGCCTTTTTTGTTATACTGTTTTATTTAATTCTGTTTCTTTGTTATTGCCATAAATTTGGCATTTTGCTTTATATTTATGACGTTTTTTAGTTCTGTTTCTTATTCTTTTTCTCCTTAGTTGTCAATATGGATCATGTTCTTCTGCTTATGGTGAAAGTTGATGGTACTTGGGACAATGACTACAACTTCAATTGCAGATCCACCTTTGCTATGCAAGTTCTTTTCTCTGCTAACTACACATCATTCATGGAACAATTATCTTCCATATTTTCTCCTTACAAATCAAATAACCACTTTAATCTTTCTTACGTTGTTGATGGTTGTCCTCCACCTGTTTCTATCCATGATGACGAAACGTTTCGTTTTTACCTTTATCTTAAGTCTCTTCAAACTGATTTTCAAAAATCTCCCTTGTATGTGGAATTCTTGGTTGATCAACCTGTTGCACAACCTGTTGTATCTTGTCCCACAAATTCTGTTGCACAAACTGTTCTACCAGAAATTCCATGTTTCTTAAATCAATCTTCTGGTCATATTCGTTCTTCTTTCAACAGTATTGAAGAACATTACGTCCAAGTTAATAATGAGGTCAATGTTACAGACACTTCCCAAACTCATATGACCAATACAGATGTGCTCTCTTGTAGTCCTACCCCAGAAGTTAGCTCTACTCCGTCACCTTCTTCAATGTGTAATGACAATTTTTCTGTTCATCATAATCTCGATGTCATCACTCACTATCACCCCACTCAGATTGTATTGCATGCTATTTACAATTCTAAAGCAGATCTTCTTCACCATTTGAAGCTGTACGCAATAGATAATGTGTTCCAATTCAGGACACTAACATCAAAGAAGACATGTTTACACGTTATCTGCTTGGATAAAAAATGTAAATGGGTTGTGAGGGCTGTAAGACTACGTGGTGTCCAAATGTTTCAGATACGAAGGTATTTCTCCATTACTGTATATTTAATGAACCATTCTGTCTGTCTTTTATTCCATTATGTTGGCATATTTTCCATATTCTTTTCATATTCACATTTTTAGTACTTTGTTTTCTGCAGATTTACATCATCACATACGTGCTCTTTTGATTTTCGTCAAGGCAAACATCGCCAAGCGACCTACCGCAATGTTGGAGAGCTTGTATCGCATAAATTTTTGGATGCGTCAAAAAAGCCTTATAGGCCAAATGAAATAAGGGAAGACATGCTTCTGAATCATGGTATTTCCATTTCTTACGCGCAGGCTTGGAAAGCTCAGAAGATAGCTATGCAGAAACAGTTTGGAACAGATTCTGACTCATACCAATTGCTACCGTCTTTGGCGTATGCTCTTGAAAAAGCTAATCCAAATTCTCTAATTTCTCTTATAACTTCAGAAGATAATACCTTCCGTTATTTTTTCATATCCCTCTTACCTTGGATGGAGGCGTGGAAATATTGCAGACCGGTTCTCATTGCAGACGGGTCATTTTTGAAGGCGTATTACAAGGGTACCCTTCTCATAGCCTGTGCTCAAGATGCAAATGGTCAAATTGTCCCACTAGCATTTGGCATATGTGATTCAGAATCTAAAGAGTCTTGGATATGGTTTTTTTCTAAAGTTCGTGAAGCATTGATGTTCCGCGAGGACATGTACATTGTATCAGATAGACATAAGGGCTTGCTTAGTGCAGTTAAAAAGATTTTTCCACATGCTGGTCATGGATATTGTGTTGAGCATTTGCGTCGTAACATGATTTCTAAATTCAAGGGCTCCGCGGTTGATTTAGGTTGGAAGTTCAAAGCTGCTTATATGGCTTCAACTGTGAAGGAGTATGAAGAGTACATGGCATTGTTGGATTCCGAAGATACCCGTATACGACCATGGCTAGAAAAAATTGGCAGTCATAAATGGGCAAAGTGCATGTGTGGTCCTCGTAGGTATGATATAATGACATCAAATTGTGCAGAGTCAATGAACAATGTAGATGTTTCAGCAAGGGAGTATTCTGTCGCTAAACTCATTGACTTTTTGAGAGTAAGAATGCAACAATGGTTCACTGAGAGAAAGGAAAAGGCTGAGAAGACAACCTCTTTTTTGACAAAAAACGTGAAAAGCTACTGGTTTCACTTCAAAGTCAAGCTAGGAAACTCAGGGTTAGTTGTTTTTTCTTCTGCAATATTTCTGTCCATTTATATTAATGCCTAATCTTTGGAAGTTTCCTACAACATATGGTACATTCTGCCACCTTCGGATTTTTCATACAGTTTCTTATATGTTTTTGCATTGTCCTTTTCCATTGTCAAGTTACATATTATTGTTCACTTTTTCATTATTCTAGGTAAAGTCGTGCTCATATTTGGAATTTGAAGTGGTTGATAGACATTCCCGTTCTTTTGTTGTTGATCTCAATGTCAAGGCATGTACATGTGGGGAGTTTCAATTGTCTCATTTTGTTTGCATTCATGTTGTTGCTGTTGTTGGTGTTCGACCTCACCTGTCGTGCTATGATTTTATTTCTCCATATTACACATGCCACTATTGGTATTCTACTTGGAGTGCTGTGATGCATCCAATTACAGATCCATCATCTTGGGTGGTTCCTTCCAATGTTTTGAGCATTTGCTGCAAGCCTCCCCTTTGTGAGAAAAGGCCAGCTGGTCGTCCGAGAAAGTCAAGGATACCATCTATTGGTGAGCATCGTGGGACAAAACGGCAAAAATGTTCTCGGTGCCATGTTGTTGGTCACAATAAGAAGACTTGTCGCAATGTGATACCACTACCTACTTCACTATGATTCCATTGAATTCAATACTTGTTATTTTTGTATTGGATCATTTTCTTAGGGCATATTATACTACAGTGCCTTTCTTTTAATACATGTAAACTACTTAACATTTGTGTTACTTTTTGTTTTATTAATGTCAAATGTTTGCCATTGATTTTAATTTGTAGGTAATATGTTGTTTTTGTGGCACAATTTTTACAATTGCTATGTACTTCTTTGGCTCTATTCATTTTTCCTCTAAAATGCCAATATTTCTGAATTTTGGAACGTTGTGTAATGTATTCTGCCACATATATTTGCAGTCCAGGCATTCATTTCAAAGTAAATGGATGTGTGATTCTAATTCAGTTGTCTAGCTGTTATCCTTTTTCATTCTGAGTGTAATACTTCTCTCATTAATAGAAAAAACAAAATGTATATGCAAATGTCTATATAATAAATCTAATCTATTTATCTCACAAAACTGCCAATATTTAGTTATTCTCAAACAAAATATGCGACCTTTTGCCACTATTGACTTATGATTATAATCGAGTGTTCTGCCTGTTAACCTTTTTCAGATTTTAATGTAATACTTGTGTCATTAATAACACACCCAATGTATATCCAACTCACAATATAAAACATTTATCTTACAAAACAGCCAACATTTTGGCATTTTCAACCAAATTATATAACATTTTGCCACTATGGACATGATTAGTATCCAGCCGTGTACGTGTTACCCTTTCCAGATGTTATTTTAATACTTGTCTCATTACTAAAAAAAACCAATTTATATTCATGTGACTACATAATGAACCAAATATAATGTCATATATAATGTTCTCCCAACTATGCCAATATTTAGGCATTTAAAAACATAGTATACTACATTCTGCCACTTATATTTCAGCATATTGTGCTTCACAATATCACCAGTTTACTTCAACAGTTTGCAAAAACATTCAACACCATTACATAAAATTCAAATACTAAAAACATAACATCCGTAAAGCATCATCAGACTAGATTTGTAATTTTTCATCCTTTTTCTGCCATGTTTCTCGAAGTTGCCTCCTTCATTTTACATTCCTTTGTTCTCTTTGCGTTATACAAAACCAACTCTGTTTCCATTTTCTCCTGATACATGCACATGTCCATCGAGCTTACCTCCTTTATGTCCATGCCCATCATAAGAAACTCAGCGAACTTCAAAACGTACATGCCACAGTTCCCCCTGTGATGATGTCACTTCACATGTTATTTAAATAATAAGTAACGAAGCGAATTTACCTGTTTGTTCTTGAAGATTATCTTGCAGAAAACTTCCATATGTGGCTTTTTTTGAACTCCCACTTCACGGCTCTTGGAATTCCTGTTTCTCTTCCTTCAATGACCTTGCATATATTTGCCTTTGTCAACCCTGTAAACGTTTCAAAAGCCCATACTTGTAATGCTATTAGACAACCTGGTAGAGTCACACGTTCCCCCTTGCACTTCTTAAGGCTCTTGCAATTTGTTCTCATGTTGGTCACCAAATCTGCCCAGACATCATCAGCCCATGGATATGTGTTGAATGCCTCTAAATCTTCGACCAGATTCACATAACAGTTTGGTAAATCCCTAGCCACTTGGTTTCCAAATAATCCATGTGATAGCACATGGAGTAGAGCAAGCTTCACACCATCATTTTCTTCACTTCCTTCATCTTCACTATTATATTTCATCAATGCATTTTGTACCTCACTTCTTTTCACACCTGTTTTTCCAAAATATTTTCTCCAAAAAGGTCCTTTCATCTCCTCTTCTAAAGTTGGTTTCACACCTCCCATTTTCAATCCCAATGCAATGCATAAATCTATTTTTGTAAAACTAATTAAACTGTTTTGGATGTGGAAGCGAATGACTTCTGTCTCTTTTATGTGGTTAACCTTTTTGACATAGTTGCGTAGAAAACCAAGCTGAAGTTGACCACTGACAGTTCGCATTTCTTCCACATCCAACACCCATCCGAACACTGTCTTTCTGAACTCCTCTATCTCATTTGGTTTCAGTTGCTTCAATATTCTCTTCACGACTTCACTCAGACTACAGTAACAGTTAATTCGCATGCTCTCAACATTGTCCAATTCATTTTCATTGAAAGATCTCTGAATCACCTATTTTAGCAAAAAAAAAACAATTCAAATAAAGTGTCAACTGCTATGAAACACACAATCTGGATAAACATGACATCATTATTCCATAACACCAAGAAATCAAATAAAATGTCATCATATTCACAATAGAGTATATTTTTTCCAAAACTATGACTATTCTATTTGTGATTTACATAACTTATGCTTCACATTATTAGGATTTCTTCCAACATTTTGTCATTATGTATTCTTTAAATGCATCTATCTCCAACTATTTAACAAACAATATGGAAAAACATGACATCTTTATGGCATAATATCAACAATTCAAATAAAGTGTCATTACATTCACAATACATTCACACTCCATGGCAATAAGCACATATACATTCACACTCCATGGCAATAAACAAATAAAAGTTGTATTACTATTTACATCATCATAAACAATTATTATTTGTTCGAAAATGTAATACAACTTTTAGTTGTTTATGCCATAAATCAAACAACAACTTCGAATAATGCCACAAATCAAACAACAACTACATTCAAACAATAACAACTACGAATTATGCCATTGTTTTGGCATTTCCTTATTTACTTTACCCCAACATACAGAATTAAATTTAGAGTTAAATTTATTTGAAAATATAATTACACTTTCACTTGTTTATGACATAAATCACACAGAAACTGCCAACTTAACCACATTTATTTCAAACTACTTCCATACTGTTCTACGTTTTTACCAATTCATCCACTATTTTGACATTTTCGCAATTGCTATTTATGTGATTACAAACGATTACTCTTTCTTCCAAAATGTAATACAACTTTTATTTGTTTATGCCATAAATCAAACAACAACTACGAATAATGCCACAAATCAAACAAAGACATTCGAACAACAACAACTTCGAATAATGCCATTGTTTTCTGTAAAATACTCACACTATTGATTTTACTTCCATTTTGATTTTCGATTACATTCAGTAACATGCATGTCCAAAAAAAACTTACCATGTTTCGATTCAGCCGATTGCTTGATCTTCTCGTGCTCTGTTTTTGAAAATCATCTTCTTCCATCTTAACTCCACTTCTCCTTCGTTCTTCGTCGTTTTTGCGCCAGAAAAATGGAAAGTAGAAACACTTCCAATACGGTAAGACGGGAGTAGTTTAGGAAGATTTGCTTTTGGATTCGCTTGATATGTGCCGGAAAATAAGATTGTATAATAAATGTGGTAACCGCTATATTTTCGGCTCTCAACTCCCTGTGCTTTACTTGGCGCTTCAAATACATCAGACGTGCGGAAGTTTTAATTTGGAGGTTAAAATTGGAAAGTTACCTTCTTTTGAGTCCCACAGATGCCAATTTCGTTTTTAGGTCCTATTTTTGCAAATGGCAAGGCTTTTAGTCCTATATTATAAATTAACTCATTTAAAATAGGTGGAAAAATCAAACATTTACTCTAAGTGTTTAAACTGTACGTAATCGCAAATTATACCGTGCAACCGGCGCACCATGAGGATGGTGCGCCCGGTTGCAAAACGACGCAACTTGCCCCCCCCCCCCCCTTTTTTTTTTGCTTTTGTTGTTAAAAAATGATAATAACTTTTTTATTTTTGATCCGATTTTTATAAAATTTATATCAACATTTTTTATTTTTCATGATCTTTCAAATGAGACCAATATTGCTTATGCAATTTTAAGAAATTATCGAACTATTATATTATTGAGTATTGAATTATAAGGAAAATCGAATCTGTTTGAGAGATGATAGGTTTGTGAAATAGAATATCGAATCTGTTTGGGAGTGGATCAGTGGTCTCAGTTACATTTGATAATACATTGAGTTACATCTTTTTATGAGCGAGTTACATCTTTTTATAAGCAAGTTACATCTTTTTATAAGCAAGTTACATCTTTTTAAAAGTGAGTTACATATATATAAACACGAGTTGCATTTGACATGCCTGAACGCGACTTACATATATTTACACGTAAAGTTACATATTTTTACACGTAAAGTTACATATTTATACACGCGAGTTACATATTTATACACATGAGTTGCATTTGACCTGTCTGAACGCGAGTCACATATTTTTTTACGTAAAGTTACATATCGTTACACGTAGAGATACATATTTATACACACGAGTTGCATTTGGCCTGACTGAACGTGAGTTACATATTTTAACACGTAAAGTTACATATTTTACACGCAAATGTTAATATGTTAAAATTACATAGGCAATATTGGTCTCATTTGAAAGATCATGAAAAATAAAAAATGTTGATATAAATTTTATAAAAATCGGATCAAAAATAAAAAAGTTATTACCATTTTTTAAAAACAAAAGGAAAAAAAAATATAAATCCGTATACGGTAGGATATAGGCACTCGTACGTAATAAGAAAAATAAACTTGGTGGGGTCCAAGTTATAAAAAATCCCAAATTTCTTTAAACTGTTGTAACTTTTTCATTTTTGCTCCAACATTTCTAAAATATATATCACAATTCATAATTTTTTGTGATCTTTCATATGAGATAAATATTGAATATATAAAAATATAATTTATTAACGGTCTCAATAATTATGTTTAAAATTATTTATATTTATATACTCCCTCTGTTCCATGAACTTTGGCCAAAATTGCTTTCACGAAATATAATAAAATACAAATTGTGTACTTGATATTTCTGTAGATAAATGAGAAATAACTTTAAGCACATATTTCTTACTTTAAATGAAAATGATAATGTTTTTTGGGACGACAAAAAATTGAAAGTTTGCAATGTTTTATGGGACGAATGTAGTATATGAAAGTAATAGGTTATTAAAAATAATGTTTTACCCCAATTATTATGCAATGTGTCTATCTACCGGTGTTAGAGAGCATTGCTCTACTTATGCTACGTGGCTTCATCTTTTGCATTTTTGTTGTTTTCTTGATATTTTTATATATAAGAAAAGAGATAGCTCATCTAAAGACAATTATATCCCTCATTAATCTTATGTGTCAATTTTTCCACAATTTGCTCGTTAGCTATGAAAATGACACGTGACCATTTTTTACTTCAAAGCTATCGATCGAAGGAAGGGAAAGGATGAGTTGGTGGGGCCCAAGTTATAAAAAATCCCAAATTTCTTTAAAGTGTTATAATTTTTTCATTTTTGCTCCAACATTTCTAAAAAATATATCAAAATTCATAATTTTTTGTGATCTTTCATATGAGATCAATATTGAATATATAAAAATATACTCCCTCCGTCCCAATTTGATGGTCTCATTTCTTTTGAGCACAAGTTTTAATAAAGTGGTTGAAAAGGTAAAAGTTGTGATTGAGATTTGAGTATAATAAAGTAAAATGATATGGACCACACCTTTCTTTCCAAAAAAGAGAAACATGACCATCATTTTGGGACATCCCAAAAAGGAAATACAGGACCATCATTTTGGGACGAAGGTAATAATTTATTAACGGCCACAATAATTATGCTTAAAATTATTTATACTTATATACTCCCTCCATTCCATAAAATTTGGCCAAAATTGACTTGCACGAAATATAATAAAATACAAATTATGTACTTGATATTTCTGTAGAGAAATGAGAAATAACTTTAACCACATATTTCTTACTTTAAGTGGAAATGACAATGTTTTTTGGGACGACAAAAAACTGAAAGTTTGCAATGTTTTATGGGACGAAGGTAGTATATGAAAGTAACAGGTTATTAAAAATAATGTTTTACCCCAATTATTATGCAATGTGTCTATCTGCCAGTGTTAGAAAGCATTGCTCTACTTATGCTACGTGGCTTCATCTTTTGCATTTTTGTTGTTGTCTTGATAAATAAACGAATTACGAAGATAGAAAATATAAAATTTTGGCTTACTAAGGGAGTGTTTGCAAGATATTTAAAAGTGTTTTTCAGCTTCTGGCTTAAAAAATTGAAATCAGTGTTTTCAAGTAACAACTTCTACCTTAATATTTTTTACGGTCTTTCATATGACACCAATATTATATATATATATAATTTTAAAATAATATGAAGGTTTATTAACTCTTCATATTTTCCAACCACAATATCAATTATTCCGTATTAAATGAATACATAATTTCTAATATATAACTAAAATAAGGATAATAGATATAAATATGACTTATTAATTTTTAGTTAATATAATTGTGTTTCAAATTATATCAAAGTGACTATAAAAGGATACTCATAGCCAATTTAGTTACATTGTTGTATATGCAATATTTATTTTATGGAAGATCGTGAAAAACTGTGAATTTTAATATGTACATTGTGATGTATATCGTGCATCTTTACCATTGGAAATGGCAAAGGAGGGTAGCTAACTCAAGAAATTATACACATGAATCTCATCATATTAGAAAATACTCACTCTGTCTCATAAAATTCTTTTCACTCATCATTTTGGGATATCCCATAAAATTCTCCTCATTTCCCCTTTTGGGGAGTTTTTTATGGTTAAGATTTATTTACCTTTTTCTTACTGAATCACAATCTCACATTTCCACTTTATCCGTACTTTCTTAAACTCTGATCCAAGTCAAATCGGGAAGACTTTTATGGGACAGAGGAGGTATTATTATTTCCGGCGAATCAAATCACCTTTAACAGTAAACAAAATGAGAATTCTTTTTTTTTTTTGAAATACTGAATGAGAATCCTTAAAAAATCACATTTCATAAAAAATATATTTTTGAATTTGATTATTATTGTAAACTTCCAATTTTGTACGTACAAATGAGATAGACTTACAAAAGAGTTTGAGATGATTTCTAATCTAGCATCTGAAAGAATATTTGAACAAAAAATGCACATCTCTTACTATATAACGGACCATGAAAGAAGCACTGTAGAAGATTCCCAACGGGAATAAGAAGCCAAATCGAACTGAATTTAGAAAAATGAAAATAAACTTGCGAATAAAAGTTCACAGTATTCATAATAATGAGCTGAAGAATTGTTTCTCTCATATATAGTTTTTTTAAGTATAAGATAAGTGGGCTAACAATTGAATGAAAGAACTTCTCTCTCTCATATGTAGTACTTTTAGATATGTGGTACGCTAGCTAACAATTGACGGGATAACTTTCCTCCAATAAGCTCCCCATTGATCTTTGGAGTGTTCATTTACCTTTTTCTTACTGAACTACAACCTTCCTTTTCCACCTCCTTCTCACTTTCTTAGAGCCCGTTTGGCAATACCAAAATTGACTGAATCGGCTGATTCTGTTGAAATTTATGAAGTTCGGGCAGAAGTGGCCGGAGTTGCTGATTTTGCTGATTTCTAAAAATGAAGAAAAACTTATATAAAAATAGCTAAAATGACCCTCTACAGTAACTTCAGTCAATACAGTCAGAAAAGTAACTCCGACCTTACTTTTTCTTATTACAACACAATTCAGTGCGTGAAATCAAAAAATACGTGTTTGATTAAAAAAATGGCTGAGAAGCCTGATAAGCCAAAAATCAGGATTAACAAACGGGCTCTAAACTCTGATCCAAGTCAAACAGGGAATAATTTTATGGGATGAGAGAGTATTACTATTATTATTATTATCAGTGAATCAGATCACCTTTAAAAGTAAAAAGAATGAGAATCTTAAAAAATCACATTTCATTAAAAATATAAATATACTTGAATTTGAATTTGGTCATTATTGTGGACTTTCAGTTTTGTACATACAAGTTAGATAGAATTACGAAAGAGTTTCAAATGAGTCCTAATTTAGCATCTGGAAAAATATTTGAACAAAAAAATGCAATATCTCTTACTATGTAATGGACCATGAAACCAACACTATAGTAGATTACCAACTAGAATATATAAGAAACCAAATCAGACCTGATCGAAGAAACATCAAAATAAACTTGTGAATCAATACTCACACTATTCAAAATAATGAGTGGGGGAATTTCTCGGTCTCATGTGCAGTTATTTAAAGTATGAGATAAGCCGACTAACAATTGAGCGGAAGAATTTCTCTTTCTCATATATATAGTACATTTAGGCATAAGGTAAGCCGGCTAACAATTGAGCGGGAGAACTTTTTCTCTCATATGAAAGGGTTTTAGGTATAATAAGAAGGTAAACTTGCTAATAATTGAGTGAGATAATTTTCTCTCTCATATGTAGTGTCTTTAGCTATTATAAGATAAGTTTGCTAACAATTGAGCGAGGATATTGAGGGTGAGAATTTGGTCTCTCATATATAGTGTTTTTAAGCATTAGAATATAAGCTTACTAACAATTGAGTGTGATAAATTTATCTCTAATATGTAGTTCTTTTAAGTATAAGATAAGTCGACTAACAATTGAGCGGAATAATTTTCTCTCATTTGTATTGCTTTTAGGTATATAAGAAGCTAAGAAGTCAAGCTTGCTAAATGCTAACAACTGAGTAGATGAATTTTCTCTCTCATATGTAGTGTTTTTTAGTGTAAGGTAAGATAAGCCAGCTAACAATTGAGCGGGAGAACTTTCTCTATCATATATAGTTCTTTTAAGTATAAGATATATAAGCCGGCTACAATTGGGCAGAACAATTTCTCTCTTTCATATGTAGTGTTACACTCGAGATTAATTTTGTGGTGGTTTGTGAGGATAGTAGTAGAAGTTTGGAGTAACTACCTCGGGTCCTACGGGGTGGGGTGTTACAGACAGTGCTTTTAGGTATAAGGTAAACTGGTTAACAATTGTGCGTGAGAACTTGCTCTCTTATATGTAAGAGTTTTAGGTATAAGATGATAATAATGCTAATAATTGAGCGGAAACATTTTCTCTTTCATATGTACTCCTTTTAGATATTAGAAGATAAGTTGCTAACAGTTGAGTGAGGAAATGGAGCGGGAGAATTTTCTCTCTAATATGTAGTGTTTTTAGGTATAAGCTAATCCGACTAACAATTGATCGAGAGACAATTTTCTGTCATATGTAGTTTTTTAAAGCATAAGAAATTAAGAATATCTGGTTGAGAATTTAGCAGAATAATTTTATCTCTCATATGTTAATTCTAATTTAGCTGATGAGTAGCAACTTCTTTTTCAACCAATATTATTCATTAATTTTAATAATTATTCTACTCACTTAAACTTTATGTCACTCACCTATTGTTCTCACTTTTTCAATAGTATTTAATTTAATCATGAAAATTTATAAGTAGTAAATTCTAATGAATGGTGTCAATTGATTTTTCCTAATATACTCTTCATTGAATATGTATTTAATGGGCTTATACTTTATGGTATTAGCTTATTGTACTCTTATTTTTCAAAAATGTTGAATTGTACAAAGTATTTTTATTTTAATATTTAATTAAATTGTGAGTAAAAATATATGCACCAAATGTTCTTTCCCGTGCGTATGCACGGGTACTATACTAGTTACTCCGTAGAAAAAAGTCCAAGCGGACAAAATTGTCTCTATGTGATTACGTTAAGTAATAATGGGGTGCACATGGTAACCCCTATTTAAATCTAGTATAATTACTCTTTCGGTTCAAGGACATTCTAAATTTCTGGATTCCCATCTAAAATTACAGAAATAGATAGTGTTGTGTTTTTTCCTAGACATGCATTATGAAGAAAATGTAAAATGTCATTAATTCGATTTTACATGTTCATGTCATGTGAAGAGTTGGTCCCCTAATTTCGTTGTATTCGGATCTGAATTACAAATTCATAAAAATAGGTCAAAAATGAAAATCCATAAATAACACATGCATTTTTAAACTTTGTCATTACCATTCAAAACTTTGTCAAAATTCACTAAATCCATTTTTTGGCGGTCATATATTAACCAATCACCTTTACTTCACTACATTAAGATTCATATTTGAATTATTCAAACGGTGTAGCTTTATTTCACCCATCCATCAATCTTTAAATAAACATTTCATGGGAAATAATCACTTGAATTAAGATGTTCCAAACAAAGATGTAGTAAATGGATCGATCTCCCCCATGTGAGCATTGTGCCTTGCTGTTACTATTAGACTAATTCTAATCTTGGATGCACTATTGTTTTCTAAGACAAAATAATGAGTATTATTATTATCTTTTACTTTTGAATTTATTCTAACTTGAATCAGATAAAACAAAATAACGCCAAACTTGCAGTACATAAAATTAAACTTGCGGTACATAAAATTACAAATAAAATCATACTAGATGCATGAGAGTAGGGATAATCAAGTGGGAGTGCGGGACCAATAAAATGTAATCCAAAATAACCTACCTAAAACTGGTATTTTTATGCCTAACATTGTGCAACTGCTCAATAGTGCTCATTGTTTCATTTTAGCTAAAAAAAGGGATAATTTGAGTTTGCACCCCATATTATTGTCTAAATTGGACTGGACTTTGCATCCCATTATTTAAAAATCTTTGTTTTTGCACCTCAATCCCATATAAAATTACTAAAATGCTCCTCCATTAACAATTCTGTTAACCTTCAACATATTCCTGATTGATGACATTTTTGTCTTTTCATATAGGGATGAGGTGCAAACACAAAGATTTTTAAAAACATGATGCAAAGTCCAATTTAGACCATAATATGGGGGTGCAAACTCAAATTACCCCTAAAAAATAACTCTCATAGTATCCCATATCAAACATGTTGACATTAAGAGTTTAGAGTTTAGGGTTAGGGTATGGGGTTTAGGGTTTAGGGAAAATATATCTTTTAGTTTTAGAAAAATTGACAACAATAATCCCACCTTTTAACCGATCTGATCATAATAAGCCTACTGTACCTTTGTCTAATCCCAAAATAATCTCACCTTTGCACTTCATCTTCTCTCATTAGACCCTGATCGGGTTTTTATATTTTCTTTGGAAATCTTACATAAATAATCTCACCTTTCACAAATCTGCTCAAAGCACATCCACATTTTATTTTATTTCCTTTTGTTTCATCTTATTATTTCATTTATTTAATTTGTTTATGTTTTTGCTTTTTTTTTCAATGTGTTTTTCTTCTTCTTCCACATTTTTACTTCTTCCCTTTTTTATGCATTGCTATTAGGTTAATTATCTTTTAAAGACTGTTATCCCACATTACTCATTATTATTTTATTTAATTTTTATTTCAAATTTTCTTATCTTTAAATTCTCTTTTTCCTTTTTTTCCATTTCACCTTTCTAAAAAGTATTTGTTTTTCAATGTCCCTTTTCACCCCTTCCGTTTTTGCTTGCTTTTGACATCTTAGTGAATATTGATGATTTCTTGATCTAGATTTCTTCTTATTTTTTCCCCTTTCAGATAATGTTTCTCACATCTACCCTTCTTCCCGTAAAGAGTATACTAGGTATGTAATTTTTCCTTTCTTACATTTCCCCTATTGTTTTATTTTTCTTTAAGTTTATTTTTTCATAATCTTTTTATCACAAAAGATTTTTTCCAATAGTTGATAAAATTTATGAGAAAACTTACTTAGAAATATATATACGATGATGCAGAAAAGGTAAAAATTATATATTGATGGTGGAATTAAGGTAATAAGAAAAGAAGAAAAAAGAAAGAACACACGTCAAAGTAACAAGAAGAAAAAAGGGAAAAGTAAATAAAAAGAAAACATAAAAAAAGTAAAGTGGGAAAGATCTTTAATAAAAAAAAGAATTCTTAAAAAAAGAAACATATAAAAGGGAGATGAAATTAAAATACGGGAAGAAAAAAATAGAGAAAAAACTGTGCGGAAAAGAAATTTCACAAAACAGCTTAAATTCTTGTGATGTGAATTCTCCTCCTCTGTCAGTTCTGAAACACTTTAGTTTCAGGGTTGTATCAGCTTCCATCTTGAGTTTGAGACTTCTGAATTTCTCAAAGGTCTCTCCTTTGTGTTTTAATAGTGAAATCCACATAAACCTTGACATATCATCCATTAGAAGCAGGAAGTAGTTTCTTCCTCTTGAGGTTGTTGGTTTTATGGGACCACATAGGTCCCCATGTTCAAGTTCCATTTTCTGTCGGGCTCTGTAGTCGGTCCTTTGTGAGAAGGGAGTTCTGTGCTGGCTCTTGTTCCCGCAGTTACCTGATGTAGGTTTGAATATGATTTTCCAACTCTTTGTCCTTTGCCCGTTGATCAGCGAGTTCTTTGTGAATGGCTTCCAGTTGAGCTGGCTGCTGAGAGAGTTGCATCTTGAGTTGTGTCTTTTGTTCAACATTGTAGACTTGCTGGATCATCAAGTTACTCTTGATGTGGCAATGAACCTCTGCAAACCTCATCTCCAGTAGTTTATCAAAATGCTTTTGCATTATGATCAGTCTCTTGTGTAGGCGAACCTCAGCGTTGCTAATGAACTTGGTGGTTGCTCTTTGTTCTTGGATGAAGACCTCTGCTAGTGTAGGAGTGTCCTCTGCACCATCAGTGAGAATTTGCTCCTTGAGTTCATTAGATGTTGTAGGTAGTTGCTCTGGGGCTTCTTCCTCTTGATAAGGTTCTATTTTGAGATCAAGAAGTGGAGTTCCCTGCTGGAAGGTGGCAGTCAACTGCTCTTGAGGAGCTTTAGAGGATTCTCCTCCTTGAGTTTCCGGCCTTGATTTCTCAAAGACCCTCCTGAGTTCTTTGTCACTAGAGGAGGAGGAGTGGATGATTTGCTTACCTCTTGAACTAGGTGGTCCCTTAGGAACATCATCAGCATCATCATCATCATCAGTGGAGCTTTCAATGGCATCCTTGGCAGTGAGCTGCTTCTTTTTCAATGCATACACTTAGTTGATCTTTAGGATCCTTGTTGCATCTGCCATATCATCAGTGCCAAGCCAATCTACCACGAAATCTTCTTCATCTATGAAGTGTGCGAAGGTTTCAGCTTGATGAAGGATCCTTGATAACTTCCATGATCTCCAACCTTTAACTCTTACAAAGTCTTCATCCAGTTGCTCTAGAGGAGTCAGAGCTGGTGACTGGACTGCCGGAGATGGAGGGGCCCGCTCATCCAGGGGAGCCGCCTGCTCTCCTATTTGAGCAACCTGCTCTTCCAGTTGAGTCGCCTGATCTGGGGTTTGAGCTGGCTGGTTTGTTTGATGTTGTATCTTGGGGATGAGTATAGAGAGAGGAATGGCAGAGCCATTACTTGCAGTTCAAGAGTTGGAGGACTCTGCTTCATGTATGGTGGTGAGAGGAGACGCAACTCCTTCAAGTTCCTCTTGTAAATTTCTTGGTGGTTCAGGGATTGACTCTATTCTGAGTTTCTTGGATTGGACCTCTGCGCATCCTGATCTGAGCCGTTTAGCTGTTTTTGTTTTGATCTGCCTTTGGGATTTCTGGGGGCCCTGCCTTGGAGGTTTGGTAGAGGAATTTTCTCCAGTTTGTTGCTTCCTTGGTAGTTCCCATTATCCCTTTCTTCTTCAGAATCTCTCCAATCAGGAATCCATACCCAACCAACGGTCGGGTACTGTCTTCTCTTCTCTCTTTGTGAGATTTATTTATATATTTCACGAGTTGGTTGTAGACGTACCTTGACTAGTTGTGTGGGGAGCCAGAGAGTATTGCGGCCAGGGTAATTGCTCTTTGTGCATTGACCTCGTCTAGTGTTGTGGTTCTGGTGTCAATACACTTGTAAAGAATGTCCACTAGAAAGGAGTATTCCGGAACCATGAACTTCTTCTTTACCTTGAGGGTTTTGAGGTTTTGAACCCTCGGAAGGAATGCTTTTTCTTTGAACTCTGTTTCGTCGAAGTTAACTTCTTCCACGAGTGGTGTCTCATCTCCAGGTAGTGAGAGCAGTGTCCTGATGTCATCTTCATGGATCTCCACTTCGAGTCCCAGTACTATTGATTCCAGCGTGTCAGGAGTGGAGTTGATGTAGAATTTTGCTACCACTTCTGGATAGAAGTGGGTGTATGGGTAGGTTGCCATTTTCATGAGACCAGTGACATCTAATCTTCTTAGGAGGTCTCTCATCAAGTCACTTCCTTCTGCTTTAGTCATAACTGTGGAAGTATTTAGGATAGAGCCAGTGAAGATGGATTTGGAAATTTTGATGAAGGAGGCCATGGATTTAGATGTGAGTTAATAAAAGTGGTCGTGAAAGTAGGGTGATGGTTTGAAAATTTGTGAGAGCTTTGAGAGCGTTTGAGAATTCAGAATGAGGTTATAAAGAGATTGGAAGAAAAAGTGTGAAGGAGTTGTACGGAGGATGTATTTATAGGCTATCAGGAACTAGCCGTTGGAATATAGCCGCTGGAGAATACGGCTGGTCACACTTTGCATTAACTGCTAGTTTCTGTGTTCACACTGGTAGCAGGGGGCTCAAACTTGGGTAAATTTTTTATGGTTTCCGAGAGCAAAATTTACCTTGTTGGAATCATTGATATGAGAGGATCAAGATGATATAGGCTAAGTTCAGAGATTCCATGTATTTTGTTCAGAAATTGAGCCACCTGCTGTACTGAGATAGTCGGCTGCTCCTGACGCAGGCACCTGCTGGCAGGCACCTGCTCGATTTTTGTGAACCAGTGTTTTTACCTCCATTCACCTTCCTTGTTTCTCTCTAGTCCGTTTTGGTTGAATTATGTGATGCAAGTGTGAGGAAAATGTAGCAGTTGACTGGTTTGTTAGGCATCTGCTGAGCCTACTGCTGTTGAAATACAATCACCTGTTGAGCTCACTGCTCGGATTTTGACTCCTTTATTTGTGAAAGTCTGATATTGACTTCCTTGGACCTTGATGCTTCATTCCTTTGTGGATTTAAGTAGCTTCCCTTCAACAGGTGGCTACCCTTGAGTACTGCATAACAATTCCCCCTCAACAGGTGGCTAGGAATACCCCCTTGATTTTAGAATCAAGTTCCCCCTGAATAAGTGCATGGTTACTCCTTCACTTGATCAAGATCATCTAACATTCCAAGCTCTTGTCTTAGTTCGTTGAATCTAGCTTCATTCAACGGCTTGGTGAAGATGTCAGCCAACTGCCTTTCTGTGGGGATGTACTCTATCTTGATGGTCTTCTTCTCAACATGTTCTCTAATAAAGTGGTGCCTGATCTCAATATGTTTGGTTCTTGAGTGAAACACCGGGTTGTGAGTGATATCTATAGCATTTGTGTTATCACACAGGATGCTAATCTCTTTTGTTTCTTCCCCATAATCCTTCAATTGCTATTTCATCTAGAGCATTTGAGCACAACAGCTGCCTGCAACTATGTATTCAGCTTCGGCAGTGCTAGTAGCAATTGAATTTTGTTTCTTGCTGAACCATGAGATAAGTCTTCCTCCAATCAATTGACAGATGCCAGACGGTACTTTTTCTGTCAATCTTACATCCAGCAAAGTCTGAGTCTGAATAGCCAGAGCTCAAAACCTCCATTTGTTGGGTACCATAATCCAGAGTTAGGATTACCTTTGAGATACCTCAATATCTTCTGTTGAGGTTTGATCCCGCAGATCCGAAAGCCCAACACGAACTTTGGATATATTAGGAATTGGTCGAGAATCAAGTACGTAAAAGAAATATAAAAGATGGATAATCGAATGCTAAAAAACCCACTTTTATTAATTAACCTGTTTCATTACAAGGAAATTTCCCGAACAGCACACCGGATTTGTGCTTAATACAAGAAACAAGAGTAATGAGGCTATTCTAGGGCTTGAGTATAAAAATGCTAACCCTTACAATGATATTAAACCTTCTATTTATACTAATGGATAGTATGGGATGCTTTATGCTGATTGGCCGACGTTCCACCGACTTGATCACCCATGCCTCCACTTGTTGATGTCATAATCTGGCATTGATTGCGCTTGGCCACCTGCTGGTTGTCTGTTGCCCGAACGGGATAATAGGCCTTGTGTAAAACATTGTTGATTTGGCCCAAGTATGACGTATGACCCGAACCTCGTTCGGTATGAATATCTCACTGGGCCTACTTATCATAGGGTAGTGGGCTCGTTGTTTGGGCTGGATATCCTAGGCCTTTAATCCGGGTATTGGGCTTCCGGGCCAATATCCCAACATCTTCTTTGCAGCAAATAAATGGCTTTCTTTAGGCTTTGATTGAAATCTTGAACACACTCCAACTCAGTAGGATATGTCAGGCCTACTGGTAGTGAGGTATAGTAGAGATCCAATCAATCCTCTATAGAGTGTGGGATCAACATCTTTGCCATCTTCATCTTGACTTAGACCTTGTGATGTATTCATAAGAATTTTCACAGTGGACTTGTTTTCAACTTTCAACTTTTTCATGAGATATCTTGTATACTTAGCTTGGTTGATGAAGATGCCTTGTGGAGTCTGCTTCACTTGTAGTCCCAGAAAGTAGTTCAACTCTCCCATCATGCTCATTTCAAATTTGCTTTGCATGAGAATTGAAAATTTCTCACACAATGCTTGTTTTGAGCTTCCAAATATTATGTCATCAAGATAGATTTGAACAAGCAGTATGTGGGGACCTTCTTCAATTTTGAATAGTGTCTTGTCTACTTTTCCTTTAGTGAACCTATGATTCACTAAATATTTCAGAGAGAGTATCATACCATGCTCTTGGGGCTTGTTTGAGTCCATAAAGAGCTTTCTTCAGTTTGTATACTTGATCTTTCTCTCTATTGACCTCAAATCAAGGAGGCTGCTCCACATAGACCTCCTCTTCTAGTAGACCGCTTAGGAAGGCATTCTTCACGTCCATTTGATAGACAGTGAATTGCTTATAGGCAACATAAGCTAGGAATATCCTTATTCCTTCAAGTCTGGCAACAGGAGCAAAGGTTTCATCAAAATCTATTCCTTCTTCCCGGAAGTAGCCTTTGGCTACTAGTCTTGCCTTATTCTTGACAATGGTGCCTTCCTCATCCATTTTGTTTCTGAATACCCATTTGGTTCCTATCACATGTTGATGATAGGGGCTAGACACAAGCTCCCATACATTGTTTCTTTCAAACTGGTTGAGTTCTTCTTGCATAGCTTGTATCCAGTCAGAGTCAAATAGGGCTTCTTCTATTTTCTTGGGCTCAGTTTGTGAGATGAAGCATGAGAATAGTTTTTCTCTCTGAATTGCTGATCTAGTTCGAACCCCTTCATGGATGTTTCCAATAATCTGGTGAGGAGAATGTTTATTCACCCATCTAATGTCAGATGTTTGATTTGTTTGAGTCACCTGCTTGTCCTCCTTTTCTTCTTCACTTTCGTCTGGTAGAATGTGGATATTTGGAACTTCAAGCCTAGAGCTTGAATCAGCTGGAACATCTGGGGAGTTGATTTTGGGGGAGTTAACTGGTAGCAGTGGCCTGGCATTTGAGTCACCTGCTGGCAGTGCCCTGCCTTGTGAGTCAACTGTTGGTAGTGGCCTGCCATTTGAGTCAACTGCTGCTTCCAAAATCCTTTGATCTTTTGAATATCATTACTGGGAAGCCAGCTTGGAGCCTTTCCAGTATCCTTCCTTGATTTATATATCTCACCTTCCTCCCTTTTTTCAACAGTTGAGTGATTTTCAAAAACCAAATGGATTAATTCTTCAACAACTAGAGTTCTTTTATTTAGGATCCGGAATGCCTTGCTTGTAGCTGAGTAGCCCAAGAAGATCCCTTCATCAGATTTGGGATCAAATGGCTTGAGATAGTCTTTTCCATTGTTTAGAATAAAGCATTTGCATCCAAATGTATGGAAATGACTGACATTTGGTTTCTTTCCCTTCCATAATTCGTATGGAGTCTTTTTGTGAGTCTTATGAATAAGACTTCTATTCTGGGTGTAGCAAACTCTATTGATTGCTTCTGCCCAAAACCTTTTGGGCAGTCCTGTCGCTTCAAGAATTGTTCTTCCAGCCTCCTTGAGTGTCATGTTCCTTCTTTCAGCAACACCATTTTGCTGTGGTGTTCTTGCTGCTGAAGTTTGGTGATGTATTGCATTTTCTTCACAGTATTGAATTACTATAGAGTTTAGAAATTAAGTACCTCTATCTGACCGAATCTTTTGAATTGATAGACTTTTCTCATTTTGGATCAATTTCATGAGTTCAGGAAGCTTCTTTTCTCTTTCATTCTTCTTCTTGAGGAATAGGGTCCATGTGTATCTGGAGTAATCATCTACTACAACCAAGGTGTACCTTCTTCCACTTAGGTTTGTTGGTTCAACTGGTCCAAACAAGTCAAGGTGCAGTAGGCTTAATGGTCTAGTTGATGATTCTGCTTCTTTGGATTTGAATGATACCTTTGTTTGCTTCCCTTTTTGACATGCATCACATAAGTGGTCTTTCTTGAAATTGATTTCTGGAAGTCCCTTCACCAATCCTTTTCTGGACAGTTTGTTGATGTTTTTGAAGTTGAGATGTCTGAGCTTGTTGTGCCATTCCCAACTTAAATTTGAATCTGCCTTTGTCACTAAGCAGATTCCTTCCTTGGCCGAGCTTCTATCAACAACATACATGTCCTTCTTCCTTCTACCAGAGAGCACAATTTTATCATTTTTGACATCTCTAATCAAGCAGATGTCTTTGGAGAAAGTCACATTATAGCAATTGTCACAGAACTGGCTTGTGCTTATGAGATTGAACTTCAAACCCTTAACATAGGATATGTTATGGATTGTGAGTCCATTGATAGATAAATCTCCAGCTCCTTTGCTTTCTCCTTTCTTTTCCACATTCCCAAATGTAACTTTGGGTCCTTCTCCAGCAATGTAGTTACACAGTAGCTTCTTGCTTCCTATCATGTGCCTGGAGCAGCCTGAGTCTATGTACCATATTTGTGAGTCAGCTGCTCCAGCACCTTCCTGTATTCATCAGTGTTGAGCAGTAGCCCACAAGTTAGTGGACAACTTCCCTTGTACAAGTTTAGGCATCCAAACCCATCTAGAACCATTTAACTCTAAGCATATTGGTTTATAGCCATTTGAAGTATTGTAATCATGGGGGATGACTATATATTTGTTAATCCTTTTCCTTCTTGATGTGGGAAATGGATTATTCACTTTTGGAGGAGTCTGCTTGATGTTTTGGTTGTGGTTGGTCTTATAAGTTGGTTGCCAACTGGTTCTTGGATTTTTTTATGGTTAGGGAGTGTTTGTTTATACAGGGATTTTGATTTTGATTTGGGAGCAGGCTGGTGCTTTTCTTTGGGAATGTATTGGGAAGAGGGCTTTTGGTGGATTAGCTTTCTTATGTTTGTTTGTTGACTAGTGGATGGGGAGTTTTGATTGAGTCTTGTAGGGGACAGGTAGCCGAGACCTCTTCTCTTCTTATGTAAAATAACTTCAGCAGTAGGGTCACAAGTTTTACTATTCATGCTGGAGTTATTCATTTTATTTTTCAGCTCTTTGTTCTCTTCTTCTAAGACATTGTTTTTGGTTAAGGCATATAACACTTTGGCATGAATAACCTTAATGTCTTGTTTTAATCTATCATTTTTAGATCTTTAGAGAACATGGTGATTTTGGACTCTTTGGAAGTCTTGTAGCAAAGACTCCAGTGTAATGTTTGATGGTCCAGAATCACTAGAGCTAAAGGAAGAGCAAGAAGTTACCTCAACATTGTTGAAGTGATCATTAGCCATGAAACATCTAGGTGAGCAGCTTTCATCACTTTCACTTGTGGAGGTTTCACTGAGCTCCCTGCTGCATTCTACAGTGAGTCACCTGCCAAGATCCTAAGCAAAGGAGTGCTTCTTCTGAGCTTTCAGATGAGGAGCTTTCATCACTTGAGGTGCTCTCCACATCACTTTGGGATTCCTCCTTTCTCTTTTCACTTACAAAGGCTTGTCTCTTGCCCTTGAAATCCTTCTTGTATCCAGCTTTTTGAGCAGTTGCCTGCTGCCCTTGATACTTTTGTGCCAATGGCAGAGGGCACTCATTTTTGTAATGTCCTGGCTGTCTACATTTGTAGCATAGGACAGTGTCTTCACTGGATTGAGGTCTCCCTTGTCTTCTAGGTGGCAGATTGTACGGCTTCTTGAGAGCAGACCCCTCCTTCTTCATGAATCTTTTAAACTTCCTTACAAACATAGCAAACTGCTCATCAGTGAGAAGGTTGTTGATGGATTTCTCAGTAGATCGTGATGTGTTTGGCTCAGACACTAAAGCTACTGTCTTGGATTCTTCTTCCTTCTCTTCCTTGATCTCCTTCATTTCAAACTCATAAGCTTTAAGATCACTGAAGAGCTTATCAGTTGACAAAGTTCTGAGATCTGTGCTATCTCTCATATCAGTCACCTTCATATCCCACTTTGAGGGCAGACCTCTCAAGATTTTAAGGGTAATCTCTTTTTGAGATGGTTCTTTCCCAGGTCAGAGACCTCTGCCACAATTTTCAGGAATCTGGACTCCATCTCATGGATAGATTCATTTGGCAGCATTTTGAAGTCCTCAAACTTCTTGAGGGCTATGGTCAGTTTATTGCCTTTTCCTGTTCATCTCCTGCTCCAATTTTTGTGAGCTCATCCCAGACATCCTTGACCGTTTCACATTTCCTAATCCTGGGAAATATAGATTCATCAACAGATTTGAAGAGAATATCTTTGGCAATGTTGTCAAGATTGTTTCTCTTCCTGTCTTTAGTTGTCCATTCCAATTTGGGTTTTGGAATGTACACACCCTCTTGATCATCAGTTTGATTAGATGTGTTGGCCTTCTTATTTTCCAGTCATCAAATTTGTTCAAGTTGAACAAAAGATTCTTTGCCAGCTGACTGTCCATTTTTAGAAAGTATTTGGGAAGTAGAGTGGATTTGGATCTTTAGTTCAAATTAGTCAGAAACTGACTCCGCTCTGATACCACTTGATGGTCCCTGATAGAGGTAAAAATCTAGAGGGGGTTGAATAGACTTTTAAACTTTAAAAAACCTTTTCTTTCTAGATGAGTTTAACCTATAATCTTTTGGAAGATTTATATATTCACAGCGGAAGTCTTTATCCTCTATTTGATTAGTGTGTGACAACTTTCTAGCTTGGGTAAAGTTTGGACTTATATGGTGAGCAATTGGTTTGGCAGTTGGCTGGATGCCAGACAACTGCGGAGGCAACTGCTTAGGAAATATTTAATGTATGATGAAAGTGAGGATAGATTGTTGCTTAGGAAGATGAGAGCTTTCTGGAAATGTGCTGAGGTGAGTATAAATGAAAGTTTGCTAGAGCAGTGGTCTCAGCAGTTGGGTGATCACTAGGGAACTACTGAGGCGCCTGTTGGGTTACATGTTGATTTTCAGAGATTAGTTTGACCAAACTTCTTGGTAATGATGTTATGAAGATCTTGTAACATTGAGATGTTCAAAGGGAATAAATGTGTAAGAGCAGTGGGCTCAGCAGTTGGGTCTGATAGAACAGACTTTTAGTAGTGATGTTATAGGGCCCTTGTGAGAAATTTGTCTCAAAGAAAGTAAGTAATTAAGCAGTAGGATAAGCAGTAAGATCAATTAAGAATACTGCTTATGATACTGCTGGCAAACAACAATCCTTTTATGAGAAGTGTTGGGTGTGTGCTTTGTTGAATGAAAGTAAATCAACACACAGTATATCCTGGTTCAGAGGTGGTGTAATCCTCCTACGTCCAGTCCCACTCTTTCAGATGGATTTCCACTAAAGTATTAAGCCCAATACACTTAGTGTCAATCTAGCCTTTACAACACTCAGGCCTAGATTGAAGGTGTTTCACAAGGAGTACAACACCACTCCAAGTTACTCAATCCTTAGAATTTTCTCAATTGATCCAATGGGGATCAAAAGGTATTCTATCTATCTATCCACACTTAGGACTTGATAACACAATCCTTCTAAGTGTTTACAACAATATTTTTGTGATTTGTTACAAGAAAGTTCTAACCTCCAACTAGGAACTAAACTTCTAAAATTTAGCAATGAAGATTTGTAACTTGGAAATTTAGTGAAGCACGAGTCCAAGTAGAGAGTAAAGTTAAGTTCGCACTTTCTCTTTTGCTAGATAGCTCGTATTTGCTCAATGGGAGTTCTTCTCTACCTAGGATGCTCAAAGTTTGGTTAGAAACTTTCGTTTCGACCTATATTTATAGGCTTCTCCTGTTGATTAATCTTATCTGTTGGTTAGGATGATTTAATCTTCACCGTTGAAAATCTGGCAATGACGAGTTGTTTATTCGTCTTCTTGTGCTGGAGCATTTATTGAGGCTGTCTTCAATAATTTAGCCGTTGAAGAACCATTTCAAAGGTACTTCCATGTGTGCGTCCCATGTTGTAGGTCCGTGTACATCTTTGGCATTAAATGCCTATCAATTTTTGTCTCCAATCATACACATTCAATGTATATGATTTCTCGAACCTTTGTGACATTTATTTGGGACAGTAATTTCTTTTTTAAATAAAATATATACCTGTAGGATCTAAATATCCTATTTAAGGAAAAAGAATTTACCTTATTGCATTTTGAGTTTTCCGGTATAATTTTATTTGTTACGAAAATTGTACATTGATTTGTCATCTTATGATTTAATTTAAACATTAATACTCGAATTATATGAGACACAATGTACAGGTGCAAAGTATAGTGGCATCATCAAAATCTATCAAAATTGGGTAATAACACATCCTATTATCTCTTCTGAAGTCTTAACCTTCAAATCACAACATTCCTCAATAGTTGATGCAATTTGAAGGAATTTTGGTGATGCTGATCTCAACAGACTACTTTCTCCTCTTCAACAACATTCCCTAGACTTCTAAGTTTCTTACAATTATTTGCACTTTTGCTGAGAAGTCATCTACACTGTCCGTGTCTGTCATGGACAACATATGCATCAAATTCCTTTTGTAAAGATTGGGTACGTACTTCCTTAACTCTTTCAGCACCTAGATTCATGGTCCTGAGCATATTCCAAGCCTCTTTCTCAGTCCTCTTGGCTCCTAATTGAAGCAAGGTATCTTCTCATACCTTGATAAATGGCAACAAGAGCCATCTTGTCTTTTCTTTTGTCTATTTTCTCCTTGGTTCTACAGCATCCCACACTCCTTGGCTATCATGAACACATCCATCTTGATAGCGGCCCATGCTGCATAATTGTTCTTGTGAGTATACAGGGGCGGACCCAGGAAAGTCATTTTGGGGGGCGAAAATATTTTTGGGGGGTTCAAAATAGTTTTTGGAAGAGCAAAAATCATTTTTCGTATATATATATACACTAAAAAAAATTTGTTGGGGGGGGGGGGGCGGTAGCCCCCCTGGGTCTCTACTACGGTCCGCCCCTGTGAGCATAGGATACTTTAAGGTAACCGTTCCTTCCTTTTCTTGGTACCTTGTGTTTTCATCGTCTTCCTTATCAAAGATACCATGTGTATCTCCAATACCTTCGCTGGATGATGATGAAGACATCGTTTGCTGGATCTTTAGTCGTAGCTCGGATACCAAATGTAAACTATAACTAATGAACACACAGAATACTAGATCATGATCAAATGGACATCAAATTACGTATGGATCTTTCATGCATATGTGTAAAAACATTCATACATACTTAATGTTTGATATAATGTGTAAATAGAGGAAAAACCGTCTCAATAGTATCCATGTGCTACGCCATCTTCATATAGATGATGGTGGAGTTGGTTACCGGAGAGTGGATAAAAAACCTCCACTATATTCAGCTCTACATTCAGCACTACACACACGATCACAAATATTTATATAGGATAAAGATATAATATTAAATATAATAAACTAACTTAACTAACAAGTTTATTTCCAACACTGCTGACTTCTTCTTCCGTCGAGTTGCAGCAACGAGCCTCTCTGTATTTCTTTCTTCATCTTCTTCCCGTTCACTTTCTTTCTCCTAGCCTCAATTTCTTTCTTTTCCAATTTCTTTTCTTTGTCTCTTCCATTCTTCCCGGTTCTCTTTCTTTGGGTGAGCAGCAGGCGGCAACGGCTGGAGAACTTGTGGTTGACGGATGGCGAGCAGAGGTTGAAGAAGACATGGGAGACAGGCGGCAAACAGAGCAGGCTAGCTGCGTAAGCTTTGGCTGTGAGCTTGTGGCCTGTGGGCGACGGGAGGCGGCTGACAGTGGTTGGGAAGTGTGGGTGACGGGCGGCACGGTGGCGGCTAGGTGGGATTTGGTCGTGGGAGATGGGCGGCAGATCGAAGAATTCAATGGTCAAGACCGACACACGACATCAACTACTGCCGAAGTCCAGGGCAACCGACGGCTAGACAAGTTGCGGCCTTGCGAGCAATAGGCTGGCCGGCAGCGGCAGATGAGGAAGAGTTGCCTACTGAGGTTGATGCCTTTTGTGGAACGAATCAGAATAAGAAAGAAATAGAGAATGAAAGAAACAAAGAAAGAAAGAGAAAAATGCAGTAGCAATGAACACAAGTGAAGAATGGGGAAGAAGCATGGGCGAGAAGAAAGAATGAGAAAGAAAGATAAAAAAGGAAAAGAAAATGAAAAATTAAAAAATATCCAACTGAACAGCCATATGTACATTTAAACCCGGTAACCTGATCCAACAGGTTAAATAGCTAATTTGAGTGTTTTTAATACTTTGTGGACTTGATTCACCAATAAATATGAGAGCTCAATTGACTTTTTTAACAATAGTACAAGAAATAATAAGAAATAACATAACATTTTCACACATGAACTCCAACCTTTTATGCTTAATATCAAAATTTTAATTATTAAAACTATCAAATTTAATTAAATACTCGTGTATATAAACTTTGAACTCTACCCATTTTTGAGTACTTAGATAGCCATAATGTCATGCCTCGGACTTACCCGAACACGTCAAAAACCCGCCTTACATTACGAATAGTCAATCGCAGTCCAACACATTCATACTATACAAGACGTCTTGAATATCATTCACACGTAGTACATCCATAAACAAACATAATGTAAAATATTCATTAAAGCAGCGGAAACAGTAATACAAGTGTTCAAGCCATACTTGGCAACTTAGGCATACAAGCCTCCAAATAATTATTCAAAAAATAATATCCATTCGCATTATTGTAATTGTTTTTAAAACAGAAACGGAGGAAGCATGAACCACGTCTTCACTCCAAGATTCTTCCCAAAGCAATGGGTACTGGTAGCAAGCTCAACTTCTACCTGAAACTGTGAGGTGGCCTCCCCCGTGAAGGGAAGGTCAGTACATTGAACCATTTGAAAAGTACAATGACAACTACACTATATATAATCAATGTTTCAATTTCTAAGACCCTCAACTTAGGGTGATATTATATTATAGGCCATAACCCTAGGTTACCCTGTTCGAAAATATACTTACTTTATATAAAGTCAAGTAGTCGACCCGTAGGCCCATGATTGTTTTAAAACGTCCCTCCATATGCCCCGTGATTACCAGTCATGATTACGTAAACTTTTATGATGTACTCCTAACTTACCATATTTATGATCTTGTGTTGTCACACTTTTAATATTTTATTTCTCATTTTTAAATAAAAAGGATTGATTTTTATCATCTTGGACATTTTAAGGTATTGCACTTGTTTTGGTATATTTTGTCAATTTCAGGGCAATTCGGGTTGAAAAGAAATAAATATTACTCCCGAGTGAAGACGGAAAAATCATCAAAATGAAGTGGGTCCTTACTTTAATTCCAAAATATTTATAAAGAGACCCGAAATACATTTCAAAATAAGTCAAACTGTCCGCAATAAAATGTACCGGTTAACTATTGACCAGTTAACCGTTGACCAGTTAACCGATCAAACAGCTAACCGGCCAAAACAATAAGTGACGGATAAGAGCCAAACCTTTGGCTGACAACACTATTCACTCATTGAGATATGTGAATAACGTTCCATCGTAGAAGTCCAAAAGAAGAAATGCAAAGGAGTGATTATTGTATTGCATTATTGGAGGGACCTACGAATTTCAAGCTAAGCAATTACAAGTTGTGTTCATCATCTTTCACTCGGCCGAGCAGAAGAGAACATGCTCCAACGAAGAAAAATACACAACTGGACAACGGCCGTTGCTATTTGCAGAAACAAAATGAGAAATAAGCTTTCACACCAAGATTCAAATCAGTGGCCGCCCAAATTCAATGATTTTTATCTTCATTCGGAGATATATTCTGATCCATACCCTTCTTGTGCTACTATATAAAGGAGTCATCCAGGAGCTTCAAGGAACACCAAGTTCTCTTTTCTTTAGTTTATACGAAGTATTAGTAGCCATATAATAAAAGTGATTCTGCCAAGAACACTTTCTGTATAGATTTCAGTTTATAATTCTCAGTTCCAGAATTTTAGCTTGTGATATTTGGTATTGAAGTTCATTTGGGTTTATCAGTTCGTTCAATCAGTTCCAGCTTAATACAAGGATTTCAACTTTTCTATTCCAGCCCATCTATGTTCTTCATTATTTTATGCCTTCAGGTTCTTACTTAAACACTCACTTTAATTTCCTTAATCTGTTAAATTTATTATGTCTTTCATGAATTTTGCTTTTATTTTATTTACCGTTATTATGTGTAACTAAATTAAGTTTAGGTTTGGGCAAGATGTAATTTTTATTGTTAATGTTCATACGATAATAATTGGTTAAAACTATTACTTGGTTAATTTTAGGAGTGTTGGGTTGAATATTCTAATCTGCTAAATACATTATATTGGGAAATGAATATTATCACGGGAGTAAAATTTCATTAAAATACTTTTTATTAATTCACCCACTAAATTGCTACACGGAAGTGTTAAGGAATTTAGGATAAGTTGATTTTGTACTTTTTACTGTCTTAATAAAATTACTGCGGGAGCAGAATTAATTTAAGATAGTGTAATCAACTAAGTCGTGGGAACGATTAGAAGATTACCATTTGTAAATCTTTCACACATCTAAAAGTAACTAAGTTAATTAGTTAAATCTTTATTATTATGAACATCAAAATAAAATTACTCTTAGCCCAAGCCTAATTTTCTCTATATCATTAATTGTTAAATTACCAAGTATTGTGATTTATTTTACTCTCTAGCAATTTCGCATTAACAAAAACAAGTTAAAAAAAAAATCTATTCACTTAGCTCCATTTCAAAATGTTATCAAATTGTGATTAGCTAAAAATCAATCATTAATTCTAGTTCTCTTTTTGAGCCATTCTCTAGCGGAACGATACTCACTTACTCTATACTATATCGTTACAAGCCAATTAAAACATCATTTCCATTCACATTGTACACCATTTCACACTACACATTTTGGCATGTCATTTTACAACAGTTATTACGCCGTCATAGAGCTTTACCCTAATGCGTTATCTCACTATAGTTGAATCTCGCTCATCTATATTATTACGCAGTGCCAGAGCCTCGCTCTAGTCACCCTACATAGTGCTAGAGCCTCACTCGAGTCATTCTACTTTGTGCTAGAGTCCCACTCTAGTCACCAATACGATGTGGTAGGGCCTCGCTCTAGTCACATTATTCATTTTGAGTAGCCTTTAAGGCCTACTCCTAATATAACTCAGAGCTCATACAATTCAACCTTAAAGTATCTCTTAAGACCACTTAAGGCATAACTTCTCACAATCGAATTTCTTAGGATTAATTCTATCATTATTCGTATCAACCTCCCGACTAGTATTTCAATGCTAGTCGGATAATCTTAGAACAACCACGTTCTTAATTCATAGTCATATAGTTCATTCCAATTGATTTTCCAATCCAAATATAATTTAATCTCAATACCCAAAATATCACTTTTATCCATTCATGAATTCTTTACATGAAGTACAAGTATATTTTATCACAAGGGTTCATAGTTAATTCAACTATCATGTCCTCATATTCATATCACATAATCATACACAATTTCTTCTAAATTTGTATATCATGCTTCATTTACTTATAGACAATAGTATTTTCATTTAGGCATTATTAATCATTAATAATCCATGAAAAAACACATTTAATTACCTTAGGTAATCTTATGAAATTAACTCACTAATTATAAGCAATATAGTCAGTCATCCTCACCTTCTGATGTGCTCAACTAGCTGACTTTGCGAAGCCCTTCGATCAATCCTCGTTCTAGGTTGATTGAAAGTGAAAAATCTGGACATCAACCAAAAGGTAGGCGGCTTTTGGGCCTGCAGCTCGAAAACGATCTCTAACAATGGCGGTTTCCGCCAGTTTCAACTCTTATCGATTCCACAACTCTTCTAAGTTAAATACCGCCACTTTATATCAATATTCCACACTTTTAAACGTGTAGAACTTCATATTTAATACTAGCTAAAGAATGTTTGTTGAGTTCTTACCTCAAACACAATTTTCTTCTTCTTGGATTTCCTCTCTTCTCGCTTCCTTCAAGCTTGAGCTTTGTGAGAGGTGTTGCCTAGAACTTCTCTCTTTCATTGGGTTGTTCGTATGGCTCAAAGTGAGGGGGGAGGTTGTTAGGTCCTCTAGATTTTGATGATTAATGTATGTTGTTTTGATGATGTCATCCCTTTTTGTATTATCCTTGTATTAGAATAGTTCTTGTACGTGTTCTACTTTGTTTATTGTAATGTGCTCCTATATTAGTGGTAAAGTACTCAAGAAAAAAAAGAGTACTAAAAAGAGAAGAAATGTACCATAAAACAAAAATAAAAAAATAAAAAATAAAAGATACGAATAGAGTCAACTGAACCCTTTGTGAATTCGGAAGCCATATGAAAAAACCAAAATCAGCAGCCTGCTGAAAACTCTTCAGCCGGCTCCTAACTCAGATTACCAGACAACTCAACCAAAATCTACTATTCTTCTCTTAGTACAAAAACATTTAATCAAAAGACTAACTTGCAGTCAAAATGATAAAAAGATTAAAGTATTTTTATAAGAAATTTTTACCTCCTTATGATTTTTTTTTATAAATTTATTTTTACTATAAGCAAGTGTTTTCAATTGTAAGGAAGCATTAAACATATACTCAGCTTATATACTGAATTTCTATGAGCTAAAGAAATAAAGATACTACATCTTTATCTTTGCATTAAAATGAGGAATATCAAGTTGAAGTGTAAAACAGTCCGTGTCACAAGAAGACAAAGACAAACCATGCTACCTCAGTCAAGTGGAACAAAGAAAATAGATCAAGCAACGGTCAAGATTGAACTCACCAGCCAACGGACGAGATTCAACAACAAGTCTGTAAATACAGAAGGTGTGGGAAGACCAAGTGTGAGGAGCCAAGCGGAATAGAAGGGAATCAAGATTCACCCAAATACATCCAGCAAGCCGTTTCCTCTTTACCACTTCAGTTACCACCCCACTCATCTACAACTCTTAGAATAGATCATAATTCATACACATCTAGTGAAAACCCTTGGAGGATTGAGTTGCTTGGAATGATGTTCAAATTCCTTGTGAAAAAACTCACAATCTACGCTTGGGCCAAGGGTAGATTGGGCACTAAATGTAATGGGATATTCATTTAGTGGAAATCCATCTGAAATAGGTTGGGACTGGATGTAGGAGGATTACACCACCTCTGAATCAGGATATATCTTGTGTCACCTTTTATATTCAACTCCCAATACACACTTCAGTTCTTACTCACCTTCACGAATTTCCCAGCAAAACAGCTTGCTCATTCACTGCCCAGAAAACTGTCTAGTTTTCTGTGAATCAAACATCTTGTTGCTATTCATCAAAGTGATCTATTTTAATAGGTCTAAATCTTTCATACCTATGTGTTTTGTCTATTCACAAAAGCCAAACAATGTCCAAGGTCATAGATCCTCCCTGTGCCTTAAACATTGATAAAGCAGCAAAGCAGCATCCTGCTCCAAATGGATTCAGCAGCCAGCTCCCAGTAACCTGGCAGTCTACTCCCTAAGGTTTCAGCAGCCTGCTCCTTGAGCTAGCTGATTCTGTCAAACACATTTGCATCTTGTGTATCCCATCTCTCACACAACTAAAAGGGTCATAACATTTGATACTATAAAGTGTCACACTCAAGAGGTCAAGACTTCCGCTGTAGGTTTTAATATCTACCAAAAGATAATGGAACTCATTCTGTTAGAGGAAAAGGGTTGAAATTGAAAAGATTTTAAAAGTCTATTCACCCACTCTCCCTCTAAACTTTTACCTCACTTTAGACCCATCAGAGGTATCTATCCTCAATCAAACATCCAAATTGAGGTGTAGATAGGCCATAGGGGGGATCACATAATCGGAATGAAATTTTCTTGTCTAGTCTGACTTACTCGATCTAATTTGGTAGATATATGTTTTATGCGCATTTTACTATTGTCTAAGTCTGATCTGGTCTGATTATGTATGATCTGAAATTCAAATAAATCACACTAAGAACATAATATGCCTCTTACTTTTTCAATTTTTAAACCTCATCTTTCTACTTTTTCATCTTATATTCCATTCTTTTCTATATGTCTCTGATCTCACACTTTTCACATTTTTTATATTATACATTACACTGATCTCATACTTTTCACTTTTTTTTATTATGCATTACACTTACTGCATCAACATAAACTCTAAATAAATGAATACCATTGTTTTTTTTGCGGGAAATAAAAAAAATTATTAGAAGAGGAGAAAATAAAGTACACAAGAAGGAAAAAAACAAGAGAGAAAAAAACGAAACGGAAATTAAAGATAGAAATAACCGGACCTATATTACATACAATGAAAATCCCCCGAGAGACCCAAATAGCTCAATCTAGACGGTTGAACCCCACTCGTGATTGGGATCTAGTCCTCATGGTATGCGATCGCCGGTGCCTTTTCTTGTATAGTTTAATTTGAGTGTTTAAATTCGATGTAGGCAAACAATTTTCCATTGTGACCAATCTCGCTTTATTACAAATATCCTGATTAGTATCAGAATCCCATAGATCTTCCCTCGATGACAGAGGGGTCCTTTTTCACTTCGTGAAGCATGGCCAAGGAAATCATCCCCCAAGAACGGATAGCTTTGTTCAGTCTCATTATCAAGCGCTATAGAGTGCTGATCACTTAAGAAAATTCCCCTCGAAGAGTCCACCTCCATCGTATCACAATCTGAAAAATCCAAGTGATCAAAGAGCCTATCCGCTCGAGCTGCTTCGAAACTAGTATTAAACTCAGCATCCCTCTTATTTGTACCGCACTGTTCAGAAGCAAGCCAACCCTTATGTGAATTGATATTCACTCCTTGGCTCTCTAGAAGGTGTGTAATGATGCGATCATATTCTTTGGAGAGAAAAGATGACAGATTAGCCACACTCGAATTCTTCTCACTTTCTTACGGGTGACGACCTAGCATTAACGATATTCATATTTTGATTCATGTCATGCGATGTGACTAGGTGATACTGTTGGCCGTCACACGCCTACCACAGCACCCTCCTTCTTTATCCTGGCTTGAGACAGACATGATGCCAAAAAAATGATATCATGGCGGAGTTGAAAAACAAAGAATATAATTAATAAAAATTAATTAAATAAATTGACTAAAGAAAACAAAATGGATGAAGTAGAATATAGCCAGAGCTCGTGCTACGCACGACGTCCTTAAAACATATTCGTCATCTCCCACGGTACTAGGAGCGTTGCAACGACCGTTTCCCATGATACGGTGGCTAACGAACTAACGTTTGAGCATCCAAACGAAAGTCCCGGTGAATGGAAACACAAGAAGAACACAAAGGAAATTTTCAGGGAGCTGGATGTGATTTTAGCTGAAGGAAAACGTGCAGATTGTGTATGATTGCATGTGTTGTTGCAAAGCACCTGTCAACTATTTATAGGATGATTTGTTGTGTGTTAATGTGAGAGTTAAAGGACCTGAATGTTGGAGATCAAGGACCAGTCTGTTGGGCATTGAATCGTCCATGAACTGTCCATTTAACGCCGCATTAAAAGATTAAATTGTATCTTTGAATGATAGATTTTCGGACGACATTTGTGTCTGCAGGTCACCCGCGCACGCAAGTCGCGATATTTCTTCTCCATTTTTGGGATTGGATCGGCACCCCCCTGCGCGCGAAGAGAGCCTATCCCCATAGAAATCTTAACTCTTTCAAAGAGGGTTCCCTTTATAAGGAGGTGAAAATCCCTTGGGTTTTCCGGTGTGGGATAAATCCCACTAGAAACCCATTATTTTCCTTGTTTTTCCATTTCAACGAGTGAACTTTGAGAATCAAACTCCCATTCACCCATTATCCGTTTTGAGTGTACCATAGATCGAATTGTAGTCCTTAACAAGGAAAATCCGAAACCACTTTGACCCGATCCAAATCGGAAGTGGATCCCACTCAAAATTTTGCCCCAAATTGACCATTTAATGCAATTTTTAACACATTTTCCAACAGAAGCTAGATAGCTAGGCCAAGATTGAAAGAAAGAAAAAAGGAAAAAATAAAACAAACAAAAAGTAAAACAATCGGAGCAGTGCGTAGCAAGACAAGAGAAAGTGAAAAAAGCAAAAATGAGGATAACTTTCTATTGGAGGTTGTTTTCCGGTCATTTGATTTAGTTGATAGTATTTTACTAGTACATATGATGGTTTTTTAGTACATGAACTTGGATTGATCTTTTCACAATAGTATAGGAGTTTATTTGACCCCTTTTCCAAGAATTAATAGATGCTAACAGAAGTCCTTCGTTGATGCTTATATAGATGAGTTTGAGGAACTTAAGAGTGATAAAATGAACTCATCCTTTGTCTCAAAAGTATTTTTTTGGACTGTCTTATTGGAGGTTTAAAATCATCTCTAAAATCATTTGTGAGAGTTCTTAAACCTGCATCTATGGTTGCGGTCCTACACTTTGCCGATTCGTGGTCTTTTGTCATGACCCGACCTCGGGTGTCGAGGTCGGCCTCGGATAGAACATTGTACTGGATATTGATATACTCTGTATCCGCTGATTATGATACCCCAGGGATATATGAGAATATACTCCATCACTTCGCATCTACAAATTTTTGTCTCTAAGTTTTAGGGTATATAAGAAAAATGTTAGTCTAAAGTTCAAGTTTTGTAGAAAACAATAGTGTGACACAACCAAAAAATGTTACAAACTAGGTAAAAAATTGTATACTTTTTGTTCACATTTTTAAACAAATCGTATCAATAATTTCTGTCAATAAATTTAGGCCATAGACAAAAACTTCTATTGGAGAAGTCAATCTTTAATGACAACAAATGTCCACGATAGACAAAAAATGTTTCAAACACGATGAAAAAATTGCACATTTGTTAATGTGGAATTTTCAGATTGATATTTTTTATTTTGTTCTCTAACTCAACAAATAAAAACTATTGGTACAAAGCATTTTAAAAATGTGTATAAAAAATTACAATATTTTTACCATATCTCATACATCTTAACGTGCCTGACATTTATTGTCCGTAAAAGTAGAATTATTTGACCAACATTTTTTGTCTATAGCTTAACTTTATAGAAACACTTGTTGTATGAACAATTTTGAATGTGTACAAAAATTGCATAATTTTTTGTCGTTGTATGAAACTCTTGTGTACTATTTCAGACATTTATTATCTGTAAAATTGGATACTTTCGTGCGATATTTTTTTACTTGTGGCCTAACTTTGCAAATTATGTTTTTATTTGAACTAAAAATTTCTAGTACCGATCGTTCAAATCTAGTTTGATTTGATTTAGTAAACATCTGATTTATGTGTATTTTACTATTACATATGTCTGAGCTGGTATTATTTGTTTAAATATGATGTTCTGTGGTTTGGGATCGAAATTAGTTCAATTAAAAAAAATTCAATAAAGAGGGAAGAAGAAAAAGCTAAAAGGACACTAAAAAGAAAAATGAAAAGGGAAATGCGGAATAAAAAAAAGAGATAAAATGAAAACAAACATGTAGGAGAGAATACACCACCACGTAATGTAGATAAAGAGAAGAAAAAAAATAGAATGGGCGTTGTAGGAGGAAACAGTTGGGAGTGAAGTGAAGAAAAAAGAAAAAAGAACAGGAAATGTGGATGACCGGTTAATGCGGGTTGCTATTAGGTCATATGGCGTGGTTGCAGAGGGGTTTAAGTGATTTTTTTGGAATAATATAAGTGCTTATTTGACCTTTTTTCTTAAATCATTCATCTACATCCTTCTCGGTTTCAGCCCTAAATATTGTTGTCAAATCCTCCTCGAACTCTGGGAAGCTTATGTTATTTTTATCAACCAAATAATTTGTTACCCAAGTTTTAGCATTTCCAGACATGTTTAATGCAGTAATATCAACTCGATGTTCTTCAGGGGTTCGATATAAGGCAAAATACTTTTTACATTTTTCTTATTCACATACTACTGTTATCAGTGGCGTATCCAGGAATTATTGTGAGATGGGGGGGGGGGGGGGGGGGGGGAGGGGAGGGGGCGAGTTCGTACTACTCATTTCATCCCGTAAAATTCTTCTCACTTATCTTTTGAGATTTTCCAAAAAATTCTTCTCATTTCTCTTTTTGGAAGGTTATGTGTTCTAACATTGGTTTACATTTTTCTTACTTAACTACAATCATACATTTACACTTAATATATATATGGGGGTTGGGTGGGGGTTGAGTGGGGGCAACTGCTCCCTGCCCCCACGCTGGATACGCCACTGACTGTTATTACCATCAAAATGAGGGAATTCTAATTTAGGAGCATACCCTAATGATTTGTTGTGAATTCCCCCCTTTTCTGTATGATGGTTGATATTTGGGCGGTTTGATGAAGATTCTTTATCCACCTTCTTCCGTAAATCCACTACAACTCCCAATAGTTGTTGGAATTGTTGCGTTATTTCCTCTTGCAATTGCATTTGAGACCGGACGAGAGCTTATAGTTTCTCTTCCATGGCGTCAATTGCGCAGAACTTCAAGCGGAAAAGGATGATTACCACGATCACAAGCTTTGATACCAATGTAACATGAACTTTACTCGTTAAATACAGTACAAGAAATGAATAACAAAACTATATAGAATGGCAAACTATCTTTATTCATTATCATCATTCTTATTTATACACATTCTTATTTTGCCCACATCGGAAAGCTATAAAACAATTAAACACTATATAAGGCTTTGGGCTACTCCTCCTATGAGGTTGACCTTTTAGGATGAAACCCCGAGTCTTAATATTCACAAATGAAACGATTACAACCAACTTTTCCAACTAACTAATTAGTTAACTAACAGTAGCTAAAACTACCCTTACACAATGTTGTATTATCCCCTTTTGAAAACTTATTATTCGAATTGATTAAATACTTTTATATAATAAGTAATTTAAAAAGTGCTCTCAATTAGACCTTTGAATGCACACTCAAATACAAAATAATCTTTTTTTTTTCATATTTTTAAATATTATTATGTAGTATTTTTCGTATACTTGACTCATATTTTGATAGACAACATTTTCATAAAGTAGAAGTTAAGTAGTTAATATTTGCTTACACCAGTGACAAACTACATCAATTATGAAATCCTTATATCTTTTTAGAAGAATGATAATATTATATTTTAGTCAAATGAATGACTGTTTCATTTCTACTTGATTTTAGAATATAATAAAAATAATCTAGTTGAATGTTTGTGAAATGGGTGATACGATATAACAGTAGAGTAAGAATAACTCTACTCTTAATTTAATAAATAGATATGAAGGCTGAAGTGTTACTCCTTGAAACATTTTGTTCGAGGACCAAAAGATCAGTGTGAGACCAATTATGGTTTTTTACAAAGACAGGACAAGTTGCAACATAATTGATTCAACAAGAGGCAAAAAGAACCAAAATGATACAAGCATCTCTTGCTGCGATAGAGGAGGCATACTGGAATCCTTCATAAGTGTGGAGTTGATTCAAAATTGATTATCAGAACCAAACTTTGGCAGGTGCAGGAACTTATAACCTTGAAGAGAGGGTGGCAAAAAGGTCTGTGGGGCATCAGGATTGTCAGGTGTATAAATATAGTCCTTCCCATAACCAAGATCCTTCATTAGCTTGGTGGGTGCATTCCTCAAATGAAGAGGCACCCCTTCATTCTGCCCCACGGACTCCCTCACCACCCTCAGTGCTTCCCCCAATGCCTTGTAAACCGCAACCGACTTTGGGGCCAATGCCAAATAAACTGCACATTGAGCAAGGTTCACGTTGCACTCAGGCATGCCAAGGAAGTGGCAAGCTTGGTAGCATGCTACTGCCTGGCAAAGGGCGTTCGGATCTGCTAAGCCCACATCCTCACTGGCGAACCGCACCAAACGCCGGGCAATGTATAAGGGGTTCTCCCCGCCTTCTAGCATTCTCGCTAGCCAATAAACGGAGGCGTTTGCATCGTTCCCTCTCATTGATTTGTGGAGGGCGCTGATGAGATTATAGTGTTCGTCCCCCCCTCTATCGTATGCCAAGTGTTTACATTGCAACGCTTCCTTCACATCATCCACTGTCACGGTCAAACCCAAAGACATGTTTGGTACTAGAGGCAGTCTCGACCGAGACAATGCCGTTGTTGCAGAGATTTCTAGAACATTCAATGCAACCCTAGCGTCTCCATCACATTGAATTGAGAGGAACTCGATAGCATCATCCTTCACCTCGACCTTTGGCCCTTGTGGGCCCATGCCGCACACCAATCCTTTGCAGGGATCCTCCACGGCCCGCCTGAGGAGGGTGCTCAGATGCTCAGGCTTTAACGCATTTAGAGTCAACACTCGGCACCGAGACAACAGTGGAGTGGTCAAATGGAAAGACGGGTTCTCTGTGGTGGCTCCCATGAACACCACACTCCCATCTTCTATAGCGGGCAGAAAGGAATCTTGTTGGGCTTTGTTGAACCTGTGGACCTCATCCATGAAGAGAATGGTTCTCTTCTTGGACAGTTTCTTTAGTTTCTTGGCCTCGTCAACTGCTTCACGGACATCCTTAACACCTGCAGTCACTGCAGAGAGGGAGACGAATCTGTAGGTGCCGGCAACAGAGGGGGAGGAGGAGAGACAGGAGTTGAGCATGGCTCTGGCGATGGATGTCTTTCCGGTGCCGGGTGGACCCCATAGAAGGATAGAGGGTATACATCCACAATCAATGGCGGATTTCAGGACAGAAGTGGGACCCAGTAAATGTTCCTGTCCCACCACCTCGTCCAGAGTCCGAGGTCTCATCCGCTCCGATAAGGGCTCCTGAGGGATGGTTCTAGCCGGCGCTTTGTTTTCGTCTTCAGGGTGTGCGGACAATTTGGGCCGTTTCGAGAAACGGTGTGATTGGGGGGTATTGTCGTCTACAATCACTTCTTCCTCGTGATGGGCCTTGCCGGAAGAGGGTTTTGACTGTGATTGGAAGAACCGATTGATTTTGGGCTGGAAGGGGGAGGTTGAGGAAGAAACGGGGATAGAATCACCGGAATCCTGGGAAGCTTTATGGCCATCGGTGCAGGCAAGTATCCATTCAGTGGCTTTAGCTACATCGTCTCCGGTGGCGATCAGCGCTTGGCGGGACAGTTCCTCCGGGAAGCCCATCGCGAGAAGCTGCTGCTCCAGCTTCGCCATGGCCGACCGCTTCCTCTTCCGTCCGAGGAGCCCAAATTAAAACCCACCGGTTTTGGCGCCGAGGGTTTTTGATTTCGACGCCCGGTACTCTTGCTACTGCATTCAGAGATAAAGATCGAGTGTAATGAGAATTATTACTACAGCCCACAGATACTTTGTAGACCATTTCCCTGAGCTTATCAACCGGCCCAAGCCCATAATAACTTCTTTTAATCCCACTGCGCGTAGGAGAACATCTTCTTGGCTACATTGTCATTTCATCTTGGGAAAATGAAAAAAATCCACTTTTGGTTCCGTAACTATTATATCACTTCCACATTTAATCCCTTACTTTCAGATTATCCACATTTAGTCCGTGACCATTATCCCCTCACCACCTCTCATCCTTCCGGCCAAATTTCGGCAAATTTAATGCAGTTTTTAGGTATGAAAAACCAAATTTAATGCAAAGACTGATATGAAAAACCCAACCTTGTTTAAAATTTAATGCAAAGACTGATTATGAGGCTGATAAGTGGACTAAATTTGTCGGAATTTTGGCCCGAAGAACGAGGGGTGGTGAGGGGATAATGGTCACGGACTAAATGTGGACAATCTGAAAGTAAGGGACTAAATTTGGAAGTGGTATAATAGTCATGGGACCAAAAGTGGATTTTTTTATGGGAAAATTGTCAAATAGACCTTGAAACTAACTTAGAAAGTGTAAATCACCCCTTATATAGAGGCTATGTCCGGCCGTCGCCATTTGGGGCTTCCCGGTGGAACTTTTTGATGAAATATTTGAGCATCTTCTTCATTAAGTCTAGTTTACTCATACCAAATTTTAGACAAAAATTCAACCGGAAAGATAGTCAAATGATTTTCTGAAATGTACTGCCTTCCCGGTTGAATTTTTATCTGAAATTTGGTATGAGTAACTTGACTTAATGAAGAAGATGCTAAAAAAAATTCATCGGGAACTACCTCAAATGGCGACGGCCAGACAGAGCCTCCTATATAAGGGGTGATATGCACTTTTTAAGTTAGTACGATAGCCTATTTGACCTTTTCCCTTTCATTATTATGAAAGATTTTCTTTTTTGTAATTTGAATCTTAGTGAATCACGATTTGCACTTCTGAAAAAAGGAAGCCATTTTTGTGAGATAATGGGAAAAGGTACTCCAATAGGAGTCCTTGTCACGCCCCGGACCTAGCCGGACACGTCAACAACCCGCCGTACAGTACGAATAGTCAACCGCAGTTCAACTCATCCATACTATACAAGGCGTCACGAATATCATTCACACATAGCACATCCATAAACAAACATAATGTAAAACATCCATTTAAAACAGCGGAAGCATTAATACAATTGTTCAAGCCACACTTGGCATAACTAGGCATGCAAGCCCTCAAGTAATTATTAATAAAATGGTGTCCATGAGCATTAATTTAATTGTTTTTAAAACAGAACGGAAGAAGCACGAACCACGTCTTCTTCCTTGGATCTTCCCGAAGCAATGGACGGTGGCAGCAACCTTCAAGTTCTACCTGAAACTGTGAGGCGGCCTCCCCCGTGAAGGGGAGGTCAGTACTTGGAAATATTTGACAAGTACAATAGCAACTATACTAAGTATAATCAACGTTTTAATTTCCAAGACCCTCAACTTAGGGTACTATTATATTATAGGCCATAACCTCGGTTACCCCTTTTTACTTTTAACTGTACTTACTTTACATAAAGTCAAGTAGTCGGCCCGTAGGCCCATATTCATTTAGAATTCATCGTTTCCATTCCCCCGTGACCGCAAGTCACGATAACCCCGTGGGGTCCCATCGAGCCCCAATTGTATAGAATGGGCTCGGCCCAACTACATCCCTATACAATCCTCTAGCTCAATATATCATATCAAAATTTGTATGGCAAGGGCTCGGCCCAACTACGTTTCCATACCAACCATAACTTCGTGGCAAGGGCTCGGCCCAACTACGTTTCCACGGAGGTCACATATACATGGCAAGGGCTCGGCCCAACTACGTTTCCATGCTAATCATATTACATGGCATGGGCTCGGCCCAACTACATCTCCATGTCATCCTAGAGTCCAACTCTAATTATTTTCATAATCAAATTCTCAAGCAAGTCCTATGCCTAGAATCAATTCCCGTAGGTGGCCTTTAGGCCTACCCCTATCACACCTTAGTGTTCACACCATTCATCCTTAAGTATCTCTTGAGACTACTTAAGGCATATCTATTCACAATCCTACCTTTTAGAATTTGTTTCATCATTTATTTATATTAATTCCCCGACTAGTATTTTGATACTAATTGGATAATCTTAGAACATGCCAAGTTCCTATTTCCCAATTGGCATTTCATTTCCATTGATTTCTCAACCCAAGTATAGTTTGATCTCAATATAAAAAATATCACTTTAATCCATTCATGAATTTCATACATGAAGTAAAGTATATTTTATCACAATGTCATCATAGTAATTCCATTAACATGTCGTTCCATTCGTTTCACATAATCATACACAATTATTCTAAATTTGTATATCATGCTTCACTTACTCATATCCATATTATTTTCATTTAGGCATTATTAGTCATTAATAATCCATGAAAATCCCATCTAATTACTTTAGGCATTCTTATGAAATTAACTCACTAATTATAAGCAATATAGTCAGCCATCCTCACCTTATGAAGTGCTGAAATAGTTGCCTTTGCCAAGCCCCTCGATCAATCCCCGTTCTAGGCCGATTGGAGGTGTAAAACTGAACCGCTGGGCAAAAGCCGGGCGGCTTTCACGAAAGCCGGGCGGCTTTCGTGGTCTGCAACTACGACTAGCTCCTTTGAAGTGGCGGTTTCCGGCGGTTTCGACTCCTATCGATTGGCCAACCCTCCTAAGTTAATTACCACCACTTTATATCAATATTCTACACTTTTAAACGTGTAGAACTCGTGGTTTAATCCACCATATGATTTCTTAAAAATCATACAACATAAACTAGTTAAAAGAAATGCTTAATGAGTTCTTACCCAACTCCTAGCTTTCCCTTCTTGGATTCTCCTCCCTCCTTGCTTCCCTTGAGCTGGAGCTTTGTGGAGATTTTTCCCAGAGCTTATCTCTCTGTAGTTGAGTTGTGGGATGGTACAAGTGTGGTAGGGGATACTCCTCAATCAACCACAATATGATTGTGGAGGATATGGCTTGGGGGTATGGGTTTTGTCTCAATTGAGACTTCCCACCTAATATGCACGCCCCTAGGTGCTTCTTTGGTCCTTTGTAAGACATAAAATCGTGGGGTGGCCCCCACTTATGTGGGAGGTCATCCCATTTTGCCCCGATGTGTATAATCGGCCCCGAAAGTTGTATTTTTCGGACTATTTTAGTCATATTTTATTTTATCGGATCAAATAAAATATATCGCGCGTTCCCAATAATTTTGGGCCTTTAGAATAGATGTATATTCCCCAACATTAATTTAGGAGTCTCCGAAACTCATTTCGGGCTGTTATCCGCTAAATTACCAATACCGGTAATTGGGCCCCGTTTGACCAACCGGTCAACTCCATGCCTTTCTTATGGCCCAAATAAAATATCCACCACCATATACATATTATCTAGACCAAGATGAATATAATATGTGGTTCGGGAATTATCGGGCGGTCCCCGTTCCCGTTGTGGGCCCCACATGCAATTTACTATTCGCGTAAAAGAAATAGTAAAAATTTCGGGGTCGGTGTTACATAATTTACATAATTTACTAAAAGTAAATATGCTCGGGGTCGGTGTTACAAGTTCACCCCCCCTTAACGGGAATTTCGTCCCCGAAATTCACAACGCTCATTCAAACAAAAACGCGTATTGCTCTTTCATCAAAGCTTCCGTTTCCCAAGTTTCCTCCTCAACTCGGTCACTTTTCCAAAGGATTTTAACCATTGGAACTCTCTTGCTTCTCAATTTCTTGACTTGCCTGTCAAGTATCTTCACCGGTTGCACGGCATAATTCAAGTCTTCCTGTATTTCCACGGGTGGTTTTTCTAATACATGAGATGGATCCGACATATACTTCTTAAGCATGGACACGTGGAATACATTATGTATCTTCTCCAATTCTGGAGTCAATTGTAATCGGTATGCTACGTCCCCAATCCTCTCAAGAACCACGAATGGCCCTATGTATCGTGGGTTAAGTTTCCCTCGGCTCTGAAATCGGATGATTCCCTTCCAAGGTGAAACTTTCAAAAATACTTCATCTCCCACCTTAAATTCCAAGGCTCTTCGGCACTTATCGGCATAGCTTTTCTGTCTATCATGGGCCGCCTTAAGTCTCTCACGAATCATCTTCACCTTAGACTTGGTGATCTCCACTAATTCCGTGCTCTCGAGTTTGGCCATGCCAACCTCATCCCAACACAAAGGTGTACGACATCTCCTCCCATACAATGCCTCGTATGGAGGCATGCCTATACTCGCCTGATAACTGTTGTTATAGGCAAACTCCACGAGTGACAAATGGTTGTCCCAACTCCCTTGGAACTCCAATGCACAGGCTCTCAGCATATCCTCTAATATCTGTATAACCCGCTCAGATTGCCCGTCCGTTTGTGGATGAAAGGATGTACTGAATTTCAACTTTGTCCCCATGGATTCTTGGAATTTCGGCCAAAATCGTGATGTGAATCGCGGATCTCTATCGGATACAATGGTTATAGGAACCCCATGTAGCCTCACGATCTCATCTACATACAACTTGGCTAACCTCTCCAGTGCATAGGTGGTGTTGATAGGTAGAAAGTGTGCACTCTTTGTGAGCCTATCGACCACAACCCATACGGCATCATAGTTCTTAATCGTCCGTGGCAGCCCCACCACGAAATCCATAGTCACGTGCTCCCACTTCCATTCAGGAATGGAAAGTGGCTGTAACAACCCAGCTGGATGCTGATGTTCTGCCTTAACTTGCTGACAAGTAAGACACCTGCTGATGTACTCAGCTATTTCTCTCTTCATACCCGACCACCAGTAACTTTCTTTCAAATCACGACACATTTTTGTGCCTCCCGGATGCATGGCATATGCTGATGAATGGGCCTCCTCTAAGATGGACTTTCGGAGCCCATCATCCAACGGCACACACACTCGGTCACGAAATAGTAAGAGACCATCGTCTCTTTCCCTGAAATCCTCAACCGGTCCCGCTAGCATGCGTTCCCGGACCTTCATGAGCTCTTCATCAGTTTCTTGACCCTTCTTGATCTCATCAAATAATGTAGGTCTCACCTCGAATCGAGCTAACAAAGCACCGTCACTAGATACCTCCAATCGGGCTCTCAATGCCCTCAAACTAGTCAACAATGCCCCAGACGAATTCTTTCGGCTCAGGGCATCCGCTACCACGTTGGCTTTACCGGGGTGGTACTCGATAACTAGATGGTAGTCTTTTATCAACTCCATCCACCGTCTCTGTCTCATGTTTAACTCTTTCTGAGTAAACACGTATTTCAGGCTTTTGTGGTCAGTGTATATATGACATGTTTCCCCGTAGAGATAATGTCTCCAAATCTTCAATGCAAATACCACTGCCCCCAGCTCTAAGTCATGGGTAGGATAATTTACCTCATGCTTCTTCAACTGTCGTGAAGCATAGGCAATTACCCTCCCATTCTGCATCAAGACACATCCAAGCCCTTGGATGCTCGCGTCACTATAGACATCGTACCCCATACCCTGTCGGGGTAATGCAAGTACCGGTGCCTCGGTCAATCTTTTCTTTAGTTCAAGGAATCCCTTCTCACATCGGTCATCCCATACAAACTTGGCCCCCTTTCGAGTGAGCTTCGTCAACGGCGATGCCAAAACTGAGAACTTCTCCACGAACTTTCGGTAATACCCTGCCAATCCAAGGAAACTACGGATTTCCTTGACATTCTTTGGCCTCTCCCATTCAGTAATAGCCTCAATCTTTTTGTTATCTACGGCAATCCCTGATCCTGAAACCACATGCCCGAGGAAACCAATCTCCCTTAGCCAAAATTCACATTTGGAAAACTTGGCATAGAGTTGCTTCTCCCGTAGTGTCTCAAGAACCAGTATCAAGTGTTCCTCATGCTCTTCTTCACTCCTTGAGTAAATCAAGATATCATCTATGAACACAATCACAAACTGGTCAAAGTATTTATGAAATACTCGGTTCATCAAGTCCATAAATGCCGCCGGGGCGTTGGTTAGCCCGAATGACATAACTAGGAACTCGAAATGACCATACCTCGTGCGGAATGCACTCTTCGGTATGTCATCCTCCTTTATCTTCAGTTGGTGGTACCCCGACCTCAGGTCAATCTTCGAAAACACCGTCGCTCCTCGGAGCTGATCGAACAAGTCATCAATCCTAGGCAAGGGATACCTATTCTTGATTGTGACCTTGTTCAGTTGACGATAGTCAATGCACATTCGAAGTGTTCCATCTTTCTTTTTCACGAAAAGGACCGGTGCTCCCCACGGGGAGTGACTCGGCCTTATGAAACCGTTGTCCAATAGCTCTTGCAATTGGGTTTTCAACTCGTTAAGTTCAGCGGGTGCCATTCTGTATGGCGGTATAGAGATTGGTTTGGTGCCGGGTTCGACCTCGATCACGAACTCAATCTCCCTATCGGGTGGAAGTCCCGGAAAGTCTTTTGGGAAGACATCCGGATACTTGCACACCACTCTCACATAAGCTAGATATGCGTGGCATCCCTTTCTCATCATATTCCTCGCCCTTACGGCGGATATGATACAACTGTTTGATTTGCCTCTATCTCCCTCGAAACGTAAGGTAAAACCTTCACCGCTTTCGAGTTCGAGAACCTTCGTATAACAATCAACCCTAGCATGATGTTTCTCTAGCCAATCCATCCCGAGGATCGCGTCAAACTCGATCATGCTCAGCGGTACGAAGTCACACGTCAAGTTCTGTCCCTCCACCTCCACCTCACACGATGGATAGTGGCTATCTCTTTCGATATCATCCCCTAGAGGCGTGGACACCAATAGGGTTTGAGTCATTGGTACAAGTGGTCCGTTGAATCCGCTGGCGAACGCCTCACTCAGAAATGATCGTTGCGCCCCGGTATCAATAAGGATCCTTGCGTCCCTCCCGTTTATCTTTAGTGTCCCTACATTCATAAGTGATGTAAGACACACTAACTAATTAATAGGCTTGTTTCTTAAGTCGTAGAGTATGTTGGTTGCGGTTCGGGTGGGGTCCGTTTGACCCCCGTTCGAAAATTCCCCGGTTTCTAACCTTTAGAACCGCTCTAGGACTAACCCAGGTGAAAGCCGGCCGCTTTTCACGATCGGGAAATTCCTTGTAATCAGTTTGGTTAATTAATACAAGTGGGCTTTCGAGTTTTAGTTAGTTCAGATCTTATATTTTTTACACGCTTTGATTCAGGGCCATTCCTGATATATCCAAAGTTCGTGTTGGGCTTTCGGATCTACGGGATTTACCCTCAACATTGGCGCCGTCTGTGGGAACTTGCAAAAAGTTTCACTTTCTAATCATCCAAAAAACCTCTATTTTTAAAAAATGGTCAGAATCAGTTCCTATCATACAAGCGACGGTTCACGCCGTCACGGGAGGAGTCACACCTCGGGGAGTCAAAACCCTCAGGGACAATCCAGTCGAGGACCGAATCCTCGTTTCGATGGGGATTTTGTGATTCCTGAATCTCTGAGAAGAAATCCTCAGGCCATGCGGGACATGGCCCAGGTCATGCAGCATATGGCGAACGAAGAGGAAGGGAGTTCCAGCTTTACAGGGGAGACCCCACGCACGGAAACAACTGCGGCGTCATCCCGTTCACATGTCCATCGGGATAATCGACGTAGCGCCCCACCAACCGTGCACCACAGTCCCAGTGACCGAACCCCGGTCGGATCACAAGCTAGAGGACCAACTCCCGTTGGTCATCATTTCCAGTATGCCGAGCGGGAAAATACTAGGGCCCCTCAGCGGCATTGGGACCGGGACTGTACGGATATGAGGGCTCCACCACCGCCCCCTTTGACGGCCCAGGAGGAAGAGATGGCTGAGATGAGGAAGCAAATGAATGAAATGCGGGACCAGATGAACAGGGTACCTGTACAACCTGCACCAGTTCAGCTGGGAATTACTTCCCCGTTTACTAGGGAGCTCATGTACGCAGATATCCAAGGGGGTGCCAAGCCCCCGACCGGCCAAATTTACGATGGGGTGGGAGATCCCCACGTACATCTGAGGAGTTACCAAGGGGGACTTATGCTGCTAGGAGCACCCGAGGCTGCCATTTGCCGGTTGTTTTTCAGCACGCTCAGGGGGCCTGCCCAGGAGTGGTTCGGGACACTGCAGCCCGGATCAATCAATAGCTTTGCCGAGTTATCAGCGTTATTCTTGGCTCAGTTTGCTTCCAGTGCCAATCCCAAACGGCACTTCAGCTGTTTAACCAGCGTGAAGCAAAACGCCAAAGAGACCCTCAACCAATTCCTGAAAAGGTGGAGGGATGAAACTTTAACAGTGGGAACATGACGGATGATACCGCCATTACCCTGTTCACAAATGCTCTCCGAACGGGGGAGTTGTACAAAGAGTTGAAGAAAAATCCGGGTACGGTGTACGCCGAGGTATTAGACAGGGCACGCAAGCATGCCGCCCTGGAAGAGGAGATAATGATCAGGGATAAGGTCATTACGCCTGCTGCCCCGATCAGAATGGCCGATCGGCTGGGTCCTAGCCCAGCGGCCACTTTACCTCCCAAACAAGGGAGATTTACACCCTTGGTCCTATCAATAGCGGCCATCTATCAGCACGAGAGGGACAATATTCCCATCTCGACTGATTCTGGACAGTTCATGGGAACGGATGACAATGCTTTCTGTAAATATCACAACAGAAAGGGTCATGCCACCAATGCCTGCAGGGCCCTACAAACAGCCATTGAGGATCTGATCTGAAGGGGCCATCTGGGCATATATGTGAATAAAGATCCGAGTGCTATGGTCACGCTGAAACCGGTCAGGAAACCTAATAGCTGGCGCCGGGATGCTCAACGTGACGCCCAGCCTCAGAATGATGTGTATGTTCCTCCCAGGGATGAGCCAGAGGGCTCGGGAGGCCCTGGAAAGAAGCCTCGAATGGAGGTCAAGGTTATATTTGGGGGCGGGGAGACCGGAGATTCGAACGCCGAACGGAAAAGGTTCGAGCGAAGTCTTTATGTGGGATCCGTCTCCACCACCCCTCAGAAGAAAGGAAGGACAGACCCGATCACGTTCGGGCCAGCTGATCTACCTAACTCTCCAAGCCCGCACAGGGATGAACTGGTGGTAAACATGTGTATTGACAATGCTTTAATCCGCCGAGTGCTGGTCGATACCGGGAGCAGTGTGAATGTATTGTATCTACAATCATTCGAGAAAATGGGTCTACAAAGGAGCCAACTGACCCACCTGCGGACCCCATTGGCAAGTTTCACCGGTAACTGCATCGAGGCGGAAGGGACCATCCAATTAATGGTTGAAATTGGGGATGAAACCCACAAAGCGTCACTCCGAATGACGCTCGTGGTGGTAGATATAAAGTGCGCCCACAATGCCATATTGGGCCGACCGGGATTGGAAGATCTGGAGGCAATAGCATCTGTCCGCCACTCATGCATCAAATTCCCTACAGACACTGGGGTAGGGGTGGCCAGAACTGACCCAACAACAGCCCGGACATGTTATCGGGAGGCCCTGAAACAGATGAACACTCGTGGGATGCGGGTGAATACAATTGAGGTGGAAACCCACCGAACGGAGTTCGAGGCACACCCAGAGCCCGCCACCCTTCTTGAACAAATCGACCTCGACTTCCCCCCGAATCGTAAGGTGGCTATCGGGGTAGATCTGGAGGCTGATATCCGGGATGGCGTGATCGCCGTCCTCAAAAAGTTTCAGGTGCTATTTGCCCGGGGGCCAGAAGATATGCCCGGCATTGATCCGGAGATAATATGTCACAAACTTGCCGTTCGGTCTGATGCAAGACCAGTCCAACAGAAGAAACGGTATCAGGCAACCGAACGGCGGGAATTCACAAAGAAGGAGGTGGCCACCTTGCTAAGAATAAAGCACATCCGTCCGGTAATCCACGTGGAATGGCTATCCAATGTGGTTCTAGCCCCAAAACAATCTACCTGGAGAATGTGCGTGGATTACTCTGACCTGAATAAAGCGTGCCCCATGGATCCCTATCCAGTGCCGAGGATCGATCTGCTAGTGGATGAAACTGCCGTATGTGAATTACTGAGCTTCATGGATGCTTTCCGGGGTTATCATCAGATATTCATGCACCCGGCCGATGCAGAGAAAACGACGTTCGTTACTTCGGATGGCGTGTTTTGCTATATCGTCATGCCATTCGAATTAAAGAACGCAATGGCAACCTTCCAGAGGATGATCGGGATGCTGTTCAAAGATGTGCTGGGTGTCACAATGGAAGCCTACGTTGATGACATCCTGATCAAAAGCAAAAAGAAGGAAAACCATGTCTTGGATATAGAAAAGGTGTTCGGGATAATGCAAAAAGCGAATATGAGGCTGAATCCCAAGAAATGTGCGTTTGCTGTAAGAGGAGGCAAATTTTTGGGGTACATGATGAGCGAGAAGGGGATTGAGCCCAATCCAGAAAAAGTAAAGGCAATTGTGGACATGGAGGCTCCGAGAAATCTCAAGGAAGTGCAGAGATTGACCAGTCGGTTAGCAGCCCTGAGCAGATTCCTATCCAAATTGGCCGATCGAGCTATCCCGTTCTTCCAGATCATGAAGAAAGCCAACCCTTTTGAATGGACGGCCGAATGCCAAGCGGCCTTTGAAGATTTCAAGACATATCTGTCTTCCCCCCTGGTCTTGACAAAACCTGAACCAGGGGAACATCTGTATATGTACCTTGTTGTAGCTGACTTGGCCGTAAGCACAGTACTTTTGAAAGAAGAAGATGGCGTTCAACGGCCAATCTATTTTGTGAGCAAGGCGTTGAACGGCCCGGAAACCAGGTACACCTTGCTAGAGAAGAATGTACTGGCCCTGATAGCTGCCATTAAACGTCTGGCCCCGTATTTCCAGACCCACCCGATAACTGTGTATACTACCCAGCCATTAGCCACCATCTTGAGAAATCCTATGGCAAGTGGACGCATTACCAAGTGGAGCCTCCTGATCGGGCAATACGAGGTGGATTTCAAACCCCGGCCTACTATCAAAGGGCAGGCCCTGGCAGATTTCATTGCAGAATGTACCGCCCGGCCCTCAGAAAAAGATGCAGAGAACAACGGGCTGGATAACTGATGGGAAATGTATGTGGATGGTGCATCTAGTGCCAAAGGTTGTGGAGCTGGAGCTGTAATCACATCGCCCGAGGGGTTCAAAGCATATTATTCTATTCATTTTGACTTCAAGGTAACCAACAATGAGGCTGAATATGAGGCTCTCATTGCTGGTTTAAAATATGCAAGGGCCCTGGGTGCCGATCGGTTAAAAGTCCGATCGGACAGTCAATTGGTGGTACATCAAGTAAACGGCACTGCTGAGGCCAAAGAAGAGAGGATGAAGGCCTACATGGAAATGGTTGAGGAGCAGATACGTAAATTTGAACAGGTGGTGCTCGATCAAATATCCAGGATTGAAAATACTGAAGCAGATATCCTGTCCAAATTAGAGAATGCAGCGTTCGACGACCGGGCACAGGAGATCCCGGCTCATATCCAACGTTTTGCCCATCGGGAAACATTGGCAACCCCAACAATCATGGTGCTCCAGATCAAGGCCATATCTTATGCCATCCCGAGCTGGGTCATAGATTTGACCAGCTACTTGAAAGACGGAACCCTCCCACAAGATAAAAACCCTGCTTATCAAATAAAATGCATCCAGAGGAGGGCTTCCATGTTCGAATTGGTAGATGGGCAGCTGTACAAAAAGACATTTGGTGGGCCGTACCTGAAATGCCTCCCACCCGATCTAGCGGCGGCTGTAATGGAAGAAATTCATGAAGGTATCTGTTCTAGCCACCAAGGGCCCAAGACACTGGCCAGAAAAATCATCTTGCAAGGGTATTATTGGCCAACTATCCAACAGGACTGCTTCGCGCATACTAGGAAATGTAAGGTATGCCAACTATACGCACCGGTCCCCGGACGGCTTGCCACTTTCTACACTCCAATGACGGTGGCCCTTCCATTCGCAAGATGGGGAATAGACCTGTTAGGTCCTCTACCTACTGCACCTGGAAACAACAAGTACATCATTGTGGGGATAGATTACTTCACCAAATGGGTAGAGGCCGAGCCACTGGCCAGTATCACAGATGTTAAATGCCAGAAGTTTGTCTGGAAAAATATCATTTGCCGGTTCGGAATCCCTGAACAGATTGTAACTGACAATGGAAGGCAGTTCGTGAGCCGGAATTTTGAGAACTACCTGGTCAAATGGGGAATCAAGCACTCCAGAGCGTCCGTGGCATACCCTCAGGCGAATGGCCAGGTAGAAAATATGAACCGAACTATCATGGATGGTATGAAGAAGAAGCTGGAAGAATACTCCTCATCGTGGTCTGATCAGTTGAATTATATTCTGTGGACTTACAGGACCACACCCCGAACAGCCACGGGAGAGACTCCATTTGCCCTTGCCTATGGTTTCCAGGCCAAAGTACCAACGGAGATCCTAGTTCCCACACACCGAATGGTGCATTACAGCCCAGAACAGAATGAAGATAACTTACGGGCCGAATTGCATTTCATAGAAGAAAGAAGGGATCTGGCAGCGGCACGAATGGAAGAGTATCACAGAGCCACAAGAAGATACTTTGATAAGCAAGTTAAAGTTCGTTCAATCGAGGTAGGGGACCTGGAGCTAAGAAAGCGAGAGAAAAGCAAACCGCTCGAAGGGGGCAAAATGGCACAAAATTGGGAAGGCCCCTACCAAATATGTAAGAAGTATGCTTCAGGAACGTTTGGCCTACAAAATACCGAAGGCCGACCGGCAGGAACTTGGAATGTGGAGCATCTAAAGAAATTTTATCAGTAAAAACGGCTGTTGCCACCTCTAAAAAAAGGTATAGAGAGGGAGACATAACTTCCACACAAACTCAGCCCATGGTTAACTCGATCATTCCGGATCACCGAATGACGAACGGGTTAACAACATGGAAGGAAAATCAATTCTCAGCTTAGATAGTTTTTGACCCTAGATTTATGTAAGAATAAAGGGATCAAAAACGGCTTGAAGAATTGAGGCTCAGAAAATCGGTGCCCGTGGTTAACTCAATCATTCCGGATGACCGAATGACGAACGGGTTAAGAGCATGGAAGGAAAATCAATTCTCAGCTTAGAGAGTTTTTGACCCTAGATTTATGTAAGAATAAAGGGATCAAAAACGGCTTGAAGAATTGAGGCTCAGAAAATCGGTGCCCGTGGTTAACTCAATCATTCCGGATGACCGAATGACGAACGAGTTAACAGCATGGAAGGAAAGTCATTCTCAGCCAACGGCTTGGAGTTTGACGCTCAGATAGTCTCACCTCAGCGGTTAATATGAGAATCGATTCTGGAAAACCGAATGACGAACATATTAGCAGTTTGGAGGGAGCCATTATTTCAGCAAGAGTTTTGACCCTGTAATTACGCATTGATGAAGGGATCAAAATGGCCTGGAGTGCGAAGGACAATGATTCTCACCTCAGCTTGTTAACACATAGAATCATTCTGGATGACCGAATGACGAACAGGTTAACAGCTTGGAGGGAGCTGAGTCGTCAACTTAGCCAAAGTCGACCCTGTAATTACGTACGGGCAAATGGATCAAAGCGGCTTGGAGATGGTGTCAAGACTGTAAGATATGGATTAACCGAGCGACGTTCGGATAAGGTACGGATTGTCGCCCAGGGAATCGGAACTATGGTTTTGAAAAATCTCGCCTGAGTCATAAAACTTGACTTGGAAGCGAGTCTCCCTTTCAGCTATAAGTAAGGAATGACCCAAATTCGGTGATCTTGCTTACAGTTCGAAAAGGGTTACCTCAGACCCCTAATATGGATGATACGAGCCAGAGAGAACAGTTCGGAATGCATCGGAATTATGGGTTTGGAAGGGAGATAGCCTCACCTCAGCTTGTTAACACATGAAATCATTCTGGATGACCGAATGACGAACGGGTTAGCAGTTTGGAGGGAGCCCCTATCCCAGCTGAGAGTTTGACCCTGTGGTCACGATCAAAACGGCTTGGAGGAATTCACCTCAGCTAAGAGTTTTGAACCCGTGCGTCACGAACAGGAAAAGGGATCAAAACGGGTTCGGGAAAGGTGTCAGAACAATTGTGAAGAGAGTCTCATCTCAGCTTGTTAACCCTTGAAATCATTCCGGATGACCGAATGTCGAACGGGTTAACAGTTTGGAGGGAGCCCCTATCCCAGCTGAGAGTTTGACCCTGTGGTCACGATCAAAACGGCTTGGAGGAATTCACCTCAGCTAAGAGTTTTGAACCCGTGCTTCACGAACAGGAAAAGGGATCAAAACGAGTTCGGGAAAGGTGTCAGACATAAAGATACATGAGCCGAGTGAGGTTCGGCCACATAGAAAAGATTGTGAACAAAAAAGCAAAGGAATAGAAAAAAGACAACAGATAAGAAAAGAAGTCCAGTTTATTCTTCGGCATTACTAGCCAGAATGTACAAGAAGAATGAATAAGCAAAAAATTACAGCAAGACTACACTACTGGAGGATTGCCGTTCGGGGAGGATGTAGGCTGAGAGCTCCCTGCCTGCACTGCATCATCAGGCGCTGCTTTGGACCTTTTCTCCATAATGCGATCATATGTATTCCCGAACAGATCGTCAAAGCCTAATTCGTCGAGATCGAACGGCTTGGGGAAATGCTCCAGGATCAATTCAAGGTTCCTGTCCAGAAGCAGGTCCTGACTCTGCTTCACAGTTTTCTCGGTCAGGACATCCAAAAAAGATTTCCCTTCCGGCGTGCTGTCCAGGAGGTCGATCCCTGCTTTGATGGGATCTTCACTTTCACGCAAGAATTGCCCAAGGTGAGGATCCAGGAATTGCCGGGCCGTGTTCTCCAGAGCGACGTTCAGGCCCTTTCCCCGTTGAAAATCCACTATCGATTGTTGAGCAATCTGGGAAGTATTGACCGTGTAGGGTTCGGGCAGATGGTCGCCAACGGCTTTGTCAAATTTAATACCAGCAGACTCAGCAGCCCGCACCTTGGCCCGGAGTTCTTTAAGCTCCCGATCGCGACGACGGGACATCTCCTGCATCTCGGCCAGAGCAGCTTTTGCCTTCTCACCCTCTTTGGCCTGCTCTTGGAGATCGGCCGCTAACTTCCGAGCGGCAGAAAGGAGGACCTGGCCGTCATCCCGATCGCTGGCCAGGGCTTTCATCTCCTTCTCAGCGGCAAGAAAGGCCTTGTGATAATACACGCCAGCCTGAAAACAAGATTACAATGAAAGTCAGATAAGGTAAAACATGAATAGTAGAAAGGCATGGGTCGGAATGAAATGTACCTTGAGTGCTTCCTGGTGACCTGCTTCGAAAAGATCCGACCAGTGAGTCAAGTTGGTGAAGCTCGGGGGAACTTTGATCGCAGTATGACACCACATAGAAGATGGCATCAGCCCGAACAGATACCTCCCCTCTGATCTGGGCCCCTTATTCAAAAACTCAACAAACATCCGATCATCGATCGGTGTGTTAGTAAGAACCGGGGTGGAGGTTTTAGCAGGCACCGATCTTTTGGGTTCAACATCCGGACCAGTCAAATCAACCACATGGTCGATCGGGATCAGTTGATCGCCATCATTCCCTTTGCGCTTCTTACGGGTTTGCTCCGTAGAAGCATGATCGGATATCATCTTCTCCTTTCCTTTACTGGAGGAGATAGAACGTCGGACGGGTATGGGAGATATCACACCTGCAAGAAAGAGGGATAAAAAATAAGAAGTTGAATTATGAGAATAAAGGATGATCGGGTTAAAATCCTACTATGCTTACCGATTCCAGCAGATAACATGCTTGAAGTAGTGACGAAACTCCGGAGACTTCGGGTTCCGCCCATCCGCAGAGACTCAGCTTGAGAGCGAAGAACGGCGTCCACCCTAGGCAGAGAATCCCGAACGGGGTATGCGTTCCACCTATCCGGGAATGGCAGAGAATCACCTACCCGAACGAACAGAAAACGCTCCTCCCAGTCATCCTGCGGGGTAACATTCTCTGTGAACAGTTGACGATCAGAACGAGCTACCAGCTTCAGGTACCCGGTCGTCCAGTAGGGCTGATAGCAGTAATGATAAAGGAACAGATCGACGCTGGGGGTGATCCTCAACTCGTGGCACCGAATAATGAAGTCTGTCAGAATGCGGTAGGTGCTGGGCACGAACTGAGCGGGCAGTACAGCAACCCGGCGTAAGAACTCCACAATGAATGAATGGAGAGGGAACCGAAGCCCAGCAGTCAGGGCATCAAGATGCACTAGCACGTGCCCCGGTCGGTGCCTCATTGGGTACCGAATGAACCCGGCGTAGTACTCCCTTGGTGGGGGCAACAACTCGCTAAGTTGCCGTTCGACATCTTCTGGGAGACGTTGTTTGTGTTTGCGTATGCGAGTGAAGTGTAGGGCAATGCGGGGTGGCCGCTCGGGCATCCCCTTGTTATAAACTTGGAGGTCATCTCCGGACAGACATCCGTCGTCCTGTGGCTGTTCGGTATGTTTGCTGGCCTGAGGATTGGCGGGTTTAGGTGTTTGGGACGAAGAGCCTTCGGCCTGGTTACCAGCGGGTGTTTTGCTTTTGCGAATCAAAGGCATCTCTTCAGATTCTGAGCTAGAGGGGTAGTACATAAAAATGCTGGAGGAACTCTGGGAATTCTAGAGAGAGAAGGCTTGAGAGTATGCAAGGGAATTCTGGGAATTCTAGAGAGAGAAAGCTCGAAAGAAAAATGAGGAAACAGCAGGAGAAATTAGGGGAAGCACCTCTCTATAAATAGGGAAAGTGCCGCACAAATTCCTAATCCATGAGCAACACGTGGCATTGGGTGGTTACGATTAAACTGGGGCATTTATGATTCATTTTTTGTGCACGTACCCCGGACGGGCTACAGAGGATTAGCAAAGATCACAGGGACTTGCTGTTTAGGAAAAATGCTAAGTCCTAAATGTTAACCTGAAGCCCGACCGGCTATCAATATTGTAAAAGGTTATCTGAAATCAAACGGCTGTCCTAAAAATTGATCTGAAGCCCGAACGGTTACCAACTTATGAAGAGGCCCAGGTGGAAAGAAAACCAAGAAAATTGCTAAGTCCTAAAAGTTAACCTGAAGCCCGACCGGCTATCAAAGTCGTAAAAGCTATCCTAAGGCTTGATCTGAAACTCGACCGGCTATCAACGTTGTAAAAGGTTATCTGAAATCAAACGGCTAAGTCCTAAAAATTGGTCTGAAGTCCGAACGGCTACCAATTTATGAAGAAGCCCAGGTGCAAAGAAAACCAGGAAAACTGCCAAGTCCTATAAATTGGTATGAAGCCCGAACGACGATCAACGGAGAAGGGGTTTTCCCTTAATAAATTATCAGAGCTTTCTAATGCCCGAACGGCAATCAACGACATGACGAGTATTTGAACAAGAAATAAAGTCAGGAAATTGATTAAGTCCTACAAAACGGGCCGAATCCCGAATGACGAGTAAATCATGCATTAAAGACAGAAAAGATAGTACACAAAATTTCAGGCAAAAAAGGGATATATATTCATCGGTTCTACTGACCGGGAAGTACAAGCTATTTAGAGAAAAGAGAATTACAACAAGTAATGAAAAAGTACATATAAATTATTGGCTAGGGGCCATTTCATCTCCCTCTTCGTCCTCGTCTTCATCATCATCAGACAGGGGCTCAGGCTCTCTCCCAGCAGCCCGATCGGCTTCCCTTTGCTGAGCTCGCAGGAATTTCTCGAACTGAGCCTGGATAATGTCATCTTTGGGGAGATCAGAAGCCTGAACCGGCCTCCCCAGATGATTTTGAAGCTGAGTAACGAAGGGACGCAACAAGACCTAGCCAATTTTGCCATAAAGGTCTGAGACAATGGAGTCGTTCCATTTTTTGGCCTCGGGGTCCTTATCCAAGAGGGCCACCCCTGCCGATAGCCGACCAGCACCTTTGGGGAAACCCTTCAAGTACGCCCCAAAGGCGAACGGGATTTGGGCCCTTGCATGATCATCCTTGATGATGGAGAATTCATCAGAGGATTTAAACGTGTCCCGGACGGCGGACAGATCCACGTTCACTTCATAGGGACCGTCCGGGATGCTGGATGGCATTTCTTCGAATTTGACCTGTGCGGCCTAAGCAGCAAGGACCTTCGCCTGGGAAGCTGCGAGTTGGACCCGAAGGGTACCGAGCTCAGCATCCAGCCTCTGCTTTTCCTCCGCAAAGGCTTTCCGTTCAGCCTCCAGAGAGGCGATGGCGGCAGCAGCATGTTGCTCAGCAGAAGACTGGGCAACAATCAGTTCCCGCTCCTTGGCCAGACGGGCCTCCCGCATCTGAAGGGTGTACAAACCCATTTACAGAGTACCGTTCGAGAGTTAGTACTGATTACAGAGAATAAAATAAAGACAAAGCGCAAAAGACAATGTACCTTCAGAGCAGTCAAAGCCAGACATTCTTCAGATTGCTCGACCGGCAACTGAGGAAGGGAAAAGTTGTTGAACCAAGAGGAGGTTGACCAGATCTGGCTCACGGTAGAGCCGGCCCTCTCTAATACCTCATGGACAGGGTCGGATAGGGAGATCCGCTCGACCTGACCCGTAACATGGTCGGTATGGGTCTCACCAGCATTCGAGGGTTCCCCCCGAACGGAGTCGAAATGCTGAGAAAATTGGTGCAGTTGGTCAGAGCCGAACCGGTCGTCGACCAGCATGGCCTCGAATTGGTCCTGGTGCACCTGCTGTATTGGCTGAGGCTCTGGAAGCGGTTCAGAAGGGGCAGCATCCTGGGCGGGAATAATGGAGGGAGTAGGTTGTGGATTCTTCCTGGATTTCTTCCGTTTTCCGGCCCCACCGGCTGCGATGACTCTGCTATCATCTATAGGAAGATATGGGTTTGGTGCTGAAAAAAGACAAAGAACAATGTTAGTATCGAGCGGCCCTAGCGTGTGAGAAATTAGAAAAAAGAACAAAAGAACGTTTCTCGCACGGGAAGGACCGCCCGGACCAAGGCACTTGGTTTATCAAAACAAGTAAACCCAAGAGAACGGGCAGTACCTATCCCGGCTGTTATAAGTCGTTCGGGAGTCAGATAACTCATGATGTCCATGCATTTATCCTTCTCCACAGCAAGCACGTCATTGTAGATTTCTTCAGTGAGGACAGGATCAGTGGTTTTGCGGGGAAAGGCATTCCATTTGCGGGGAATTAGACCGTCCGGGATAGACACGAAGAAAAACCGGTCTTTCCACTCTTTGATTGAAGTTGGATTTCCCTTGAACAGGATGTGTCCCGTTCGGGCACTAGTGGCCAGATAGCCGTGGGTTTGTTGGGGGGCTACTTTGAAGAATTGGTGGAAGAGTTCTAGGGTTGGTCGGGCGCCGGCATCTTTGCAACGACAAATAAAACCATCCATTGCCCGATAGGAGTTCGGCATGATCTGGGCCGGTACAACTTCGTAGAAATTGAAGAAAGAAATGAAAAAGGGGTGTAGTGGAAACCTAAGGCCGGCCCTAATTGAGTCAAAATGGACTATGGTCATTCCGGGCCTATGACGCATTGGGTGAAGCCCAGCTTGCAAACGGAAATCCACCGGGTCAGGGATAAGGGCCGGAATTTCGGCCCTATTATGAGAGGTCAATTTTTGCCGCCTCTCCCTAATCAATTTTAGGTCAAGGGTGATGGATAGTGTACCCAGGGGGTATATATCCGAGGGGTTATTGCAGAGAGTAACAAGAGAGAAGTCAGAGCAAGTAAATGTAGAGAGAGAAAGTATATTATAAGTGTGGAGCGTTTTCAGCGTGGTTATAAATGGGGAAATGGGGTGCTATTTATAGTAGCAATAAATTCCGGATAGGGACACATGTCAAGCGCCCATTGGCCGAGAGGTCACCTCAACTGGTTGGCGTTGGCAGCCGCATGTGGCCGCATTTAATGCGGCTGTTGGATGGGACGTCTGTACAGGGTACGGTGATCTGTACGCATGTGAGGCGGATATCATGTCAGGAGAGGTGCCCTCGGCTGCAGAGGACTAGCCGAGGGCTCTTAGTGCCGAGGACCCCTGAGTGCCGAGGGCTACTGTTTTCACCGTTTTCTCCCAGTTCCTCTGTTTGTTCGAAATATCCACGCTGTGATAGTTTGGAGCCTTCGGCCAGGGGGCCGAAGGCACCCCTGGTGCGTATTGCGGGCTGCTTGGTACTCTGGGCGCCGTGATTTGGGCCTGTTGGGCCTCCACTGGAGTAGTAGGAGTCTGTGGGCCGCGTGTTCCCGGGCCATATACTCCATCAGGAGTCCCTCACTCCTTTTGCCGAGAGGTACTTGAGGGAAAAGGAGTAATTTGTGTTTGTCCCTTGCCGTTGTTCCGTTTTAGTTTGGTGAAGAGTTGTTGTTTGCGTGTCCCTGCCGAAGGCAGTCCCTCAGTTACCCACATGTCGGGACTTGAGGGCTTGCTTTGCCGTTTATTGGAATTTTTCGCTAATTTTGTAATTTAATGATTTTCCCGAGGGGGTCCTCCAGTCCCCCACTCCTTGAGGCACTTGTAAAGTGGTGAAAAGGAGTAGAGTAGTTGCGTTGCTGTTGTGGGCCGAAGGCTGACGCTTTTCGTTTCATTTTGGGGGGATGCCTCGTTAAAAACCTCATTAGGAAAAACCCTGTGGGAAAAAATCCTAATGAGGAAAAAAGAGTGCACCGAATTCCCCCAACGATGAATCGAAAATGTGAAACCTTGGTCAAAAATGGAGAATAACGGTAATGCCGAAGGCTCTCCTTGTTCTGAGGGCTCCTGTGTTGATTAGCCGAAGGCTTGCTATTGATGTCCTGGGGTGCCGAAGGGGAGCCCCTTAATCTGGAGATCGAGGGCGTGAAGGATGGGGGCAGTGTTTGAATTGTCACCGGGGGGTCCCCTGCTTGTTGATTAGTTGGTGATGGGGATATCCGAGGGCTCCCATTACCTGTGCGCCGTAGGCTATCCGTCAATGAGGCATACCCCCCGGGGGCTACCCGGTCCGTACAGTGCTGAGGGGGAATCCCCGAGGGGTGGCCTGATATGAAGCCTTGGGCTTCTGAAGGAGTGATGTACTGTGTGGGGCACAAACCGGGGGCGCCTCGGGGGTAAGTGTACCCGGAGGCTCTCCTTGGTGAAGTGGAGTGAAGTAAAAAAAAAGTCCGGGGGCTCCCAGAATATAGCCTTTGGAAATATAGCCGTTGGAATACGTAACGTCAGGATATAGCCGTTGGGGGGGTACACGTGGCGCGTGATGGTTGGCTGTCCGTGGGCGGCGTCACCGATTGGGCGATACCGCGGTTTGTAATGATGGCGATCCAACCGGAGGTCCGGTTTCCAGGCCCAAGCCCGGATCCCAGCGCCTATAAATACCCCAAGGCCAGGCCACTCTCCGCTGTGCGATCTCAGTGTAGCGAAGCTCTGGCAAAATTTTTCTAGAGAGAGAAAGTTGCCCTCGGTTGAATCCTCAGTTCTCAAGGTCAGTTCCCCCTGCTCTTCTCCTTCTAGTTAGCTGTGCCTTGTGCCCTTAGGCTAGGAGATAGAATTTTCTAGGGAACCTTAGTTCTCCCGAGCCTTCGAATTAGTGAGCAGATGTCATCACAGAGCGACTCCCAGGATATCTCGGGGGAGCCTTCGGTCGAGATGGAGACATGCTCAGATGTGGAGTCCTCGAGCATGGAGTCCTCGGTGGGTGGTGATGCCGCAGTGGCCATGGAAGTGGAGAAGGACCTCCAGGCCGAAGTCGAAGCCGAGGGCTTCGAGCAAGAAAACGAGGACGAAGAGCTCGCCCTCGCCGTGCAAACCGCCGAGCAAGAAGAGGAGAGGGAGAGGATGAAGGTGACGGTTGCCATTCCTCCCCCCGGGGTGCCGGGGAAGCCAGCTCCTCCCGGCCATTGGACCCGACGCCCATCAGTGTGGCTCCCGGGAAGAAAAAGAAGATGAAGGCGGCCCCGAGGAAGAAGCAAGCGACAGTTGATGCCGGGCGACCGGTGGGCATACCCGAAGGCCATTCATTTCTGAACACTGCCGCTCTAGAGCTGAAGACGAGGGCGTCCCCGGCAGAATACCAGGCCACTCAGATGCTGGTTGGCCCTTCGGCGCGCGTGGTGGAGCCCAGGGCAGATGACTTGTTGCGGTATGCGCCCGAAGGGTGTTTTGCTGTTCACACCCTCTCGGTGGAGATGGGGCTTCGGTTTCCGCTTCATCCTTTTCTCTTGGAGTATCTGAGGTTTGTGGGGTTGGCCCCCTGCCAGCTATCGCCCAACAGCCACTCCTATGTGGCCGGCTTCCTCTCCTTGTGTCAGAGCCGGGGGGTTGAGCCCACACTTGATCAATTCTTCATGTCCTTCAACCTCTGCCGGGGGGGGCATTCAAATGTTGAGGGTTTGCCAACCTTCAGCAGGTACCGGAGTTCCGGCTTTTCGATGACGTGCCCTCGTCCCACAAGGAGTGGAAGGAGAGGTTCTGCTACATTCGCCTCGAGGAGAACCCCTTCCCGGCCCAGCTCCGCAATAGCTTCCGGCGCCATCCGAAGGTGGGGAGCGCAGCTCTGGAGAAGAATGGCAAAGTGCTTGCCAAGAAGCCGGAGGGGTCTGACAAGCACGTCAAGATTAGAGATGTCACCCTCCCAGAGGAATTGCTTAGCCTGGGCTTCCGGCAGTTCAGGCCGAGGGGCTCTTCAGATGAAAGATACCCTCCCCTCGATCGAGTCTTCGAAGGAGCTGGAGGTGATCAACGAATGGTTCTCTGATGCGTTGATAGTTCTTTCTTATTTCCTATCTTTTATGACGTAGTAACCGGTAGCCTTCGGTCTAACCCTCTTGCGTTTTTTTTTGTTGCTTGCAGGTAATAATATGGACGTCGGTTCCCTCTTCGCTCTGAAGAACGCGAAAGGGAAGAAGAAGGCCCCGGCGGGCACTTCTGCCAGGGAGGGGCCCTCTCAACCTGCTGTCGCTGCTGCTGGCGCCGGAGGGTCCAAGGGTGCCGGGCCCGTGAAAAAGAAGAACGCCGGCAAGGGGACCGAGCCCCCGGCCAAGAAGCCGAAGACTAACGCCCCTGCCAAACAGCCGATCACCGATGTGGTGGTGATCGTTGATGAAGGGCACGCCTCTGCCTCCACCCCCCAGGAACAAATCAATCAGGAGTTCTTTGGGCGGGAGAAGTTGGAGGCGTTAGTACCGAAGGGAGCCTCCGTGTTGGAGGGCAGTCTGAACCCTTCGGCTCTGATCAGCCAGATGCTGCCGTCGGCTGACCGACTAGCCCTTGCCTGGTTGGACGAGGGATCCCTCGAGGCGAAGGTCCTCCTGAATGCCGCCTCCGTAAGTCACCCCCCCTTTTTTGTTCGTTGTTGTGTTTTCCTTTTGTAACATGTTCGTCGTGCCTTATTCTTGCCTTCGTGAATTGCAGAGCTTTATGGGCCTCTGCGAGCACCTCCGGAGGGTGGAGCAAATGAGGGAGGCTAAGAGTGCAGCCGAGGGGGAGGCCGCCCTCCTCAGGAAGAAGCTTGCCGAAGCTGAGGACTCTCTCCGTCTGGCCACCGACGGCTTGGAGCAGAGGGTGCAGGCTGCAAGGGCTGAAGGGGTTAACGAGGGACTGGCCAGGGCCGGGGAGGCCGCTGCCGAGGCCGCCCGCATTGCTGCTGATGAAGCCCGCGCGGCTCGAGAAGAGGCCGTCTCCAAGGCCCGAGAGGATGCGGTGACCAGCTTCACAGCTGAGGGGTGGAAGGCTGAAGACCGGAGGGAGTGGCTTGCTTCGGTGGTGGGGGCTTCGGTGGACGAGTGGGTCGGAGGCCCCGGAAAGATGTGGCTTGCTGAGAGGGGTGACTCGTACTACCAAGGCGGGGAGTTCTTCACCCAACGCCTTATCTACCGGAAGCTTGCGAAACACTTCCAGGTGGCACCGGAGGAGTTCCATCCAGAGGCTTATGGCCTCCCCCCTCGCCAGCCAGACATCAGGATCCCGCTCCCCGAGGGGGAAGAGAGGCCAGTTCTTGAAGACTCGGAGACCCTTCGGGAGTGCGGCCTCGGGGGTGAAGAGGATGAAGCCAAGAGTGAGGCAATATCCACAGTCCCCCCTTCTTGAATTGTATTCCCCCTTTTGTGCTGTAATTGTTGGCCTCGGCCCCTTTTGTAAAGTACATTTAAACTTCCTTTTTTTGGATGAATGAGCACATATGCCCTCGGGCCTTTGATATATAACATGCTTTCTTTTGATTTGTTCATTGTCGAATATATGCCCTCGTCTTGTTTTGGATGTATGCCCTTGCTCCTTTGAATGTATGTTTTAGGACTTAGAATATTTTCTAAGTGTTTGAATACGGTTGTAGCCTTCGGTAGTTGGGCACCCTTTGCTGGATATACAACCGAGGGTTCAGCAATAATTAGGACTTAGAAATTTTTTCTAAGTGTAGCACACCATAGGGCCTTCGGATGTTTGTAGTTCAATTGCTGTGTGGTGATTAGGTTGAGAACCCAATTCCTAGGACTTAGAAAAATTTCTAAGTGTAGTTTTGCCCTCGGATGCCCTCGGCTGGTAGCCTCCTTCCTGATGTGTGAACATTGGACCGAGGGCCCAATGTACAGGACTTAGAAATTTTTTGCAAGTGTAGTGTGTCATGTAGCCTTCGGCTACTGTGGAGCCCCAACTGAAACGTTGATTAGGCCGGGGGGCCAATCTTCAGGACTTAGAAAACTTTCCTTAGTGTTGATTCCCTGTGTACTGTAGCCTTCGATTGATAGGTAGCCTTCGGCTATTAGGTCCCTTGAGATGAGGGTGAAATATGTAGGACTTAGAAAGATTCGTAAGTGTAGATTTTCCCTTTGGGAGCCTTCGGGAGATGGCATCCCTTCTTGATGTATGAGTAGTTGACCGGGGGAAAAATATGTAGGACTTAGAAAATTTTCTAAGTGTAGATTTTCCCTTTGGGAGCCTTCGGGAGATGGCATCCCTTCTTGATGCATAGCCTTCGGCTGTCATATTCCCTTAGCTGTAATATTGATTGGGCCGGGGGCCCATCTTTAGGACTTAGAATTTTTTTCCAAGTGCTGCTTCCTTGTGTCACCTTCGGGTGATAGGTGCCCTCTGACTCTGCATCACTTTTGCGAGATGCCCGGTTGGCCTTTGATGATTTGTACTAGATGCCTTCGGTTGTCGGGTGATATATTAGCCTCCGGTTGTTGTCATTTTCCAAAAGTGTGGACTTAGGAAAAGTGTGGAATCCTGTTGTTTGTAAAGAAAGTCGTTGAGGAGTATGTGCCCTCGACATTCACTTGAAAAGTTGTAGAGTTTTGACTTAGCCAGTTGTATCCCTCGTCTTGGGGTAAGGGCCCTCGGTATTAGTGCATAACAGATGCCATCGGTATTTGTTGAAGTACCGTTTAGTGGACTTTGGATAGTCCAGTCCTTTCGTATTGTTGAAGCCTTCGGTGTTTGTGTGACCGGAGGTGACCAAGCAGTGGGCTTAGCCGTTTCTTGATGATATTTGTTTGAGTAGTATCCTTCGGGAAATAGGAGCCTTCAATTACAGGAGGTGTTCCCGTGGGGAGCCCTCGACATGTTGTGATCTGTTGGAGTGTACTCTTTGATTTCTCGCTGAGTCTACTCCCCTTCACCCCCCCCCCCCCTTTTTTTTGGTTGGTGGTGAAGGGAAGGCATCAAGAAACTTGGTTTCTTGGTAAGGCTGGGCCTATCAGGAGACCATCAGAATACACCAATGGCTCTCCTCCCTCGGGTTAACCTTCCGAGTTCTGAGGGGATCGAGGGTCGTTTCCTGGGCACAAGATATGGTGGTCTGTAACCTGCCTCCCCTTGGGGGATGGCGCGGAAAGCGCCTCATTTTTGAAAGTCGTCCCCTCGGCGCTAGACATAGTCCGTGGCCTGCCACACCCTTGGGGTGGTGGCGCGGGGAGCGTTTCGGTTTGGAAGTCGAATCCTGGGCATTTCTCGTGCCTGTCATACCCTTGGGGTGATGACGCGGAAAGCGTTCCGTTTTTGAAAGTCGAATCCTGGGCATTTCTCATGCCTGTCATACCCTGGGGGTAATGACGCGGAAAGCGTTTCAAGGAAGGGTTTTCATTTGCACACTAGTTGCAAATGGCCGGGGGCACTATGTGCCGCCGGCACCGATGGTGGCGCCTTCGGTATATGCGTCCTCGTGGGGTACGGCTTTTAGAAACAACACTTGGTGTTAGTTTCGATATGTGGCCCCCCTGGACTTGGTACCGAGGGGTCTTCTGTAGGAACACTTAGTGTTCTTCTTTTATTTGACGTTGATGGGTGAGATGTGTACCCCCGGTACTTGGTACCGAGGGGTCTTCTGCAGGAACACTTGGTGTTCTTTTTCTTTTTGGTGTTGATGGTGGAGATGTGTACCCCCGGTACTTGGTACCGAGGGGTCTTCTGCAGGAACACTTGGTGTTCTTTTTCTTTTTGATGTTGATGGTGGAGATGTGTACCCCCGGCACTGGGTGCCGAAGGGTCTTGAAATGAAACACTTGGTGTTTCCTGTTGCCGGTGATGGGAGTCCCCACCTTCGGTACTTGGTACCGAGGGGTCTTGTTCGAAACACTTGGTGTTTTCACTGTTGTTGAAGGTGTTGGTGGTGTCCTCCCTCGGCACTTGGTGCCGGAGGGGGTTCTTCTCGTGGTGAGGCCTGGGGTCTGTAGTTAGTATGAGGGCTTGGCCGGCTCATAAGTGTTTTGTCCTTGGTGTCTTGAATGTATCTTCATTCTTCAAAATTGGAGGCCTTGGGCCATAGGACAGTACATTCACTAGTTATGAGGGCTTGGCCGCTCTTACATTATTGATAAAATTTAACTAAGTGGTGTACATTCCAATGCCTAGGGACCTCTTTCCCGTTGGGGCGTTTGAGTTTGTAAGTTCCAGGTTTGATGATGGCTGCTATGATGTAGGGACCTTCGAATTTTGGTGCCATTTTGCCTACCTCGGTTGGTTGGCTTGCTTCCCTCCTCCGGAGGACATAGTCCCCCACTTGAAATTCTCGGGTGCGAACCTTGGCGTCGATGTAGCCTTTGACTTGCCTTCGGTAGTTCTCTGCCCGGATGAAGGCTTGCTCCCGGCGTTCTGAAAGGAGGTGGAGATCGAGGGCCATGTTGATGTCGTTGACCTCGGGGTCATATTGGGTCACCCTCCGGGTGGGTAGGGTGACTTCCGTAGGAGCTTTGGCTTCAAAACCGTAGCAGAGGGAGAAGGGTGTTTCACCTGTTGCTCGCCGAGGGGTGGTGCGGTAGGCCCAAAGGATGTTGTGGAGTTCTTCTACCCAGCCACCGCCCTCGGCCTCCAGCTTCTTTTTGAGGCCCTCGAGCAAGGTCCGGTTGGCGTTCTCTACTTGCCCGTTGCCTTGAGGGTAGGCAACGGAGGAGAAGGTGTGTTTGATGCCCCATGCCTCCAGAAGGGCACAGAAGGGGGCTGCCTCAAATTGTGTCCCATTGTCGGAGATGATCTGCTGGGGGACGCCAAACCTTGTGAGGATGTTCTTGAGGACGAAGTGACGGCATTTCGCCTTTGTGATGCTGGCGAGGGGCTCAGCCTCCACCCACTTGGTAAAGTAGTCGATGGCCACAATGATGTACCTGTTGTTGGAGGTACCCCTCGGCAGAGGGCCCACAAGGTCTATCCCCCACCGAGAAAAGGGGATGGATGTGCTGATGGGGGCATAGTTGACCGCTGGCCTGCCGGGGGCTTTCTGGAAATGTTGGCATGCGGTGCATCTTCGGGAAAGGTCAGCACAATCTCTTGCCATGGTTGGCCAGAAGTAGCCTTGGAGAATGAGCCTTCGGGACATGGAGAAGGGTCCCTGATGAGCCGAGCAAGTGCCACTGTGCACCTCCTCCATTGCGACCTCGGTTTCATCTTGATGAAGGCACCGAAGTAGCGTGCCATTGTAGGACCGTTTGTAGAGCCTTCCATCTTCGATGGTATAGCTAGGAGCCCTCAATTTTGCTAGTTTGGCGTGGGTCTCGTTCTCGGGTAGCTGCCCTGTGGAGATGAAGGTGATGATATCCGAGATCCAGTCCTCTTGGCGTCGTTGTATGTTCATAACGGGGCTTGCGTGGATACTTGAGAGACTAAGTTCCTCAATTTTAGCAATCTTGGAGATGTGCTCGGGGGAGTCGGCCGAGAGCTTAGATAGTATGTCGGCCTCGGAGTTCTGAGCCCTCGGTATTTGAGTGAGAGAGTGTGCCTCAAATACCTTAAGCAACTCCTTGGCCGCTTCCTTGTACTGTTTCATTCTTCCCTCCTTGGCCTCATATTCCTCGGAGATTTGGCCAACGACCAACTTGGAGTCGCATTTGATGTGGATCTGCCGAGCCTTCATGTTGGCAGCCAGCCGAAGGCCACATAGGAGGGCCTCATACTCGGCCTCGTTGTTGGAGACTTTGAAAGAGAAGCGGATTGCACTCGGGAGTAATGAGGACTACCCCTTCCCCGCATGCTTTGGTCGCGGAGGAGCCGTCAGTGTAGAGGGTCCACCAGTCATCCGAGGCAGCCGAGGGCTCCCCGTCCGTGGCTGCCCTTGCGGTACACTCCGTCACAAAGTCCGCCAGGGCTTGGCCCTTGATGGCAGGCCTCGGGCGGATGTCAATGTTGTACTGGCTCAAGAAGATAGCCCATTTCACCATGCGGGAGGAGCTGGTGGGGCTCCTCATGAGGGCGCCGAGGGGTTGATGAGTGAGGACCTGAACCGGGTGAGCCTGAAAGTAGTGGCCCAATTTCTTGACGGTCCAAACGATGGCTAACACCGTTTTTTCCACAGGAGAGTACCTGAGCTCGGCCTCCCTTAGGGTCTTGCTTACATAGAAGATGGCATGTTGGATGCCGTCTTCCTCCCGGATGAGTACGGAGCTGATGGCTGCCGGGCTGACCCCAAGGTAGAGATAGAGGGTCTCCCCTACCTTTGGTTTTGAGAGCACAGGGGGTGAAGATAGATATCGTTTGAGCTCGTCGAAAGCCCCCTGGCATTCTGGAGTCCATAGGAAGCCAACCGTCTTCCTCATGATCTGGAAGAAGGGTAGAGACTTCTCCGCTGATTTAGATAGAAAGCGGTTGAGGGCTGCCAGGCGGCCCGTCAACCGTTGAACTTCCTTCACGTTGCGCGGGGGCTCCATGTTGATGATGGCCTGGATCTTCTCGGGGTTGGCCTCAATACCCCTTCGGCTCACCATGTAGTCTAAGAATTTGCCCCCTTGGACGCCGAAGGTGCACTTCTTCGGGTTTAGCCGAAGATTGAACTTCTGCATGATGGCGAAGATCTCCCGGAGGTCGTCAGCATGGCTGGAAGATTGCTTGCTCTTGACGATCATGTCGTCAACATAGGCCTCCATGGTGCACCCTAGGACGGCTTGAAAGACTCGGGCCACCATCCGGGTGTAAGTGGCCCCTGAGTTCTTTAGGCCGAAGGCCATTACCAGGTAGCAGAAGATGCCCTCGGGAGTCATGAAGGCTGTCTTTTCGGCGTCTCCCTCATGCATGAAGATCTGATGATACCCGCGGAATGCGTCGAGGAATGACACGATTTCACACCCCGCGGTTTCATCTACAAGTTGATCGATATTGGGCTAAGGAAAAGGGTCCATAGGGCACGCCTTGTTGAGATCTGTGTAGTCCACGCACATGCGGAAGGTAGGAGGCTTCTGTGCGAGGACCACATTTGCCAGCCATGAGGGGTATTTCACCTCCTTGATGTGCTTAATAGAGAGGAGCATGGCGACCTCCTTCTTCACAAATTCCCTCCTTTCGGCGGAGAGGGGTCTTCTTCGTTGCTGAACTGCTTTTGCCGAGGGGTTCACCGAGAGGCGGTGGGTGATGACCCTTCGGCTTATTCCCGGCATGTCCTCCGGCCCCCATGCAAAGACAGTGGAGTAGGCGCGGAGGGCGTCGGTGATACCGGTCTTCAGATCTTCAGGGAGCTGGGCTCCAATCTTCATGACTCTCTCCGGCTGGGCCGGATCGAGCGCAAAGTCTTCTACGTCCTCGGCTGGTTCAGCCCTCGGCCTCTTTTCTTCCTGGTCGATGGTTCCGGTGATGGTGTCAACACGGAATTCCGTCTTACTTACCTTCTGAGTGACTTGAAGATAGCAGGCGCGGGCGATTTTCTGGTTCCCCCGGGAGTAGCCAATGCCCCCCTCGACGGGAAACTTGAGGCAGAGGTGCCTCATGGAGATGATGGCCTCGAGGTCCTCGAGGGATGGCCGGCCGAGGATGATGTTGTGGGCGCAGTCGATGTTGACGACGACGAACTCCACTTCGAGCTGGGCTCTATGGAGCCCGTCGCCGAAGATCACCGGGAGGGTTATTACCCCCTCGGAATCAATAGTATCGCCGGTGAAGCCGGCAAGAGGGGTCTTAATGGGCCGAAGGGACCCCCTCTCCAGATGCAGCTCTCTGAAGGTGCTGAGGTACATTACATTGACGGAGCTGCCCGTGTCAATGTAAGTTCGGTGAATGATGGTGTCGTTTATTTCAGTCCGAATCACCAAGGCATCCCTGTGAGGAGAAGAAGTAGGAGGGAGATCTGCATTGGTGAAGGTGATGGGTTCGTCCCTCAGCCGCTTTACCGGGGGCATATGGGTGACTTCCCCCACGTAAAGAGATTGAGCCCACTTTTTCCGCTGACTGGTGGAATCGCCCCCTGTATTGCCGCCGGTGATCATGAGGATGTGGCGTTTTTTCTCTTGGTAGTGAGGGTACTCCTCCTCTTCCTCCTCCAAGTTTCCGATCTCCCTCTTCTTGCCGAGGGGGATGGTGTTCGGGTTCACCCAAGCGTTCACCTTCGTGTGGTGCCCTCGGGGAGGTCCCTGATGAGAAGGTCCCTCCTGCCGAGGGCTCTGAACAAATTGGGACAGGTGCCCCGCTTGTATCAATCTCTCGATGGCCGTTTTTAGCTGGTGGTAGTCATCGGTTCTGTGCCCCTGGTGTCACGCCCCGGACCTACCCGGACACGTCAACAACCCGCCGTACAGTATGAATAGTCAACCGCAGTCCGACTCATCCATACTATACAAGGCGTCTTGAATACCATTCACACATAGTACATCCATAAACAAACATAATGTAAATCATTCATTTAAAACAGCGGAAACAACATTACAAGTGTACAAGCCACACTTGGCAAACATGGGTATACAAACCCCCGAAATGTATATTCAGAAAATAATATCCATGAGCATTATTCATATTGTTTTCAAAACAAGAACGGAAGAAGCACGAACCAAGTATTCTTCTCAGAAACTTCCCGAAACAGCGGCTGATGGTAGCAACCTTCAAGTTCTACCTGAAACTGTGAGGTGGCCACCCCGTGAAGGGGAGGTCAGTACTTGGAAGCATTTGACAAGTACAATGACAACTATACTAAGTATAATCGAAGTTTAAAATCTCTGAGGCCCTCAATCTAGAGCATTATTACATTATAGTTAATTCGTCCATTTAGTATCAATTCATCATTTCTTACTACGGTCTAGAGCCCAGCTCATAATCACCGTTATCTACTACGGTCTAGAGCCCCGCTCATAATCACCGTTATCTACCACGGTCTAGAGCCCAGCTCATAATCACCGTCATCTACTACAGTCTAGAGCCCAGCTCATAATCACCGTCATCTACTACGGTCTAGAGCCCAGCTCATAATCACCGTGATCTACATCGGTTCCGAGCCCGGCTCATGATCACCGATTCTTTATAATTCACATTCTTAGGATCTAATTCATCCATTTCTCAACTAACATTTCCAACTAATATTTCAATGCTAGTTATTCATTTATTTCAATATAATTCTTCCTTCATGCATGATTTGCCTTAATATCAAGTATCACTTTCATACCTTCATGGCTTCTCCTCATGGTATCAAGTATACTATCTCAAATGAAATTCATGGTTGGTACAACCATCATACACACATAATCATAACATCTAAACATACACAATTTATTCATAAATTTGTGTATCATGCATACTATACTTAAAATCAATAGTAGTTTTATTTAGGCATTAATAACCATTAACAACCCATCCACATCACATTTGTATTCACTTAGGAAATCCCATGAAATTAACCCAAAGATTATAAGTAACATAGTCGGTCATCCTCACCTTAATTAAGCTTAAACGCGTTCTATGCTTCTCGATTGAACTTTGACTAATTCCGGCGAACTTTGACCAACTCCGGCGAACTTTGACCAACTCCGACGAAACTCCGGCGAAGCTCAAAAATACTTTAAATCAAGTTCCTAACAAGGTTTTATCATCACAAAACCCATATCAACACAAATAACCTATAAAAGGTTATTTTCCGGCAAACCGGTCGATTTGGCTTCTAAGTCTGTTTTTGGACTTAGAATCACTTTCCAACCCATTATTCCACACTTAAATCATGTAGAACAATACTAAAGGTCTTTCATATGATATATATCTTATATGCTAGAAGAAAAACAAAGGAAAAGTTATGATAAGGTCATTACCTTAATTTTCACACTTTTTCCTAGCTTTTTCCTTCTTTAACTTCCTCCCAACTTTCTTGTTTGAGCTCAACTCGAATTTTGCTATGAAAAATGAAGTTGTAGAGGTTCTTTCCTCCTTTTCCTTGCTGCTGGCCGAACTAGTGAGGAGGGGGATGGGTAGGAATGCCCCTTTGTCTCCTTTTGGGCAATGAGTGAAAGAGAGGAGGGCCACCATGATTTGTTTTGATGCCAAACATCTCAAATCAGTCCTCTCCCACCTCACCTCTCCTACCAGCCTGCTCAGGCCTTGAATAATGAGGCTAAATTCGTGGGTTGGCCCCCACCCATGTGGGAGGTCAACCCTTTTTGTCCAGAAGTGTACAATCGGTCCCGAAAGTTGTATTTTCCGGACTGTTTTAAGTATATTTTATTTTATCGGGTCAAATAAAATATAACACTTGTTCCCAATCCTTATGGGACCCTAGAATCAATATGCATTCCCCAACCTCAATTTAGAAGTCTCCGAAATCCCTTTTTGGGCTGTTATCTGATAAATTTGCCGATACCGATAATTTAGCCTTGTTTGACCAACCGGTCAACCCTGTGCCATTACTATGGACCAATTAGGATATCCACCACCATATACATATTTTCTAGGCCCAGATGAATCTAATAAGTGGTCCCGATAATATCGGGCGGTCCCCACTCCCGATGTGGGCCCCACGTGCATTTTACTATTCACGCGAAAAATTTTATACAAATTCACAACCTCGTAAATTCACAAAAATTTCATAGGGTTCAATAAATTATTCGCTTAAAGGTAAATACATTTGGGGACGGTGTTACAAGTTCACCCCCCCTTATTTGGGATTTCGTCCCCGAAATCCGCGTGTCTAATCGAAAAGGAAAGGGTACTGCTCCCTCATTGAGACCTCAGTCTCCCAGGTTTCTTCTTCGACTCGATCACTCCTCCAAAGGACCTTTACCATAGGAATCTCCTTGTTCCTCAGTTTCTTTACATGTTGACCCACAATCTTCACCGGTTCCACCGCATATTGTAGGTCTTCAAGTATCTCTACCGGTGGTTTCTCAAGGATATGAGACGGATCTCACACGTATTTCTTGAGCATCGATACATGGAACACGTCGTGTATCTTCTCAAGTTCTGGCGTCAATTTGATACGGTAAGCCACGGCCCCTATCCTTTCAAGGATTTCAAATGGGCCAATGTATCGGGGGTTAAGCTTTCCCCTCGATATAAATCTGATGATACATTTCCAAGGAGAAATCCTTAGAAAAACCTTATCACCGACCTCAAACTCCAAGGGCCTGCGTCGTTTATCAGCATAACTCTTTTGCCGATCTTGGGCAGCCTTGAGTCTATCCTGAATGACTTTCACCTTAGCATTGGTGATTTTGACGAGCACTTTGTCACACTACGTCAAAATAAATTCAATACTAAACACTTATACGTAGTATAGCGTAGTAGAGTTCGTATCCACATGGAAAGGAATAATTCTCTTTTTATGATACTTTAAATAAAAAGGGGGGATTTGGATTGGGTGATTTAATTTAATTAAAAACTAAGATGAACAACCTATATGTGTTTAATTCAAAGATAAAAAGGACTTGGCATTGCTACTTTCCACTTGTTGATATATTTTAGTCGATCATTGTTATATCTATAACTTATTCCCTCTCGAATACTCAATCGGGGAGTATATCCACTTCATCGAGGGTAGTTATTAACAACGACCATTCATTAATAACCCTTACTATTAATCAAATATAGAACAACGCCTTATACCGATTTAATAGTAGCATTTAATGTTTCTAACTCTTTGATGAAATCAATTGAGATTGATAACCTCAACACAAGCGGTTTCGGTTTAACCAACAAAATTAATCCCTCTTAAGTTTATTAACCACGACCGTGCATTAATAAACCGAAGTTACTTACTCGTGAAACCATCAACGATTAACCATCGGTTCGTTGATCGTTTCTAGTAATAATTAATATATGAAACAAAACTAGTTGATCCTTTAAGTAATGTTCAAAATATTAATATGAAATAAGAGTAGGAATTAATTAATATTCAAGGAAGAATATTATTAAAGAAGATGAATCCTACTATAATTAATATCAAGATGTTAACTAATTGTCATCTTAGCAACACTCCCCAACATTAATATAGAGGAAGAAAATACCATTCTAACTAATGTCGAGATGTTAACTAATTGTCATCTTAGCAACACTCCCCAACATTAATATAGAGATGGTATTAAGGAAAGAACTATTAATTAATATTCAAGGAAAGAAGTTAAGAAAATAACTCACAACTTTAATAATCAACAAGCTTCAAGAGCAACACCAAGAATGGAAGTTTAGCTCCTCATTTGGAGACTAAACATAGCTAGAAAAATATAAAGAAATGCTATTCTAAACTGAGCTAAAGAGTATGGAAGAAAGGATGATCTTTTGTGAAGAAAAAGTGTGCTATTTATAGGTGTTTTTCAACACCTTTGGCCGGGTACCCGACCGGGTCAAGTACTCACCCGACCGGGTCCGGTCAAAATCAGATATTTCCCCACGTTCTGGTGATCTTTGGCATGTTAAAGTGTCCGGGTCAAGTTAGACCCGACCGGGTCAAGTAAGGGGCCCGACCGAGTGAGTGCAAAAATTGGATTTTCTACACGTTCGGATGATCTTTGCACACCGGGTTGTCCCCGGTCACTTCTCACCCGACCGGGTGAGGTAGTGGGCCCGACCGGGCCATGCACTTTCTTTGCATTTTCGTTTTTCACTTCTTACCCGACCGGGTCAGGGTTTATACCCGGTCGGGTATTTGCTCCTGGGCAGCCAAATCTTCTTTTTCTTCACTTCAAAGTCTTCCTTTCCAACACCACAAATCCTAACTAAACTTTACAACTTACAAAAAAAGACTAAAATACAATTACAACTGAAATCACATAAATGTTTACAAACTAAATAAAACGTCAAACAATTAACATAAATCAAACATAAAAACATGTAATTATGCACTACTAATTAGTGTGCATCAAACACCCCCACACTTAAACCTTTACTCGTCTCGAGTAAATCAAATCAAATCCAAGAAGTCCTAAATGACAAGAGTAGCAGCACCAACATCCACAAGTGTTTATAACAAATACATAAAGTATCTCCAAAACAAAAAGAGTAAAGATGGGTCTTTAATTTCAATCCGAGCTCTCTATATTAATCGCCCTCAGGATCCTGCAAAATCAAAAGAAATAACTTTCTCTCATTCTCTCATTTTTCCTAGGTGCCCTTTCAGGTTTTCAACCCAGCTTCCCACATTTTTTTTAATTTTTCTCAAATCTCACAAACTCACTCTTATTTTTGTTTTATTTTTGCTTAAGCTGCCATTTGTGGGTTTTCAACTCAACAAGCTTTCATTTTTTTTTGAGATAACAAGAATAAAGAGTGTGAATGTGAACATACCGGGAAGATCTCTGCACCCCCACACTTAGGATCTGACACTGTCCCTAGTGTCCGCCTAGACCTCCACCTTGACACTTAGGTATCAGGGGTGGGTTTTCTTCAGCATGTTCTTGATCCTGTTCATCCTGTGCATAGTGTGCCGGGATTGCCCCGGGGAGACAGTAGTGATGACCATCACCGATTTCATGGCCCACGATATCTTGGGGGACGTCAGGTGACGGGATATGGATAATTATGTTTTGACGTGGGATGATAAACCAGTTGTAGATTGGTGCCCCGGTAGGTGTCATGTGAGATAGAGCCAAATCTTTGGTCTTTTGCACAAGCCATGACGTGCAAATGAGCTGTTTCGGGGTAATGGGGCCTAGGTCTACAAAAACATATAAAGTGGCTAGATGTGTGATTAGGCCCCCGATCACAATTTGTCTGGATGACGTTGCCACATTTTTGAAATGGGTCCATAAGATAGAGGCAACGTCAACTGGTTCTGGTCCAGGTAAAACAGCTTGTGCCAGAACGCACACATCCCACATTCTTGTGTGGTGATTGTTCGGTCTTCCGAGGAAACAATTTGAACAGAATTTTAGAAAAATACGGAAGACCGGGTGTTGAACACAGTTCACACTCAACTTAGAGAGGTCCACCACACCTTGTCCTGTCATTCTTTTCCATAACTCGTACCCCACAAGCGTATCATAAGCACGAGCTTCATCAAACAGAGGGAGGCCAAAATGATGTGCAAATTCTCTTTTGGTCAATGAACGATTTTCATTGAGTAAACGAAAGGTGATGGTGTCATTTGCATGATCATCATCATCCTTTGTATACACATATGAACTAAAGAATTCATAAACCAAATGAGGATAAGTCACATATTGCATTTCTAGCAACCTAGTCATTCCAATTCTTGCAAAAATATCACGCATGATCACATCAATCCAAAGGAGGGCTAGAGTAGTAATGCACATGAATCGGGATTGTTTTACCTCCCTTTGTGCTTGTCCCTCGAATAGTCGCTTTTGTGCCTCCGTTGCAAATTCCACGCTTTCATAGCCCGCTACCGGTGGGATTTCCCTTGAAGAAGAAGCTTTGGATTTTTTTGGAGCCATTAGAATTGATTTTTTTTTGGTTTTTTAAAGTTGATTTTCGGACTTTGGGGTAGGGTGGGATTTGGATGGCTTTTATGGGTATGGGGTTGAAGAGGATGGTGAGGAGAGTAAGAATATGGTATTGGTTGAGGATTTTTGGGGAAATTTCGGACCTTGAATGTCCAAGAATGGGGATTTTCGAATTTTGGGTAGGGTTTTTGGGTTTGGTTGATTGGGAAGGTTTTGGGGGATTTTATGGGTATAGAGATGGAGAGGGAAGTGAGGAGATGAAGAAAATGGGGTTTTTTAGTGGATTTGGTTAAGGAAATGGGGAGATTCGAAGGTTTAGGTGTTTGAAAATGGTGGATTTTGGGAATTTTGGTGTTTGGGAGGAAGAAGAAGTGGGAGGGGAGGGGTTGAGCCCGACCTGGTATAGTCTAGTTTCCCGTTCGCCCGGTCGGGTGGGGTAGTTTACCCGGTCGGGTGAACGCTATTGAACCAAGGCAGAATGTTTTTGTTAAGTGGCCCGGCCGGGTGAAGTGGTCTACCCGATCGGGTGTAAACTGTTCACCCGAGGCAGAAAGGTGTAGCTAGGGTGCCCGGCCGGGTATAAAAGTCTACCCGGTCGGGCGTAAAATTAATTTTTGTTTTTTTTTTCGTCTCGCCCGGGTGGTTGCCCGGGTGTTTAGTTTTTAGAAGTACCCCGACCGGGTTAGGGTATTTACCCGGCCAGGTCCAATCCCAGTTCATTTTTTTTTTAATTTATTTTATTTTGAAAAAAATTATAACACACGAACCGGGAAAAAAATGAAATTTAAAAATAAAAACTTGGGTTGCCTCCCAAGAAGCGCTTGGTTTAATGTCGCGGCACGACGTTATTTTTATTTTATTTTTTTATTTTTATGTGGGATCGTGAACATCCCTTGTTTCATTTTTCCTTTTCGGCCTTCTCCAGTAAGGCCGGGATTTATTTTCCGGTATCACTTCAATCCCAGGTGGGATCCATTCTCTTTTTGAAAATTTGAATAATTCTTCTTTTTCAAAAAGTTTGATTTTCTCATTTTTTTTCAACAAAAATATTCGGGGTTTGTGGTTCACAAACATTTAGAGCACAAAGAGATTGGTCTTTAATTTGTTTTTTCGTAGAATCAAAAATGTTGAATTCTACCTTTTGATCATCAAACTCTAAAGTTAATGAACCATTAGCCACGTCTATTTTTGTTTTTGCGGTTTTCAGAAAAGGCCTACCCAAGAGGATGGGTGTAGTTTGATTATCATCTCCCATTTCCAGAACATAAAAATCAACAGGGAAAATCAAATTTTCTACTTCTACTAGCACATCTTCTACTACACCCTTCGGGTAAGTATTAGACCGATCCGCTAGTTGAATCACTACACCAGTTTGATGTAGTGGGCCGAGTTGTAAGGATTTATATAAGGAAAAAGGAATGACATTTATTGACGCTCCTAAATCCAACAAGGCCTTAGAAAATAAGGTATCCCCTATTTTGCAAGGAATAGTGAACATGCCTGGATCGCTACATTTCTCAGGGAGTTTCTTTTTAAAAATGGCCGAGACACGTTCACTCACTTCAACTTTTTGTTTCCCTTCCAGTTTATTTTTCTTTTTCATTGTGCATAGTTCCTTTAAGAACTTTGCATAACGGGGAACACTTTTGATCAGTTTGAAGAGTGGGATGTTTACCTCAGAATTGACGAATGTTTCGTAGATGTCCTGATCATTCTTCAGCTTCCTCGTGTCTTTCAATGCCTCAGGGAATGGAGGGAGTGGTTCATATGATGACAGTGGAGGGAATTTAGTCTTCGTTGGCTTCTCCTCTTCTTGTTGGAAGCCTTCTTCAAGATCAACCTCTTGCTTCTCCTCCTCAATTTCCCGTGGTTGCAATTCTTTACCGTTCCTCAACATGATTGCATTGACATGTTGTCTCGGGTTTTGCTCAGTTTGGGAGGGGAGCCTACCTGAATCTTTTGCTTCAAGTCGACTTACGGCATTTGAAATTTGGCTAACTTGAGTTTCCAAATTTTGAATGCTCGACTTGGTTTCATGTTGGAATTGCATCATTGTTTGTTGGAATTGCCCCATGCTTTGCTGCATTGTTCCCATATTAACGGCCAGCGCTCGAATCATGTCTTCGGTGGACATACTCGAGTTCGATGTTTGGCCTTGGGGTTTGTATTGTTGAGGGGGAGGATTTGTTTGAGAATTTCCGTACCTTAAATTCGGATGATCCCTCCATCCCGGTTTGTAAGTATTTCCTTGAGGATCGTACCTCCTTTGACCTTGGAACCCCAAAGCATTGACTTGCTCGGAGTTCTCTTCTTGTAGTGTCGGGCAAGAATCTGTGGGATGCCCTTGCGTTGAACAGATGCCGCAGACCTTGACTTCTTGGGTTTTTGGATTTAAAAGGAAATCTTTAACCAAAGAAGTCAAGCCGGCTACTTGACTTTCCAACGAATTGTTGGATTCCGCTGCCATGACTCGTCTCGATGATGACCTTCCGTTGTAATGTCTCGAGTTTTCGGCCAACTCCAAAATGAGGTCTCTTGCTTGAGAAGGGGTTTTGTTGACAATACCCCCTCCGCATGCCGCATTCACCATGCGTCTATCTCGATCAACAAGTCCATCATAGAAGTAGAGAATGAGATCTTGTTCTGAATATCCATGATATGGGCAACTAGCACATAATTTTTTAAAGCGCTCCCAATATTCATACAAGGTCTCATTTTCTGCTTGCTCAATGTTGCTGATTTGCTTCTTGAGACTTGAAGAGATAGAAGCGGGATAGTACCTGTCAAGGAAGCTCTTTTTCATTTGAGCCCATGTGTTGATGCTCCCCGAGGGAAGATAAAATAACCAATCTTTGGCGGTGTCTTTGAGAGAGAATGGGAAGGCTCTCAGCTTGATTTGCTCCTCGGACACGCCATTGGGGCACATGCTTGTGCACACAATATGGAACTCCGACAAGTGTTTATTTGGATCTTCCCCTCGTAAGCCATGGAAAGAGGGAAGTAGATGAATAAGCCCAGATTTTAGCTCGAATGTGACCCCCGTATCAAGAGTTGGAAAAGTGATACATAAGGGTTGTTGATTTAGATTCGGAGCTGTTAGCTCCCTTAACGTTCTTTTTTCAAGAGCCATGTGAAAGGACTCTTCGGATTCGCTAGAATGAGAACTAGCACTTGATGATTCCTCCGAAGAAGTATTCGAAAATAGATTCCTGAACCTCTCGAAGGCTTGTTCTGTTTCGGGCTTTGTTTTGTAGGTGATTTGGTTTATAGATCGGTGTTTAACCATATACTCAAACAAAGCTTAGCCAAAATAGAAATCTTTATATATAATTTTTTTTTTATTTTTCTTTGAAATAAAATAGAAAGAAAAATAATTGCCTTTCCCCGGCAACTGCGCCAAATTTGACGAGCACTTTGTCACGGTGCGTCAAAATAAATTCAATACTAAACACTTATACGTAGTATAGCGTAGTAGAGTTCGTATCCACAGGGAAAGGAATAATTCTCTTTTTATGATACTTTAAATAAAAAGGGGGGGATTTGGATTGGGTGATTTAATTTAATTAAAAACTAAGATGAACAACCTATATGTGTTTAATTCAAAGATAAAAAGGACTTGGCATTGCTACTTTCCACTTGTTGATATATTTTAGTCGATCATTGTTATATCTATAACTTATTCCCTCTCGAATACTCAATCGGGGAGTATATCCACTTCATCGAGGGTAGTTATTAACAACGACCGTTCATTAATAACCCTTACTATTAATCAAATATAGAACAACGCCTTATACCAATTTAATAGTAGCATTTAATGTTTCTAACTCCTTGATGAAATCAATTGAGATTGATAACCTCAACACAAGCGGTTTCGGTTTAACCAACAAAATTAATCCCTCTTAAGTTTATTAACCACGACCGTGCATTAATAAACCGAAGTTACTTACTCGTGAAACCATCAACGATTAACCATCGGTTCGTTGATCGTTTCTAGTAATAATTAATATATGAAACAAAACTAGTTGATCCTTTAAGTAATGTTCAAAATATTAATATGAAATAAGAGTAGGAATTAATTAATATTCAAGGAAGAATATTATTAAAGAAGATGAATCCTACTATAATTAATATCAAGATGTTAACTAATTGTCATCTTAGCAACACTCCCCAACATTAATATAGAGGAAGAAAATACCATTCTAACTAATGTCGAGATGTTAACTAATTGTCATCTTAGCAACACTCCCCAACATTAATATAGAGATGGTATTAAGGAAAGAACTATTAATTAATATTCAAGGAAAGAAGTTAAGAAAATAACTCACAACTTTAATAATCAACAAGCTTCAAGAGCAACACCAAGAATGGAAGTTTAGCTCCTCATTTGGAGACTAAACATAGCTAGAAAAATATAAAGAAATGCTATTCTAAACTGAGCTAAAGAGTATGGAAGAAAGGATGATCTTTTGTGAAGAAAAAGTGTGCTATTTATAGGTGTTTTTCAACACCTTTGGCCGGGTACCCGACCGGGTCAAGTACTCACCCGACCGGGTCCGGTCAAAATCAGATATTTCCCCACGTTCTGGTGATCTTTGGCATGTTAAAGTGTCCAAGTCAAGTCAGACCCGACCGGGTCAAGTAAGGGGCCTGACCGGGTGAGTGCAAAAATTGGATTTTCTACACGTTCGGGTGATCTTTGCATAACGGGTTGTCCCCGGTCACTTCTCACCCGACCGGGTGAGGTAGTGGGCCCGACCGGGCCATGCACTTTCTTTGCATTTTCGTTTTTCACTTCTTACCCGACCGGGTCAGGGTTTATACCCGGTCGGGTATTTGCTCCTGGGCAGCCAAATCTTCTTTTTCTTCACTTCAAAGTCTTCCTTTTCAACACCACAAATCCTAACTAAACTTTACAACTTACAAAAAAAGACTAAAATACAATTACAACTGAAATCACATAAATGTTTACAAACTAAATAAAACGTCAAACAATTAACATAAATCAAACATAAAAACATGTAATTATGCACTACTAATTAGTGTGCATCAGATTTCGACAAGTTCAATCCCCTCGAGCTTGGATTCGCCAACCTCGTCCCAACACAACGGTGTTCTACATTTCCTCCCATACAATGCCTCGTATGGAGGCATGCCAATACTCGCCTGATAACTGTTGTTATAGGCGAACTCGACCAGAGCCAAATGCTTGTCCCAACTCCCTTGGAACTCCAGAGCACATGCCCTAAGCATATCTTCCATAATCTGTATCACCCTCTCGGATTGCCCATCCGTCTGTGGGTGAAAGGCTGTGCTAAACTTTAGCTTCGTACCCAAAGATGCTTGAAATTTTGGCCAAAATCGGGATGTGAAACGTGGGTCCCTATCCGAGACAATGGATATCGGAACTCCATGCAGTCTCACAATCTCCTCCGTGTATAGCTTTGCCAATCTTTCAAGAGGATAAGTAATGTTGATAGGCAAAAAGTGTGCACTTTTGGTGAGCCTATCAACCACTACCTATACTGCATCATAGTTGTTCACTGTTCGTGGTAGCCCCACCACGAAGTCCATGGTCACGTGTTCCCACTTCCATTCTGGAATGGTAAGTGGTTGCAAAAGTCCCGTCGGGTGCTGATGTTCCGCCTTGACTTGTTGGCAAGTAAGGCATCGACTCACGTACTCTGCGATGTCCCTCTTCATACCCGACCACCAGTAACTTTCCTTCAAGTCTCGGTACATTTTAGTACCTCCTATATGCATGCCATACGCCGAAGAATGAGCCTCCTCCAGTATAGACTTTTGGAGCTCCTCATTCCTTGGTATGCATACACGGCCTTTAAACAATAAAAGATCGTCATCACGTACCCGAAAGTTCTCAACAGGTCCCTCAAGGATCCGTTCGCGGATCTTCTGACATTCCTCGTCAGTGGCCTGACATCTACTGATCTCACTCAGTAATGTAGGCCTAACCTCGAATCTAGCAATGAGGACCCCACTCGTGGACACCTCCACTTGTGCCCTTAGTGAGCGTAGACACGTGAGTAACGTCCCCGATGTACTCTTTCTGCTCAGTGCATCGGCTACTACATTGGCCTTCCCGGGATGATAGTCGATGATCACGTCGTAGTCCTTGATCAACTCCATCCATCTCCTCTGTCTCATATTCAACTCTTTTTGAGTGAATACATACTTCAAGCTTTTATGATCGGTGAAAATGTGACACGTCTCCCCATAGAGATAATGCCGCCAAATCTTCAGTGCAAACACTACCGCTCCCAACTCTAGATCGTGGGTAGGGTAGTTTGCCTCGTGTTTCTTCAATTGCCTTGAAGCATAGGCAATCACCCGACCGTTTTGCATTAGAACACTTCCAAGCCCTTGGATGCTAGCGTCACTGTATATGTCGTACCCTATCCCTTGTGTGGGTAGAGCGAGGACTGGTGCTTCTGTAAGCCGTTTCTTTAGTTCGAGAAACCATTTCTCACAATTGTCGCCCCATATGAACTTGGCCCCTTTCTTTGTGAGCTTTGTCAACGGAGACGCCAATACAGAAAATTTTTCAACAAACTTACGATAATATCCTGCTAAGCCGAGGAAACTACGTATTTATTTCACGTTTTTGGGTCTCTCCCAATTCATAATGGCTTCTATCTTGGCTTTATCCACCGCAATGCCCGAACCTGACACGACATGCCCGAGGAACCCGATCTCTTTGAGCCAAAACTCGCATTTAGAGAATTTGGCAAAGAGTTGTTTTTCCCTTAGCCGTTCAAGTACAAGTCTCAAATGATCTTCATGATTCCCCTCACTCTTGGAGTATATCAAAATATCGTCAATGAATACTATCACGAATTGATCTAAGTATTCACTGAACACACGGTTCATCATGTCCATGAATGCCGCCGGGGCGTTGGTTAGCCCGAACAACATAACTAGGAACTCGAAATGACCATACCTTGTGCGGAATGCACTCTTCGGTAAGTCATCTTCCTTTATTTTCAGTTGGTGGTACCCCGACCTCAAGTCAATCTTCGAAAACACCGTCGCCCCTCGGAGCTGATCAAACAAGTCATCAATTCTAGGCAAGGGATACCTATTTTTGATTGTGACCTTGTTCAGTTGACGATAGTCAATTCACATACGAAGTGTTCCATCTTTCTTTTTCACGAAAAGGACCGGTGCTCCCCACGGAGAGTGACTCGGCCTTATGAAACCGTTATCCAATAGCTCTTGCAATTGGGTTTTCAACTCGTTAAGTTCAGCGGGTGCCATTCTGTATGGCGGTATAGAGATTGGTTTGGTGCCGGGTTCGACCTCGATCACGAACTCAATCTCCCTATCGGGTGGAAGTCCCGGCAAGTCTTTTGGGAAGACATCCGGATACTTGCACACAACTCTCACATCATTGATGTCTATCTCTTCTTTGGTTTTGTCCACCACATACGCTAGGTATGCGTGGCACCCCTTTCTCATCATATTCCTTGCTCTCACGGCGGATATGATACAACAGTTTGATTTGCCTCTATCTCCCTCGAAGCGTATGGTCAACCCTTCGCCGCCTTCGAGTTCAAGAACCTTAGTGTAGCAATCGACCCTATCATGATGTTCCTCAAGCCAATCCATTCCTAGAATTGCATCGAACTCGATCATACTCAGCGGTACGAAGTCACACGTCAAGGTTTGGCCCTCCACTTCCACCTCACACGATGGATAGTGGCTATCTCTTTCGATATCATCCCCTAAAGGCGTGGACACCAATAGGGTTTGAGTCATCGGTACAAGTGGTCCGTTGAATCCGCTGGCGAACGCCTCACTCACAAATGATCGTTGCGCCCCGGTATCAATAAGGATTCTTGCGTCTCTCCCGTTTATCTTTAGTGTTCCTACATTCATAAGTAATGTAAGACACACTATCTAATTAATAGGTTCGTTTCTTAAGTCGTAGAGTATGTTGGTTGTATTTTGGGTGGGGTCCGTTCGATACCCTTCCGAAATTTCCCGGTTTCTAACCTTTAGGAACGTTTTAGGACCAATCCAGGTGAAAGCCGGCCGCTTTTCACGAAAGCCGGCCGGTTTTCGACTGCGAGAACAATTCCAAGTATTTAATCACGAAAGCCGGGCGGCTTTTACGAAAGCCGGGCGGTTTTCGTCGCCGTAGTCTTTATTCAGGGAATGGTTTCGAAGCCGGCCGGTTTATACGAAACCCGGCCGGGTTTCAGTAGCGCAGGAATTCCTAGGCCCGTTGAAAGCCGGGCGGCTTTCGCCAAATCCGGGCGGCTTTCAGCTGCGAGAAAATTCCCAGGTCATGCATTTATGAAAGCCAGCCGGTCTTTACAAAAGCCGGCCGGTTTTTTGTTGCGAGGATTTTCCTGATTAAGTGTTGACGAAAGCCGGGCGGCTTTTGGTGGAAACCGGCCAGCATTCGTCGCCGCAGAATTTTCCCAATAATTCAAGACGAAAGCCGGGCGGCTTCCGTCAAATGCCGGGCGGCATTCGCCCAGGGCGGGGATTTTTCCTCCCCTTTTCCCAACAATCCCGACCAAACCGTCGGGGTTAATAATTTTACACCTTACAAACACTCCTATTGCATACAACGGAGTAATATCATGAGTTTAAGATCTTACCCGCCACGGAGTCCGGGTTAGCACGTGCGTCCGCCTCCGTCATCGCATAAACTCTAGCTTGAGTTCTTCCTTGATTCACGGACGACGCATTACTCGTGCTCGCTCCCCCTGGCCCACACTGGCATGAGATGCTCCGGCCCGGTTCCTACTTGCCGTGGTAGCGCCGCTTGGTCCTGACCCCTGGTTCCCACCAAGTTGAGGGCAGTTTGGCTTAATATGCCCTGTACTCCCGCATTGGTAGCACCGTGGTGGATCACGACACTTACCGGTGTGGTTCCTGTTGCAATTCCTGCACTTGGGCGTCGTTGGGGCTTGTGAGCCCGAGTAGTGCCCGCTCGTGGCCGGGTTTCCCTTGGATGGTGCTGCCGGTGCCCTGAACGATCCACCTCCCCCATGGTTCCCCTTCTTGTTGGGACCTTGGGGGCCATGGCTTTCCCACTTTCTTTTCTTAGCCTCTTCGGCATCTCTCTTCTTCCTCTCCTCCCATTGCTTTTCTCCTTTCAACCCTTGGGCGACCACTTGGCTGAAAGTCATGTTGGGCAATTGGGTTGCCCTGTCGCGTATCTCCAAATCCAAGGCCTCCCAAAAATGATTCACCATTCGGGTTTCATCACAAGCATACTCCAGTATGTGATCAGCAAGGTCTCTGAACTTGTTCTCAAGTTCTTTCACCGTCATGTTACCACCTTGGGTTAGGAGAGTGTATTCCCTCACCTTGGCGTTTACTTCGAAGTCAGAGTAGTACTGGGCAAAGAATTCTTGTCGGAAATCCTCCCATGTAACAGTGCCGCCATACTTACCCTTGGTTCCATCCCACCATTTGGATGCCAACCCTTCGAGTAACCTTACCGCGATTCTCAGTTTAAAATCGGGGGTGAGCTGCATGTCAAGGGCTGCCTCGTTCAGCCTCTTGATCCACTGTGCGGCAACCGAGATGTCTCCCGTCCCATCGAACGGTTTGCACCCTAAGTCCCTCGCCTCTTTGATGTATTTGGAGATCCTTATGGCTGGACCTCCATCGCCCCGACTTCCATGCGCTTCCACATGGGTTCTCGAATCGCAATAGCTCCTCCCTCTTGCAGCCCCGCCCGAAGGTTGCCCTGCACGGTGCCTTCGGCGTGCCCTCCTTTCTTCGCGCTCCCGATGATACTGTTGGAGCAGCGCTTCGATCCTGGCCAAGGAGCCACTTTCCTCCTCATCACTCACATCATCATCACTCCCTTCGTACGGCGTCTCAACTGGCTCAGTCCCCGGCTGGTAAGTTGAGTCCTCATAGGACCAATAGGTCTCACTCTCGGTATCAACGTGGCCATCGCTCACGGTTTGACGTTGGCCTCCACGGCCCCTTCCTCTTGATCCCCTAGAGGACCCCCGGCTACCACGCTCGGACCCACCCGGTGCACGGCCCAACGGGTTCCTTCTAGTGATCCTTCCAACTGGTTCCATTTCTGAAAGAAATTAGAATGAGTCATTAGACTCGTATCAAATGTCAAATGACGGACGGGTACTTAAAGACATCCTTCGGCTCAAATCACCGCCATACCAATTGTTAAGGGTACCATCTTAACAATTAGAGGCATTGCAACTCAAGTACCAAAAGTTCTATAAGTACAAAACTTATGCTCATGGTTTTTCAAATTCATTTTCAAAAATAAATTTTGAAGCTTCATTATGATGTTTACGGACTAAGGCTCTGATACCATTTAAATTGTCACGCCCAGGACCTACCCGGACACGTCAATAACCCGCCGTACAGTACGAATAGTCAACCGCAGTCCGACTCATCCATACTATACAAGGCGTCTTGAATACCATTCACACATAGTACATCCATAAACAAACATAATGTAAATCATTCATTTAAAACAGCGGAAACAACATTACAAGTGTACAAGCCACACTTGGCAAACATGGGTATACAAACCCCCGAAATGTATATTCAGAAAATAATATCCATGAGCATTATTCATATTGTTTTCAAAACAAGAACGGAAGAAGCACGAACCAAGTCTTCTTCTCAGAAACTTCCCGAAACAGCGGCTGATGGTAGCAACCTTCAAGTTCTACCTGAAACTGTGAGGTGGCCTCCCCCGTGAAGGGGAGGTCAGTACTTGGAAGCATTTGACAAGTACAATGACAACTATACTAAGTATAATCGAAGTTTAAAATCTCTGAGGCCCTCAATCTAGAGCATTATTACATTATAGTTAATCCGTCCATTTAGTATCAATTCATCATTTCTTACTACGGTCTAGAGCCCAGCTCATTATCACCGTTATCTACTACGGTCTAGAGCCCCGCTCATAATCACCGTCATCTACCACGGTCTAGAGCCCAGCTCATAATCACCGTCATCTACTACGGTCTAGAGCCCAGCTCATAATCACCGTCATCTACTACGGTCTAGAGCCCAGCTCATAATCACCGTGATCTGCATCGGTCCCGAGCCCGGCTCATGATCACCGATTCTTTATAATTCACATTCTTAGGATCTAATTCATCCATTTCTCAACTAACATTTCCAACTAATATTTCAATGCTAGTTATTCATTTATTTCAATATAATTCTTCCTTCATGCATGATTTGCCTTAATATCAAGTATCACTTTCATACCTTCATGGCTTCTCCTCATGGTATCAAGTATACTATCTCAAATGAAATTCATGGTTGGTACAACCATCATACACACATAATCATAACATCTAAACATACACAATTTATTCATAAATTTGTGTATCATGCATACTATACTTAAAATCAATAGTAGTTTTATTTAGGCATTAATAACCATTAACAACCCATCCACATCACATTTGTATTCACTTAGGAAATATCATGAAATTAACCCAAAGATTATATGTAACATAGTCGGTCATCCTCACCTTAATTAAGCTTAAGCGCGTTCTATGCTTCTCGATTGAACTTTGACTAATTCCGGCGAACTTTGACCAACTCCGGCGAACTTTGACCAACTCCGACGAAACTCCGGCGAAGCTCAAAAATACTTTAAATCAAGTTCCTAACAAGGTTTTATCATCACAAAACCCATATCAACACAAATAACCTATAAAAGGTTATTTTCCGGCAAACCGGTCGATTTGGCTTCTAAGTCCGTTTTTGGACTTAGAATCACTTTCCAACCCATTATTCCACACTTAAATCATGTAGAACAATACTAAAGGTCTTTCATATGATATATATCTTATATGCTAGAAGAAAAACAAAGGAAAAGTTATGATAAGGTCATTACCTTAATTTTCACACTTTTTCCTAGCTTTTTCCTTCTTTAACTTCCTCCCAACTTTCTTGTTTGAGCTCAACTCGAATTTTGATATGAAAAATGAAGTTGTAGAGGTTCTTTCCTCCTTTCCCTTGCTGCTGGCCGAACTAGTGAGGAGGGGGATGGGTAGGAATGCCCCTTTGTCTCCTTTTGGGCAATGAGTGAAAGAGAGGAGGACCACCATGATTTGTTTTGATGCCAAACATCTCAAATCAGTCCTCTCCCACCTCACCTCTCCTACCAGCCTGCTCAGGCCTTGAATAATGAGGCTAAATTCGTGGGTTGGCCCCCACCCATGTGGGAGGTCAACCCTTTTTGTCCAGAAGTGTACAATCGGTCCCGAAAGTTGTATTTTTCGGACTGTTTTAAGTATATTTTATTTTATCGGGTCAAATAAAATATAACACTTGTTCCGAATCCTTATGGGACCCTAGAATCAATATGCATTCCCCAACCTCAATTTAGAAGTCTCCGAAATCCCTTTTTGGGCTGTTATCTGATAAATTTGCCGATACCGATAATTTGGCCTTGTTTGACCAACCGGTCAACCCTGCGCCATTACTATGGACCAATTAGGATATCCACCACCATATACATATTTTCTAGGCCCAGATGAATCTAATAAGTGTTCCCGATAATATCGGGCGGTCCCCACTCCCGATGTGGGCCCCACGTGCATTTTACTATTCACGCGAAAAAATTTATACAAATTCACAACCTCGTAAATTCACAAAAATTTCATAGGGTTCAATAAATTATTCGCTTAAAGGTAAATACATTTGGGGACGATGTTACACCTGGTGCCGATGGAAGCGACAGTATGGGAACTGAGGGTTGATAGCATGTACCTCCGGGGGTGCGCGAGAATCGCGCTCAACAAGGCCCCTCTCCTCGGCAAAATCAAGGATGATGCTGACGGGGTGCGTCAATGGTGTCCGGGGGCGGTCCAGGAGAATGGGTTGTGCCCAAGTCTTGGGGCTGCTCTTGTAACCTCCCCCAGGCTTGGTTTGGCCTTGTCGAGGGCGGTCATCAGAGGGTCCTGAAGACTTGGGGTGATTCGGAGGAGCCCCCGGCCCCCGGTTGTTCTTATTGTCAGCCCTCGGGTGTTGCTGATCTGGGTGCTGATGGTATTTCTCCACCTCCTCGGCCTCAGCGTATCGGTCCCCCCCGCTGCAGGGCCCTTATGTAGTCGCGGGGGGGGGGGGGGGGGGGGGGTTCAATGATGAGGCTCCTTGAAAAGTTACCGGTGCGGAGGACGGTTTGTAGGAGGGCCAGGAGGGTCCCGTCGTCAGCACCGTCGACTTTGTCGGCCTCCGTTCTCCAGCGTTCCAGGAAGTCCCGAAGGGTCTCATCCCTCTTCTGGCGTATGGTTAGGAGGTGGGAGAAGTGCTTCCTCGTGCGATGCCTCCCGGCAAATTGTGTCAAGAATCGCTGGGCGAGTTCTTGCCACGAATCAATGCAGCCCTCGGGCAACCGGTTGAACCATTCGTATGCTGGCCCCTCTAAGGTGGAGAGGAACCAACGACACAAATATTCGTCCGACGCCCCTACCATCATCATGCTGTTCTGATATTTGCTGTAGTGTTCCTGGGGGTCCGTCTTCCCGTTGTAGAGTTGTATGTGTTGCCCTCGGTACTTTTCCGGGATCCGGGCCGCCAGTACCCTTGGGGTAAATGGCGTCCGGGTCCGGAGCTGGATGACGGGTTCCCCGGAGCCCTCGGCTACCTTCTTCTGTAATTCCTCCATTTTGGCCATCATGGCCTCGTATTTGAGGTCTGAATGAGGGGTGGAGGTGGCGGCGTGAGCTTTGTTGGCCTCCATTTCGTCAAGCCGGCGTTGGAGGGCCGCAATAATTTCGTCCCGAGGATCCTTCGGGAGGGTCTCCGCCCCCTGCGAACGAACCCGGGCCGAGTGGGCCTGGTTGATTTAGTGGCGAGCATCATCGGCATGAAGGGGTGCCTTGCCTTTGTCCCGAGGGGGACGCTCCTCGTCTGCCCTCGAGACAGACCCTCCGCTTTCCTGGGGCCTTTGGAGTGCTTTCCCTCCGAGGCGGTCTTGGATTCCTCGGCGGTCTGGCCCTCCTCCGAGCCGGTTGAGAGCGGAAGTGCGGGGCCTTTCTCTGTTGTCATTGTGGCGGTCCCGGGACTGAACTTCCTGGGAGGATGTATCTTGGGCCACTACCCCTTCGTCGTTCCTAACCCGAGGGGTGGGGTTTCCGAAGGGGTGTGGCAGAGGGGGAAGTATGATGTTCTCCCCAACCTGGGGTTGAGACGGAGCCAGGGTGCCGAAGGCACTCGGGTTCTGAGTGAGCGTTTGGATGAAGGCGGAGAGCGCCGATTGCACGTCGATGGTGAGAACCGGAGGGCTGACTTGGTCATCGCTCCGGTTTTTCTTCTTGGCCTCGATGCCGAGGCGGGCATCGGGGGCATTCTGTTGGATCTGAAGGCGTAGGTCGACAGCCGCCTGTTCCAGCCCAGCGATGACACCGCCCTCGGGAGCCCTGTGAGAGGCTTTGGGGGCGTTGACGTCGCCGAGGGCCAGGTTCTTGTCTTCTACGTTTTTGGAGTTGGCACGTGTTGTTCTCACCATTTTGGTAGAGGGCTAGTGTTTGGCGGAGGGGGAGGGTTTCTTACTCGATTGTTCGAGCTCTCAACGAGAGCACCAAATGATGGATAGTGTACCCGGGGGGTATATATCCGAGGGGTTATTGCAGAGAGTAACAAGAGAGAAGTCAGAGCAAGTAAATGTAGAGAGAGAAAGTATATTATAAGTGTGGAGCGTTTTCAGCGTGGTTACAAATGGGGAAATGGGGTGCTATTTATAGTAGCAATAAATGCCGGATAGGGACACGTGTCAAGCGCCCATTGGCCGAGAGGTCACCTCAACTGGTTGGCGTTGGCAGCCGCATGTGGCCGCATTTAATGTGGCTGTTGGATGGGACGTCTGTACAGGGTACGGTGATCTGTACGCATGTGAGGCGGATATCATGTCGGGAGAGGTGCCCTCGACTGCAGAGGACTAGCCGAGGGCTCTTAGTGCCGAGGACCCCTGAGTGCCGAGGGCTCCAGGTGCCGAGGGCTACTGTTTTCGCCATTTTCTCCCAGTCCCTCTGTTTGTTCGAAATATCCACGCTGTGATAGTTTGGAGCCTTCGGCCAGGGGGCCGAAGGCACCCCTGGTGCGTATTGCGGGCTGCTTGGTACTCTGGGCGCCGTGATTTGGGCCTGTTGGGCCTTCTGGGCCTGTTGGGCCTCCACTGGAGTAGTAGGAGTCTGTGGGCCGGGTGTTCCCGGGCCATATACTCCATCAAAGGGTATGGCGAGGAAAATCGTTGGGACGTCCGGCCGCCATGGAGGCTATTTCGTCCTTGGATTTGGTGTCGTCGGAATCCTCACTGGAGGAAGAAGAAGTGCTAGGGATGTCCTCCGCCTCAGCCCTGGTATTCGTCGCCGTTTCAGTAGAACCACCGGCAAACGGGACTGTGATGACGTCCACAATTGCGGCGTCACGGTCATCTCCATGAGAGGCCATCTCCGAATCAGAGGAATGCTCTTTGGGACTCATCTCGGTCGAAGCCAGAAATGGAGATAGAGAATCCGGAGTTGGGAAGTTACCTGAGCAAAGGAAGCAGGGAGAAAATTGCAGAGGAAACAACGAAGGCCAAGGAATTGCAGAATCGAAACCACGAATTGGGAAGTTAAAGGCTAATTTATAGCCTTGAAACCGTCGTGTCAAGAACCAATCAGAAAGCGACACGTCATAAGGAGCATTTAAGCTAAACACGTGTTTAATGAAAAGACTAAACGACGGTTATCATGATGAAGATGGGGAAATGAAGCGGCAGCCGTCAAATCATAGCATCGGGAACTGATTATTTCTGTACCCCGATCGCCATTCGGGGTATTATAACATTGATATACTTCCTAATGCACTCACTTCGTTCGAGACATCGGAAGTGGGGGACTTGTGTTGGGATATTGACCTAGAGGCCCAATACCCAGATCGAGAAGGCCCAAGATATTCGGCCCAAGCAACAGGCCCATCAATCTATGATGAATAGATCCAGTAAGAAGACATACCGAACGGAGTTCGGCCCAAATAAAGGTTGGCCCAGTAAGAAGACATACCGAACGAGGTTCGGGCTATATATCATACTTGGGCCAATTTGACAGCATCTTCAGTGCAGCCCAACATCCCGTTCGAGCAACGGCCAACCAGCAAGTGGCCAGGTGCAATTATTGCCAGACTATGACATCAGCAAGTGGAAGCATGGATGACCAAGTCGGTGGAACAACGGCCAATCAGCAAGAGGCAGCCCATGCTCTCCATTAGTATAAATAGAAGGTTTCAAGTCATTGTAAGGGTTAGCATTTCAATACTCAAGCTCTAGAATAGCATCATTTGCTCTTATTTCTTGTATTAAAGCATAGTTTCCGACTTACCGATCGGGAAATTCCTTGTAATCAGTTTGGTTAATTAATACAAGTGGGCTTTCGAGTTTTAGTTAGTTCAGATCTTATATTTTTTACACGCTTTGATTCTGGGCCATACCTGATATATCCAAAGTTCGTGTTGGCTTTCGGATCTACGAGTAAGATCAGTATAGAAAAGGCATCAGACCCGGGTAACCGTTTTTGTAATCTAAATTTACTAAAATGCCCCCAACTACCCTTCATTAAATGGTCTCCGGTAACATTTAGCCGGAATTGTGGCCGGAAGGACCACGGGTGGTTACGTGGAAAAGGTCAAGGACTACATTTGGTTAAATTGAAACTCAGGGGATTAATGTGGAAGTGGCGTAATAGTCATGAGACCAAAAGTGGAATTTTTTCGAAAATCAATCATTTTAATTTGAAGTGTCTTGATCAAGAACTCCTGGATGTGTGTTAAAATGTCTTGTTTCATTCTTGCCATCATACCCAAATATGGTGCTTTTGGAGTAGACCGGCATACCCAATTGGTGGAGTATATGGGTCCAGACCTCATGACCCACATACTCAGAAGGCTAAGAGGAGCACAATTGTCATTTAGTGGGCCCTCCGTCGGCCAGATGACACCCCATCGGTCGAAGAAGAGTCAACCCGGAATACGCTCCAGGAGTCAAGGAGAAGACTTGTCCTCTGTCGGCCAGTGCCCCTGTCGGCCGAGCGTCTCCGTCGGCCATGTCTCCATCGGCCGAGCGTCGCCGTCGGCCATGTCTCCATCGGCCGAGCGTCTTCGTCGGCCAGAAGGAACTTACAGAACTAGACTTCTAATGTAATCAGCCCAGTAGAGGCCCTATATTGTAATAGGCCCCCCAAGCCCAAGACTTAGGAGCCCAACCCACTTTTTCCTATAAATACTCCCCTTGGGAGAAGTTGTAAGGGTTCGAAAATCATTAATACAACTCACTTCTCTCTAGTTCTCCCTTCTCTCTAGATAATTAATCTTTCAAATGATGCTCTCATTGAGAATTAGAATATATCAAGTGAGATGTGTCGATCAATAATAGCTCTTGTAGATGAAGGGCATGATAATACACGTCGGCCCTTGCTGTGGCAACATGCCCCATCGGTTAAGGAGCAAAATGACACAAATGCTTAAGATTCTCAAAACAAATGACAGAAGGAAAAGGAGCAGGGGCTCAACGGCGTCCAAGTGCTCTTCCTCGACCAGGACTTCACCCCGACAAGATGGCTATGCACTACCTCGTCCACAACGGCCCCCACCTGCTCCGCCATTCCTCGACCAAACCTGGAGAGAGGGAAGGAAGCTGCAGTCATGTTCCACCTGAGCCAGGATAAACGAGAGAAACACTCAAGCCTGCAAATACCATGTCCCGTAGGTGAAGTCTCACACCGGCCAAAACAGGGTCACCTCCGTCCACCCAAAATCGGGGTCAATACGGACAGAACAACGGCCCTTCACCTCTGCCAACTCGCCCCAGCAGAAGGGTGCCCCTCGTCTGTACTGGTCCACCGGAAGTTTGGAACCGCCCCGGCCAAGACGGCCTCCGTCTCAGTGTTACACCTCGGCCAGGCAGTGCAGCCTCCCGGTTCCAGATGAATTGCCACCGCACCTCAGCCGACATGACACCTCATATTATCACCGGCCAAACAAGGGACCCCTCCCTGTAGTGGGGGCGCATCGGCGGCATGACCAGGTACCTCGGATAGACTGAAGGGAAGCCCTTCGTCTAGCAGCAGGTCCTCAACAATGGCATCCACCCTCCTCTAACAGAGGAACGACAGTTTCTTCGGCCAAGGAGAGCTCTTCAGCGCCTCTCGTCCACATTGGCACCACCATCCCACGGCGTCCCTCGGCCAAACCTGAACAGAGGAGGGGAAGTATCTCACCCCTCATCCTGGAATCAAGGGTGGCGCTCTCCGTCGGCTGCAGAGAGTCTACATCGATTCACCCTCGGCCCGGGTGTTCTAGATCAGAATCCCTCTGTCAGGGTGCTTTGTCAAAGAAACTCCATGGAGGGACACCTCGGTCAAAGAAGGACTTTCGGCTGGTCAGAAGATAGGAGCCCCTCCTCGATCCCAAAGCAGCATGGCCCATCAGCTGAACCTGTCAGCCCTGAGTAGGTGACGTCATAACGCCGATGACAGCGTAACGCCAGTTAAGAAGGCCATCCCTCGGCCAAAGGCTTGGCGTATCCCCTCGGCTAGACCTATTGGGAAGATCAGCAGACCCTTGTCCATCCCGTCATCATTGGTTACCATCGGCCCCGAATGGAGGATCCTTCGGCCAAGATGGGACCCTCGTCCATCAGTGCGTTTAGCGCCTGACCATGGACACTGCGGCAGAAACTCTTCCCACAATAATCCAGCGTGGACAACAGCTTCCGGCATCCCAGCGCCCCCTCATGCGGTAACAGCGGCGGAGGTCCCTACCATCTATCCATAGCCTTGCGGTCTCTATGTCAAGAGGAGAAAGGAGGATCTTCGCGCACCTTGAAAAGTGCGGGGCGCACCTATTTTACCTCAAGACCGGACAAATTTGTCCTACTTTGATTGTTAGGTACGTACTCGGTATCTTTTACAAATTTTAAAATAAAAGCTAAGGGCCCGTTTGGTAGCACGAAAATCGGCTGTTTTGGCTGATTTTGCTGAAATTTATGAAGTTCTGGCTGAAGTGACTGCATTGGCTGATTCTGCTGATACAAGAAAAAAATATTTTTAAAATATATTTTATTAATAAAATAAAGAAAAAATTATATGTAAAATAGCTAAAATGATCATCTACGGTAAATTCAGCCAATACAGCCAGAAAAATAACTTCAACCTTACTTTTTCGGCTTATTACACAATTCAGCGCGCGAAAGCAAAATTTACGTGTTTGGTAAAAAAGTTGGCTGATAAGCCTGTTAAGCCGAAAATGAGGGTTGCCAAACGGCCCGTAAGTTCCCCGTGCGTATACATGGCGAAGCACCATGCACCATTTGTTAATTTTTATTTCTCCTTTTTTAAAAATTGTTAATAATTTTTTGTATTTTTTAACCGGTTTTTATAAAATTTATATCAAAATTTTTTATTTTCATGATCTTTCAAATGAGACCAATATTGCCTATGAAATTTAAACATATTAACATTTGTGTGTAAAGATATGTAACTTTATGTGTTAAAATATGTAACTCACGTTCAGTCAAGCCAAATGCAACTCGTGTGTATAAATATGTAACTCTACGTGTAAAAATATGTAACTTTACGTATAAAAATATGTAACTTTACGTAAAAAATATGTAACTCGCGTTCAGACAGGTCAAATGCAACCCGTGTGTATAAATATGTAACTCGCGTGTATAAATATGTAACTTTAAGTGTAAAAATATGTAACTTTACGTGTAAAAATATGTAACTCGCGTTCAGGCAGGCCAAATGCAACTCGTGTGTATAAATATGTAACTTTACGTGTAAAAATATGTAACTTTACGTATAAAAATATGTAACTCACATGTATAAATACATAATACAATAAAAATGTTTATATACACAATTTTAAGATAAATTGTGATTTACACGATTATTTTTCTGTATTAAATTTAGTTCGATTTTCCTTATAATCTAATAATCATTTATATAATAGTTCCATAATTTGTTAAAATTACATAAGCAATATTGGTCTCATTTGATAGATCATGAAAAATAAAAAAATTGATATAAAATTTATAAAAATCGTATATCAATTAAAAAAGTTATTACAATTTTTAACAATAAAAAGAATAAAAAATAATTGAATCAAACCACTGCAGGCCCTTGCTGCGTCGTTTTGCAACCGGGCGCACCATCCTCATGGTGCGCCGGTTGCACGGTATAAATTGCCTAAGTTCCCAAGTCCCAACAACAACAAAATAAAAGATAAGTTTTCACATATCCTTAATTTTTGTCTCAATTTTTTCTTCTAAAAAAATCACTATCTTTAAATGTACTTCCTCCATTTTCAAATAAGTGCCAACATGTTGAATTTTTACACTATTCACATTTTTTACTTTGATTACATTTTATTAATGTATTAATAATTTAATTTTATAAAAATATAGTTAGATTTATCTCATCGTAAAAAGTTGTGTGTTGGCAAACGTGAAAAGTTGACTTTACACGTATTTATGAACGAAAATAGTATATATCATCACACACGCATTTATCTTAATTCATCTATCTCACTATCTTTATTTAATTTTATCTTTTTCTATTTCATTAAATTTTTCGCATACAATGTTCGACAATATTTGGATAGTTATATACTTTTTCATTCATCTTTATATAGAATATTGTTCTTATTCTGTATTTTTTAAAACATTGTTCGATACTAGATTTGATTTTTTTATTTTGAATAAACAACATCTTTAGAGCCCGTTTGGTACTATGTTTTTTCAGTTTATCAAGTGTATATATCAACTTTTAATCAAATACGTAACTTTTGATTTCACGCGCTGCTTGTATAATAATAATAACATAAAGTAAGATTGAAGTTACTCTTCTGATTATATTGGACTATTGGCTGAAATTACTGTTAATGATCATTTTAGCTTTTTTTTCTCATTTATTTATTTCTCTATTTTATTAATAAAGTATATTTTAAATATAATTTTTTTGTAAATCTGCAGAATCAGCCACTTCAACCAGAATATCATAAATTTCAGCAGAATAAGTCGATTCATCAGATTTCAGTGTTTCTCAACGGACTTTTAATACTAGTGAACTAACCCGTCTTCTATTTGTAAATGACATTTATAACGTTTTTAATTGCACTAATTTCGATCTCAAATTAGCCTAGGTGTAAACAAACCAAACCATATCAGAGTAGAACATATTAGATCGAACCTAATTGGACATGAACAATTTTAAAATGCAAATTTACTAGCCATTTATCACACTTAAATTGTCCTTATCAGGATAATTTTATTTTAAAATTTTTTATAGATGTATATTGGTATCATATTAAAAATCATAAAAAAATACTTAAGTTGATTTTTTTAGTGGAACATATGTTTTGTTAAAATAGGAACACACATGAAATGGTTATAATGTTTTACAAAAATAACAATTATTTGCTTGAAAACTACTGGATGGAGCATAAATTTTAAAATTGATTGGAATCCATACTGCATTGGCGTGAATGCGTGATCAAACTCGTATTAGCGTGAAGTTAGTTTGATTTGGGTTAAGGAAGCCCCTCACACAGAACATATGCAGTGGCAACCCAAGACCGGATTCTCCAAGGACCAGACCCAGTCCATCTTCTGCCAGCTGGATTCCCACAGCACACCAACTTCAGTCAAAAATTAGCTAAGTGCCCCAAACTTTTCTCCTACTTATTCATTAAATATGGAGCCAAATAGTTTGACTAGTATTATAATTGTCATTACCTTCTATCCGGACAAAATCCCCAAAGTGGTGAACCCGAGCTCTAGTCCACCAAACGTCTTTATTTGATGATTCAGATTATATTTAGGTCCATCGACCTACCCTAGTCACCTTTATTTGGTGATTCGGGCATCCAAAAATGAGAGCCGCTATCGGCCGCATACAACATTATGACTAAAAACGGTAAACGATACACCTCAATCTCAGAGACGCTAATCGCGTCACCCAAAAGCCGTTGCCATGAACAACGCACCCATTGTGTCCCGATTATTATTTTGTAAATTTAAGCAAAAGACACAGCACATCGTATCGACCCCTTAGAGCGAAACGCTCAGGCATGGCCAACGATGTCCCAAGACGTTGGGCCCGCAAACGGCCCAAGTCTTGAAATGGGAAGCTCACCGCGTCGTCCTCGCGCTAAATCGCATGACGACAGGCCTGAAATCATGGCTGAGGTGACAAAAATCCCAAAACTCGGGATTGGGAAACGGCAGCCGTCGGTAACCGACCAAAAGCTTTAGCCCGCGTCGTAAATAGACGATGGGACCTCCCCGAGATCATGGGACGATCCAGTAGGACTCCCTACCGACCAAGGAAATAGCAACCCCCTCGGCCGAAGCCTGAAAGAAGGATACCCGCTCCTCGCTCAAAGAAGTAGAGGAAGAAAATAAAAGACGGACAACCGAGGACCGTGCACTCGCCGGCCTCGAGCGAAATCCCCATAAATGAAAAAAGGGACAGCCGAGGACCGTGCACTCACCGGCCTCGGGTGAAATCCCCACAAATCAAAAGAGGGAAGTCGAGGACCACGCACTCGCCGGCTTCAAGCGATAAAAATAAAATCCCCACAAATCAAGCCACATATTTGGCTAAGTACATATCAAGCAAATACTATGCATTATGGACGAAGCAAGACCATACATGTGGATCAGACGAGTGCCCAGCGCCGTCCCTCATCTTAAGACGAGCGCCCAACACCGTCCCTCATCTTTAGACAGGCGCCAATGCCTTGTCCTTAAGCAAAGGACAGGCTTCATCAGCGCCGTCCCTCATCTTCAGACGATCACCCAACGCCATCCTTCATCATAGGACCGGCTTCGCCGTCCTTCATCATAGGACCGACTCCGCCGTCCCTCATCTTCAGACAAGCGTCCAAACGTCGTCCTTCATTTTCAAACGGGCTCATCGGCACCGTCATCCTCAGAGGACAGGCGCCTGGCGTCGCCCTTCATCTTCAGATGACCAGATTCATCAGCGCCGTCGTCCTCAGATAACGGCAGACCCCTCCGTCTCAACGTGATCCTTCATCTCAAGACCGGCCTCCTCAGCGCTGAGCGTCTTGAGCTAGAGAGCGGGCTCGCCATTCTCTTCCTGCATGACGACCATCGCCTTCATGCGACGAGCGGCTTCATCAGCATCCTCATCCTCAGATCACGGCAGACCCCTCAGTCTCAACGTGATCCTTCATCTCAAGGTCGGCCTCCTCAGTGCCGAGCGTCTTGAGCTAGCGAGCGGGCTCACCATTCCCTTCCTGGATGGCGACCCTCACCTTCATGAGATGAACGTCCTCCTCATCGCCATCATCCTCAAAATGAAGGGCATTCATCATCCTCAAAATGAACGGCCCATCGGCCTCAGCGTGATCATCTATCTCAAGACCGGCTTCCTCAACGCCGAGAGTCTTGAGCTTGTATGACGATAAACTTCATCATCGCCGTCGTCCTCAGATCACGAACGGCTCCTCAGCCTTGACTTGATCCTTTATCTCAAGGCCGGACTCCTCAGTGCCAAGAGCCTTGAGCTTACACAACGAAGTGCTTCATCAACGCCTTCGCCATCAAAGGACGAGCGCCCCAACGCCATCTTGAAACCAGGGTAAGAGCCTGGTCCTCACATGACGTACGGCTTCATCAAATCCATCATCATCAAGGGACGTACGACTAGTGTCGTCCTTCATCTTCAGACGACCGGCTTCATCAGCGCCGCCATCATCAAGGACAAGCGTCCAACGCCGCCCCTCATCTTCAGACCGACGTCAAAGCCTGGTCCTTCGTATGATGCACGGCTTCATCAACGCCATCGTCATCAAGGGACGTGCGTCCATCGCCGCCCTTCATCTTCAAGCCAGGGTCAGAGCCTGGTCCTTCATATGACGAACGGCTGGATCAACGCCGTCGTCATCAAAGGATGCACATCCAGTATCGTCTCTCATATGATGAACGGCTTCACCAGCACCATCGTCATCAAGGGACGTGTGTCCAACGCCGTCCTTCATCTTTAGGACCACGTCAAAACTTGGTCCTTCACTTGACGCATGACTTCATCAAACGTCAGCGTCGTCAAAAGACGAGCGTCCAACGCCGTCCTTCATTTTCAGACAGCTCATCAGTGTCGTCCTCATCTTCAGACCACCGTCAAAGCCCGATCCTTCATACGACGTGTGGTTTCATCAACGCCGTCATCATCAAGGGACGTGCGTCCAGCGTCGCCTTTATCTTCAAACCAGGGTCAGAGCTTGGTCCTTCACATGATGAACAACTTCATCAACACCGTCGTGATCATAGGACGTGCGTCCAGCGCCATCCAACTCTAGGCCAGCATTAAAGCCAAGTCTTTCATGTGACGAACGGCTTCACCAGCACTGTCGTCATCAGGGGACGGGCGTCCAATGTTGTCCTTCATCTTCAGGCATCCAACGCCATCCTTCATCAAAGGACGAGCATCATCAACGACGTCCTTCATCTTTAGGACAACTTCAAAACTTGGTCCTTCATATGACGATCGACTTCATCAGCGCCGTTGTCATCAGGGGACGAGCGTGCAGCGCTGTCCATCTTCAGATGAGCGCCCAACGCCATCCTCATCAGTGCCGTCCTCATCTCTAGAAGAGCAACCAGCGTCGCCCTTCATCTTCAGACGACCGGTTTCATCAGCACCGTTGTCCTCAGATCACGGCAGACCCCTCGGTCTCAACGTGATCCTTCATCTCAAGACCGGCCTCCTCAGCGCCGAGCGTCTTGAGCTAGTGATCGGGCTCACCATTACCTTCATGGATGGCGACCCTCACCTTCATACGAAGAGCGGCTTCATTACCGCCGTCGTCCTCAAATCACGACAGACCCCTCGGTCTCAACGTGATCCTTCATCTCGAGATCGGCCTCCTCAACACCGAGCGTCTTGAGATAGCGAGTGGGCTGGCCATTCCCTTCCTGGATGGAGACCATCGTCTTCATACGACGAGCAGCTTCATCAGCGTCGTTGTCCTCAGATCACGGCAGACCCCTCGGTCTCAATGTGATCCTTCATCTCAAGACTGGCCTCCTCAGCACCGAGCGTCTTGAGCTTGCAAGCGGGCTCGCCATTCCCTTCCTGGATGGAGACCCTCGCCTTCATATAGCGAGCGGCTTCATCAGCGCCGTCGTCCTCAGATCACGGCAGACCCCTCGGTCTCAACGTGATCCTTCATCTCAAGACCGGCCTCCTCAGCGCCGAGTGTCTTGAGCTAGCGAGCGGGCGCGCCATTCCCTTCCTGGATGGCGACCCTCGCCTTCATAAGACGAGCGGCTTCATCAGCGTTGTCGTCCTCAGATCACGGCAGACCCCTCGGTCTCAACGTGATCCTTCATCTCAAGACTGGCCTCCTCAGCGTCGAGCGTCTTGAGCTAGCGAGCGGGCTCGCCATTCCCTTCCTGGATGGCGACCCTCGCCTTCATACGACGAGCGGCTTCATCAGCGCCGTCGTCCTCAGATCACGGCAAACTCCTCGGTCTCAATGTGATCCTTCATCTCAAGACCGGCCTTCTCAGCGCCGAGCGTCTTGAGCTAGCGAGCGGGTTCGCCATTCCCTTCCTGGATGGAGACCCTCACCTTCATACGACGAGCGGCTTCATCAGCATCCTCATCCTCAGATCACGGCAGACCCCTCGGTCTCAACGTGATCCTTCATCCCAAGACCAGCCTCCTCAGCGCCGCACGTCTTGAGCCAGCGAGCGGACTCGCCATTCCATTCCTGGATGGCGACCCTCGCCTTCATGCGACGAATGGCTAATCCCCACTGTCGTCCTCATGTCCAGATAGACGTCCACCGCCTCGTCCTCAGATTCAGACAGGCATCCATCGCCTCGTCCTCATATTCGGACCGACTCATCAGAGCCGTCGTCCTCACCACCAGGCGGGCGTCCCCTCAGCAGACGGACACCACTGCAGCTCCACACCCAGGCCGGAGGGTTCACCCCCTTGGAGTTCATTTTGGGGAATCCAGTGTGCTCTTTTTCCCTCATTAGGATTTTTTCCCACAAGGTTTTTCCTAATGAGGTTTTTAACGAGGCATCGCCCCATTGTGAATCAAAAGGTGTCGACCCTCGGCCCCCTATTTGAAGACGTGCATTGCTTATTCCACTTCACCTCACTATATGAGCCTCGAGGAGTGGGGGACTGGGGGACTATATCGGCCTCCACATACATGAAAACATCCAGAAAGCAACAACAAGCAAGGACTACCAAGTGGTACCTCCGTCGGCCATGTCTCCATCGGCCAGAGGAAGGTCTGGGGGACTATATCGGCCTTCAGCACAAAGATAAACCACTTCAAAAATGCAACAAACACAAGCCCATGACAATGGTACCTCAACGTCTAACAGCCATGTAGTCACCCTTCGGCCAAGCCGAAGCGCAAAGCAGGACACACATCGTCCTCAATGTCAAGGACACACATCGTCCTAAAGATCAAGGGCACGTATCGTCCTCGAAGTCAAGGACACTCCCTGTCCTCAAGGCTAATGGCACACAATGTCTCCGGGACAACGACATTCATCGTCCATATCACGAACAAAACAAATGTGCCACGAACGTCCGCAACTGTACGATCCATCAGCCAAAGTCCAAAGCACAAAGCCATGGACGTCCTCAACCATGTGATCCACCGTCAGTCAGAATGACAAGGACACCACAGACGTCCACCCTCGGCCAAGCCAAAGCGCAGAGCAGGACTTTCTTCATCCACAAATCCAACGACAGCCAAAGAGAGGTCATATCACCTTCACGGCTGAGACCGCGCATCGTCCTAGAAATGAAGGACATCCATCGTCCTCGAAATGAAGGACATTCATCGTCCTTGAAATGAAGGGCATTCATCGTCCTCGAAATGAAGGGCATTCATCGTCCTCAAAATGAAGGACATTCATCGTCCTCGAAATGAAGGGCATTCATTGCCCTCGAAATGAAGGACAAGGCTGCCAACAATTATGGCACCGCCTCGGCCAGGAACACTAGAACTCCCAGGTAACCCTCCGTCGACCAAAGCGTCAGAACAACAAGGATCTACTCCCTTTCACTTCGTCTGCATCTCAGCTCAGAGAGTGGGGGACTCCTGATGGAGTATATGGGTCCAGACCCCATGACCCACATACTTAGAAGGCTAAGAGGAGCACAACTGTCATCCAGTGAGCCCTCTGTCGGCCAGATGGCACCCCATCGGCCGAAGAAGAGTCAACCCGAAATACGCTCCAGGAGCCAAGGAGAAGACTTGTCCTCCGTCGGCCAGTGCCCCCGTCGGCCGAGCGTCTCCGTCGGCCATGTCTCCATCGGCCGAGCGTCTCCGTCGACCGAGCGTCTCTGTCAGCCAGAAAGAACTTACAGAACTAGACTTCTAATGTAATAAGCCCAGTAGAGGCTCTATATTGTAATGGGCCTCCCAAGCCCAAGACTTAGGAGCCCAACCCACTTTTTTCCTATAAATACTCCCCTTGGGAGAAGTTGTAGGGGTTCAGAAATCATTAATACAACCCACTTCTCTCTCTAGCTCTCCCTTCTCTCTAGATAATTAATCTATCACCAATCTTTTTTTTGAAAACTTTTTATCCATGCCTTATCAAATCTTACAGTGACGTAGGAGCTAAATGTAACCGTTGATTTAGGTAAGCTAGTGACCTAACCTGAAGTCACTTCATTATCCTCACCTCCAAACCATCCCACTCGAGTAACAAAAATGATGTTTGTACCCACTCTTATACACACTTTTGTACCCACCTATGTTTGTGAAAGTTTTCTTTTTTGTCTGTGAACCGGGCTCACAGACAAAAAAAGCTTCACAAACATGATGGGTATAAGGTGGGTATAAGGGTAGGTACATCAAGAATTGTTTCTCAACTAATCCCTCTTAATGAGCACCAATCATCCCTCATTTTTTCTTTGAAAAAGGCACCAAATGGGTATGCACACTCTTGCCTGGAAGCCTCCATGAATTACATGTGTTGTTACGAATAGTTACCAAATGCACTCCAAGAATTATCTCCTACAAGTGTTGAAAAAAGTCCAAGCTCATAACTCTAGGTCTCAAAGACATGCAGAAAACATCATTAATATAAGTAACAAAAATCTTATGAGAAATTAAAGTAACATTGACCGAAGGGGAAGAATAGAGCAGTATGGAAACTTTTGTGTAGACTTTATTTATCGAGTCTTTTCCGTTTGGTCCTTACTTTGATCAATAATATTCCTACATCATAAAAACCCCATCAAGTAACAAAATTCAATGGGGAATGTTGAAACTAATTCAACACGAAAAAGTAAATAAATGTATAAAAACTATATGAGCACTGGATTTTTACGTGGAAACACAAAAGAGTGAAAACCACGAGCCTTTTCAGGCTAATGTCCAAGTCACTATCTTTTTATTAATCTCTCTTCACCATTTACATTGTACAAGTACGAGGCTCAAGTAGCCATCAATGGAGTTGGAAGCTTTCTAGAGAGAAGGGGTGGAGAAGAGGAGAAACATCCAAATACGGAGTAGCCATCGGTTTTTCAAAAACAGATTGTTCTTTCATGCAGACACAGAATTAGACTCACTTGCTGGAGGGAAAATTGATGCATAGCCATCAGACAAAGGAATTTCCCGAGTCTTATAACTAGCATTCAGTTGAGTGTAGTTAAATGAGATCTCAGTCTTAGAATTAGTGGGTAGAACTTTAAGAGTAGGAAAAAGCGTAAATTGCCAAATGGAGGAATAAGTAAGCTTGATAACTTTTCTCACACATAAACTTCTTGGAAAGTTTTGAGCATATATATATATATATATATATATATATATATATATATATATATATATATATATATATATATATATATATATATATACATATACATACAGATAAGAAATCAAATACTAACCTACAAACTCAATAATATGCATCTCTTTAAACTTCAATATGCAGTAAAAATAATGTAAAGATGCAGGGGTGGGGTCACATACAAACGAGTCCTCCCATTCAAATCATCTTTACATTATTTGTATTGCACATTAAAGTTCAAAGTGTTTCATATTATTCAAGCCATAAAATAAGAGTTTCATATTTACATTATTTGTATTGCATATTGAAATTCAAAGAGTACATCTTTACTTTATTTGTACTGCATATTGAAGTTCAAAGTGTTGCATATTATTGAGTTTGTAGGTTAGTAAGTTAAGCATGGTTTGTATGTGATCTCACCCCTATATATACATACATACAAACACACAAATATATATATATATATATATACATATGTGTGTGTGTGTGTGTATACATACATATATACACACACATATATATATATGTGTGTGTGTGTGTATATATATATATACATATATATATATATATGTATGTATGTATATACACACATATATACACATATGTATGTTCCTCATCAAGTCTACTTTATCCATACCAAATTTCAGCTCAAAATTCGATCAGGAAGGCAGTCAAATAATTCGTATGTTATATATATATCTATATATATATGTTAGAATATTATTTTATTGTGTTCAAATTAATTATAATTTAATTAATGAGTCTTTGTATTTTAATTAGATTAGCTGAGAGACAATTAGACCCATTTAATCTAGCTCTAATAAGCCCACACGCCTAAGCTGTTTGTTTCCTAATTAGAATAGGTAGTTCGGATATCTCTCCTATAAATATAGGTTGAGATGGCCGAATCTGCTCTCTAAGTCTCTACACATTCTATTCTGCATATTATTCTCTGTGGAGCCAGTAGATTAGAATTCTCTCTCAAGCTTAATCGTTCGAGTACCATGTATTGTTCTTCATCGAATCATCATTATGAATACACGTTATAAGTTGATGTTGAATTTCTCTTCCACTGTTTAAATTCTTATCAATATTCTTAGATTATTCGACTGTTGTATCTGGGCATATCTCACACAATTGGTATCAGAGCCTCGGCGCACTTCTGTTCTTAAGAATCCTCGAATTTTTCTGGAATTAATGTTATCAAGATCATAATTTTTGGTCAGATTAATTGTTAGATTTGTTATTGGAAACATACTATTTTAGAAGGCAACTGGAACTTGGAAAGCTACGGAAGAAGTATCCCAGTGAGATTTGAGTTACCATAATCTCGCATATCCGAAATCTTTAAGATTTCGCATATCCGAAATCTTTAGCTGCTCCAAGATCTTAAAATTAACAGGTCATCCGAAATTGCATCTGAGTTTCTAAATTCGGAAACCCAAAATCTCCCTTTCCGAAATTACAATCTCGGACACCCGAAATCTTTTTCCGAAATTACAATCTCGGACGCCCGAAATCTTTTTCCGAAATTACAATCTCGGACGCCCGAAATCTCTTTCCAAAAATACAATCTCGGGACGCCCGAAATCCTGATCCAAGTTTCTAATTTCATCCGAAATCTTCTTCCGAGATCTTCTTAAAGCAGTACCGAAGTTTTAATTTTATCAGAACAGTTCTCGCCTTTAAGATCAACAACAGTCATGGAAGCTTACACACTTGGAAGTGATTCAAGATCTCCTCTGCTTAGGAGATGAGAATTTGCTGTCTGGAAAGTCAGATTCTTGAATTTTATCAGAAGCAGGGAAAACGGAAAGAATATTCTTAAATCTCTAGAAGAAGGACCCACCGAGGTATGGGTTGTTGTTCCTGAAAATACCACATTTGACCCTCCCACTCCTGCACAAAGAAATCTGAAAAGAGAGGAAGACTACACTGAAGAAGAAAAACTCAGAGCCAAAGCCGATCTTCTTGCTGTCACTTATCTGCTTCAAGCCATCCCAAATGATCTGTTTATGCAAATCGATAGTCTTACCACTGCTAAAGACTTATGGGATGAGATTCATCAGATCATGCAAGGCACCGATGTTGAAATCATATCCAAAAGAGCTCACACATTGACTGCATATGACTCCTTTACTGCTAGATCTGATGAAGAACTGGAAGACAAATATCAACGCTTTCTGATGGTCCTTAACGAGATGAAAAAGATCAACATTCGGAAAACCAATATGGAAGTCAACCTTCGCTTCCTGAGATCTCTCAAACCCGAATGGAAGAAAACCGCCAAACGAATCAGACAAAATAAAGACCTAGATGAGCTAACAATTCACAATCTTTACGAATGTCTAGGAGAATTCTCTGAGGATATACGCGAAAAAGTCAACTCTTCAAAAGGAAAGAACATCGTTGATACACTTGCTCTCATATCAACTGAAAAGAAAAAGAAAGAAAAAATTGCCAAAATTTCCTTTAAAGTTGATTCATCTGATGATGAGAAGAACATGTCTAATTCTGACCCTGAGATCAATGAACTAAAGAAGGAGCTAGCCTTGTTAACAACCATGACAAGAAAGATAAACAAGAAGTTCACAAGATCCAGAAATCCAACCACTAATAACAAGCAAAGAACTTCTTCTTCAAACTATCCTGACAAGGCTAGCAGACCATCAGATAAAGCTGTGAGTAGTGATTCAATGAAGTGCTTCAAATGCGGGAAACCTAGTCACTTTGCCAAGGAGTGCTGATCTGCCAAGAAAAAGGACTTCAACTACTACATGCAAAAAGCTCAATTGGCCAAGCAAAGAGAGAAAGGAGTGGTCCTCATGGTTGAACACGACAGCTGGCTTGAGGATACTGATGAAAGTGAGCAAGAGAATCTGGCATTAATGGCGAAAGTGACAAACTCTGAAAGTGACAGTGACAACTCTGAAGAAGAATTCAATACCTCCTCATCTGCTGAGAATGAGGTAAGTAATCTAAACTCTAGTATTTCCAAACAATGTGAAAAGATAACTGAACTCATCTCTTCTCTAAAAAGAGAGAAAAACAAAGTTAAGAAACTTGAAGACAGACACATCAATAACACATCAAAATGTTCGCTCAAAAGATTCACACGATAGGGTCTCACACTATGGTTGAAGGAGCACATCAAAATGTTCGCTTAAAAGATTCACACGATAGGGTCTCACACTTAGAGTTAAAAGTAAGTAAATTTAAGAAATTTGTCTCTGACCTAACCAAGGAACGAGATGACTTTAAACGAGAACGTTCTGAAGCTGTTACTATATTTGACATGATTTACAATGAACGCAGTCATCTTTATGCTAAAATTAAGGAGTTAGAAGACACTTAAGCTAAGAGAGGACAATCTGAACAAACTGTCTTTTTGCTCAACAATAATCCTAGAGACACCAAGTTTTACAATCCAAAATCAGGTCTTGGTTTTAATAACCCTGAAAATTTGAAAAAGGTTAAACGCCCCCAATTGTATGACATCAAATATATGAATCTGGGGCTAACCAAACTTATGAAATTTACTGGTGAAGCTGAAACAATTGAGGAAGAGGAAGAGAAAAGGAAAACTAGGACTAAAGGTGAAGTTAATTACGATTACACTGCTTTAAATAACAGCTATGCTACTAGAGAAATTCCTTTATCTGATGACTACAAAACTTTCTTTCCTCCCGAGAATCAATCTGAATCAACGGAGAAAGAAGCATCTACTTCAAATGTTTCTGTTCCGCACATACCACCATTAATTAAGAAAATTGCTGATCTTCACAATGCTTTTGAAAAAGAACGGGAAATTTTTAAACTTGAAAACGAAGATCTTTTAAAGAAAATTGCTAAGCTAATAGATGATTCCTCTCAGGGCACTAAAACTCCTGAAACTTCTTCTTCTGATGAGACTAATAAGAAAAACCATTTTGAAAAGAAAAGAAACTCATCATCTGCTCCAAACACAGGGAAAGCGTTTTCTAAATCAAGTGCAGGAAGAATGACCTGGATTCCCAAGACAGCAATGAAGAAGGATACAAGACAAGAGCATTCAAAGAAGATCTCCAAAATCTTTAATTTTGTGGAAAAGTCTTGTAATAGATTTAGAAATTGTTTTCGTTCTAGTTCCTCTGCTAGTTCCTCTAGTTGTGTTTCAGACAATTCTTCTAAGTTTGCTTCTACTTCTTATTCTAAAATTGATTCCCATTCAAGTGATGTTTTTAAGCATGAAAATTTAAATTCCCCTTTCTCCAAAAGTGACATGTGTGATATGAATGGTTTAAATCAATGTGTTACTTTCTCTTCCTGTGGAGGTGCTTATATACACTATCCTTTAAAGGTGCATTCGGTTAAACACTTCAAAAGATTGACAAGAGAGAAAGTTTTCACAAGTCATAAACAATCTCAAACACAGTTCCAGAACTCAAGTGAAAAATTCCAAAAGATCAAACAAGTCTGGGTTCCTAAACAAAAACTAACCACTTCTGATTCGAATCTTTCTTCACATCAAAAGGATGGACCCGTCCTTAAATGGGTACCTAAGGCTGCTTAATTTTGCAGGTTAGTCATGTGTGGTACTTAGATTCAGGTTGCTCCACACACATGACTGGGAAGAAAGAGCTGTTGAGCAACTACGTTGATAAGTTTGGAGGGAAAGTTAGATTTGGAAACAGTGACTCTGCTCTTATCCTCGGATTTGGAGATATCTGCAACAGCAGGGTCACTATCAAAGACGTTTCTTATGTTACCGGTTTGACACACAACTTGTTTAACATTGGTCAATTTTGTGACAAGGGCATGAAAGTCATATTCCAAGCTAACAAGTGTTGTGTGAAGGATGATCAGGGGGTCACCATTCTGAGGTGTAGATGCAAATATGGTCTCTACACCATTGTGCTGAAAACTTTGTTTTTCAATATAGACGTCTGCCTGCTGTCAAGAGCGTCCTCTGAACTCAACCAACTGTGGCATAAGAGGATGTCTCATCTGAACTACCGTGATCTGCATACATTGTCATCGAAGAAGCTTGTTAATGGTCTGCCAGCATTGTAGAGTAAACGTGATCATCTGTGTGATTCTTGCGCACTTGGAAAAATGAAAATAGCTTCTCAATGGCGAAAATGACAACATCTACTACTCACCCTCTTGAATTGCTTCACATGGATCTTTGTGGGCCCATGCGTACACAAAGTATCAATGGGAAGAAATATGTCCTGGTAATAGTAGATGACTATTCAAGATACATGTGGATCCGGTTCTTACGCTCCAAAGATGAGACAGCAGACATCATCACTTTCATCCGTACAACACAGAATCTTCTGCAGGCAACAATTCTTTTCATACGATCTGACAACGGCACGGAGTTCAAGAACCAGGAACTGAGTGAATTCTATGATACTCAAGGCATCATTCAGCAATTCTCTGCAGCAAAGATCCCACAGAAGAATGGGGTAGTTGAAAGAAAGAATAGAACTCTTGTTGAAGCTGCAAGAACCATGCTGATCCATCCCAAACTTCCACATTCTCTCTGGGCTGAAGCTATCAATACTGCTTGCTTCACTCAGAACAGGACCTCTATTCACAAAAGGTTTGGAAAGACACCATATGAGCTGATCAACCGCCGAATTCCAAGTGTTTCTTTTCTAAGAGTTTTTGGATGCAAATGCTTCATCATAAATGATAGGGAAGAACGAGGTAAGTTTGATCCAAAAGCAATAGAAAGCGTGTTCATTGGCTATTCTTCGTCATCCAAAGCTTACAGAGTGTACATCAGAGACAAAAAGAAGGTCATTGAAAGCATCAATGTGACCTTTGACGAGAAAGAAGAACATGCTTCTGGACACATCAGTTCAGAACCCGATATCACTGGTGTTCTAGCACCACTACCCGCCTCATCTCCCTCACCTGATTCCAACTCAGTGGATATTGACCATCTGTTTGACCAAATTTACGAGAATCCACAACCACACGATCCATCTCCTCCACCCTCTACTACAATATCTACAGCTGCAACTCCTACACCCGCATAAACTTCATCAACTTCTGCAACCACAGCTGAGATTGAAAGTTCAACACCTTCGCCCACTGATCCTTCATCTTCATCTGTTCCTCATGTTGATAACCCTTATGTTGATCAACAACCCAACAATAATGCTCAGCCACTCCCTCATGTTAGAAAATGGACACGTGCTCATCCACCTGATCTCATACTTGGAAATCCTTGAAGTGGAGTATGCACATGATCTGCTACCGAGAATGAATGTCTGTTTTCTTGTTTTCTTAGTCAAACTGAGCCTACTCATGTCACCGAAGCGTTAGCTGATCCTGATTAGATAATCGCCATGCAAGAAGAAATCAATCAGTTTGAGAGACTGAAAGTCTGGTCACTTGTGCCTCGCCCCCTGGAAAATCAATCATAGGCACTAAGTGGATATTTAAGAACAAGAAGGATGAAGACGGGATTGTGATTCGCAACAAGACCAGATTAGTTGCAAAAGGCTACAATCAACAAAAAGGTATCGATTACAATGAGACGATCGCTCTAGTTGCACGCATTGAAGCCATTCGACCGTTCATGGCTTATGCGACACACAAGAACTTCACCATCTATCAAATGGACGTCAAAACAGCATTCTTGAACGGGATCTTGAAAGAAGAAGTTTATGTGGATCAACCAGAAGGCTTCATCAGTAAGAAATATCCAGATCATGTTTATCGTCTGGATAAAGCTTTGTATGGACTCAAACAAGCCCCGAGAGCTTGGTATGAGGAACTGTCTGATTTCCTGGTTGACTCTGGCTTTTCAAAAGGAACAATTGATACTACTCTCTTTATCAAGAGTCATGGGTCTGACATCATATTGGTTCAGATCTATGTTGACGACATCATTTTTGGTTCCACTGATCCGTCACTATGCACTGCGTTTGGAAGTCTGATGAAATCTAAGTTCGAAATGAGCATGATGGACGAAATGAATTTCTTTCTTAGACTAAAAGTTAAACAATTGCCCGATGGAATTTTCATTCATCAGTCCAAGTACATTCATGATTTGCTTAAGAGATACGGTCAAGAGAACAGCACCCCTGTGAAAACCCCGATGACTCCTGCCTGTAAACTTGATACTGATCCATCGTGAAAGCCTGTTGATGTTACCTCTTATAGGGGAATGATTGGTTCTTTGCTGTATCTGACCTCGAGCCTACCTGATATTATGTTTGCTACTTGTCTCTGTGCTCACTTTCAAGCAAATCCAAAGGAATCCCATTTGCTTGTTGTGAAAAGAATTCTTCATTATCTGAAAGGAACTCCTAATCTAGAACTCTGGTATCCTAAGGAGACTGCATTTGATCTAATTGCATTCACTGACGCGAATTTCGCTGGATGTAAAATGGATAGAAAGAGTACTTTTGGCAGTGCTCAATTTCTTGGAGAAAAGCTGGTCCGTTGGTTCTCAAAGAAGCAAAATTGTGTGTCCACATCTACGGCAGAAGCTGAATATGTTGCTGCTGCTAGTTGCTGTTCACAAGTACTATGGATGAGGACTCAACTACGTGACTTTGGATTCTTCTTTGACCACATTCCGATTTACAGTGACTCAAAAAGTGCGATTGCTATCTCATGCAACCCGGTTCATCATTCTCGCACTAAGCACATTGACCTGAGATTCCACTTCATCAAAGATCATATTGAAAAAGGTCATGTAGACCTATACTTTGTGTGCACTGAGCTTCAGTTGGCTGATCTATTCACAAAAGCTCTGGACGAGAAAATATTTCAGTTCCTTGTCTCTAAACTGGGAATGCTGAATTTGGAATTTTAAATCATGCACAAGTATAGGGGGAGTTTTTCATCTTCTTTTTTTGCTTTATCGTGTCAGTTTTTAATTTTATTGAGTCAGTTTCTTGGTCTGTCAGTCTATTTCCCTAAAGTGTGCAAACATTGAGGGGGAGCAAAATTAGTCTGGTCTGAGTGCTACAATTGAGGGGGAGTAATTTAATTTCTTTTAGTATCCGCAATTTTTTTCCAAAAATAGAAAATTACAAAAATATTTTTCTCTTTTATTTTGAGTCAGTCTAGGAATTTTAGTCAATTGATTTGAGTCAGTTACCAAAAAAAATCCGAAAAAGCCAAAAAGATTTTACTTTCTTATTTCTCGCGGGTACTTAAGATCGAAAATAGTTAAAAATTTTATTTACTTTCTCACGCTCCATCTTTCTAAAAGCACTCAAGAGTTTTGTTCATAAACGTCTCTCATCTTGACCATCTTCATTCGAGTTCTTCATCGATCATCTTCTTTAAGGTGATTATTCTTCATTTTAAAACCTTGCATGTTTGTATTCATGGGTGTGTGAGTGTGTTTTGTGAACAGGCACACTTCAAGAACGACGACGGGGGAACCGATTCAGACCATCGGAATCCTCCCCTCGCCGATGTCAACCGTTGTCATTCAGTGAAATCACTCTCACCACCGTCAACCACCAACAAAACCCCAATTTCTTATCATTAAAACTCCATAGCCACAAAGCTTAAACACCATAACCTTTCAAATTTCAATATCCGAAATCTTAATCTCAGAACAAACACCCCAGCCGAATTCCTCTTCCCGAGATCCCCTGTCCCGAAATCACAAAAAGGCCATTCCGAAATCTTTTCCAACTCGGGCATCCGAAATCTTTAAACTACTGGGCCTCTGAAATCTCTAACCCGAAATCTTGGCTCCCGAAATCTCCTTTGAGAAAAGTCCAACCCGAAATCCTATATCCCGAGATCCTCACCCGAAATTTCCCCTACCAAAGAACCTCATCCGAGATCCTATTTATCTCAAACACCCGAATTGTTTAGAAACCCAATACCCACACACTAAGTCCTTTTAAGCCCATTTAGCCCACTAACCCACTAAGCCCAAATCGTTCAAGCCCAATTACCCAAAACCAAGCCCAATTGACCCAAAGCCATTTCTCTAATCTCAAGTGTTATATTTGTGCAAATCAGGCATAATAGCTCTCATCTCAGAGGAGGAAGTGTATCCTAGGGATAATTGGATTGACATCAAAGACAACAACCTTCTGATAGACCCCACTACATTCAAATGCCAAGACAAAGTGGTGGTCTCCATTCTCAAAGGGCACCCTCTATGGCAAGCTCACATCATATTTGCCAAAGTGCCAAAGATCTACTTGCGACAGTTCTGGGGCACATTCACCACAACCGAAAGTACCAACTCCACCTTTCAAGCCCAAATAGCCAGCACTACTGTCCAAATCACCCATGATACCCTCCGCACCCTCCTACACCTACCAACAACCTCATCATATGACCCATTTCCCGCTGATAAGGACCTACTCACCGATATTCTGAAGGTTGGCCACCCATCTCCTTTGACCTAATTTTCTGAATTCTACGGCAACCTTCTGCCCCGACCATGGAGAACCCTTTTCTACATACTGAATAAGTCCCTGTCGCCAAAACAATCTGGTCATGATCGTTGTAATATTCACTTTCTAAAGCTAGTCCATGGGGTGATCTTTTCCAAAAATTATGATTGGGCCCAGTTGATCTGGATGGAGCTCCTCAAGCAGCTCAAAATAAGGAGATCCAACAGCAAGACTAAGTACATCCCATATGTACGTTGGTTCTCAATTCTCATTGATCATTTCATGATGGAGGACTCCAACATTCCAAGAAGACCAAATGAAGAGTTGCTTGAACTTCCGATGATGAAGTATCTAAAGAACACTGAGGACAAAGTTCAAACGCAACCAATGCCTATTCCAGAGGCACTACTCAACATTACTGAATATAAGGTTAGTATCTCTTCCATCCCTACGACACATTCAAACCCCACTGTGTCTACCCATGGGAAATAAAAGCCGAGTGGAAGTAAGGGTCCGAGTGTGACTAAACCAAAGAAGAGGGCAGGTGAGACTCAGTCCAAGAGAGCTGATGTCTCCTCCTGTAATGCTTTAATTGTTACATCACCACCAGTCACTGAAATAATCCGAACTCAGCCCATAGGTACAGGTTCTCATTTTGCCAGTTCCCGAGTAGAAGTCGCTACATTGAGTTCAATAGCGCAAAATGAGCCAAGCTTAGACCACTCAACCGTCTCCCAACAGATGGTTGTTTCAATCCCACAAGGGGAACCCATCAGTGAACCGCCCCACACTGCTACCCAATGCACGTTAGGTCATGTATCCACATTCCCAGAAGTTTTATCATTTTCTAGGGCACAACCTTCTACTTCTTCACACACTGATACAGGCTCATTACCACCTATCTTAACAACCAGAGGTACGCCAATGATGGTTGGAAGTCCTGCCACACTACGCTCCCCAGCACGCCATGGCACCGTTATTTTTAGTGATGCTGTGAGAACTGATACATCATATAGGTCAGGATTTTCTTCTTTTGCTAGTTTAACTAGGGAGGATCTAAGGTCTGAACTTCTAGCCTTCAATCTTTCACTTTTACAAGACCTACGTCCTATAGTCCCAACAGGCGTAGCAAACCAAGGATCACACCCAACTCCCTCCATAGGAACTCTTCCATCCACCATCACACCCACCTCCATCATATCCACACCATCTACCTCAAACCCTGACCCTACCCAAATGAACATCATTGAACTATCTGAGTACTTCCTTAACAGACTCCTAGACGAACCCAATCTCCCATCTCATCTTATCCAAGTACGTAACATCTTAGCCCTCACCCCTCCATTCATTCCATCCACCTCTTGCCCTAATCAAGAATGCTTGCCTAAGCGTAAACATGATGACACCAATGATTCAGATCATCATGAGGGGGATAAAAGGCAACGTGCTTGTGAGAAAACCACATCTCAATCCATCATTCCATCCTCCACTAGCTCTGAACCATCTACATCTTCTCAGCCTAAACCCTCAACCTCTACCGCACCCAACGAATCACTAGCCTTAACCGTTTTTCACCCTTCCGAGCCCATTAACACTGAGCCAGGACTTTGTGTCCTCTCGAGAACTTCTATAGGCTCATCCTTCATGGATGTTGACCAAGGATTGGAAGGAATTCCCGACAATGCAACATATGAATCACCATTGTCTTCAGGCCGTCAGAACGAGCTAGTCTCTAGTATGATGAAAACGGTAAGTCTGTGTGACTCCGGTGTTATGTTACCCTCTGCTACGATTTTTGTCCCTAATGATCCACAGGTCCCACATGCTTAGAGAGCTACATATTCTTCTCAAACCACTTCTATCCCAATTCCATCTCATCTACCATCATCACCAAGGAAAATAGTCTCAAAGAGAAAAGAAAAACATCTCAAAGAAAAAGCTTCTCATCTGGTACTACTCGACTGGATAGAAGATAATGAAAAGAACGAACTCCAAAAGCTAAACAATGAAGAAGCTCTTGAGAAACTGAATTTCATACGAGAAGTCAAGAAGACTGCTACTGAAAAGTTAATGGGACTCAACTCTGAAGAAATAGCTCAAGGAGAAATCTACGACGATCCACTTCCTGATTTTCACATTGTCAAGGATCTGATCAAGATGTGCACAGGTGAAAACAAGATTGAAGACAAGTTTGAAACACCTTGGAAGAACGTCAAGATTGTTATACCATATAAAGAAGATCTGAGACCACGAATTTGGAGAAGTGAGAAAGGAATCTAGAAGATTGACGAGCTTGAGCTACGAGGACTTGAACATTTGAAAGGAACTGATGCTTCTGGACACATTTAGATGCTACGGAACATGTCAGCTGATCAGAATGATCCTTATGGACACAGGAAGAGATTAGTCAAGCATTCTGATTCAATGATCATAGCTATTCGAGCCATAGAGATACATCATATTGGAAGAAGTACATACTATCCAATCTATGAGTTTGAACGACAGAATGGCATGATTCAAAGAGCATCTGAAGCTGATCTGTACTACTTGACTTCTACCGATCTGATCCAATTATTCTACGAGTATAGATTCGTCAATTTTTCATATCTATCTCAGAAGGACAAAGATCTAGGCCTTAATGCATTCAAGAGATTCATGATGAGACAAGTCAAATACTATTCACTCTTCGATCTGCAAATGGCCATAGAAAACAATTTTCCGAAAGTGAACATGTCTGCATCCAGAGGAGGGCTTCCAGAACTGATAAATTCTGGTTTGGAAGCCCTCCTCTCAGGGACACTTTAGCAGGTGTCCAACACGAACGTTCAGATAATTTATCAATGTTCGGAGTGACTCATCTCGACCGAATCAGGAATGAGGCGAGGAAGCAAGGGAGGGAGAATACCTGAACGATGAAGGTTGCGAGAAATCTCAGAAATCAACAAGGCGCAGAGAATTGCAGAATCGAAACCCGGATTTGAGAAGTTAAAGGCTAATTTATAGCCTTGAAACCACCGTATCAAGAACCAATCAGGGAGCGACACGTCACTAGAAGCATTTAAGCTAAACGCGTGTCTAATGAAAAGACTAAACGACGGTTACCATGATGAATATGGGGAAATGAACCGGCAGCCGTCAAATCGCAGCATGGGGAACTGATTACTTCTGTACCCCGATCGCCATTCGGAGTATTACAACATTGGTATTCATACTTCCTAATGCACTCACTATCGTTCGAGACATCGGAAGTGGGGGACTTGTGTTGGGATATTGATCCAAAGGCCCAATACCCGGGTCAGGAAGGCCCAAGATACCCGGCCCAAGCAACGGGCCCATCACGCTATGATAAGATAATCAAGATAGAATTAATGCCGAACGAGATTCGGCCCAAATAAGGGTTGGCCCAGTAAGAAGACATACCGAACGGAGTTCGGACTATATATTATACTTGGGCCAATTTGACAGCATCTTCAGCATAGCCCAACATCCCGTTCGAGCAACGGCCAACCGGCAAGTGGCCAGGTGCAATTAATGCCAGATTGTGACATTAGCAAGTGGAAACATGGGTGACCAAGTCGGTGGAACAACGGCCAATCAGCATAGGGCAGCCCATGCTCTCCATTAGTATAAATAGAAGGTTTTAAGTCATTGTAAGGGTTAGCATTTCAATACTCAGGCTCTAGAATAGCATCATTGCTCTTATTTCTTGTATTAAAGCATTGTTTCCGACCTACCGATCGGGAAATTCCTTGTAATCAGACTGGTTAGTTAATACAAGTGAGCTTTCGAGTATTAGTGAGTTCATATTTTATATTTTGTTTATACACTTTGATTCTGTGCCATTCCTGATATATCCAAAGTTCGTGTTGGGCTTTCGGATCTACGGGATTTACCTTCAACAAAGACCATATGGGAGAATCTGCACTGAAGCTACAAAATTCTAAAGATCCAGATGACCTAGTACAGATTACTCTTATTGCAGATTTTCACGAAGCCATATGAGTTAGACTTGATTTCTGAAGTACCCACAGACATTATGAAGTCATCCTAGGCTATCGGAAGTCATTGTACAAGACTCAGAGATAATCCGTGCTCCATCGACATTTGAACACAAAGGGGGAGAATGTTAGAATATTATTTTATTGTGTTCAAATTAATTGTAATTTAATTAATGAGTCTTTGTATTTTAATTAGATTAGCTGATAGAGAATTAGGCCCATTTAATCTAGCTCTAATAAGCCCACACGCCTAAGCTGTTTGTTTCCTAATTAGAATAGGCAGTTCGGATATCTCTCCTATAAATATAGGTTGAGATGGCCGAATCTGCTCTCTAAGTCTCAAAACATTATATTCTGCATATTATTCTCTGTAGAGCCAGTAGATTAGAATTTTCTCTCAAGCTTAATTGTTCGAGTACCATGTATTGTTCTTCATCGAATCATCATTATGAACACACGGTATAAGTTGATGTTAAATTTCTCTTCTACTGTTTAAATTCTTATCAATATTCTTAGATTATTCGACTGTTGTATCTAGGCATATCTCACACACTATATATATATATATATTAGAGAGAGAGAGAGAGAAAAGATCAGGGACCCTAGCGTGAGCTCCGGCGATTGCGGACGTTCGTGGTGGCAGCATCGGCTTGGGCCGCTCCGGCGGCCGCCTCGGGGACAACAGCTCGTTCTTTTGCTGAGGTGTTGGCGGCGAATAAGGAGGTTCCGGGGAAAGTTCCGTTTCGCTACAAAGGCATGCCTGCGATCAAGTTCTCAGAGGAGGAAGTTTCGAATCTTGCAGCGCAACAGAAGTTTGCGTTGGTTTGTTCGTTTGCGCGGGGTAGGCCATCGATGATAACCTTGCATCAAGAGTACGAAAAAATTGGTTTTAATGGCTCTTTAACGTTAGGGTTGCTTGACCAGCGACATATTTTACTTAAATTTGGATCGGAGGAAGACTTTCAACGTTGTTGGCTTAAGCAAACGTGGATCATTCATGGTTTTCGGATGAGAGTTACTCGGTGGACTCCTGATTTCCGGCCAGATGTGGAGTCTCCTATTGTCCCAGTTTGGGTCACCTTTGATGGGCTGCCACTGCACCTTCAAAATAAAAGAGCACTGTTCTCTATATTGCGGGTATGGTTGGAAAGCCTCTTAAAGTTGATGCAGCAACGACCAATTTATCAAGACCCTCTACGGCAAAGGTATGTGTAGAAGTGGATTTGTTACAAGAGATTCCTTCAAAAGTTTTGATCATGCATTGAAATAAAGAGATTGTTCAACCGGTTACGTACGAAGACCTTCCAAAATATTGTTTGAAATGTAATCGAGTTGGACACTGCAAAGAGGAATGTGGAATTCCGAAATTTCGTATGGAGGGGGAGGGGAAGAAAAACTTGACGAACAAGACACCTTTGCAAAAACAAGTCATCCAAACTGCTCAAAATGAAATGGTGGAAATTGAAGAGAAAGAAAATGAAATGGTTGTGCAAGAAGAAGTAGCAAGTGAGAGGGGAGAAATTGTTTCTGCCCCGACAGAAAATTCAATGGAGTTGGAAATAGTGCATGAAAAAGATGGGGAAGTGGAGATTGCAGTGCTCAAATCTACCACGAATGTTACAAAATTCATTTCTTTCGAAGAAGGAGCCACTAAGGGGGGTGAGGAGACATTAGTGGAATGTGAAGGTGTGGTTTCAGAAGGAGAATTGGTTACTGTGGAGGATAACACCAAAGATCATTGGAAGCAAGTATGCTCAGAGCTGCAACGGAAAGTCGCACTGATAGAAAAGGATCAAGCAGACGTTCTTGGTGTGGTGGGCATACGAAAAATCAAAGAGGTTCCCCCTCGGTCGGTCACAACTAGGTTGGCGGCTAAGAGGAATTCAAAAGATCCCTCTTGGAAGGTTTCTTTATGAAACTTCTTACATGGAATGTGCGTGGCCTTGCTTCTTCGTGCCCAAGGTTGCGTAAAATTTGTGGGCACCATTCGTTACATTTTATTACTATTATTGAACCTTTGGTTAGTCAAGATAAAAGGGGTTCGTTTATGCATAGTTTGGGGGTTTCTCAACTTTTTATGAGTTCAACAAATAAAATATGGGTGATGTGGAATACTAGATCCTTTGTGGTCAATGCAGTCCATGAATTGGACCAATTTTTTGTGATGAAAGTTAAATTTTTGCCTTTGGATTACTCTTTTACCTTTTCTCCTGTGTATGGACTACACACGAGAGCAGATAGAGCAAAGTTATGGGAAGGTATGCATCTTTTTGTGCAAAATGACCAGTCTGACTGGGTGCTAGGGGGAGATTTCAACATTGTTTCAGCCTTATCCGATTACAAAGGTCCAGCCAGCCCTCTTCGGAATGATATGCAGGATTTTCATGATTGCATTAAAAGTTGTGAGCTTTTACAATTACCTACCATTGGGTCAGATTATACCTGGACTGGAGTACGCTCAAATGGGAGGATTTGGAAAAAGCTCGATAGATATTTGGTGAATGCTGGATTTCTATCTAAATTTTGGGTGGTTCATACACAACACTTGAGCAAAACCTCTTCGGACCATTGTCCAATTCTTTTGCTATGTGAGGAATTGTCTACAGGTGGGCCGAAACAATTTCTTTTTCAAGATATGTGGTTGACACATGAGGGGTTTCTTCCTTTTGTAAAAGATAAATGGGCTGATTATCCTATAATAGGAGGTATGAGAGGTTTTTGTTGTAAACTGTAACTGTTAAAGGAGGATCTTCGTAAATGGAATAAAGATGTGTTTGGTAACATCTTTGCTGAGATCTCTAAATTAGAGGAATCTGCCATGGAGGCTGAGAAAGCATATGAGGCTAATCCTTCAGAAGATGCTAGAGCTTGGTGTCATTTGAAACAAGCCGAGTTACTAAAGAGGGTAAAACAAAAAGATTTGTACTGGAAAAAGCTAATGCGAAATGGATGAGAGAGGGAGATTCTAATAGTCATTTTGCCATGGGACGGTTAAAGATAAGATTAGTAAACAAAGTATTCAGGCTATTAAGAAGGGCGACAGTAATTGGTGTTATGATAAGAAGGAGATTGGGAACGAGGCTGTGGACTATTTTACACAACTCTATAAGGAAGAAGATACTAGCTCTTTTGAAGAGGTCCTTTGTCATATTCCTAAAATTCTGGATGCCCAGGATAATAAACTACTATCTGAACTTCCAGATGAGGCGGAGATTAAAGAAGCGATTTGGGCCCTGAATAAGGACGCTGCACCGGGACCAGACGGGTTTGGAGGCAACTTTTATCGAAGCTGTTGGGAAATTATCAGAAAGGATGTTGTCTTGGCAGTCCTTGAGTTCTTCCTGGGGATTCCCATTCCTAAAGGTGTTAGTAGCGTGAACATGATACTTATTCCTAAAAAGAAGAATCCAATCTCTTTTGGGGATTTTCACCCTATATGTCCTTCAACCTTTTTGGGCAAGATTAATACTAGAATTTTGGCTACTAGAATGACAAAAATTCTACCTAAAATTATTTCTAAAGAGCAATCCGGTTTTATGAAGGAAAGAGAGATTAAAAACCAAGTGTTGGTGGCTTTTGAGATGATTCAAAATTTGGATAAGAAGGTCAGGGCATCAAATATAATGGAGAGCTTTGGTTTTGAGCAGCCTATTCGCAGGCTTATTATGGGTAATTTAAAGGCTACATACATATCCATTCTTGTAAATGGTGCCCCTTTTGGCTTTTTTCAACCTTCCAGAGGAGTAAAGCAAGGGGACCCATTATCCCCTATGCTCTTTATTATCATGTCTGAGGCATTTACTAGAGGCCTAAACGAGTTGATCTTAAAGGGGAATATTGGCAATTTCAACCTGGGAAGGGGAAGACAGATTTCACATCTGACATTCGTAGATGATCTAATGATTTTCTTGAAAGGTGCTTCTAGATCAATTCTAAACTTCACAAATTTTCTTCAAATTTATCAAGAAGCTTTTGGTCAGCTCGTTAATAAAGAGAAAAGTTGTTTTATTGTTGGTAAGCACACTGCCCCTGGAAGGATTCTAAATATTGCTAATGTTCTGGGTATGAAAGAGGCAAAATTGCCTATTAAATATCTAGGAATTCAGCTACATAAATGGATTACTAGACTTTCACATTTTAAAGGGATTCTGGACCTTTTTGACAGTCAATTGACTTCATGGAACAAAAAATTCTTATCCCAGGGGGGTAGGTTAGTACTGATTAAACATGTACTCAATTCTATTCCTTTACACATATTAGCAGTTACCAATATCCCTAAGTCAGTTCACAGGTTGATTCAAAAGAGGGTGGCTGATTTCTTCTGGGGGAAGGACAAGCATCATTGGATAAAATTTAAGGATCTTTGTAAGCCTGTTGATTATGGAGGGATTGGTATTAGATCTTTAAAGGATACCCAGAAGATTGCTGCTATGAAACTATGGTGGGAGTTCCAGCAAGAAGAGCCTATTTGAACTGAGCTTATGATAAGTAAATATGGGAATCGTGTTCTGGGGGAAGTAAAGCCCACTGATTCTCCAACCTGGAGAAGAATCTGCCTCATTAATGATGAAGCGGAGGCTATGATGGTCAGGGGTCCTAACTATGTTAATTGGAAACACTCTGCGGACGGTAAATTTGGAAAAACTGCCTATCTATCTCTTTGGTCATCAAGGGGAAGGGTCCTATCAGTTACGAATATTTGGCACCCTAATCAGGTTCCCAAAGTTAGGGTGTTTCTATGGAAACTTTGGCATAAAGGGTACAATTTCCTGAGCAGATAACCTCCTTTGCTGTAATCTACCCATCGATGTGTCCCTTATGCAAAAGGGCTGCTGCATCTCAGGATCGTATCTTGCTGAATTGTCCTCTGGTAGAGTCCATATGGAGCTTTTACGAAAACACGTTGTTACCTGGGAGAAGGAAAACAGAATCAATCAGACTCCAGCTAATGAAATGGTGGATAAGCAAGAAAGGCAAATCGATAGATAATATCTACGCTCTAATCTTGCCAGGTGTAATTGTTTGGCATATTTGGAAGGCATACTGGAAATCAATTTGGGGGAATGAACAAACAGACAGGGAAGTAATTATTGAACAAATTTACAAAATTCTGTTATCCTGGAGCTATGCGAATACAAACTTAGGGGGCTTTGAAAGATTACAAGAAGTTGGATTGTTACCTCAGTTCTTCGGGCGTAACAAACCCCAGATCTCCAGATGGATGTAGCCGGCATACCCCAATGTTAAACTGAACTGGGCAGTGTTCAGACAAAATGGGAAATCAGCAGCTGATTTCTTATTGAGGGATCACTCCGGTGCGATGATAGCGGCAGATGGCTTCCCGTTGAGTGGTTCATCTGTGAGGGAAGAGGAAGTTTGTCTCCAGGCGATGCGGTGGTCTGAGACTTGGGTTTCCTAAAGTGGAACTAGATGTTTCCTATTTGCTTCGAAGGGAGGTGGATCAAATGTATTTGGGCCATTGGAATATTTGCTTTATTTCGGCCCAAGCAAATAAGGCTGCAGGGTTGGTAGCCGAAATGGGCTTCTGGGAGGCCTTTACATGGAGACAGGGAATGACGGTGTCCAAGAACCTTTTGGGTGCTATCACTTTGGATATGTACGACAAGCCATATATTGATTGATTTTCTTAGGGCTCGTTCATGTGTGTACTCTCATTTTGTTGTGGGTTAAGGTTTGGTCCCCCCATGTATCTTTAATCTTTTATAATATCTGGTAGATGTTCCCTGGCTTCTACCCCACTGATTTTGGTGATTTGCCTACCGGGTTTAATATATATAATATTTTATATATATATATATATATATATATATATATATATATATATATATATATATATATATATATATATAGCATAATACGTCAACATCCAAATCCTCAAACTTATAAGCTACTCCATAAACACGTTGAGGTTAAAATTAAACCCTTATGGTCTGAGAGCCCACTACGATCTCTCAGCCTTTGTTGGGTGATGCTACTAAGATGCTTATTTAATACGATAATGGTGGTAATAATTTCAAAAGGATAATGTAAAGTGCATTTGATTCTTATTAACGAATGCATGACACTTTCAACACACCCTTACTAAAGCTCTAGCCTCTAAACTTGGAAGTGGATTGAAATGCTAAAGAGTAAAGAGACTAAGCTATTAAAAGCAAGTTTGACAACTATTTGCAATGAAATAAATATGAGTATTTATACTTCAAGATGATAGATGGTTAGGATGACATGATGTGTCCTGATGGGGTTACCTCCAACCATAAATTTTGTTCATATTTAGTGGAATAAATGCTCTTCTCGCCAAACTCAGATTTCCCGCCAATGCCTTTGCGGCGTATATCAAACAGTGAGTAGATTTCAAGTACCAACCTTGCCTTGTCTATTTCATCCCATGCGGGCCTACGGGACCGAACACTTTTTCCTAGATCTATCCGGCTCATGCTGCGGTTGTCATTCTGCTCCTTGAGGCCTCGAGTTGGCGTGTTTGACGGCTAACGCCCTGCTTCCCAAGATGTCGACCATCATTTCTTGATACTTTTTCTCCATGCAACATGTGTCCATTCGGACACTCCTCACCACGTGCTAATCTGCAATTGGTCAATCTACCAGTAAAGTTTCCAATAACTATCCCCTTCAGCTTCGAGTCCATGGTTGTTCTTTCTACTGTTCTCTTTCTAGACTAAAGCTCTCGATTCTCTCTACATTGTAGCCCAACTGGCTACCAGTTCCCCCCAGCTTTGCTCAACCTCTCTCAGGTAGCCTTTGGTTAACTTCCTCTCTCTCCTTCTATCCATGATGTCTGCCCGGTTCATCAAAGGTGCCGATAATTCCTTGGAATTAAGAAAGTTGGCCTCAAGTGCTCAAATGGAGCAACACAATCATACAAAGCTCCAGACTAGACCAAGAACGCCACTCAAAATGACGTCCCGAGACAGATTTAAGCGACCAAGATGATTAGGAGCTAGACTGCTATGAGACCGGGGGAATGACTTTGCGATTTTTGAAAACGACAAACCAGATCAACTCCCTAGGCATTTTCTGAATCTTGGGGTCATGTGCTAGCATAGGCACCTTATCCATCTCCTTTAGCTCCAAAGGGGCCCACCATCCCATGTGCCATCATTCGAACATGGTGATGGTTCATTATGATTCAATGGTAGTTGGGATTTGGTTTCTGGTTCATCCATTTTATGTATCTGTCTTCAATTTCTACGATGTGATACTGACCAAGTTTATGCCGAACGCTTCAAGGAGTTGGCCGCTTTTTTCATTAGGTGCAAGGAGGTTACGCTGGAGCCAAACCTTGACCTCTTCCATTACTTTTTCCGGCTGTCCCCTCAGTACAATGAAGAATACATTGTGAGTAACAACCAGATGAAACGACATATTTTTACGAACAACAAGTCGTAGAATAAGAGTCAGAAAGAGTTGTTCTTTTTTGTTGAAGTATATTGTCAACTAGACTGTACTTTGATTGTCACAGTATATTATTGGAGTGGTAAAGGGAACCTTGAGTTCATGAAGTAGAAACTGAACCCAGAGAAGTTCAACTGCTGTATCATCCATGCTTCTGTACTCAGCTTCTGCTGAGAATCTGGCAACACACAATTGTTTCTTGGACCACCAGGAAATGATATTTGGGCCAAGAAAGGTGCAGGACCCTGATGTGGACTTTGTGTCAGTAGGATAAGAAGCCCCATCAGCATCACAAAAGGCTGAAATAGGTAGAGGCATAATAGATAGAGGAATGGGTTGGATAATAAGTCCATGTGTAGTGGTGCCAGAGAGATAACACAACATATGCTTGACTGCTTTCCAGTGATCATGCAGAGGTGCAGCCATGAACTGACAAACTTTATTAACTGCATAGCTAATTTAAGGTCTTGTTAAAGTAGCATACTGTAGAGTACGTACTACTGATCTTTAGAAAGAAGGATCTGGTAAGGATTTACTCCCTTCATGAGTAAGTTTGCAGGTACTGATCATAGGAGTCATGACTCCTTTGGAATCTAGTATTCCAACTTGATGCAATAAATCTCTAATATATTTGGCTTGAGAAAGATGTAAGCTTCCATCTGGCAGTTTCTGCACTTGAATTACCAAAAAGAAATCAATGTCTCCTAGTTTTTAAGAGAAAAAGAAGAGTTCAGTTTGTTGATGAGTGTTTGTATAGCTGAAGGATTATTGCCAATGACAAGAATGTCATCAACATAGATGAGGATGTAGATGAGGATACAAGAAGATGCAAAGAGAAGTAGATAAGGATCACATTTTCTTTGTTTGAACCCATCACTATAATGAACTGAAGTCAGTTTGTAGAACCAGTATCTAGGTGCCTGTTTTAAGCCATATATGGACTTATGAAGTCTGCAAACCAAAGATGTATCTTTTACTTGAAATCCTGGAGGTTGAACCATGTACACTTCTTCACTTAAATCTCCATTAAGGAAGGCATTATTGATATCCAATTGTTGAATAGGCCAGTGATGAGATACATCAAGAGTTAGAAGTATTCTAATTGTGATAGGATTGACCACAGGTGAAAAGGTTTCTCCAAAATCAAAACCAAATCTCTGATGGTAGCCCTTAGCAACTAGTCTTGCTTTGAATTTGTTCAAGGAACCATCTGCATTTTCTTTCACCCTGAAGACCCATTTGCAGCCTATAGCCTGTTTATCTGGAGGAAGAGGAACTAAAGACCAAGTATTGTTAAACATCAATGCATAATACTCAGTTTTCATTGCAGCAGACCACTTAGGAGAAGTGAGTGCCTGCTTGACTGACCTGGGCTCAACATGATTCAATAGTAAGGTTGGATTAAGTTGAGGTTTAACAATTCCAGATTTGGCTCTGGTTTGCATGAGATGAGTGTTAGTCAGAGGAACATTGGATTCAGAAGAAGAAGATGGTTGGTGTGATAAAGATGAATTAGACTGTGAAGGAGGAGTGGAAACATTAGCAGGCTGGGATGAATCAGGTTGTAAGTGGGAGGGAGTAGAGACAGATTGAGAGGAATTAGGTTGTAATTGAGAGGGAGGAGAACCTGTGTAACACTTGAGATTTAATTTAAATGGATTAATAGTACTACTCATACCAACAGAGGTGCATCTCCTTTTAAGGGAGCTCATCACCCAAGAACTCCAAAGTTAAGCGTGCTTGCACGAGAGTAGTCTTGGGATGGGTGACCCCCTGGGAAGTTTCTCAGGGCGCGCATGAGTGAGGACAAAGTGCGCGGTAAAGGCTCGTGGTGGTTTGTGAGGACAGTACTAGAGGTCAAAAGTAACTCCTCGGGGCCTATGGGGCCGGGGTGTTACAAATGGTATCAGAGCAACCCTGCGACAGTGTGCTGATCCGTTGGATATTGGGCGGGCACTTAGCAGGGGAAAAGATTCTGGGATATGATTGAGATTGGTTTATGGGCGCAACGAGGACGTTGCGTTCCTAAGTGGGGGTGATCGTAACACTTGAGATTTAATTTAAATGGATTAATAGTACTACTCATACCAACAGAGGTGCATCTCCTTTTAAGGGAGCTCATCACCCAAGAACTCCAAAGTTAAGCGTGCTTGCACGAGAGTAGTCTTGGGGTGGGTGACCCCCTGGGAAGTTTCTCAAGGCGCGCATGAGTGAGGACAAAGTGCGCGGTAAAGGCTCGTGGTGGTTTGTGAGGACAGTACTATTGGTCTATAGTAGCTACCTCGGGTCCTGCGAGGCCGGGGTGTTACAACCTGGTTGAGAAGAATCAGTTTGGGATGAAGAAGAAGTAGAGAAAGAAGAATCAGATCGGGAAGAGGAATTAGAAGGGACAATGGTTATGGGAAGAGGCTGTGAAGTAGTGGAGACACAAGGTTGATGAGAAACTGAAGTGAAAAGAATAGGATAAGGAAATTTGAACTCATTGAAAACCACATCTCTGGAGATATAGACTTTGCCAGATGGTGAGAGATACTTGTAGCCTTTATGTTGGGAAGAGTAACCTATAAACACACACTCTTCAGAGTGAAAATCCATTTTGTGTTTATTATAAGGTCCGATAAAAGGAAAACATGAGCATCCAAAGACTTTAAGAAGAGAATAATCTGGAATTGAACCATATAGCTTAAAATATGGACTGGAATTTGCATTAGACTTTGAAGGAGTTCTATTTGAAAGATGAACAGAGGTTGCAAATGCAGTATCCCAGAATGTGTGAGGTAAATGAGAATGAGCTAGAAGAGACAAATCTTTCTCAACAATTGGTCTATGTTTTCTCTCAACTACACCATTTTGATGATGAGTGTGAGGACAAATGATTCAATGTGTGATGCCTTTAGCATTCAGAAATGTAGAAAAAGATCTAAACTCACCTCCCCAATCAGATTGAAGAGATTTAATGGAAGCAGAAAACTGATTGAGAACATATTGGTAAAAGTTTTGAAAGGCAGTAAGAGCATCAAACTTCTTTTTCAGAAAATAAATCCATGTGTATCTTGTGCAAGCATCAATGAATGAAATATAGTAAGAATAGCCATCAAAAGATAACATGGGAGCTGGTCCCCAAAGATCAGTGAATATCAGTTCAAATGGTGAGTGAAAAGTGGCAGTGGAGGGAAAAGATGGGGAGTCTATGTGCTTTACCAAGACAACAAGAAGAGCAGAAATCAATGTCACTTTTATTAATAGAAGGAACATTACAATGTTGCATTACAGATTTGAGAGCCTCAAAGTTAGGGCGACCTAGCCTTAAATGCCACAAATTACAAGAAAGAGAGTTATTACAAGACTGAACATGATTACAGGACTTATTTTGAGACAAAGATTGACTTGAAACAAGAGCTGGAAGGGACTGAAACTTGTAGAGACAATCTGCACCTAGGATGCCATGTAGGAGGACCTTTTTAGAAGCTTGTGATTTAACAAAACTTTCATGAGCATGAAACTCAAAGAAAACATTATTATCTCTTGCAAACTGACTAACACTAAGTAAATTTTTGGTTATGGTAGGAACATGAAGAATGTTGTTAAGTAAGAGTGTATAAGAAGGATGAAAAGGAGAGAAAAAGAAAGAGAAACCAATCGACTTAATGTCCAAACCTTGACCATTGCCCATGAATAGCTTGTTAGTGGTAGCAAGTGGCTCACTGTGTTGAATGTTGAGAGGATCAGGTGTGACATGGTGCGAGGCTCCAGAATTTGGAAACCAATTCTGAACATTAGGTGGTGGTCCTAGCAAGGAAGTGTTTGCAGAAGCCCAAGCTGCAGTTGGAGCAGGTTGATTTTGAGATGATGATGGAGCAGATCCCCAATTTGTATTTTGAGAAGGCTGAGTGGGGATGTAGCTTGGTGTTGGTTGGGTAAACTGTTGATATGGATGAGGATGAGGTGGAGGATAGTTATTGTGATGAGTTGATAGAGGTGGAGAAGGATTTGGATATGAGAGTGTTTGTGGAGGATAAGAGTGATAAGGATTTATAGATGGATTTGGTAAAGTAGGATTAGAGACTGTGTAGGTAGGATTATGATGTGGTAATGTAGAATTAGAGACTGTGCAGGTAGGATTATATCTGTGATAGCAAATAAGAGCACTGTGACCAACCTTGCTGCAAACTTGACAAATGACAAAACTGCGACCACCAGATATGCCACCTCTGTGATACCCCGAAAATTTAAACAAAAATAAAATAAATAAATAAATAAAAAGGTTAAATAAAAGAAAAAAACAGATGAAATATAGGTGACAAAGTGAATAGAAATAAATATTAATTAAAGTGGTATAATCGACATTGTGTAAGAGGTCATGGTTATACATATGACATACGGAGTAAATAATAAAAGTGACATCTCAATAATTTAATAATATGGGTACAACAATACACTAAAAACATAAAAATAATAAGTAATGTCAAAAGAGTTGACTTTTCAAGTCTAATAAATATACTACATACATAATACTACATATAAATAATAGATCCCCATTAGCAATAGTACACATGCAATGGTACTACGTATAAGCACATTAATAACATTAATGCTACAACAATAATGGAATATAATAATGTTATAATAGTAGTAGCAACAACAGTACTTCAATCACACACGCCGGCTGCATATATGAGTTAGGGGTGGGTTTGGTTCTTACGGTTCGGTTTTGACCTAAAACCAAATATAAAATCAAAGTAAAAAGTTCGGTTCGGTTTCGGTTTAGTTCTACACTCCAAAACTTGGAACCACGGTTTAATTGGTTTGGTTTGTTTCGATTCGGTTTCGGTTTTTTTGGTTTTTTACCAAAAAATTATCATTTGATTTAAAATTGATATAATACTTTGAGGGATCAAACATATATTACATAAAGAATGCAAGCACACTACAATAAATAAAATAAAAATGAAAATAAATAAATATGTCGTGAATTATATGAGTATGCGAGAGAGATAAAAGTATATATTATTAATTTACATTGTTTGTGACTAGTTCAAAAAAGTTCATGAGTATATACGTTATATGTGATATAGTTGAGATAAATATTTATTGTTTCATCAATACGAATTCTTTAAGTTAAATAAAAATAAAAGTTAATTAATACTAATAACAAGTAAAAACATATTATCAATATAGCTACATTATTACGTGCAATGAATGTGTAAATGAATTCACAAACTAAACTAAACATAACAAACATTATTTCTCTAGCACAAGAAAACAAAAAACTATTAATGATATTAGGATTAGTTAGGATTAATGCTTAACAATGGACAAATAAATTTTACTCCGTATATTTTAACTAGTTCGGCTTGTTCGGTTCGGTTCGGTTTTGAAGGGTAAAAACCAAAACCGAACCAAACAACTACGGTTCGGTTCGGTTTTTTACATTCGGTTTCCGTTTGTTAACGGTTCAGTTTTATTTGGCTACGGTTCGATATGATTTGATTCGGTTTTCGGTTTTCGATTTTTCGGACCCAACCCTAATATGAATAATGGCATGTAAACCAAATTATAAAACTATTACAAGCAGTACACATTCGGCCGCCCATACTCCTACTAGACACACAATCATCGGATAAGCTCAAACGATAACCTACAACCTCCAGAATACCTGTATAAATACCAACCTCAAACTTGAGAATTCTGGCATTCACAACCTTGCATTCGAGATATACACATATACGTATATATATACGAAAAACGCAGGCCTTCGTTTCAGCCTAAAACCCGAGCTATAAACACCATTAAAATCTTTCACTCTGTTAGAGGAATCCAACGAAAGATGAATCATTGAAAACTATCTTCAAACGAGAGAGAACAAACTTGCTGGAGTTCGCCGGAGACCAGAGTGAGTTTCTAAGAAGGAGGAAACCGTTGGGTCGTGCCACATACTGGACTGATGGCAGAGAACTCCTTGCCGCCGGTTTTATTTTCGCTGGTTAACTTCCCGTCACCACTGCCCATCATCAACCATCGTCCAGGGGGTGATGTCTTTTTTTACGGGAGTGCCGCACATGGTTGCCGAAATGCGGGACTTTTTTTAGGGATTCTAAAAAAACGGGAAACGTGTTCCATGAATCCGAAATATGTAGGGTTTTGGGTGGGAAGTTAAAAAACGGATTAGATGAGTCCGAAATATGTAGGGTTTTAGGTGGGAAGTTAAAAAACGGATTAGATGAATCCGAAATATGGTTTTAATTTTTTTGCAAACTACTGGAAGATGCTGCGGGAGGTGTAGGGAAAGTTAAAAAATGAATTCTTTAATTTTTTAATTTTTTTAATAGACTTCTTAGGTTTTTTAGATTGGATAGTTACATTTTTTTCAAACAGGAAAACACAAATATTTCAATAAAAATTTGTGAGTGAGATAAATAATAGAGCATATGAAGCATAATATGTACAAAAATAAATAATTTAGTGATATTTATAGTTGGAAAGATGTGTATTATTTTATTAAATAAGAAATAATCAATTGTTATGTTAGAGATTGTAATAGTGAATATACATATTTAATTATATTGTATTACGAATTTATTCAATGTTCCCGCAAAATTAAATAATATAAATATTTCATTACTCATTTTTCTTGAACAACAACATGACAAAGAAATACAAATTTTTATTCATTGAAAAAGAGTTACAAAATACATATAAATTTTTACTCTTGTGCTCTCCTACTCGGACGCATATCCATTTGATTTGTAAATCGTGTCCTTTGAGGCCTACCGGTTTGACTGCGTCGAGCACTTTGAGGCGGTATCACTACATATCCGGTATCAGGCATCGCACTTACGTCATGCATAGGCATAATATCTGTAGCATGCGTACGGATGTACGCACCTAATTTATACACGTCCGGGATGAGATGATCTACAATTATTTCTAAGAAATGGCATGTTGCATAGGCGTGCACACATGGAAATCCATTTTGCTTCCAAAAACCGCAATCACATTCGCAACGTGAGAGATTTACCGTTACCGACGGATAATCATGGATGGAAACAGAGTATATTCCCGTTGTTCGGTTATGCGGGACAATAGTGCACTGATGTCTTTTCTGCGAATGTTCAAGAATATCTTTCCATATATTTTGCGGATATAGGAACCCAGCTTGCCGCCACCTCTGACCGGCCCTACGTCGATCGGCAAATAGTTGGACAACTTTGTTATAAGTTGCCTTAACCAGCGCGGTGATTGGAAGTGTTCGACATCCCTTTAGAACGTTATTGAAGTTCTCGGAAAGATTTGTTGTGAGGATGCCGTAACGTCGTCCATCGTCGAAGCACAGTGCCCAATTTTCTCGTGGAATAGCGTTCAAATACGTGAACGCATTCTCATTCGTAGCACGAATTTGAGCCATTGTTTGGTAAAATTCACTCACCATACAAATTTTAGACTTGCCACTGAGTAATATTCTCACTGTGCCAGAAACTAGAAAAGGACTAGTTCTAGACATAACGTTTGCCAGAAACTAGAAAATGACTAGTTCTAGACGAGCTTGTGAAAATCGTACCAGTATAGTGCAATTATATTATATGTACCGATACAAATTTTAGACTTGTCACTGAGTAATATTCTCACTGTGCCAGAAACTAGAAAAGGACTAGTTCTAGACATAACATTTGCCAAAAACTAGAAAAGGACTAGTTCTAGACGAGCTTGTGAAAATTTTACCGGTATAGTGTAATTATAATTTATGTTTGGCTCAATTATAATAAATGTTACGGAGTATGAACTAAATTATATTACGTAGTATAATGTTATTTGGAAATAAGTAGTGATGACTGAATTAAAATGTTCAACTAACAAAACTAAATTTAAATTGTAATCGCAACGTAGTCTCAAATTACCATATACACTAATTTAGTACTCCCTCTGTCCTAGAAAATTCATTACACTTTAACTTCACACGGAGATTAAGAAAGTGGAATAAAGTGGAAATATGTGGTTGTAGTTGTGTAAGAAAAAGGTCAAATTAATGTGAACCACACAAATTGTCCAAAAATGGTAAGTGGGAAGAATTTTTTGGGACGGTCCAAAAAAAAAAGTGGGAAGAATTTTATGGGACGATGGGAGTATTTAATACATTAGTAACAAATATTAGTGAACCAATAATTAGAGTAATTGAAAAACAGTAAATGTGCTTACATTATCAACATAAATTAACTACTGTAAAGGAAACACTACAAATAATTATAAGTTGTGGGCTAATTATTTCTATTCTTATATATTTAGTATGACATATATCAACAATCTTAATAGCAATTAAGATTAATTACATATTAATAATAAGATTTTCGAAATATTCAGGCTGACATAACACAACCAGTACAAAAAATTAACGGTAAACAGTAAATATATAATTAAAATTCTAACCTTTCTTTGGAAAACCCGGAGAATAGAATTAGCAAGAACACTCAATAGTTTTTTGTAACTAAATTTATTTTTATGGTAGTAGGCTGAATATGATGTTGAAGTGATTTAAATAGGTTAAGTTTGAGATTGGGAGTATGGATTTACGTGCAAAACAATGGACAATTGGGATGAGTTTGTTAAATCCTACGGTTGAAAAATGAGCTGAAGAAGCACGATCCGGGTAAACTTGTTCTGGCCAATCCGGGAGCTTCATATTTCGGATTAGGGAAATCCGAATTTCGTTGCCACAGTACCACTCCTGACACACGGCTTACACTCCTGACATCCGATTTCTTTTTTTTTGGTTTTGAACATTTCGGATTCACCAAATCCGTTTTTCACCCAAAATAAAATCCAAAGTCGGATTAGGAGAATCCGAAAAAAGAGATCTTGACAGCTCTGCAAACCCTAAGAAAAGTCGGATTAGCCAACTCCGTTTCCCGTAAATTGGTACCCTAATTCTGACATTCGTATTTGGGGAATGGAGGCATGAAACTCCCGTAAATCCATCCTTTCCTCTCGTCCAGGTGCGATTTAATGAAGAAGATGAATAGTCACCATGCGGGTAATGTTCATCCCATAAAAATATACTGCGCACTACCTTATACTCCGTATGTATTATGTATGGATTTGAGTTGATGAGCCAAATAGATTAAATAAATGTTGGGCTGAAACTTATATGTATGGATTTGGATTGATTACATAAATAGATCTATTAATAATGATAACGAATAATTAAAATTAAAATATAATTGGATGAGTAAATGGACTAATTGAACTTACTGGACACATTAACAAGTAAATGGATATAAATAAACCATTGGCTGTATTTGTACTTAATAAATAGCATTATTGAATTAATGGACTAATTAAACTAGTTTAATGAAATTAGTAGTTATTATGCTTGATAATTAGAATTCTGACTTAATATGAATTACTGGACTATTTGAACTCATAAAATTAGTGGATTAGTATAAATAAGTCGATTAATTAATGTGGACTTAATGATTTAGTACATTAAAAATTAATTGACCTTATTGGACTAGTTTAATTAAAGTCAATTAGTTTAAGGACTAAATTATTTGAAGTATGGACTTAGTAATATAGCTAGACTAGTTAGTAGAATTATAAAATTGAAATGAAATTGATATTCGATTATTGGACTTCATTGAATTAGATTAATATACTTAGCTATATTAATATGATTAATCTAATTTAGTTCATTAAGTTAGTTTAATTAAAAGAATTAATCGAATAATTAGAATTAGATGATTTGAAGTAATAAATTAGAATTGGTTAAATTAGGTTACAACAACAACATCCAAGCTTTAGTCCCAAAAGATATTGGGGTCGGCTAACATGAATCGATACATTATATCACCACCAAAAGGAAAAGAAAGAAAATAAAGATAAAAAAGATAAGCTATGATAAAAAGATAATATAAAAAGAGATGAATATACATAAAAGTGATAAAATAAAAAGGATACAAATAATGCTTATATATATAAGGATAAAAACAAGGAAAAAAACATGAGGGGAAAAGATGATACGAGATCACTCCTCCACACGAATACCCGTCCTCCACTTAGCTCTCTCCAAAATCATGCCCTCATCCAACCCCATAAGAAGCATATCATTTTGAACTCCCCTAACCCACGTTTGTTTGGGTCTTCCTCTCCATATCTTCCTTACCTCTACTCCACACATCTCAACTCGTCTGGTTAAATTATGTTATTTAGTATAAATAAGATATGGAACTAATTAAGGTTGTTATTAAGGTTAGATTATCATTAATAATAATTATTTCGTATTATTACTCATAAAAAAATTTTATTAATAAATTTAGTAAGTAAATTATGTAAATAGAGTAAACTGACTTTTGCATAAAAAATTAGTTATTTAATTCCAAATAACTAAATTATTATATAACTAAATTAATTATACGAGTTGTTTAATTAATGAAATAAATTGAAGTAAATTATGAAGAGATTAACATACTTAAAGTAAATAATAAATATGGACCAGGAGTTAATATTTAATAAAGATTTATGGATTTAGTCTAATAGCTAATTTTACAAAATTAAAGATGGGATACGTAAGAAACTAATAAAATAATATAATAGTTATTGATTTAAAACTTTTTTTAATATTAGAAGGAGAATTTGAGTGAAGATCAAGCTAGAGATTTTATTAAGGAGGTTATAACGATTTAAGGTAAGTTCTATGTCAACCAAAAATGTTTTGTTCATATTTATATGTATGCAATATTTGAACTATGTGAATTGTTTATGAATTGGAAATTATGTGATTGATGTGGATTGAATATTTTGAATATATGAATACTGGTGGATGATTATCTATTATGGATTATTAAATGTATATTCTTTTTATTAAAGAATATTGGTGGATTGATATTTATTACAAAGGATATTTTTGGAAATGCGATAAGAATGACTTTGGGGAAACTTAAAGTTTTCATAATATATTCTTGCGTCTCGAGAGAAACACGAGGCGTGGGTGGTTAGGGCTAATACTACTTTTGGTGAAATTTATTTGTGTCGGTAACCAATCCGGCAATGACATGCTCCGGTAGACATCCCGGACTTTTATTTGAGGACCAAAGATCCTTTGGTGGACGTAGTAGTAGTTACCTAATTTATCCCTAAACAAAGTCCCTTGTGAGCATGTGGTAGAAAACATCCTGCCTACTTAGATTTCTTACTACTCGGAGGGCTTGGAATCCCTTTTAGAGGGTGTGCACACTTAAGGTAGAAATTCAACTTCCAATTGGTGGTCGGTGGGATCCGGAATTTCCGGGATTAGTCGTAGATAACAACGACTCATTGGACTCGAGGTGTCACGCCCTGGACCTACCCGGACACGTCAACAACCCGCCGTACAGTACGAATAGTCAACCACAGTCCGACTCATCCATACTATACAAGGCGTCTTGAATACCATTCACACATAGTACATCCATAAACAAACATAATGTAAAACATTTATTAAAACAGCGGAAACAATAGATACAAGTGTTCAAGCCACACTTGGCATAATTAGGCATGCAAGTCCCCAAACTAATTATTCAGAAAATATTATCCATGAGCATTATTCATATTGTTTTTCAAAACAAGAACGGGAGAAGCACGAACCAAGTCTTCTCCTCAGGAACTTCCCGAAGCAGCGGCTGGCGGTAGCAACCTTCAAGTTCTACCTGAAACTGTGAGGTGGCCTCCCCCGTGAAGGGGAGGTCAGTACTTGGAAGCATTTGACAAGTACAATGACAACTATACTAAGTATAATCAAAGTTTAAATCTCTGAGGCCCTCAAACTAGAGCATTATTACATTATAGTTAATCCGTTCATTTGATATCAATTCATCATTATTTATCACGGTCTAGAGCCCAGCTCATAATCATCCGTTATCTACTACGGTCTAGAGCCCAGCTCATAATCACCGTCATCTACTACGGTCTAGAGCCCAGCTCATAATCACCGTCATCTACTACGATCTAGAGCCCAGCTCATAATCACCGTCATCTACTACGGTCTAGAGCCCAGCTCATAATCACCGTCATCTACTACGGTCTAGAGCCCAGCTCATAATCACTGTCACCTACATCGGTCTTGAGCCCGGCTCATAATCACCGATTCCTTATAATTCAAATTCTTAGGATCTAATTCATCCATTTCTCAACTAACATTTCCAACTAATATTTCAATGCTAGTTATTTATTTATTTCAATATAATTCCTTCTCCTTGCATAATTGACCTTAATATCAAGTATCACTTTCATACCTTCATGGCTTCTCCTCATGGTATCAAAGTATACTATCCCAAATGATATTCATGGTTGGTACAACCATCATACACACATATTCATAACATCTAAACATACACAATTTATTCATAAATTTGTGTATCATGCATACTATACTTTTAATCAATAGTAGTTCTATTTATGCATTATTAACCATCAACAATTCATGCACATCACATTTATATTCACTTAGGAAATCCCATGAAATTAACCCAAAGATTATAAGTATCATAGTCGGTCATCCTCACCTTAATTAAGCTTAAGCGCGTTCTACGTTTCTCGATTGGACTTTGACCAACTCCGGCGAACTTTGACCAACTCCGACGAACTTTGACCAACTCCGACGAAACTCCGGCGAAGCTCAAAAATACTTTAAATCAAGTTCCTAACAAGGTTTTATCATCACAAAAACCCATATCAACACAAATAACCTATAAAAGGTTATTTTCCGGCAACCCGGTCGATTTGGCTTCTAAGTCCGTTTTTGGACTTAGAATCACTTTCCAACCCATTATTCCACACTTAAATCATGTAGAACAATACTAAAGGTCTTTCATATGATATATACCTTATATGCTAGAAGAAAAACAAAGGAAAAGTTATGATAAGGTCATTACCTTAATTTTCACACTTTTTCCTAACTTTTTCCTTCTTAAACTTTCTTCTTGGACTCCTTTTAGCTTGAGTTCGGATTTGGGCTATGGAGATGAAGTTTGCAGAGCTCTTCTCTCCTTCTTGGTGTATTTGGGTCGAAATGATGAGTGTAAGGAGGTAGGGGTGGTTCCTTCTTGTCTCATTTAGACAAATGAGTGAAGGGAGGGGGCCTACTACATGTCAAAGGTGTCTCCCCCATCCTCTCAATTGTTGTTCAGCCAATTTGGCACTCATTCAGCCCTCAAGGGTTGACAATTTCGTGGGGTGGCCCCCACCCATGTGGGAGGTCATCCCAATTTGTCCCAAAGTGTGCAATTTGCCCCGAAAGTTGTATTTTTTCGGACTGTTTTAAGTATATTTTATTTTATCGGGTCAAATAAAATATAACACTTGTTCCCAATTCTTAATGGACCTTAGAATCAATATGAATCCCTCAACTTTAATTTAGAAGTCTCCGAAATCCCTTTTCGGGCTGTTATCTGATAGATTGTCGATACTGATAATTTGGCCCCGTTTGACCAACCGGTCAACCCTATGCCATTGTCATGGCTCAACTAGGGTATCCACCACCATATACATATTATCTAGTCCAAGATCAATATAATATGTGGCCCCGATAATATCGGGCGGTCCCCACACCCGATGTGGGCCCCACGTGCATTTTACTATTCACGCGAAAAAATTTAATACAAATTCACAACTTCGTAAATTCACTAAATATTTCATAGGGTTCAATAAATTATTAGCTTAAAGATAAATACATTTGGGGACGGTGTTACAAGTTCACCCCCCCTTATTTGGGATTTCGTCCCCGAAATCCACGTGTCTATTCGAAAAGGAAAGGGTACTGCTCCCTCATTGAGACTTCAGTCTCCCAGGTTTCTTCTTCGACTCGATCACTCCTCCAAAGGACCTTTACCATAGGAATATCCTTGTTCCTTAGTTTCTTTACCTTTTGACCCACAATCTTCACCGGTTCCACCGCATATTGTAGGTCTTCACGTATCTCTACCGGTGGTTTCTCAAGGATATGAGACGGATCCCGCACATATTTCTTGAGCATCGATACATGAAACACGTCGTGTATCTTCTCAAGTTCTGGCGTCAATTTGATACGGTAAGCCACGGCCCCTATCCTTTCAAGGATTTCAAATGGGCCAATGTATCGGGGGTTAAGTTTTCCCCTCGATATAAACCTGATGATACCTTTCCAAGGAGAAATCCTTAGAGAGACCTTATCACCGACCTCAAACTCCAATGGCCTGCGTCGTTTGTCAGCATAACTCTTTTGCCGATCTTGGGCAGCCTTGAGTCTATCCTGAATGACTTTCACCTTAGCCTTGGTGATTTCGACAAGTTCAATCCCCTCGAGCTTGGCTTCGCCAACCTCGTCCCAACACAACGGTGTTCTACATTTCCTCCCATACAATGCCTCATATGGAGGCATGCCAATACTCGCCTGATAACTGTTGTTATAGGCAAACTCAACCAGAGCCAAATGCTTGTCCCAACTCCCTTGGAACTCCAGAGCACATGCCCTAAGCATATCTTCCAGAATCTGTATCACCCTCTCGGATTGCCCATCCGTCTGTGGGTGAAAGGCTGTGCTAAACTTTAGCTTCGTACCCAAAGATGCTTGAAATTTTGGCCAAAATCGGGATGTGAAACGTGGGTCCCTATCCGAGACAATGGATATCGGAACTCCATGCAGTCTCACAATCTCCTCCGTGTATAGCTTTGCCAATCTTTCAAGAGGATAAGTAATGTTGATAGGCAAAAAGTGTGCACTCTTGGTGAGCCTATCAACCACTACCCATACTGCATCATAGTTGTTCACTGTTCGTGGTAGCCCCACCACGAAGTCCATGGTCACGTGCTCCCACTTCCATTCTGGAATGGTAAGTGGTTGTAAAAGTCCTGCCGGGTGCTGATGTTCCGCCTTGACTTGTTGGCAAGTAAGGCACCGACTCACGTACTCCGCGATGTCCCTCTTCATACCCGACCACCAGTAACTTTCCTTCAAATCTCGGTACATTTTAGTACCTCCTGGATGCATGGCATACGCCGAAGAATGAGCCTCCTCCAGTATAGACCTTTGGAGTTCCTCGTTCCTTGGTATGCATACACGGCCTTTAGACAATAAAAGACCGTCATCACGTACCCGAAAGTTCTCAACAGGTCCCTCAAGGATCTGTTCACGGATCTTCTGACATTCTTCATTAGTGGCCCGACATCTACTGATCTCACTCAGCAATGTAGGCCTAACCTCGAATCTAGCAATGAGAACCCCACTTGTGGACACTTCCACTTGTGCCCTTAGTGAGCGTAGACACGTGAGTAACGTCCCCGATGTACTCTTTCTGCTCAATGCATCGGCTACTACATTGGCCTTCCCGGGATGATAGTCGATGATCAAGTCATAGTCCTTGATCAACTCCATCCATCTCCTTTGTCTCATATTCAACTCTCTTTGAGTGAATACATACTTCAAGCTTTTATGATCGGTGAAAATGTGACATGTCTCCCCATAGAGATAATGCCGCCAAATTTTCAGTGCAAACACTACCGCTCCCAACTCTAGATCATGGGTAGGGTAGTTTGCCTCGTGTTTCTTTAATTGCCTTGAAGCATAGGCAATCACCCGACCGTTTTGCATTAGAACACATCCAAGCCCTTGGATGCTAGCGTCACTGTATATGTCGTACTCTATCCCTTGTGTGGGTAGAGCGAGGACTGGTGCTTCTGTAAGCCGTTTCTTTAGTTCGAGAAACCCTTTCTCACAATTGTTGTCCCATATGAACTTGGCCCCTTTCTTTGTGAGCTTTGTCAATGGAGACGCCAATACAGAAAATTTTTCAACAAACTTACGATAATATCCTGCTAAGCCGAGGAAGCTACGTATTTCTTTCACGTTTTTGGGTCTCTCCCAATTCATAATGGCTTCTATCTTGGCTTCGTCCACCGCAATGCCCGAACCTGACACGACATGTCCGAGGAATCCGATCTCTTTGAGCCAAAACTCGCATTTAGAGAACTTGGCAAAGAGTTGTTTTTCCCTTAGCCGTTCAAGTACAAGTCTCAAATGATCTTCATGCTCCCCCTCACTCTTGGAGTATATCAAAATATCGTCAATGAATACTATCACGAATTGATCTAAGTATTCACTGAACACCCGGTTCATCATGTCCATGAATGCCACCGGGGCGTTGGTTAGCCCGAACGACATGACTAGGAACTCGAAATGACCATACCTTGTGCGGAATGCACTCTTCGGTATGTCATCTTCCTTTATTTTCAGTTGGTGGTACCCCAACCTCAAATCGATCTTCGAAAACACCGTCGCCCCTCGGAGCTGATCAAACAAGTCATCAATTCTAGGCAAGGGATACCTATTCTTGATTGTGACCTTGTTCAGTTGACGATAGTCAATGCACATACGAAGTGTCCCATCTTTCTTCTTCACGAAAAGGACCGGTGCTCCCCACGGAGAGTGACTCGGCCTTATGAAACCGTTATCCAATAGCTCTTGCATTTGGGTTTTCAACTCGTTAAGTTCAGCGGGTGCCATTCTGTATGGCGGTATAGAGATTGGTTTGGTGCCGGGTTCGACCTCGATCACGAACTCAATCTCCCTATCGGGTGGAAATCCCGGCAAGTCTTTTGGGAAGACATCCGGATACTTGCACACAACTCTCACATCATTGATGTCTATCTCTTCTTTGGTTTTGTCCACCACATACGCTAGGTATGCGTGACACCCCTTTCTCATCATATTCCTTGCTCTCACGGCGGATATGATACAACAGTTTGATTTGCCTCTATCTCCCTCGAAGCGTAAGGTCAACCCTTCACCGCCTTCGAGTTCAAGAACCTTCGTGTAGCAATCGACCCTAGCATGATGTTTCTCAAGCCAATCCATCCCGAGGATTGCATCAAACTCGATCATACTCAGCGGTACGAAATCACACGTCAAGTTCTGTCCCTCCACCTCCACCTCACACGATGGATAGTGGCTTTCTCTCTCGATATCATCCCCTAGAGGCGTGGACACCAATAGGGTTTGAGTCATCGGTACAAGTGGTCCGTTGAATCCGCTGGCGAACGCCTCACTCACAAATGATCGTTGCGCCCCGGTATCAATAAGGATCCTTGCTTCTCTCCCGTTTATCTTTAGTGTTCCTACATTCATAAGTAATGTAAGACACACCATCTAATAAATAGGTTCGTTTCTTAAGTCGTAGAGTATGTTGGTTGTGTTTCGGGTGGGGTCCGTTCGATACCCTCCCGAAATTTCCCGGTTTCTAACATTTAGGACCGTTTTAGGATCAATCCGGGTGAAAGCCGACCGCTTTTCACGAAAGCCGGCCGGTTTTCGACTGCGAGAAAAATTCTAAGTTTTTAATCACGAAAGCCGGGCGGCTTTCGTCGCCGTAGTTTTTACTCAGGGAATGATTTCGAAGCCAGCCGGTTTCTACGAAACCCGGCCGAGTTTCAGCAGCGCAGGAATTTCTAGGCCCGACGAAAGCCGGGCGGCTTTCGCCAAAGCCGGGCGGCTTTCAGCTGCGAGAAAATTCCCAGGTCAGGCCTTTATGAAAGCCGGCCGGTCTTTACAAAAGCCGGCCGGTTTTTGGTTGCGAGAATTTTACTGATTAAATGATGACGAAAGCCGGGCGGCTTTTGGTGGAAACCGGCCGGCATTCGTCGCCGCAACATTTTCTCAGTATTTCAAGACGAAAGCCGGGCGGCTTTCGTCAAATGCCGGGCGGCATTCGCCCAGGGCGGGGGTTTTTCCTCCCCTTTTCCCCACAATCCCGACCAAACCGTCGGGGTTACAAATTTTGCACCTTACAAACACTCCTATTGCACACAATGGAGTAATATCGTGAGTTTAAGATCTTACCCGCCACGGAGTCTGGGTTAGCACGTGCGTCCGCCTCCGTCATCGCATAAACTCTAGCTTGAGTTCTTCCTTGATTCACGGACGGCGCATTGCTCGTGCTCCCCCCTGGCCCACACTGGCATGAGGTGCTCCGGCCCGGTTCCTACTTGCCGTGGTAGCGCCGCTTGGTCCCGACCCCCGGTTCCCACCAAGTTGAGGGCAGTTTGGCTTAATATGCCCTGTACTCCCGCATTGGTAGCACCGTGGTGGATCACGACACTTACCGGTGTGGTTCCTGTTGCAATTCCTGCACCTTGGCGTCATTGGGGCTTGTGAGCCCGAGTAGTGCCCGCTCGTGGCCGGGTTTCCCTTGGATGGTGCTGCCGGTGCCCTGAACGATCCACCTCCCCCGTGGTTCCCCTTCTTATTAGGACCTTGGGGGCCATGGCTTTCCCACTTCCTTTTCTTGGCCTCTTCGGCATCTCTCTTCTTCCTCTCCTCCCATTGCTTTTCTCCCTTCAACCCTTGGGCAACCACTTGGCTGAAAGTCATATTGGGCAATTGAGTTGCCCTGTCACGTATCTCCAAGTCCAAGGCCTCCCAAAAATGGTTCACCATTCGGTTTTCATCACAAGCATACTCCGGTATGTGATCAGCAAGGTCTCTGAACTTGTTCTCAAGTTCTTTCACCGTCATGTTACCGCCTTGGGTTAGGAGAGTGTATTCCCTCACCTTGGCGTTTACTTCGAAGTCAGAGTAGTACTGGGCAAAGAATTCTTGTCGAAAATCCTCCCATGTAACAGTTCCGCCATACTTACCCTTGGTTCCATCCCACCATTTGGATGCCAACCCTTCGAGTAACCTTACCGCGATTCTCAGTTTAAAATCGGGGGTGAGCTGCATGTCAAGGGCTGCCTCGTTCAGCCTCTTGATCCATTGGGCGGCAACCGAGATGTCTCCCGTCCCGTCGAACGGTTTGCACCCTAAGTCCCTCGCCTCCTTGATGTATTTGGAGATCCTTATGACTGGACCTCCATCGCCCCGACTCCCATGCGCTTCCACATGGGTTCTCGAATCACAAAAACTCCTCCCTCTTGGAGCCCCGCCCGAAGGTTGCCCTGCACGGTGCCTTCGGCGTGCCCTCCTTTCTTCGCGCTCCCGATGATACTGTTGGAGCAGCGCTTCGATTCTGGCCAAGGAGCCACTTTCCTCTTCATCACTCACATCATCATCATTCTCTTCGTAAGGGGTCTCAACTGGCTCAGTCCCCGGCTGGTAAGTTGAGTCCTCATAGGACCAATAGGTCTCACTCTCGGTATCAACGTGGCCATCGCTCACGGTTTGACGTTGGCCTCCACGGCCCCTTCCTCTTGATCCCCTAGAGGACCCCCGGCTACCGCGCTCGGGCCCAACGGGTTCCTCCTAGTGATCCTTCCAATTGGTTCCATTTCTGAAAGAAATTAGAATGAGTCGTTAGACTCGTATCGAGTGTCAAATGACGGACGGGTACTTAAAGACATCATTCGGCTCAAATCACCGCCATACCAATTGTTAAGGGTACCATCTTAACAATTAGAGGCATTGCAACTCAAGTACCAAAAGTTCTATAAGTACAAAACTTATGCTCATGGTTTTTCAAATTCATTTTCAAAAAGAAATTTTGAAGCTTCATTATGATGCTTACGGACTATGTCTCTGATACCATTTAAATTGTCACGCCCCGGACCTACCCGGACACGTCAACAACCCGCCGTACAGTACGAATAGTCAACCGCAGTCCGACTCATCCATACTATACAAGGCGTCTTGAATACCATTCACACATAGTACATCCATAAACAAACATAATGTAAAACATTTATTAAAACAGCGGAAACAATAGATACAAGTGTTCAAGCCACACTTGGCATAATTAGGCATGCAAGCCCCCAAACTAATTATTCAGAAAATATTATCCATGAGCATTATTCATATTGTTTTTCAAAACAAGAACGGGAGAAGCACGAACCAAGTCTTCTCCTCAGGAACTTCCCGAAGCAGCGGCTGGCGGTAGCAACCTTCAAGTTCTACCTGAAACTGTGAGGTGGCCTCCCCCGTGAAGGGGAGGTCAGTACTTGGAAGCATTTGACAAGTACAATGACAACTATACTAAGTATAATCAAAGTTTAAATCTCTGAGGCCCTCAAACTAGAGCATTATTACATTATAGTTGATCCGTTCATTTGATATCAATTCATCATTATTTATCACGGTCTAGAGCCCAGCTCATAATCACCGTTATCTACTACGGTCTAGAGCCCAGCTCATAATCACCGTCATCTACTACGGTCTAGAGCCCAGCTCATAATCACCGTCATCTACTACGGTCTAGAGCCCAGCTCATAATCACCGTCATCTACTACGGTCTAGAGCCCAGCTCATAATCACCGTCATCTAATACGGTCTAGAGCCCAGCTCATAATCACCGTCATCTACTACGGTCTAGAGCCCAGCTCATAATCACCGTCATCTACTACGGTCTAGAGCCCAACTCATAATCACCGTCACCTACATCGGTCTTGAGCCCAGCTCATAATCACCGATTCCTTATAATTCAAATTCTTAGGATCTAATTCATCCATTTCTCAACTAACATTTCCAACTAATATTTCAATGCTAGTTATTTATTTATTTCAATATAATTCCTTCTCCTTGCATAATTGACCTTAATATCAAGTATCACTTTCATACCTTCATGGCTTCTCCTCATGGCATCAAAGTATACTATCCCAAATGATATTCATGGTTGGTACAACCATCATACACACATATTCATAACATCTAAACATACACAATTTATTCATAAATTTGTGTATCATGCATACTATACTTTTAATCAATAGTAGTTCTATTTATGCATTATTAACCATCAACAATTCATGCACATCACATTTATATTCACTTAGGAAATCCCATGAAATTAACCCAAAGATTATAAGTATCATAGTCGGTCATCCTCACCTTAATTAAGCTTAAGCGCGTTCTACGTTTCCCGATTGGACTTTGACCAACTCCGGCGAACTTTGACCAACTCCGACGAACTTTGACCAACTCCGACGAAACTCCGGCGAAGCTCAAAAATACTTTAAATCAAGTTCCTAACAAGGTTTTATCATCACAAAAACCCATATCAACACAAATAACCTATAAAAGGTTATTTTCCGGCAACCCGGTCGATTTGGCTTCTAAGTCCGTTTTTTGACTTAGAATCACTTTCCAACCCATTATTCCACACTTAAATCATGTAGAACAATACTAAAGGTCTTTCATATGATATATACCTTATATGCTAGAAGAAAAACAAAGGAAAAGTTATGATAAGGTCATTACCTTAATTTTCACACTTTTTCCTAGCTTTTTCCTTCTTAAACTTTCTTCTTGGACTCCTTTTAGCTTGAGTTCGGATTTGGGCTATGGAGATGAAGTTTGCAGAGCTCTTCTCTCCTTCTTGGTGTATTTGGGTCGAAATGATGAGTGTAAGGAGGTAGGGGTGGTTCCTTCTTGTCTCATTTAGACAAATGAGTGAAGGGAGGGGGCCTACTACATGTCAAAGGTGTCTCCCCCATCCTCTCAATTGTTGTTCAGCCAATTTGGCACTCATCCAGCCCTCAAGGGTTGACAATTTCGTGGGGTGGCCCCCACCCATGTGGGAGGTCATCCCAATTTGTCCCAAAGTGTGCGATTTGCCCCGAAAGTTGTATTTTTTCGGACTGTTTTAAGTATATTTTATTTTATCGGGTCAAATAAAATATAACACTTGTTCCCAATTCTTAATGGACCTTAGAATCAATATGCATCCCTCAACTTTAATTTAGAAGTCTCCGAAATCCCTTTTCGGGCTGTTATCTGATAGATTGCCGATACTGATAATTTGGCCCCGTTTGACCACCCGCTCAACCCTATGCCATTGTCATGGCTCAACTAGGGTATCCACCACCATATACATATTATCTAGTCCAAGATCAATTTAATACAAATTCACAACTTCGTAAATTCACTAAATATTTCATAGGGTTCAATAAATTATTAGCTTAAAGATAAATACATTTGGGGACGGTGTTACACGAGGAATCTTGAGTTTCGCCCACTCTTAAAATAAATCTAAAGTATTACTTTTGGAGGAATCGAAGAATAACATTATCTATTGTGGAAATTATTTTGAGACATTAAATCATTTTGGAAGTATGAAAGGATACTTTCTATATACATACATATACAAAAACCTATTTTCCAAATTATATTATTTTACGGGTTCGGGTGGAATCTTACTTAGATCTAAAGCTAATTTTTGTCTCTTTTGTCTTCTTTTCTCTTCTCTATTGTACAGATGATTACGATTATGAAGATTGATGTACTTGATGCGCGAGTGTTCCGCTAGTTGTAAACGTTGATTCATCATCGTTGTTTAACTTTGTAATTCACAAACTTTGTCTTAAGGTCTATTTAATTGTTATTTAAACTTATGGTGGCTATAGTTTGTGCACTCAATCATGTATAGGTTGGGTGTGGCGGTGACACACTTGTTTTTCCTTTAAAGACTTCTACTGTAATTTGAATATGTTTTGTAATAAAGATGTTTTCACTTTAAAATGTGATTTTATTTGGGAGGAAAAAATGGGGGTATTTATAGAGGTTACAGTTCAACTGAAACTAATCAACTAACTGAACATAACTAATGTATACTAATACAGTTCGTATACTATATCTAACACTTGCCGATGCCTAGATTGCCTTGCCGATGCCTAGATAGGAGGTACTGTCCGTTAACGTAACAATGTTTGTTCAATCCCGAAGTACCAAGGCCCTTATAGTCTTATCATGCGCGGATGTTGACCATTTTGAACCTAGATCGTTTCGCGTAGATTGTGATCGCTTAGTTCTAATTCTTGTTCTCTATTTCTAGGGACCTCCATAACAAAGAGATGAGGGTTGCTCAGTTGGCTCGCCGGGTCAAGAAGAGGGAGAGGCATAATGACGCAACAAAACAATCTAGGTGATCAATCTCTCATCGGGTCTATGCCCGACCAGTTAGAAATGAATGATGGAGAAATAGGGATCACACATAGATCAACTTAATCTCAAAGAGAAACCAGAACGGACTACGAATTAAATCAACCAGAGGAGCAGTCACAAGAACATGAACATAATGAGCCTCAAACCGAGGAAGTACTTGGTGAGTCCATAATCACTCAACCTGAAGAACAGACAGGCCCAGTTCTAGATAACTCACATGAATGATCTATGATTATGGTTTTGGAACCTAAGGTTTGTCATCAACAAAAATGGGGACTTTGTTGGATATTATGTTTTGTTTTGTTTATGACTAATTCTAGGTGCCAAACGGTTAAGTAAGTTACATGATTCTATAACTGTTCTTTATTTAGTATTGAATTATGGGTGGAACAGGTTCTAGATGTTGGAAGAAAGTAGTTGATGAGTATTATATTTGGGTGATTGTGTGTGGAAGAGAGAATTTTAGAGAGAGGTGATTTTAGAAGAACTTGGAACTTGTATTGATTTGGAGCTTTTGGCTTGCTTTACAAATGAGTGAGGAGTGCTCTATTTATAGGTCTCATAGGATCCTTCTAGGTACTCCTACTTCCTTAACCTTCTAGAATATTCTATAGGATTCTAGCTTAGGAATAATCTAGAATTGTTTAGGTACATTAACTGCTCTAGATCTTTCTAAGTCTATCTTATGGGCTAGCTAATTTATTAATTATCATACAACTTCTAGCCCAATAAGTTAACATCTAATGGACCCAATTATTGGGCTAAGCCAAGTTTAATTTCTAACATCCCCTCTTAAACTTGACTTAGCAACACCAAGTAGATTTCGCATCTTTGCAAAGACATCATGCTTGAGTGGCTTTGTGAGAATATCAGCGACTTGGTCTTGAGTCTTCACATACTCTACTTGAACTTCCTTCTCCGCTATCTTTCCTCGAATGAAATGATATCGAGTGTCTATGTGCTTGCTTCGATCATGAAACACTGGATTCTTTGCTAATGCAATAGCTGACTTGTTGTCCACAAATATTGTTGTTGCTTCTTCTTGAGACATGCTGAGAGCTTGCAATATGTAGCGGAGCCAAATTGCATGACACACACTTGATGTTGCTGCAACGTACTCGGCTTCACAAGTGGATAGAGTGACGATCGGTTGTTTCTTTGAAACCCATGTGAAAGCGGTGTTTCCCATGTAGAATACGAACCCAGTTGTGCTCTTGCGGTCATCAATATCTCCACCCCAATCACTATCAGAATATCCAACCAGCTTAAACTCATCAGATGAAGAGTAAAACAACCCATATTCGGTGGTGCCTTTAAGATACCGCAAAATCCTTTTTGCAGCCTTCAAATGAGTTGTTGTGGGGGCCTCCATGAATCGACTAACAAGTCCAACACCGAAGAGAATATCTGGTCTTGTACATGTTAAGTATCTTAAGCTCCCCACAAGACTCTTAAAGTAAGTTGGATCAATCAATTTTCCTTTATCATACCTTGATAGCTTTAGTCCACTTTCAACAGGTGTACTTACAGGTTTAGAGTCTTCCATGTTGAACTTCTTGAGTACTTCTCTCGTGTATCCTTCTTGAGTGATGAATATACCATCATCCATTTGTTTCACCTCGATGCCAAGATAGTAACTCATAAGCCCAATGTCAGTCATCTCGAACTCCTTTGTCATGACTTGTTTAAATTCATCAAACATCGTCATGTTATTACCTGTAAAGATGAGGTCGTCCACATATATGCACACGAGCAGTATGTCTCCTTGATGATTTTTCTTGATATATAGAGCATGTTCTTGCGGACATTTCACGAATCCATTAGCTTGGAAGTATTGATCAATTCTACTATTCCAAGCTCTTGGTGCTTGTTTAAGCCCATAAAGAGCCTTACTTAGCCTCAACACTTTACCTTCTTGCCCTTTGACTTTGTAACCTTCGGGTTGCTCAATGTAGACTTCTTCTTCTAGGAACCCATTTAAGAATGCAGACTTGACATCCATTTGATGTATCTTCCACTTGTTGTGAGCCGCGAATGCAATTATCAATCTTATTGTTTCTAATCTAGCCACGGGCGCAAATACTTCTTCATAATCAATGCCATGTCTCTGGGCGTAGCCTTTGGCCACTAGTCTTGCCTTGTACTTCTCAACTTCTCCTTTTGCATTTTTCTTGATCTTAAATACCCATTTCACTCCAATTGCTTTATGTTTTGGTGGAAGTGTGGCAAGCTCCCATGTTTTATTCTTCACGATTGACTTGATCTCGTCATCCATTGCATCTCTCCATTTCTTGTTTCTTGTGGCTTCTTGAAAACTTAGTGGCTCACAATCACCAAATAGACAAAAGAGTGTAAGTTCATCATTTGAGTTCAAATTTTGTGTTACCTCGTAAAGCTCTTCAATGCTTCTCATGCGTGGTATTTCTCTTTCATCCGAACTTGGTGATGAAGCTTGAGCTTGAGTGGGAGATGGTGGAGGAGTGTATTTTCATGATTTTCTTCAACTTCTTCTTCATATTCCATGGGAGGCAAGAGACTATAATCTTCTTTGTCACCAATGCTCCAATCCCATGAGCCTTCTTCATCAAACTCCACATCACGACTTATTATAAGCTTTTTCAAATCCGGATTGTAGAGTTTGTACCCTTTTGAGTGTTTATCATATCCAATGAATATAAACTTCTCACTCTTGTCGTCAAGTTTTGACCTAGTCTGATCGGGTACATGCGCATATGCAATGAATCCAAATACTCTCAAGTGTGAGACTCCAGGTTTACCTCCATGCCATGCTTCTTGTGGAGTTTTTCCATCGAGACTCTTCGTGGGGCAGCGATTTTGAAGATAGACAGCACAATCCACAGCTTCAGCCCAAAAATCTTTAGGCATATTCTTTGTTTTTAGCATGCTTCGAGCCATGTTGAGGATCGTCCTATTCTTTCTTTCGGCAACACCATTTTGCTGTGGTGTTCGTGGGACAGTCATGGGACGGCGGATGCCATTATCTTCACAAAATTGATTAAACTCCTTTGATGTGAACTCTCCACCCCGATCTGATCTCATGGCTTTGATAGTGTACCCACTTTCTTTCTCAATAAGAGCCTTAAATTTCTTGAATGCTTCAAAGGCCTCAGATTTCTGTTTAAGGAAATATACCCATGTTTTTCTTGAGTAATCATCGATGAAAGTGAGAAAGTACTTACTTTTACCATGTGAACATGGAGTAATAGGACCACATAAGTCGGTATGGACTAACTCCAATGGTTCCCTAGCTCTTGAGGTAACTTCTTTAGGGAATGGTTTCCTTGATTGCTTCCCAAATAGGCAACCTTCACATAGTTGATCAGGATGATTGATGAAGGGCAAGCCTTTCACCATGCCTTTGGATGATAGCATTTTCAAGCCACCAAAGTTTAAGTGCCCATATCTTAAGTGCCAAATCCATGACTCGTCTTTCAAGCAACTTTTTAAGCATATGGCTTGATCTCTTTGAATGTCAAGCAAGAACATTCGGTTTCTAGTCATCGGCACTTTAGCAACTAGTCTTCCATTATTGTCTCGTAGAGAAAGACTACGATTCTTTAAGTGAATATCATAGTCCGTTTCTAAGAGTTGTCCCATACTTAGAATATTTGTTTTTAAGTTGGGCACATAGTAAACATCGGAAATGAATTGGTGACTTCCATCGTTTAGACGGATTAGAACGTTACCTTTACCATTCACCACGACTTTAGACTCATCTCCAAAAGTAACATGACCTTGAGTTTGTTCTACCTTCACGAACATGCTTTTATCTCCCGTCATGTGGTTGCTAGCTCCGGTATCTAAATACCACGTGCTCTTCTTTGTTTGTTCTTCATGATTTGCCATCAACAAGGTAAGTTCTACCTCATTATTCATCTCCATGAGATGGGCCTCTTCTTTCACATGATTAGAGCGCTTGCATTCATATGCATAGTGGCCATATTTATTGCAATTATAACACTTTAGTTGAGACTTCTCGTACCTTTGTGGTTTGCTTCCTCTCCCACGGCCTCTAGATGCTTGTGTATATTGAATTCTTTCTTCATTGTTGAAGTTTGTATAACCACGACCTCGACCACCTCTTCCACGTGCACCACGTCCTCGATCATAACCACGACCTCGTTGGCCTCTTTCTTCACCTCTATTCTCCCCTCTTTCTTTAAAAGAGAGTTTGGTCAATGATTCATGGACTTGTAGTGAGCCCATAAGTTGATCAATGGTCAAGGACTCTAAATCCTTGGACTCTTCTATGGCCACCACAATATAATCATAGTCTTTGGTGAGAGAGCGAAGGATTTTCTCAATCACCGTTATGTCCTTTAGTTCCTCACCATTCCTCTTCATCTCATTTACAATTACTAACACTCTAGAGAAATAGTCGGATATTGATTCCGAATATTTCATTTTAAGTTGTTCGAACTCACCTCTAAGAGTTTGAAGACGAATTCTCTTCACCTTGTCAACTCCCTTGAAAGAGTTATGTAGTATCTCCCATGCTTCTTTAGAAGTGGTGGCATTTGAAACCTTCTCGAACATGGCCTCGTCTAAGCATTGATATATGAGAGTGAGAGCTTGTTGATCCTTCCTCCTACTCTTTTGGAAACTATCCCTTTGGGATTGATTTAAAGTAGCATCATCTTGAGGTTCCTCATAACCTTTCTCAACAATCTCCCATGCATCTTGAGATCCAAGCAAGGCTTTCATGCGAATGCACCAACTAGAGTAGTTATCTTTAGTGAGACGAGGAAATTGGAATGGAACTAAGCCGTTGGAATTCATTTTTCTTGAAAGGATTGATGGCTCTGATACCAGTTTGTTGGAAGAAAGTAGTTGATGAGTATTATATTTGGGTGATTGTGTGTGGAAGAGAGAATTTTAGAGAGAGGTGATTTTAGAAGAACTTGGAACTTGTATTGATTTGGAGCTTTTGGCTTGCTTTACAAATGAGTGAGGAGTGCTCTATTTATAGGTCTCATAGGATCCTTCTAGGTACTCCTACTTCCTTAACCTTCTAGAATATTCTATAGGATTCTAGCTTAGGAATAATCTAGAATTGTTTAGGTACATTAACTGCTCTAGATCTTTCTAAGTCTATCTTATGGGCTAGCTAATTTATTAATTATCATACAACTTCTAGCCCAATAAGTTAACATCTAATGGACCCAATTATTGGGCTAAGCCAAGTTTAATTTCTAACACTAGATGCCAATCGCACGATTGATTGACCATATATTACTGATCATATGCTTTCCACATTTGTTAGCAAACAAACAAGTGTTTGATTAACCATATAATCTATCTTTAATGTGGTCCGCCTATGCGAAGCTATAAAGACAAAGGATCAGTTGCAATCATGGAAAGGATTTCAATATATGTGCATGAAAGGCTTTTAAAATGATGAAATCACCTTCAAGAAGGTAAGTCTTGAAAATTGAGAACATGGCTATACAAAGAAGGACAGTACAAAGATTAAAAGGATGCATTCCAGAGACTTATATATTGAGATCAAAGTGATGGTCACAAGGTGTGCTTGAAAGTGAGAAAATATACCCAAAGAAGACGTGCCTTGAAGAATTATAAGAAGATCAAGCACCTGGAACAACTCATCCAGTGGATCTAGTTTTAGTTCTTTACACTTATTTGTAATGAGGGTTTGAGGAATAGCTTAATTTGTGAAAGCTTCCTTCTTCTGGTTGGGGTGTGTGTTGTGAGAGCTTTACTGTAAAGCTAAGAGGGAGTTTACCCGCAAGGTAAAGATGCAAAACTCTATCTAGAGAGGATAGAGATGAGGTGACTCAATGGTAGACTAATAGGGTTTATCTTGTAATCATTTCAAAGGCTTTTAGTGAAGTGTTTCAAATTCCTCCTAGGGAGGTCAATGTTATTAATTCCTTTTGAGCGAAGAGATTTTTCCTTCTTTAAATCCGTGTGTTCTTTAATTTCTAGTTTTGCTTGTGTAGTAGAGCCATTTGAATTAATGCATTGTGATATTTTGGGTCCATTCACATTTCGGCTACTTGTGGTGCACACTATTTTTTGACAATAGTTGATGATTATTCTAGAGTTGTGTGGGTACGTTTGATTCTAATAGATAGAAGTGAGGTTAAAATTATCCTTGAACAATTCTTTATCATGGTGAGCCGTCAGTTTAATAAAAATGTGCAGGTGATACGTAGTGATAGTGGAAAGGAATTTCAAAGTTTGAAAGATTATTATTTGGCACATGGTATAACTTTTCAAACCTCATGTGTGTACACCCCTCTACCAAACGGTAGGGTAGAGCGTAAACATCGACATATATTAGAAGTGGCGCGAACTCTCCGTTTTCACGCAATTCACCAATTGAATTTTGGGGTGAATGTGTGTTGACCGCGGGATATCTCATTAAGAGGCTCCCTTATTCTATGATTCATAATAAGAGTCCATAAGAACTACTCCCTCCGTCCCCTTTTAAATGTCCCGGAAGAGGGTGGCACGAGTTTTAAGAAAAGTAGGTTTGTGTGGTTGATATTAATAGATAAAGTAAGAATAAAGTAAAAATGATTTTGAGCCACACAAACTTTACCAAATAAGGTATGGAACAATTAAATAGGGACATCCCAATATGGTAAAATGGGACATTTAAAAGGGAACGGAGGGAGTATTATATAACAAACCACCTTTGTTTGACTAACTTTGTGTTTTCGGGTATTTATGTTATGCACACAACAAAAATATAACGGGACACCACGACTTCGGTGAATGTATCTGGACAGCCACATAGACATGCATCAAATAAAATTCAAATAAAAATTCCCTTTTATTTTACAAAGAAAATTTGAAAGCAATTCCACAACAGCTTGCATAATGCTAAAGCACGCAAAGATAAACGAGGACATGGATGAACATGCAAGATCATGTATCTGCAATCTGCATGCGCGCTAAGCTAGCAGCTAGGTTCACATAAGAAATTGAATTGAAAAACATATTATACGATGGGCAACATGAACCAACAGACCGCAAACCATCGGAGAATTTGATACAATTCTTTTATGACTAGCTAGGAAAGCTGCTTAGAGCATCCCGCGCGGTGGCAAAGCTGCCACAGAATCCAAAAGTATAGCTTTGATTTGTTCCGGGTGGATGTCTCCTTCTTTGTATTGCTGCATGCATGAAAACATACATACATACATACATATAAATGAATTGTCATCAAATTTTTCACATTTCACGTTTCACTTCCACTAAACAACGACTTACTGAAGGGAAATAATATCCTATGTTCGATCGCAAAAGCAGCTTACACAAGGTAGTATATGTTAGTATATATGTCCTAGCGACAATCATTTCTTTAAAGACATATGTACTTGATCACATTTAGTTTTTATATTTGATATATACACGGTATTACACTTTATGAATGATTGTTTTCGATTGTCAATGTTTTATTCATAATTGTGTTCCCTTGGATTTATGTTCTCAATAAGTAAGTGGGAGCTTATATGATATAACATAAGGTTCTAAAATAGCCCCAATCAATGATCATCAAAAATGGGATATTGATGATATGCGATAAGATTGGTATGTGGACTGCATCATACTTTTAGAAAGTATAGTTGATCTCACGACTATGAGTTCCTGTAATTCATGATGGTCACATAGATATTTTAGAGAATATTGGCATACCCACCGAGAAACCATTTGATAAGTTCTATTCATGTGTCTATGGGATTATCGGCGTATAGAATAGTGTGATAGTCCTCTGACTTGAGGTCAATACGTACTACATGTGCGGAGTGATGTACTTTGACCATGACCAACGCTTGCACTCCAATCGGGGTAGATACGGCATGTGTTGGGTGCATCACGAAGCACATGGAGTAGTAGTTGAGCCAAGAAAGGATTCATTCCTCATAATAGATTAAGAGAGAACATTCTACTTCTCATATCTAGATGGATCATAAAGTCATTGGCCAATGCAAAGATATATTCGTTTTGGATATCGAATATGATCGTTATGGATCATCTAGAAAGATTGAGAGACAGAGACTGAGTTATTGGGATAGACACAATATCATGTTCTAGACTTAGTTGAATGTTCGCTGAATGAAAGGACCGTATCACTATGAGTTCTATATTACAGGGAGTTTGTATAGTCCTCGCAAACGTCCTTATATATTAAGTTTGTCTGGAGAATCGTCTAGGGATTCGCTAAGACCTTAATTTGATTAGTGCTTAATATATAAGGCCCTATGGGTCACACAACAAGTGATTATACCTTCCGATTGAATTGTTAGAAGGAATTAAATATTATTAATTGAATTAAATAATATTTAATTCGTAATACTGAAAATGAATCAAATATTAATTAGATTAAACATATTTAATTCATGAAGCTGAAGGAGAGTTCTATTTGATAGAATTAATTAAGTAAGATAAATTAGATTTATCATACTTAAATAAGATGCATTTATTATTAAATAAAGAAGATATTTTCTTTTGTAATTTGGAATTAAAAGAAAAGTAAATAAAATAAATATTAATATATAATAATTAGAAAGTGGCGTGCAGCCACATCTCAATTATTATTATTATTATTTTGTTTTGTTTTATCTACTTATTTAATTAATTAGGAGTATTGGTCCTAGTAGGATTAGAACTCATTAATTAGAAAGACTTTCATTGTGATTGGGAAACTAGTTTCGAACTAGTATAAATACATCCTTCTCCTTCATAATTTGTAGACCAGTTTTCAGATTCAGTATTACCAGTTTATTTCCCTGCGAAGAGATTTCCTAGTCTTTCTCTTAGGGAGATCTAACCGTTCTTTCGGAAAGGAGAAATCACGTGGATACCAAAGGTCAAGGAATATCACCGCTAGGCTGGGAGATCTGTAAGTTCTAACTCAGATCTGTTATTATTATCATATTCGTTATTTTGTCATAATCAGGGAAGATCTGTTTGGGAAAATTTTAAACTTCCGCCGCCGTACTTTCGAGGTACGTTACATCAATTTCCTAACAGTGGTATCAGAGACAAACTGATTCTAATGACATTATACGAATTTTGTTTAATACCGTCGTTGGTTGTCCTGATAGTATATTTTCCAGAAAATATACTTTGCCGTAATTTGTTTTCTGAATCTGAATTCGAGTTGATTTTTGAAATCATAAGTTAATGTACTTCGTATATATAGAGATTTTATTTTGAAATTAAAATCTGGATGAAAGGAATTGAATCTGATTTGATCTCCAAGTTGGCTGCGTATTATGTATTCTTTTTCTTTGGCGATTTACATATGCTTGACATGTTGGATGGAAGATCTAACATCTACGGGCTAGAAGATCTAAAGGATAAAGACTTCAAACGACCTGCAGACTTTCGTTGCTCCTTTGCTAGCGATTCGCTCGGCAAAATCAACACTAGTGTTGAATGTGGCAGCGACGAACCCGGGAAGCTATTTGCGAACGACTTTGGAAATTAGTACATCTGCTTTATCTGATTAGATCGACAATTTAATTTTGGTTTTAGAAATTAAAATCTGAAAATTAATTAATTTTTAAACGAACTGTTTTGGAATGAATAGCAGTCTTCTTCGTTCTAGTGTTTCATGATGGTCGGCGAAAGCTACTAGGATTGATTGATCGTTGTTATAATTGATTATCACTTCAATGATAATAATCATTGAATTAAATTAATCTTTATAATTAGATTAAGTATCTTTGAGATTGTTAAAGATTAATTTGAATTTAACCATTGATTATTATTTTAAGCATGCTTTTACTTTAATTGTTAATTATTGTATATGTTATAAATTAGATTTATATTGCATGCTTTAATTTTACATGTTTGAGTTAGATCTCGTTAACATATTATTTGATAATATGTTTTAGCATCTTGATTAAGTAGTTTAGTACCCCGCTAAACGTTCCCCATAAATTAAAATTTAAGTCTTATCTAGGATAACGACATCACCCTTCATAATTAAATTAGTAGAAATATTTTTTCGTTGAAGAATATTTCACCCAAGTGTTTATTCCATTCGACAAAATATAGAACTAATTTATAGATACATATATTTGTGATCGTGTGATGGTTTTGACTTACTTAAATTAGCTCGAGTCGCCCAAGCGTCAGTGTTAATTTAGGGATGTCGATCAATTTGAAAAATTGATCAACCAAGAGTTGCTTTGATGCAATTGGTCTAGGGACCTACCCATTATATTATTGTGGTGATCAGCCCAAGCTGGGACTATAATAATATGAATGTGGATCTTGGCCACTACGATTGTAAAAACAATCTATGTTCTTTTTATTGGGGTCAAAGAACATGAAAAATAGTGGGAACTAAATAATTAAAAGTCCATATTATTTAGTTAACTGGATGTGATCATAGGAATTAATATATGATTTTAATTCCGTTCTATTTGAACTTCTTTAGATTTTTTAGGTATGTCGAATTTATCATTGAGAAGTATCTTGGATACAAATAATCTGATTGAACCAAACTTTCTAGACTTGGAACAAAATATGCGTTTCGTTCTTAGGCAAGAAAATATCGAACATGTATTTGATACATGTGTACCGGAGATCCTTGATGTTAGTTCTTCTGAATTAGCCATGTTTGACAAGGACATTCAGAAGAATCACATTGCTGAGGTACCAAATGATGTATGTCTCTACTGCAAAGAGACAGGACATTGGAAGAGAGATTGTGAGATATACAGGACTAATCTAGCCAAAGCACCGAGTGCTTCTAGCTTAGGCATTTTTGTCATTGATATTAATATGTCTACAACTAACTCTCACTGTTGGGTATTAGATACGGCTTGTGGCTCACACATTTGCAATAGTGTGCAAGGCCTAAATGACAGTAGAGCAGTTAGGCTGGGTGAGATTGACCTACGTGTAGGAAATGGAGCAAAAGTTGCTGCTGAACGTGTAGGGACCTATATATTAGATTTACCCAGTGGTTATAGATTACAACTAAATAATTGTTATTTTGTTCCTTCTATAACAAAGAACATAATTTCCATTCCTATGTTAGACATTGAGGGTTTTTCTTTTCAATTTGCTAATAACACTTGTTGTTTTTCACAAAATGGTATTGTGTATGGAAATGCTCCTCTTATGAATGGTTTATATGTTCTTAATTGTAGACATGACATATTAAATGTACAAAATAAAAGACCAAGGTTAAGTAATCTGAAAAATACCACATATCTTTGGCATTGTAGGCTTGGTCATATTAATGAAGCCAGAATAGCAAGGCTAAGTAAATTAAATTACTTAACGCCATTTGATTTTGAATCATATGGTAATTGCGATTCGTGTCTCTCAGCTAAAATGACGAGTAAACCTTTTCTTGGAAAAGGACTACGGGCCAAAGAAGTGCTTGAATTGGTTCACACAGATGTGTGTGGACCATTCCCAACTCAAGCTAGAGGAGGTTTTTCTTACTTCATCACGTTTACTGACGATTTCTCTAGGTTTGGATTTGTGTATCTTATGAAACACAAATCAGAAGCTTTTGAGAAATTCATGGAGTATAAGGCTGAAGTAGAGAAGCAACTTGACAAGAGTATCAAGACTCTACGATCTGATCGTGGAGGGGAATACTTGAGTAAGGAGTTTCTCGATTACTTAAAAGGTCAGGGAATTCAGTCACAATGGACTCCTCCAAGAACCCCTCAATTGAATGGTGTCTCTGAAAGGAGAAATAGAACCTTGTTAGAAATGGTTAGGTCCATGATGAATTCCACGTCTCTTCCAACATCTCTTTGGGGGTATGCATTGCAAACTTCGATATACATTCTGAATAGAGTTCCATCTAAATCAGTGCAAAAGACACCATATGAGTTATGGTGTAATAAGAAGCCTGTTCTTTCACATATTAAAGTGTGGGGTTGCCCTGCTTATGTAAAGAAATTGCACACTGATAAGTTAGGAGCTAGAAGTGAGAGATGTTATTTTGTGGGGTATCCTAAAGAAACTAGGGGATATTATTTCTATCATCCTGAGGAACATAAAATCATTATTTCCAGACAGGCACGATTCCTAGAAGAAGACTTGGTCTTCAAGGAATTCAATCGTGAGAAGATAGTACTAGAAGAAATTCAAGAATCACAAAATAACATAGAGGATGAAGACTTGTTAGATGGTCAAAACAAGGATTCAGTAGGAGGATTAAGCGGAAGTATGTCCCTAGGAGGATATCCTTCAGCTAGTGGGAGTAATATAGGAAGCACCTCGCACCAGCAAGTGGTTCCTATTAGGCATGAAAGAAATGACATGGTTGTCATTCCTTCTGCACCTACTTCTCCTTCTCTGGAAACACTTAAAAGTGTAGCACCAGAAAATTCTCCGAGCATTGGACAGTCCAATGCAAGAGAACCTCTTCACAATCAGAATGAGCAGCCTGAACAATCGCAAAATATTCAACTTCGTAGGTCTACTAGGATTCGTCATGAACCAACTAGGTTTGGCTTCCTCATGGAGGATCATGATGATGTTGAAATTCCTGACAAGGATGAACCTAAGACTTACACTGAAGCAATATTAGATATTGATTCAGAGAGGTGGCAAGAAGCCATGAAATCTGAAATGGACTCGATGTATATCAATCAAGTATGGAACTTGGTTGACTTGCCTGTTGGGGTTAGACCCATTGGATGCAAATGGGTTTTCAAGAAGAAAATTGATGCCGAAGGCAAGGTGCAAACATACAAAGCTAGGCTAGTGGCTAAAGGTTATAGTCAAAGAGAGGGAATTGACTATAGTGACACCTATTCGCCAGTTGCAAAACTTAAGTCCATTCGAATTTTGCTTGCGATAGCAGCATACTATGATTATGAAATTTGGCAAATGGATGTCAAAACTGCTTTCCTTAATGGAAACCTCAAGGAGGAGGTGTACATGGTACAACCTGAAGGTTTTATATCCAAGTCAAATCCCAAATCAGTATGTAAATTGGAGAAATCCATATATGGGCTAAAGCAAGCCTCAAGGAGTTGGAATATCCGTTTTGATGAAGCGGTCAAATCGTTTGGCTTCATCAGAAGCAATGAGGATGCGTGTGTATATACAAAACGCAGCAAGGATAGCGTGGTCTTTATGGTCATATATGTTGATGACATTCTGATCATAGGGAATGATATCCCCTTATTGAAGTCCGTGAAAGAATGGTTATCCAATATCTTCATGATGAAAGATCTAGGTGAAGCCTGTTATATCCTTGGGATTAAGATCTATAGAGACAGAGCTAACAGGATGTTAGGTCTTTCACAATCCACGTATATTGACAAAATACTACATCGATTTAAAATGGAAGAATCTAAGAAAGGATTCCTCCCGATGGGTCATGGGATATCGTTATCAAAGAAGGATAGTCCTTCAACTGATGATGAGATCAAACGCATGAGAGGGATTCCATATACTTCTGCAATTGGTTCAATCATGTATGCTATGATCTGTACTAGGCCAGATGTGGCTTATGCGCTTAGTATTGTTGGTCGATATCAAAATAATCCAGGAGAACGGCATTGGAGTGTTGTTAAGACTATTCTTAAGTATCTTAGAAGAACTAAAGAATATTTCTTGGTTTATGGTGGACAAGAGAAACTAATAGCATCTGGTTACTCTGACGCTAGCTTCATGACAGATAAGGATGACTATAAGTCACAATCAGGTTATGTTTTTAATCTCAATGGAGCAGCAGTAGACTGGAAGAGTTCCAAGCAAGACACTACAGCTGATTCGACAACAGAAGCCGAGTACATTGCTGCATCAGAAGCAGCTAAAGTGGCTGTATGGATACGTGAATTCCTCAAAGAATTAGGGGTTGTTCCAAATGATAGTCATCCAATAACCATTTATTGTGACAATACTGGTGCTGTTGCACAAGCAAAGGAACCAAGATGCGACAAGAGGAATGGACATGTGCCGAGGCGCTATCATGTGATTCGAGAGCAAATAGCAAGAGGAGAGGTTGCAATAGAACGTGTTTCCACTGAGGACAATTTGGCTGATCCCTTCACCAAACCTTTGAGCTGTGAGAAACATACTAGACATTTTGAGAATCTAGGTGTTAGACGCATTGGTGATTGGCACTAGGCCAAGTGGGAGATTGTTAGTATATATGTCCTAGCGACAATCATTTCTTTAAAGACATATGTACTTGATCACATTTAGTTTTTATATTTGATATATACACGATATTACACTTTATGAATGATTGTTTTCGATTGTCAATGTTTTATTCATAATTGTGTTCCCTTGGATTTATGTTGTCAATAAGTAAGTGGGAGCTTATATGATATAACATAAGGTCCTAAAATAGCCCCAATCAATGATCATCAAAAATGGGATATTGATGATATGCGATAAGATTGGTATGTGGACTGCATCATACTTTTAGAAAGTATAGTTGATCTCACGACTATGAGTTCCTGTAATTCATGATGGTCACATAGATATTTTAGAGAATATTGGCATACCCACCGAGAAACCATTTGATAAGTTCTATTCATGTGTCTATGGGATTATCGGCGTATAGAGTAGTGTGATAGTCCTCTGACTTGAGGTCAATACGTACTACATGTGCGGAGTGATGTACTTTGACCATGACCAACGCTTGCACTCCAATCGGGGTAGATACGGCATGTGTTGGGTGCATCACGAAGCACATGGAGTAGTAGTTGAGCCAAGAAAGGATTCATTCCTCATAATAGATTAAGAGAGAACATTCTACTTCTCATATCTAGATGGATCATAAAGTCATTGGCCAATGCAAAGATATATTCGTTTTGGATATCGAATATGATCGTTATGGATCATCTAGAAAGATTGAGAGACAGAGACTGAGTTATTGGGATAGACACAATATCATGTTCTAGACTTAGTTAAATGTTCGCTGAATGAAAGGACCGTATCACTATGAGCTCTATATTACAGGGAGTTTGTATAGTCCTCGCAAACGTCCTTATATATTAAGTTTGTCTGGAGAATCGTCTAGGGATTCGCTAAGACCTTAATTTGATTAGTGCTTAATATATAAGGCCATATGGGTCACACAACAAGTGATTATACCTTCCGATTGAATTGTTAGAAGGAATTAAATATTATTAATTGAATTAAATAATATTTAATTCGTAATACTGAAAATGAATCAAATATTAATTAGATTAAACATATTTAATTCATGAAGCTGAAGGAGAGTTCTATTTGATAGAATTAATTAAGTAAGATAAATTAGATTTATCATACTTAAATAAGATGCATTTATTATTAAATAAAGAAGATATTTTCTTTTGTAATTTGGAATTAAAAGAAAAGTAAATAAAATAAATATTAATATATAATAATTAGAAAGTGGCGTGCAGCCACATCTCAATTATTATTATTATTATTATTATTATTTTGTTTTGTTTTATCTACTTATTTAATTAATTAGGAGTATTGGTCCTAGTAGGATTAGAACTCATTAATTAGAAAGACTTTCATTGTGATTGGGAAACTAGTTTCGAACTAGTATAAATACATCCTTCTCCTTCATAATTTGTAGACCAGTTTTCAGATTCAGTATTACCAGTTTATTTCCCTGCGAAGAGATTTCCTAGTCTTTCTCTTAGGGAGATCTAACCGTTCTTTCGGAAAGGAGAAATCACGTGGATACCAAAGGTCAAGGAATATCACCGCTAGGCTGGGAGATCTGTAAGTTCTAACTCAGATCTGTTATTATTATCATATTCGTTATTTTGTCATAATCAGGGAAGATCTGTTTGGGAAAATTTTAAACTTCCGCCGCCGTACTTTCGAGGTACGTTATATCAATTTCCTAACAGTATATGCATTTAATCTAGCTCATTATACTCCAATGCATAAGCACATATATATGTTTGGGATGCACAAACAATTTTTTTGTTTGACACAGACATTTTTTTGTGTGCAAAAACCGATTGTTTTCACAAAATGACTAAAAATTGTCTGTGCACAAACAATTCAACAGGCGTGCAAAATGTTGTGTACAATTTGGCATGTACAAACAACATTTTGGTTGCAAAGAACATGGGTGGAGCCAAATGGGGTCAGGGTGGTCATCTGACCCCTCTTGAAAGTTTGAGCGTAAAAGGCATTGAAATACCTTCGATTTGATATATTATGACTTTCGTAACTCATTACGGGTAAAAAGTCATGAATCCTAAAAGATGAACACTATTCAATGTTCTAAAAGGCGCTAGGCGGCTAGGCGGACATCTAGGCGGGGACTTGTCGGAGACATAAAAATTATAATTTTATCAATATTTTTAAATAAATATGATTAGTAATGTCGTGTTTGTGTGTAGGGTATAAAAATATATAAATATATACATACATACACATTAACATGCATGAATGGTAGAGTTGTCCCGTTTAATAATACATTATATCTTCTCACTTAACTTCATTATGTAATAAATAATATTCTTAAATAATAATAACACTTAAGACTATATGTGAACATGTATAGTTTTTATCTTAATCTACAACTATTAACTTTCTTCATATGTGTTACTAAAATAAATGTTCGACGAATCTAGACGCCTAGACGGCTGATTAAGCACTATGGGCGGGCAACTAGGCCCTCTAGGTGGCCGACTAGTTTACCTAGATGTCAAATCAAATAGTCGGAGTGCCTAACCTAAAATCGGGGCGCCTGGCCACCGCCTAGCGCCTAGGCGGGGACTAATCGAGCGCTTGGAGCGATTTTTAGAACAGTGGCACTATTTAAATGTGAAATGAGTAAAACTTGATGTGTAACATTGATTATATTTTCGAATTTTAAAAATAGTTTATTAACGCTTAATTCACTCATTGTTGGGAATAACATGATCGTGCTAATATGAGAGAAAAATACTTCTATTATTTTCAAGAATAGAAGGAAGAGACATACAAGCTCTAACTAAAAACTCTCAAAAACACCTCACATATCTCTCAAGGATATTCACAACTCAAACTTGGTTGTGCTATGATGATTGATAAGTCCGTATTTAGAAATGCATTTGATGCGTGTTGAGATCGGGTTTGATGGTTTTCCCTAGCTTTAAGGTGTTACAAGTCTCAATTTTAGCTCAAGTTATGTTTATCGGGCGTTGGTTCGAGTTTTGTGTCATTTGGAGTCAAAATCAGGATTTTAGAGTTCGGCACTGGCGCTTGAGGAGAAATAGGGATGAGTTGAGAAGAATTTGAGATTGATATGAGAGATATGGAGGTCAGCGGGAGGTTTACGATGAAGATTTGATGACAAAAGAGCTCTAGGATTGACTTCGGGATCAAAAGAAGATGAATGAAGCTTGAAAACGATGATCAGGATGACCTTCTGTCAATCGTTCAAGAATATCTCTTTGTAGAAACAACTAATGGACATGATTCAAGTTGTATATGAAAGACAACTTTAAGGGATACAAATCATATGAAGACACCATTACGAGAATAAGAGAGCAAGAAGGTGAAAACAGATGACGACGTCAGATGATCTCTGCTGCGATTTCAGAATGACACCTTCCACTGTTTTGATCATATCTCTTGATTGGATTATTCAAATCACATTCGGCAAGTTGGGGTCGATAGATGACTTCATTATCTGAAAACTTTCCTGAAGGAAGTTTTGTCAAATGCGAACTAGAGAAAAGGCTGAAGAACACGGAGACACGACCGTGCGTCTGGAACGCACGATCGTGCGTAAGAGCCAAAACCGTGGAGGAGCTACTGCCTGCTACGCACGATCGTGCGTAGCCAGGGACGCACGATCGTGCGTAGCCTCGAGTTACGCTATTTTCTTCCAAGACCCTGGGATTATTTGTAAGTTCATCTTTTTAATTAATGACAATTTATTCTATTCTTCCCAATTCTGTTGATTCTTTAATTATGAATTGTAAGTAGTTTAATTAGGGATTTGGGATTGATGAAGGGGTTAATCATGATTGATGGCTAGATTCTTTTCGATTTAATTGCATGAATGCCGTTTAATTTGTGTTCAAATAATTTAACTGATATCTTTTGTAACCTGGAACCGCGGCTAGAATTACAATTGCACATAAAATAAATTAAGAGAGATCTAGTTTATTCTAGGACACATTCACACACACTTAATCGTTGGCTAAGAGATTAGTAGCGATTAAGGGGACGTAAGCTCGCTCGTTTTGGCAATAATTTAGAATATTGTCACATGAGAGATCTGTCTGGTCCCCTAAATTATTGTACTCTACGCTGCGAGAGCGGTAAGAACTTAGTATTGATTAGCTAGGCTCAATTAAATTAATTTCATGTAATTAGGCCTGATCTTCCAGAAATCTAATTACCCCGGAATCAATCTCTGCTCCCTTCGTCGTTAATTAGAGAGAACCCAATATTTTATTTTAATCTTTCATTCGCATTAGTTTAATTTTAATTCAACCAACCAATCTCGCAAGACACATTTATTTTATTTTATTTCTTTTTAATCGCTGAATTTAGTTAATCTTTAATTCCCTTTTGTCCGTCCCTGTGGAGACGAAAACTCGTACTTTCACCACTATTCTACAATCTTTTTAAGTGCGAGAAAACTCACATCAGTTTTTGGCACCGTTGCCGGGGACGGTGTCGGTTTTAAGGGTTAATTAATTTCAGCGAGATTTTTTTTAGTTAGTTTTTCTTTTTGTTTTCCGTAGGATTTTTCTGTACTAACCTTTCAGGGTTTTTTTAAGAAACATGAGATGAACCCATTCAACGAAATTCCTGGAGGCATTCCTTACCCTCAAACCTCCATGGAATATTCACCATTTACGCAATACTCTCCTTACATTTCTCCTCCTCCTCCTCCTTCTCAATATTACACACCTCATCAAAATTACTCTCCTACACCACAAAATTATCAGTTATCTTATTCATACCCTCCAACCACGCAACCTTGTCTGCCTAAGAAGAATATTTGTCCCTTTTGTGGAGGATGCCACCATATATCTTTTTGCCCCGTTAAATCTCCATATGACCATCCTTACTGGGCAACTGCATACCCCACTTGCTCCTCCCCATGACTTACAGACACAAATGTTTCAGCCATTCTTACATCTTTGCCGAATAATGAGCCACATAATCAATTTAAGAAGACACTTTCAGAGATTCTGTCTGAGTACACAGAGATGATGAGGGAGAGCACTTCAGCCATAACAGAGAGCACTTCAGCCATAATGCAGAGCACTTCTGCCATGATGAAGGATATAAATACCATAAGGAGCCATCTGGTAGAAGACCAATCCGAGGAGACCATTAGGGATGATCCCGTGAGTGAGTCAGGGAATGATGGTGGGAATATGATGGATGATACACTTCCTGATGATGTTGAAGACTCATCTATGTTTGAAGATGAAGAAGAAGATAATAGTGTCAAGTTGTTTTTCGAAGAATACATGAAAAAGTTTGTAACAACATAAGATGTAACAGATGAAGTCACAAATCACTGTGATTTCCATACAGAAACTCACCAGCCATTTGATTTACCATTAGTCTCAACACCTGAGGAGGGCAAGGAGAAGATCAGTCATGATGATGGTGCTACTGAGGTAGGTTTGGGTATTGAAGATGATGAGTTGGGAAAAGATAATCACGAGCTCCAAGAGAGTGATAGCAAGGTAGATGATCTCCATGACGAAGAAGTCCCGCTCCACATACAAAATTACTCCTCTTACGTTAGTCCAGGTTTGGATTTCTTTGATTCACTCCTTGAGGATGATATTCCTTTTTGTCCGGAAAGTGACAACATCATCCAAGAAGACATTCATGAGAACGGTATTACCGAGAGTTGGGATACTCACATGGGGAGTGATACAGAGTCCAGAGGAGATGCTGTGATTTTTCAATATATTTGTGAGGAAGAAAAATACTTTTCCATGCTGCAGTTCGAGTTTGATGTTGCTTCAGATCCATGCTTCGAAATATCTTTTGAGCTTCCACTGATGCCTGGAGTAATCAAAGTTTTGACTCATGCCATATGTCCATTCAAGGAGGATGTGAGGTTGATCCTTCAGTTCTGTGCTGATACGGTTTTTGAAGACCATGTGATTCCTTCGTGGTTCCAAGAGTTTAAGGATCTACGCCACCTAATGGCATTTGTTGAGAGGAAGCTGGAGACATTAATTATTAGTGCACCACTGCAGTCTTTGTTATTTGAGAGCTTATGAGGTATCATCGGGCACACGACGTTAAAAATAGCGCTTCTTGGGAGGCAACCCAAGCTTATTTCTGCACTTTTGTTTTTGCAAGTTTCTTTGTTTTTGTGTGTTTTTGTGTGTTTTGTTTTTGCAGCTCAGGGTCTTGCTTTGGGGATGATGTGCCGAGGATCACTTAGACTCAGTTTAGTTCTGCACCGACCAGCGCCCTAGGGAAGTTTCTGCGACTCTTTTAATCGCTTATTTGTAATGTTGACTTGAGTTAAGATTGAGCACGTGTGACCCTTTCCTCTTTACCCCCTTGTGCATAGTCCATATTTGGTCATCGAGGGCGATGCCAAAGTTTAAGTGTGGGGAAGCGAATTGGGCATTCGGGCAGTAGTTGTTACATGTGATTTTTAGAGTTAGCATCGCAGGTGTTATTTGTATATTCATAGAAAAGTCATGTAAAAATTTTTGAAAAACTTTTTGAAATGTTTTCCTTAAACTGTGTCTTTGTGAACTGGCTAATGATTGACTATGCTTTTAGAACATCTTTGAAGTGTTTAGGGTTAAATTGCTTACACTATAATCTAGTTGTTGAGAGGATGAAGACCATAGTCACCCATTGAATTAATTCATAAATTTTCTATCCCACCTGAAAAAGTCCTTTAGGAGAAGCCATTTTGAGCCTGATCGTTTATTGTTTACCCAATTAATTAAGCTCCATAGCCAAACGGCCTGTGTTCCTTACCCGTGAATATTTCTGACTTAGCCTTGGCATTTAGGGAACTAGGGGATTAATTTGTTAAGTTTAGGGAATTTGTGTAGGAGCCATTTTTGGCACTGTTCCTATGCCCCAAAGTGGGGTAAGAGCAGTCACTTTTTAGGAATTTGATATTTTCGATGATTGCATTGTAGGCATGGATTCACTATTAATTTAATGAACTTTAATTGCTATTTTTCCTTGGTGAGGCCGAGATTAGAATGGGGTAATGTCTAGTAAGAATCTGAAAGGTGAAAAATTAATATAGCTAGACCTCTTACCTTGCGAAAAAGAGAATGGGAGCCCGGGTCAAAAAGCGTAAGTGTTCGCACAATAAGATGAGATCTTGGGTATCTTTCGAAAGAAATGGCGTTCTCGTGCCAACATGACAAGGAAAGCTAAACATAATTAATTGAACTTGGAGGCTATTGCAAAACTAGCATTAGTCCTTCGCGTACTTCAAGTATACGTCAAAGCACCAATGTGCCGCGGCGGTTTAGCTTAGTTGTACACCATGTCTACTATTTGCATAGGTTTAGATGATTGTTCCTAAATTGTGGTCTACTAAGTTCCTTGATCTTAAGAATAGCCCTAAAGTTCCTGAATGCATTGAGTCTTTGTTAGAATATTCCAATCTCTCAAAAGAAAGGGACTGTTTATTACCATTCACCATTCACTATCACCTTCACAAGTCCTTCTGATCAATAGCTAAATTATTTGTGTATGCTGTCATTACGTTAAGGATGTTGTGAATACTTTTGTCAAATAGTTTAGCTTGAGTACAAAGATATAGTTTAGGGAAGAATTTTCTTGGTATTTTGTCTATTCTGTGAATATTCCTTTAGCTACGTGTGCATGCTAACTGTTTTAATTCCGTGTGGTGATTATCGTAAGTCTCGTTGATCAATTTGCTTGAGGACAAGCAAAATCATAAGTGTGGGGGAATCTGATAAGTCCTTATTTAGACATGCATTTGATGCGTGTTGAGATCGGGTTTGATGGTTTTCCCTAGCTTTAAGGTGTTACAAGTCTCAATTTTAGCTCAAGTTATGTTTACCGGGCGTTGGTTCGAGTTTTGTGTCATTCAGAGTCAAAATCAAGATTTTAGAGTTCGGCACTGGCGCTTGAGGAGAAATCGGGATGAGTTGAGAAGCATTTGAGATCTATGGAGGTCAGTGGGAGGTTTACGATGAAGATTTGATGACAAAAGAGCTCTAGGATTGGCTTCGGGATCAAAAAAAGATGAATGAAACTTGAAAACGACGATCAGGATGACCTTCTGTCAATCGTTCAAGAATATCTCTTCGTAGAAACCACTAATGGACATGATTCAAGTTTTATATGAAAGACAACTTCAAGGGCTACAAATCATATGAAGACATCATTACAAGAATAAGAGAGAAAGAAGGTGAAAACAGATGACGAAGTCAGATGACCTCTGCTGCGATTTCAGAAGGACACCTTCCACCGTTTTGACCATATCTCTTGATTGGATGCTTCAAATCATATTCGGAAAGTTGGGGTGGATAGCGGACTTCATTATCTACAACTTTAATGAAGGAAGTTTTGTCAAATTCGGACTAGAGAAAAGGCTGAAGAACACGGACGCACGACCGTGCATCTGGGACGCACGATCGTGCGTAAGAGCCAAAACCGTGGAGGAGCTACTGCCTGCTACGCACGATCGTGCGTAGCCCCGAGTTACGCGCGGAAATTTCCCACATCGACCAGAATTGCGATTTTTCCCCTCTTTTCAATAAATAAGGCCTCCCTAACCCTTTTTTATGGAGGACGAACATTACGGAGAGGCCTAGGGACGAATTTAACACCGTTTTTACGCTATTTTCTTCCAAGATCCTGGGATTATTTGTAAGTTCATCTTTTTAATTAATGACAATTTATTCTATTCTTCCGAATTCTGTTGATTCTTCAATTATGAATTGTGAGTAGTTTAATTAGGAATTTGGGATTGATGAAGGGGTTAATCATGATTGATGGCTAGATTCTTTTCGATTTAATTGCATGAATGCCGTTTAATTTGAGTTTGAATAATTTAACTGATATCTTTTGTAACCTGGAACCGCGGCTAGAATTACAATTGCACATAGAATAAATTAAGAGAGATCTAGTTTATTCTAGGACACATTCACGCACACATAATCGTTGGCTAAGAGATTAGTAGCGATTAAGGGGCCGTAAGCTCGCTCGTTTTGGCAATAATTTAGAATCTTGTCACATGAGAGATCTGCCTGGTCCCCTAAATTATTGTACTCTACGCCGCGAGAGCGGTAACAACTTAGTATTGATTAGCTAGGCTCAATTAAATTAATTTCATGTAATTAGGCCTGATCTGCCAGAAATCTGATTACCCCGGAATCAATCTCTGCTCCCTTCGTCGTTAATTAGAGAGAACCCAATCTTTTATTTTAATCTTTCATTCGCATTAGTTTAATTTTAATTCAACCAACCAATCTCGCACGACACATTTATTTTATTTTATTTCTTTTTAATCGCTGAATTTAGTTAATCTTTAATTCCCTTTTGTCCGTCCCTGTGGAGACGAAACCTGTACTTTCACCACTATTCTACAATCTTTTTAAGTGCGAGAAAACTCACATTAATGATCTATGATACAATTTACTTGATGATAGAAAGACTCTTTAAGCTCTCTATTTATAGCACCAAAACTAGGTACTAGGAAGGTGGAAGGAAAGTAAGATTAAACATGGGGAAACTTCAATGGTGGTTGAGGAAGTTTCCTTTGTCATTCTTGCACATGGAGGAAGCTTCATGGATGTTGCTCACAATTGGATTCTTCAATTTGCTTGTACTTGGATATGTCCTGGAAATTGAATTCTTCAATTCTCCCCCTCCAGGCATATTCAATACAAGCATCCCGATTATGTCTCTGCATAGCTCTAGCTTATCTCCTGTCACCACCTTCGTCAACATGTCAGCTAGATTCTCCTTTGTATTGATCTTCACCAGTCTCAATATGCTTTGTACGAGAATGGTACATGGAGTTCTTGCTCAAGTCTAGAGCACTCTCACTGTCACAATGTACCTTGTACTCTTTCTGCCGGATCCCAAGTTCTTGGAAAAAGCGCTTTAGCCACAACATTTCCTTACCAGCTTCAGCGACATCAATGTACTCATCTCCTTTTGTAGATAAAGCGACACACTTCTGCAATCTGGATTGCCGAAAAACAACTCCCCTGCGAAAGTGTAGATATATCATGAAGTGGATTTTCTACTATCAATATCTTCGGCCATATCAGCATCTGTGTAGCCTTCTAAGACTGGATCAACACCTCCATAGCAAAGACATAACTTCGTAGTACCTTTCAAGTACCTGAGAATCCATTTGACTGCCTCCCAATGCTCCTTCCCGAGGTTAGAGAGAAAACGACTCACTGTACCCACTGGCTATGCAATGTTTGGCCTTGTGCATACCATGGCATACATCAAACTTCCAACTGCTAAAGAATATGGAACTGCTGACATCTCCTCGATCTCTTCCTTGGATGTGGGACATGTTCTTTTGCTCAACTTGAAGTGGAACACTATCTGGTTTGGCATCATTCATGTTGAATCTCTCAAGTACTCGTTCAATGTACTTCTCCTGAGATAGCCATAACTTGCGATTCTTCCTGTCTCGAGTGATCTGCATCCCGAGAATATGTTGAGCTGGTCCTAAGTCTTTCATATCAAAAGACTTAGAAAATTCTTTCTTCAGCTGGTTTATCTTCACTGCATCTTTTCCAACGATCAACATGTCATCTACATATAGTAGAAGAGCAATGAAGGTACCATCTGCAAGTTTCTTGATGTATACACACTCATCTGCAGTAGTCTTCTTGTAGCCCTGACTCTTCATGCATGAGTCAAACTTCTTATTCCGCTACTTTGGTTCCTGTTTCAAGTCATACAAACTTTTAGATAACATACACACAAAGTTATCATTTGAGTTCTCAAAACCTTCTGGTTGTTGCATATAGATGTCTTCTTTCAGATCTCCATGAAGAAATGTTGTCTTCATATCCATCTGTTCAAGTTCCAAGTTCATACTTGCTGCCAAGCCAAGTATAACTCGGATTGAGGTCATTTTGACAACTGGTGCAAAGATCTCATCAAAGTCAATTCCTTTCTTCTGCCGGGATCCTTTGACAACCAACCAAGCTTTGTGTTTCACCACTTGTCCGCTTGCATCGTTCTTCAACTTGAACACCCATTTGTTTCTCACCGCCTTCTTCCCTTTAGGAAGTTCTACGATCTCATATGTTTGATTTTTATGCAAAGATTCTAACTCATGTTGCATTGCTATTAACCATTTTTCTTTATCCTTATAAGACACAACTTCTTGAAAATTCTCCGGTTCTCCATCTTCAATTAACAAAAGATAGTCAGATGATGTGTACCTTTTCGATAGCATATGGCATCGTTCAGATCTACAAACATTTGGAACCATCTGAGAAGAGATACCATCATCTGTGCCTGGAGAGGTGGGTTGTGACTCCCCTTGCTCGATCTGCACTCTCTTCTGTCTCCTCGTCTTCTTCTGCTTCTGAGTTTTCTTTATGCACTCCGTCATTGTTTCTCAAGAACAATTTTGGTGCTTCATTTGAAACTTGGGCACCCTCATTTGACTTACGAGACATTGTGGGTTTTTCAATGTCTTCTATTGTCAAATCTTCATGGAACACAACATCCCTGCTTCTGAACACTTTTTTCTCCTTAGGATCCCATAACATGTATCCATACTCTTCATTTCCATAGCCAACGAAAATGCATGGGATAGTTCTTGCATCAAGCTTCTGTCTGAGCTCTTTGGATACATGTGCATATGATGAACAACCAAATACTCTAAGATGTGAGTGGTACTGAAGGTGATCGGTTGATAAGATAACATGCAGTGTTGACTGCTTCTCCCCAAAATGACTTCGGAAGTTTAGCCATATTCAGCATGCTCTAGGCTCGCTCCATGATAGTCCGGTTCATTCTTTCAGCAACGTCGTTGTGCTGAGGGGTGAATGGTACTGACTTCTCATGTCGAACGCCATATGTTCTACAATATGCATCGAATGCCTTGGAAGTATACTCGCCTCCACTATCAGATCGGAGACATTTTGGCTTCTTTCCTGTTTCACATTCCACCAAGACGTGAAATGTTTTGAAGCACTCGAACACTTGATCTTTTGTTATCAGGAAATACACTCGTACTTTCCGAGAAGCATCATCGATAAAAGTCAGAAAATATCTGCTTCCACCGAGTGATTCCACCTCCAAAGGTCCACAAACATCGGAGTGTACCAAACTTAACAACTCCAATCTTTTAGGTGATGTAGAACTAAATGATACTCTATATTGCTTACCAAATAGACAATGACTGCAAGGACCTAGTGTAACATTCTTGTCAATGTTGATAAGGTTCTTCTTCATCAATGTAGTCAACCCTTTCTCACCGATGTGATCGAGTCTCAGGTGCCACAGATCCTGAGAAGCCTCCTCAGCAATGTTGAGGCTATCTGTACAAATCCTCAAATGGGTTTTGTACAATGTGCCACAAACATGTTCTCGAACGATTGTCAAAACGCCCTTTGACATTTTCCATGTGCTCCTACTAAAGTGGTTTTCATACCCCTGTTCGTCAAGACATAACACTGACAGAAGATTGAGCCGAAGGTCTAGAACATGTCTGACATCCTTCAAAGTGATTGTGCTCCCACTACTTGTCTTTATTTGTACATCACCAGTTCCAGTTATTCCAGATGAACTGGAATTACCCATCATCACCGCTCCAAAGTCTCCTGCTTTGTAAGTTGTGAAGTAGTACATGTGGGGAGTAACGTTGTAAGATGCTGCAATATCTACCACCCATTCAGTGTCCTCTCTTGAGACGTGCAGACATGTTTCATCATTGGTAGTACAGTATGTACATCACCTGAGATTGTGATGAGCGCTTCACAACCCTTGTTCTACGTTTGTGAATTGCTCTTCCCTCGCTCCTCTAGCAATTTGTAGCAATTCTTCTTCATGTGACCCTCTATACCGCAATGGTGGTAGGTATAAGAAGGTTTCCGGTCATCTGATGATCTCCCTCGACTTTTGCCTTTGCTTTGCCACTTTCCTCTACTGTTTCTTTGTTGCTTTCATTGTGGTCTTCCTCGATTCTCCGTCACAAGGGCATGAGTCTGATCTGTGCTCATGTCTTTCCTTCTTGCCTCCTCATTGAACGATGCATCCTTAACCACAGACATAGTAAGTTTGCCATCTGGGGATGAGTTGTTGAGAGTAACAACTAATGTCTCCCAACTGTCAGGAAGGGAACTAAGAAGTAGTAGAGATTGCATTTCATCTCCAAGTGGCATTTCTACACAAGATAGTTGATTTACCAGTCTCTGAAACTGACTAGTATGTTCGGCAACAGAAGTTCCACTTTTGAGCTTCATATTGACAAGGCGCCTCATCAGTAGGGCCTTATTCCTAGCGGTCTTGGCTTGGTACATATCTTCTAACTTCTTCCAAAGGGCATAAGCGTCGGTTTCTTGTCCAACATGGTGGAAGAAATGATCAATCCATAGACGGAGTTGACCAATAGTTTTTCTATTACTTTTCTTCCACTCCATTGAGTTGGGCGAGTAAGGATTAATACCTTTCATCTCTATTGGATCAAAGAGGTCTTTACAGCTAAGGAAATCTTCCATCCGAGATTTCCATAACGTGTAGTTGGTAGTCGTGAGCATAATCATAGCTCCGGGAGATGAAGTTGACTCGTCAAAGGTCATTTTCACCTTCTAAATAATTTTGATTTTCTGTTTGAGAAAAATAGGAGCAGAGTTTTGAAAAACGGGAAGCAGCGTTGTGTCCGGAACAGCCGAAAATGGTGGGTAGACACTTTCGGGGTCAAAATACAATTTTCGAAAAATTAAAGGTGGAAATTATAATTTTTCAAAAATTGAGGGACCAAACTGCAATATTTCAAAATAAAAAACTGACCGGTGACATGGCAGATGACGTGGCTGGTGACGTGGCGGTGATGTGGCTCTGATTGGACGTTGACGTGGCTACTGGCTGGGCACCAGTGGAAGATGGTAGTGGACAGATGACGTGGCAGATAACTGGACTTGGACTGCACTCGTGGCGCTGACACAGCTCTAACTGACTAATGACGTCAGCGATGACGTAGCCCATTTTCAACCTCTGGATTGCGGCTACTTTGCTCAGTCCACCCACCGGCGCGTAGGTGGCGCGTTCGGTGGTTTCCGGTGGCCAAAAAATTGCCCAAAATCCTAGTTTTCTCCTCTCGACGAGACGAAGCCAACGGTACATTCAGAATGCAATTCCGAGCAAAATGAAAAAACACGAATTTTCTAATAGTAGAATTTTATTTGAAAATTATGGGGAAAATACCAAAAGCTCAACCAGGCTCTGATACCACTTGTTGGAAATAACAGGATCGTGCTAATATGAGAGAAAAATACTTCTATTACTTTCAAGAATAGAAGGAAGAGGTATACAAGCTTCAACTAAAAACTCTCAAAAACACCTCACATATCTCTCAAGGATATTTACAACTCAAACTTGGTTGTGATATGATGATCTATGATACAATTTACTTGATGATAGAAAGACTCTCCAAGCTCTCTATTTATAGTACCAAAACTAATTACTAGGAAGGTAGAAGGAAAGTGGGATTAAACATGGGGAAACTTCAATGGTGGTTGAAGAAGTTTCCTTTGTCATTCTTGCACATGGAAGAAGCTTCATGAATGTTTCTCACAATTGAATTCTTCACTCATTACTTATATGAAGTCTATAATGCATATGACACATATCTCAAATCTATAACTTTATTAGTCTAATTTAAACGTGACACCGATATTGTTTTATTCTATGTTCGAACCTATGTTCGATCTTAAAATATAGGGTCTGGTATTCTATTGTTTTCATAATATCCTATGTTCGATCGCAAAATATAGGGTCCAGTGTTAAATCGTTTTTGATAGAGTACTAACTCTTAGAGAGAGGTGAGAGATAGAGAGCGAAGAGCAATAAATGTATTACTCAACCCTTACAACTACCCCAGAGGGGGTATTTATAGAGAAAATATGGGTTGGGCTTCCAAGTCTTGGGCTTAAATTAGGAGGCCCATTTACAACATAAGACCTCTACTGGGCTGAATACAAGTCTGATTTGACTGAGTATGAAGTCTAGCTATGCGAAGTATCTGTGGCCGACGGAGATCCGGCCGACGGAGGACCCTGGTTCTCCTGCGTTCAAGATAATCTTCTGAGTGGCTGTTGTTCGGTCGATGGAGTGCCATCTGGCCGACGGAGGGCCACATGGGCGGTGGTTACGCTTGTTTTAGCCTTCTGAGTATGTGGGCCATGGGGCCCGGGCTCATATAGTCTATCAGTTTTTAAACAATAATATCAGTGTTAATATCGGTATTATATATATAATATGGTTCAGTTTCAATAAAAAGTAGTTTTAAAATACAAAATGCGAACGTCTCCACTTTTGAGCTTGCTGTAAGTCCACTTTTTGTAAAGAAGAAAAACTTTGAGTTATTTACGAAAATATCACTGTGTTTTTCGTCCATCTAAGGTATTTTTGACATATTTAGAGGCATTAGATCTTGAATCCGATGCTCCAGATTTATTCCTATTTGCATATATACCTCTGCTCGGAAGATATCCATGGTGAAGCCATTGAAGCAGCTGATAACGGCCTGTTGGACATCGAGACCAAGGCGGTCCAGAGCCCTCATGATGGAGAGTAAGAGACCCACTGGTTTACGGCTGCACAACATATGGATATCCACACTTCTCCCATCTTTCACCCCTACTTCCACCTGCCCACGCAACATATGTAATAATAATTAATGAATGGAAAAATTGTCCTAACTTAATTCTTAATTGGGTAAATATGACTATATTATTTATCTTTCCAAAATAAGATTAAAGTACAGAGTATATTTTATCTTCATATTCTATTCTTGTCATAACTTAATAGCATAATGATAGATTAATTTAATGGAGGACATGGGGAGGGGGGGGGGGGTTAGGGTATTGGGTTAAGTGTCCACTTTCGGTTCTGAAAAACACTATTTGTAATAAAAACATAAAAAAATAAAACTTTAAAAAATAAATAAAATAGATAAAAAACATAAAAATATAGAAAAAATATGGAACTCTTTCCCTCGGCCTCTGTCACCTCCCAGCAGCGCCACCTTCGACCGCCAAAAAACTGTCTTTTTGTGTAAAAGTAATACTTTTTTCTGAAATGCCATGAAGATGACATTTTTAATCTTTGAAAATGTCAAAATTTGCTGTAAAATTATTAATAAAATGGCATTATTGACACATGTGGACATTTTTGCTTGTGGACGGGGCTGGTGGTGCTAGGAGCTTGTTGAGGTGGCAAAAAAGGCATGCTTTTTTTTTTAATTTTTAAGTTTTTAAATTTTATACGAAGTAATTTTTTTCTTCTATTTTTTTATTTTTAACAATTTTATTTAATATTTATTTGGGAAAACTATCGAATAAACCCCCGTACTATATCAGAAATTACACGAAGTCGTACGAAGTCCAGACCGATGCTTCAGACTTTGCTATAGGAGGAGTGTTGATGCAAGAAGGGCATCCCATTGCCTATGAGAGCCGCAAGCTGAGTGACACCGAGAGCCGCTATACGGTCCAAAAGAAGGAAATGACAGTCGTGGTGCACTGTTTGAGGACATGGAGGAACTATCTATTGGGGTCCAAGTTCGTGGTGAAAACAAGCAACATGGCAACGAGTTACTTCCTCAACCAAAAGAAGTTGACGCCGAAGCAAGCGAGGTGGCAAGACTTACTTGCGGAGTTTGACTTTGTGATGGAGTATAAGCCGGGGAAGACAAACAACGTAGCGGATGCGTTGAGTAGAAAAGCTGAGCTAGCAGCCATCACAAACCCGAGTTTCCCTTTGGTGGATCGAGTCAAGGAGGGACAGGAGCATGACCCAAAGGCCAAAAGTTTGATGGAGTTGGCAAGTCGAGGGAAGACACGCCAGTTTTGGCTTAGAGAGGGGTTGCTCATGACCAAGGGAGATCGGATCTACGTCCTGAAGTGGCAAGGGTTGAGGAAAGAGATCATCAAGGAGTGCCACGATTCGAGATGGGTGGGGCATCCCGGAATTAGACGCACAATGGAACTCATAGAACATGCGTACTATAGGCCCCAAATGAAGGACAAAGTGGAGTTGTACGTGAATACTTGTCTTGTGTGCCAACAAGGCAAGGTGGATCAACACCAGCCAGCGGGTTTGCTAGAGTCTTTGCCCACACTGAAGAAGACGTGGGAGAGCATATCTATGGACTTCATCACATGTTTGCCTAAGTCCGAGGGGTGTGGGAACATTATGGTCATGGTGGATCAGTTTAGTAAGTATGGAGTGTTTATCCCTGTCCCTATGAAGTTCACCACTGAAGATGTCGCACGCTTATTCTTCAAGCATGTGGTAAAGTATTGGGGCATACCGAAGACCATCGTACGAGACCGAGATACCCGTTTTACCGGGAAGTTTTGGATGGAGCTGTTCAAGATAATGGGGTCCGAGCTTAACTTCTCTACAAGCTTTCACCCCCCAAACCGATGGCCAAATCGAGAGGGTTAATGCCTTGTTGGAGTTGTATCTATGGCATTACGTGAGTGTGAACCAGCGTGATTGGGCGAAGTTGCTCGACATAGCCTAATTCTCTTACAATTTGCAAAGGAGTGAGTCGACGGGGGCAAGTCCGTTTGAGATCGCTACGGGGCAGCAGCCGGCTACTCCTCACTCTTTGGTCGTGGGATATTGAGGTCCGAGTCCATCCGCGTTCAAGTTTGCCAAGGGATGGCATGAGAAGGCCGACATGGCAAGGGCATACTTAGCTAAGTGTCACGAGTCTCCCAATTTTCTCAGTAATACCGCGGCATGGCAGGCTGATACGCTGCGGCATGGCATATAATTACGCCACGGCATAACCGTGGCCAGGTGACAAGGTGGAGTCTAGAACATTCCAAGAGGAAGGTGCAGAATCCTGGAGGCTAAGAGAATATTTTAGACTCGTGTAGATACATGTACACTTGTATAGAGTATAGTAGAATACTCTAGAATATGATAGAGTTGTATAAAATACTAGAATTAAACCATAGCCGTTAGATCAAATAGATCTCAACCATCCATTGAGGAGGAGGGCATGTATAAATACCCCTCAAGGTGGTTCATTTGTACACATCGAAGTTTCCAAGCATTCAATAAAGTCTTAAGCTTTCCTCAAGTGTTCTTGCCTTTACCACATTTCCTTCTAGCCAAGCACTTAGCACACACACAACACTAAGGCGTTGTCTAGGCTGACTTAGCTACTGTAAGGGGTGGAAAGGAGCTAAGACCGCACGTGAGCTTGTTAAGGGAACAAGTCCGTGACAGTTGATATCAGAGCCAAGTTTAGGTTTGGGTTCGTGTTGTGCACATTTGGGAGCATGGCTGGAAACGTTGACACTAACATGTCCAACTTCACCGAGGAACGTGGGAGGGATGTTAATCCTAACCATGGCAAGAAGAAGCGTCATCAAAGCAAAGCTCGAGGGGAGATTCTTGCTTTGGAGGAAGCTGTTAATGGGCTGGGCGCTAAGCTCGAGAGGGTCGAGAACGGCACAAACTTGCTGGAGAACCATATGTTTGAGCAACTTAGCCTTGTGAAGGATGATGTGGGGGACCTCGATGCCCGATTTGTTCAATTGGAGGAAAAGGTAATGGATGCTATCCAATCTTTGCAAGTTAGTCTTGAGGGTATGCGTGAAGAGTTGGCGTTGTGTAAAAAGACTGCTGCCAGTGGTGGGGCAATGATCAACCTAGCCCATACCCCTAAGGTTGACTATCCGAAGTCTTCTAAGTTCCATGGAGTTCGAGATGCTAAGGAAGTCGAGAACTACTTGTGGCAAATGGAACAATACTTCGACAACTTCAACCTAGAGGATGAGACGGCGAAGATCAAGACGACCACATCCTACCTAGCGGATACGGCCATGCTATGGTGGCGAAGGAGGCACGCGGACATAGAGCGGAGCGTTGCATGGATTGACACGTGGGACGACTTCAAGAAGGAGTTAAAGAGGCATTTCTATCCGGAGAACGTCTTCTTCGAGGCACGCAAGAAGCTAAGGGAGTTGAAGCAAAGAGGTATGATTCAAGACTATGTGAAAGACTTCACAACCCTTATGCTCCAAATCCCCAACTTGTCCCAAGAAGACCTACTTTTCTATTTCATGGATGAGTTACAAAGTTGGGCTAAAAAAGAAGTGCAACGACGGAATGTTCAAACGGTTGATGAAGCCATTGCCGCTGCTGAATCCTTGATGGACTTCCAGCACCATAGTTATGGGGAGGCATCCAAGAGAAAAGACAAGAACCCCGTCAAAGGTGGGGGAGAGAGGCATGACAACGTGGGAAAATAGAACCCACGAAAATCATCCTTCAAGAGGGAGACAAGAGCTTGGGGCGTGAGGAGTACGAGGCAAAGAAGAAGTCCTTTGTACCGAAGGGTGGTTGCTTTGTGTGCAAAGGACCGCATACCATGAAGGACTGTCCTAAGCTCGGTTCTTTGTCTGCCATAGTGGAGCAACAAGAAGCGGAGGCCCAAAGAGAGGAGACGGACAAGATGGGATCTCTCCAAATCCTTAATGCTCTCAAGGTGAAGCCGATGCCTACGACGACAAGCAAGGGGCTCATGTACGTTGAGGCATACATCAATGGGAAGCCAACAAGGGCGTTGGTGGACACGGGCGCGATGCATAATTTTGTGACCGAGGAGGAGGCCAAGAGGGTTGGTCTTCAATGGTCTAGAGTCGAAGGTTGGCTCAAGACAGTTAATGCCAAGGCTCAACCCTTGAATGGCGTGGCACGAGGCGTGGATCTACGCCTAGGTACTTGGAAGGGCCAAGTGGATTTTTCGGTGGCACCAATGGATGACTTCAAGGTTGTTCTAGGGATGGACTTCATGAGACAGGTATCTGCGATCCCTATGCCATCATTTAGCAAGGTTTGCATTCTTGAGAAGGGTTCACCGTGCATGGTACCGACATTGGAAACTCCCAATGAGCGGCCAAGCGGGGCTAAGACATTGTCGGCTATGCAAGTAGCCAAGGGGGTGAAGAAGGGAGAACCGACATTCTTAGCCGTACTCAAGGTGGATGATGAGACGGAAGGGCCGACGGACATACCACCTCTTATTCAAGCTGTCCTTGAAGAAAACAAGGACGTGATGCCAACGAAGTTACCCGACAAGCTACCACCTAGGAGGGAGGTGGATCACAAGATCGAGTTAGGTGCTAAACCGCCCGCAATGGCACCCTATCGCATGTCCCCAAGTGAGCTCGAGGAGCTACGTTGCCAACTCGATGAGCTGTTAGGGACCGGGAAGATGAGACCGTCGAAGGCACCTTATGGTGCATCGGTGCTATTCCAAAAGAAGCATGATGGGACGCTAAGGATGTGCGTGGACTACCGGGCGCTTAACAAGGTAACAATCAAGAACCGGTATCCTATTCCTTTGATTGCCGACCTATTTGATAGACTTGGTGGGGCCAAGATATATACAAAGATGGATCTACAAAAAGGTTACTACCAAGTACGAATAGCGGAGGGAGATGAGCCTAAGACCGCATGTGTTACACGCTATGGCTCGTTCGAGTGGTTAATCATGCCCTTTGGACTAACCAATGCACCGACAACATTTTGCACGCTCATGAACCAGATCTTCCAACCCTATTTAGACCGGTTCGTGGTGGTGTACTTGGACGACATCGTGGTTTATAGCAACTCAATGGAGGAGCATGTGGAACACCTACGCATTATCTTCCGAGTACTCCGAGAGAATGAGCTCTATGTCAAGAAGGAGAAATGTACGTTCGCCACAGAGGAAGTACACTTTCTTGGTCACGTCATTGGGCATGGGAAGCTCATGATGGACATGGGGAAGATCAAGGCAATCGTGGAATGGGAGGCACCAACCAAGGTAACTGAATTACGATCATTCCTTGGTTTGATAAATTATTATCGGCGGTTCATCGAGGGATATTCGAAGAGGGCAGCCCCATTGACGGACCTACTTAAGAAGGGGAAAACATGGGAATGGTCCGACCTATGTTAAGAGGCCTTTGATGACCTGAAGGCCGCGGTGAGCCAAGAGCCCGTTCTAGCTCTACCGGACTTTGGAAAACCATTTGAGGTACAAACTGATGCCTCCGACTTTGCCATTGGATGAGTTTTGATGCAAGAGAGGCATCCAATAGCATTCGAGAGCCGCAAGTTGAACGAGATGGAGCGGCGTTACACCGTGAAAGAGAAGGAGATGATCGCGGTGGTTCATTGCTTGCACGTGTGGAGACACTACCTCTTAGGCGCACACTTCATCATTAAGATGGACAATGTGGCAACGAGCTACTTTCAAACTCAAAAGAAGTTATCACCTAAGCAAGCTAGGTGGCAAGATTTCTTGGCGGAGTTCGACTACACTTTGGAGTATTAGCCCGGGAAAGCCAATGTTGTAGCCGATGCACTTAGTATGAAGGTGGAGCTCGCAGCCATTAGTCAAGCGGAGGGGGACTTGATCAGGCGCATCAAGGAGGGACATGAATGCGACCCCATGGCTAAGGAGTTGATGAAGCTAGCCAAGGAGGGAAAAACCCAACAGTTTTGGGAAGAGGACGGCCTTCTCTACACAAAGGGGTGTCGCCTTTATGTCCCAAAATGGGGGAGTTTAAGAAGAGATCTCGTCAAGGAGTGCCATGACACGAAGTGGGCTGGTCATCCCGGCCAAAAACGCACCCTAGCAATTGTCGAGACCACATATTTCTGGCCACAGATGAGGGACACTGTGGAGCTTTATGTGAAGACCTGTCTTGTGTGTCAACAAGACAAGGTGGAGAATAGGCAACCTGCGGGACTGCTGGAGCCATTGCCCATTCCCGAGCGACCGTGGGACTCTATTTCTATGGACTTCATTAGTGCCCTGCCGAAGTCCAAGGGGTTTGGATCTATCATGGTGGTGATAGATCGATTTTCTAAGTATGGGACGTTCATCCCGTGCATGAAAGATTGCATAGCGGAGGAGGCGGCACGGGGGTTCTTCAAGAACGTGGTGAAGTATTGGGGCCATCCAAGGAGCATAATGAGTGACCGAGACCCCCGCTTCACGGGCCGACTATGGACCGAGTTGTTTAAGTTGCTTGGGACACAACTCAACTTCTCTACAAGCTTTCTCCCTCAAACCGATGGGCAAACCGAACGAGTGAATGCCTTGCTAGAATGTTACCTTCGGAACTTTGTAGGTGCCAACCAACAATATTGGGCAAGACTCTTGGACATAGCCCAATTCTCATATAACTTGCAGCGGAGTGAGTCTACGGGACGGAGTCCATTTGAGCTTGCAACGGGGCAACAACCATTGACTCCACACACTTTGACCACACCACTCCACGATGGGAAGAGACCAGGAGCAGTCAAGATGGCGAAGTCTTGGGAGGAACAAGCCGATCTAGCTCGTTCGTGTTTAGAGAAAGCACGCAAGCGGATGAAGAAGTGGGCAGATGAGAAGAGGCGGCCAAAGGAGTACACCGTGGGGCACTTAGTCTTTGTGAAGCTCTTACCACAACAATTCAAGGTATTAAGAACCTTACACAAAGGCTTAATCCGTAGATATGAGGGGCCATCCCTATTATTACTAAGGCAGGAAAAGTTTCGTACAAGCTCGACCTACCTAGCACATTGAAGATTCATCCGGTCTTCCACGTAAGTATGCTGAAGCCTTATCATGGGGATGAGAAAGACCCAAGCCGGGGGTTATCAAGCCGAGCACCACCTGTAGTCACTAAGTCTTACGACAAAGAGATTGAAGACGTGCTCGCAACAAAGGAGGTTAGAAAGAGGGGCGTTCCATGCCAAAATCATTACTTGATCAAATGGAAGGGACTACCCGAGTCGGATGGAACGTGGGAACCTGAAGAAGACTTGTGGCAGTTCCGGGACAAGCTCGAGGCGCACAAGGAGATGAGGACGTCGCCAAGTTAGGTGGGGGAGAATGTCACGAGTCTCCCAATTTTCTCAGTAATACCGCGGCATGGCAGGCTGATACGCTGCGGCATGGCATATAATTACGCCACGGCATAACCGGGGCCAGGTGACAAGGTGGAGTCTAGAACATTCCAAGAGGAAGGGGCAGAATCCTGGAGGCTAAGAGAATATTCTAGACTCGTGTAGATACATGTACACTTGTATAGAGTATAGTAGAATACTCTAGAATATGATAGAGTTATATAGAATATTCTAGAATTAAACCATAGCCGTTAGATCAAATAGATCTCAACCATCCATTGAGGAGGAGGGCAAGTATAAATACCCCTCAAGGTGGTTCATTTGTACACATCGAAGTATCCAAGCATTCAATAAAGTCTTAAGCTTTCCTCAAGTGTTCTTGCCTTTACCACATTTCCTTCTAGCCAAGCACTTAGCACACACACAACACTAAGGCGTTGTCTAGGCTGACTTAGCTACTCCAAGGGGCGGAAAGGAGCTAAGGCCGCACGTGAGCTTGTTAAGGGAACAAGTCCGTGACATAAGGCTTCGAAGAAGATGAAGAAGTGGGCCGATGATATGAGGAGAAACTTGGAGTTTGAGGAAGGAGACTTGGTGCTAGTAAAGCTTCTTTTCCACCAGAAGCACACGTTTGCAAAGCTGTACAAGGGGTTGGTGCGGCGATATGAGGGTCTGTTTCCCGTCGAGAAGCGGGTAGGTAAGTTAGCCTATCGCCTAACTTTACCCTCACACTTGGAGATTTATCCGGTGTTTCACGTGAGCTTACTTAAGCCCTACAAGGAAGACAAGAAGGATCCGAGTAGGGGCATTTCGAGAAGAGCACCGACAGCTATCACGGAGGTCCCCGAGAGCGATGTCGGAGAGATATTGACTCATAGAGTCATACCAAGGAGAGGCGCACATCTGAGCTATGTGGAGTATTTCATCAAGTGAAAGGATGCTCCGGACAGCGAGGCAAGTTGGGAACACGAGTTAACCTTGCGGAACTACAAGGATTTAATAGAGGCTTACAAGGCGACCACGACGGGGACGTCTTGAGATTGAGAGGGGGAGAATGTCACGACTCTCCTGAATGTCGCGGCATAACGGAGTAATACGTCGCGGCATGGTGCATAACTAGGCCGTGGCATAATCTGGGCAGAGTACCAGCTGGAGTCTAGAGATGCTTAAGTGGAAGGGACGGATTTTCAGAGGCTTAGAGAATATTCTAGACTCATGTAGATGGTTGTATACTTGTATAGAGTAGAGTATAATACACTAGAATATGATAGAGATGTATAGAACACTCTAGAATTAAATTGAAGCCGTTAGATCAAATAGATCTAAGCCATCCATTGAGGAGGAAGACAAGTATAAATATCCCTCATGGCCGACTCATTTGTACCATTGAAAGCTTGAGAGCAATAAAGCATTTGTACGAGTTTCTCCACAATTGATGTCCTAGTTTCCGCAAGAGTTAGGCTGACTAGCGCAAGTTTGGGTGAGTGTTGCTAGTGCCGCACGGGTTATAGAATATGTCCGTGACACTAGTCATTGGCAGCATAGTCCCTCAGCCAATGCGGCATCTATTCATGGGGACACAATAAACCCCACGGCCAAAGAAGAAAGAGTAACCTCCCATTGATTTCCCCCTCGGCCAAGAGGGAAAATACCTCTTCTTGGACCATTATTCACCCCTGTTGGGAGTAGCCAACAGTGACCCAGAAGGGTTTCTGTCAGAGTCAATACTAACAGAGGTCCAGAGGACTTCTGTTCTGGAGCAGAGAACCAAGGGTCCTCTGTTCCAACAAAGCCTTAAGAGGCACTTCTGCTCTGGGAGCCCTTCTGTTCTTGAAGCACTTCTGTCAAGTCGAATACATCTAAGAATTTTTACAAAGGAAAATTCTAATACATCATTTCTAAAGGGGTACTTCTAAAGTCCTAATGGATATAGCATCATCAAAATCTAAATACAATTATTCCTTACAATTTCCCCCTTTTTGATGATGCCAAAACCCTTTAACTATTTCCAGAGAAGTGCCTTCACCATAAAAATATTAAGTTTAAAAACTTCTATTAAAATCTTGGTGGGCAACTTGGCATAGGAAAATAGTAAGAGTAAGATACATTCAGATAGCAGAGTATAACAAAAATAAACAAACACAAACAGAAGGCAAAAAGACAAGAATTTGAGGAAAAGCACTTCAAAGTAAGAAGGCAGAGATGTGATTTTATTAGATAGATATTACAGAGTTTAAGCCTTACACATTCTCCAGATTAGCTGCCTGTAGAGCTTCTTCCTCTAGTCTTTGAAGCCTGAGCAGTTCTTCATTTATTTCAGCTCTGATTTTGAACAGATTGCCTGACCTTTGATAAGATGCCCATATTGGAGAGAGTTTGCAGTCCAAGTAGTTGAGGACACCTTCATGTACAGTCTTTCCAGGGACAATGTTCTTCTTGTACCATTCTTCTGCTTCTTCAAGAGATCCTCCATACCTAACTCTGACAATACCATCTTTGTCTAGATAAAGGTGCTGTTGTTGGGTAGGAGTCATTTTGGCTTTCATTTCCTCAAATTGGGCTCTGTCAATGATTTGAGAGCCACCCAATCTCCATTCAGTAAAGTTGAAACTTCTCTTCTTCTTGGTGCTCTTCTTGACTGGAGATGGGGGTCTGGGTATGCCTGCTGCCCTTTTCTTTTGTAAGGCAGCCTCAAAGTAGGGAGCCGGATCTACTGCAGGCTCACCAGAGGAGGGTGCTCTGATAGGAGTTCTGTGAGACCTAGGCCTGGTCTGTTGAGGATCCTCTTCCCCCTTTTTGGCATCATGCAAGTCTTCTATCATAAGACTGATTTTCTGGAATTCTGATGCTTGGGTTGAGGCTATCTGCTCCAGGGCCTCTGGTAATGTCTGAGTGACAGATGTAAGGCCTTCAATCAGTCCTTGCTGCTTCTGGATGGCACAGAAGATGTCCTTGTTGTTGGCTTCAAGAAGCACCATCTTCTGATACCGGTCTCTGTCAGTAGATAGGAGGGCTTGAGCCTGTTCTTGATGAGTTCTGCACATCTTCTCAATAGAGGTCAAGTGCCTCTCTGTTCTGGCATCAGATTTCTTCAGAGCCTCAAGATGCTCTGAGATATGGTGGATTGCCTGACCTTGACTCAGGAGAGTCTGTTGAAAGATTGACAAAGTGTTGTGGATGCCTACCACTTCTGTGGACAGGACATCTGTTCTGGTAGTAGAGGAGGTAATGAAATTGTTGAGGGTCCCAGTGATGTTCTCAAAGCGGTCAGAGATGAACTGCATCCCTGAATTCAGATTGTCATTCACATGAGCAAGATGCCCATAGTGTTTATCATTTATCTCTATCAGCTTGTCCAAGCCTTGGAGGATCTGTCCTCCAAATTCTTCTGCAGATTCAACAAATCTGTTGAAGGGAATATCATTCTTTTGTCCATCTGTTTGAGGCATCTCTAGACCTCTTCCCCTTGGTAGTGGGTGATGTTCTTGGACAGATGACAGAGAATGAACAAGTTGTTCATGTTCCAGTTGAGTCAGAGGAGGGGTCTTCTGTCTCTTGGAAGTGGCTTTGTGAGATTTGCTGATCATGAATCCATCCATGTCAGATGAATCTTCATAAGACGAATAGATAGGGATTCTGTTGCGTACTATCTTCTTTTTCTTCCTCAGAGAGGGATTGGGAGCAACTGAGTCCCTAGAATACCCGTTGGGTGCAGAGATAGGGGAGATAGTTGTAGGATCTGAGTCTCTTAGGAACCATACAGGTTTTAGGTTTCCTGCAGGTTGTTGTGGAGGAGGAGGTGATTCTGGTGGAGGATATTGATGATCTGCTTCTGATGAGGATGAGGAGGAGGAGATCTGTTGAGGTGAGGGGTTCTGGTGTTGGGGTGAGGAGTGAATAGATGAGGCATTCTGGTGAGGGGGAGATGGGGGAGGGGAAGGTGAGCGGTTTCTGTAGGGAACAATTGCTCTGCAAGGAGATACAATGTTCATTTTGGGTGATGGAGGAGGGGTGGGGGTGTTCTGTTCAGGAGATTTATGTGGAGGGAGTTCTGGTGGAGGGATTTCTGTGCTGGTGGGAGGTGAGGGTATATGAGGTTCTGTTGGAATTGAAACAGAAGGGGTTGGAGAGTTTACCTTAATGACGTTGTCCACGAGCAAGGAAGTCCTCCATTCCTTGATGTGCTCCATCATTGCTTGTCCTTCTGTCTTGAGAACAGAGGACTCTCCTGGGTTGAAGTTGGGCTGAACAGAGTCAGTCGCCATCTTGGTGAACAACCATTCTTCAAAGGCTTCAATTTCCCCATCTTCAAGAGGTTTGACAGTTTCCTCTGAGGGTGAAGAAATGAGAATGGCCTTACCCTTGTAGCTGGCCTTCTTCTTCTCAAGGACAGAGTGAAGGAAGTTGAGGGCAAAACACTTTGAGACATCATCAGTCCCAACCCAATTCAGGATTGCTTCCTCTTCTGCCTCATAATGATCAAAGAATTGGATTATCTTGTGGAGGGGTCCCATTCTCCATCTTCTCCATTCAAGGACCCGGGTAAACTGTCTGTCAAGCAAGGACAGATACCCATCTTTCACAGGGCTGGGGTGCTCTGGTGGAGTTGGCACCCTGTTCTGTTCAGGAGATGCAGCAGAGGTGGGGATCTCTGGTTCCCCCTGAGTGTCTGCCACTCCTTCAGATTCTGGAACCAGAGGTTGAGCAACCTTCTTCTTGGGTTTGGAGGTCCTCTTCCTCTTCTGTCCGGCCTTAGGGGGGGCAAGAGGTGCTTCCCCTTCAGTCTTCTGCTTCTCCTTCTTCTTCTTTTCTGCCTTCTTAGCAGAAGTGGCTACAGAGAGAGGTTGTTGTACCTTTTCTCCTTGTTTCCTCTTAGCTTCAAGTTGAAGCTGCCTCTTCAGTTCTGCCCTTATGGCTTTTTCCCTATTGGGAGAGGCAGTCAAGAAAATTACCTTGGTATGATCCAAGGCTGAGGCCTTCCTCAAGCTTACCCCTTGTTTGAGGAGTACTTCAGAAATGAGCAGTCCATGCCCTAGCTTCCCAGAGTAGAGGCTAGTCTTGGGATTCTTCTTCTTGATTACTTCAATCAGGGACTTCACCATGATTTGTCCCCAATTGACATTTATCCCATGATGCACTGCATACAGGGCTTTAGCATTGGCCGTGGTAACATCATCTGTGGATGTGTACTTGCACCATAAACATTTGTGGAAAATGTTTATAAGTAGCTCAAATTCCCTTTTGAGCAGGTTCTTCTTTATGTTGACCTTCTCAACTTCTTCCCCTTTCCTGCAGAACATCTTCTTGAATTCTGACAGAGGAATGTCGATTTCTTCTAGGTCAAGTAGAGAGTCCCTTCCTCCCTTTTGCTGAATATGGAAGATGTTGTTGATGACGTCAGCATCAACCACCACCTTTTCTCCTTGGACAACTGAGGAGATGACTTCATCCTTGAAGAATGCGTTGAGATAGAACTCAACTGTGTCCATGTTGCTGTATGCCTCATAAGCATGAGAGATGACCTTGCTCAGTTGGCATTGTGACAGTCCGTCAACAATGGAGGTCATCCTCTCCTTTTTCTCTGTGATCCTGGGGAGTACGTCTAGTTCGCATCTTAGGCCAGTCAAGACACTTTTGAGAAGTGTTGCCTTTTGTTCCTTTGAAAGATCGGAGAAGCTCAAGATGGCCATGGAGTTTACTGTGGTTTAGAAAATTCTGAGAGATAAAGGTTCAAAAGCTTGAGAGTTATGAGAGCAGTAACGGTTTAGGTTTGCGAAAGGGGGGTTTTATGGATATGAGTTAGTGGACGTTTGAGATAATTTACGGTTCCAAGAAACCAATAAATGTAAAAAGAGGCGCAGTAAATAAACGGGGGCGCAGTAAATTTTGTACGGCTGGATACCGTTTTAAGGGTAAAAGGGTAAAAGACCTTTAAGAAGTTACTAGGTCACCCGGTTTTACAAAATTTTCTTTTCCAAGTCCACCACCTTCTGTTTGATAAGATAGGGTCCTCTGTAGAAGGGGTTGCTGTTGTATAGGTGTTCTGTCAGGGTAGAGAACAGAAGAGGTTGACAGAGGAGGGTTAACAGAGGGAGTTCTGCTACAGGAATTCTGTCAACAGCAAATGAGCAACAGAGGGCCTTTCTTTTCAACTTTCTCTTGGAATCTCATCCATCATTCCCAATTCTTCTCTCAGCTTATTGAACCTAGCCTCAGGGAGAGGCTTTGTCAGGATATCTGCAAGTTGGTCTTCTGTTGGCACATGTTTCATGCAGATATGCTTCTTCTCCACATGATCTCTGATGAAGTGATGTCTGATCTCAATATGCTTTGTTCTGGAATGAAGAACTGGATTCTGAGTGATAGCAATGGCACTGGTGTTGTCACACAACAGCTTGATCTCCTTTGCTTGAATTCCATAGTCCTTCAGTTGTTGCTTCATCCAGAGTAGCTGAGCACAGCAACTCCCAGCTGCAATGTACTCTGCCTCAGCTGTACTTGTTGAGATGGAGTTCTGCTTCTTGCTAAACCAGGAAACAAGCCTTCCTCCTAGAAATTGGCAGTGACCAGAGGTGCTCTTTCTGTCTAGTCTGCAACCTGCAAAATCTGAGTCAGAATAACCAATTAGTTCAAAGTTACCTCCCTTGGGATACCATAGGCCTGCATTGGGGTTTCCTTTGATATATCTGATGATTCTCTTTGCAGTACTTAGATGGCTTTCCTTGGGCTTTGATTGGTATCTGGAACAGATTCCAACAGAGAATGAGATGTCTGGTCTGCTTGCAGTCAAATACAACAGAGATCCTATGATTCCTCTGTATGTTGTTGCATTTACATCCTTTCCTTCATCATCTGGACCAATTCCTTGTGAGGTGTTCATGGGAATCTTCACTGATGACTTGCCTTCCACTCCAAACTTCTTGATTAGATCTCTGGTGTACTTCCCTTGATTGATAAAGATCCCTTCTGGAACTTGTTTGACTTGAAGTCCTAGGAAGTAGCTGAGTTCTCCCATCATACTCATTTCAAATTGACTCTGCATTACTTGAGAAAATTTCTTGCACAGTTCTGGATTAGTACATCCAAATATAATGTCATCAACATATATTTGTACTAACAGAATATGATTAGCAACAGAGATTTGAAATAGAGTTTTGTCAACCTTTCCTTTAGTAAACCCATGGTTCACTAGGAAAAGGGACAATGTGTCATACCAGGCTCTGGGAGCTTGCTTAAGACCATAGAGGGCCTTTTTAAGCTTGTAGACACAAGAAGATTGAGTAGGAATGACAAAACCTGGTGGTTGTTCCACATAAACTTCTTCTTCAAGATCTCCATTCAGAAATGCGCTCTTGACATCCATCTGATAGACCTTGATGTTGTTGTAGGCAGCATAGGCTAGAAAAATTCTGATGGCTTCAAGTCTGGCAACTGGTGCAAAGGTCTCATCAAAATCTATTCCTTCTTCTTGACAATATCCTTTAGCTACTAGCCTTGCTTTGTTCCTTACAATGTTGCCGTCTTCATCTGCTTTGTTCTTGAATACCCATTTGGTTCCAATGACATTCTGGTGCTTCGGCCTAGGAACAAGTTCCCACACTTTGTTCCTTTCAAACTGAGTGAGCTCTTCTTGCATAGCATTGATCCAATCTGAGTCTGCAAGAGCTTCTTCAACTGTCATAGGTTCCATCTGAGATATATAGCAGGCAAGCATTGCTTCTCTCCTTGATGTGGATCTGGTTTGAACTCCACTTCTGATTTGACCAATCACTTGGTTAGGAGGATGATCTCTTAACCATGTTAGGTCTGGTTCTGTCAGCTGCTGTCTTGGTCTCTCTGGTTCCTCATCTTCAGAGTCTTCATCTTTATTCAACAGAAGGGGGTTTGGTGCAGGAGTTGGAAATGCAGGGTTGTCTGCCACCTCTTCTGTTGGTCCTGGAGTTCTGTCTTCCATGCTGACTTCCTTGAGAGTCTCTGTTATTTCTTCAACAGAGGTGCTTTCATCAAACTTCACATGTATGGATTCTTCAACATGTAGGGTTCTTCTGTTGAGTACTCTATAGGCTTTACTGGTGTTTGAATAGCCTATAAAGACTCCTTCATCAGCCTTTTCTTGAAATACCTTCAGATGCTCCTTTCCGTTGTTGAGAATGTAGCATTTGCATCCAAATATATGAAAGTAGTTGATGTTTGGTTTTCTTCCCTTCCAGAGTTCATAGGGGGTCTTCTGGTGATTCTTGTTGATCATGCTTCTGTTCTGAGTATAGCATGCAGTGTTGATTGCTTCAGCCCAATATCTCATAGGCAATCCAGATTCTGCAATCATTGTTCTTGCAGCTTCTTTTAGAGTTCTGTTCCTTCTTTCTGCTACGCCATTCTGTTGAGGAGTTCTGGCGGCAGAAAGTTGATGAAAAGTTCCATTCTGATCACAGAAGTCCTTTATGACTTGGTTGACAAATTCAGTTCCTCTGTCTGATCTGATTGTCTTCACTTTCAAGTTCTTCTCAGTCTGAAGTTGCTTTAACAGAGATGGCAACTTCTGAAGAGTTTCATTTTTCTTTGTCAGAAAAACAGTCCATGTGTATCTGGAGTAGTCATCAACCATGACTAGGGTGTATTTCTTGCCACCAACGCTTGGAGTCTCAACAGGTCCAAATAAATCCATGTGAATCAGATTTAGAGGACTTGTAGAAAGATCTCCAGCAATGGGTTTGAAGGAATTCTTTACTTGTTTTCCTTTCTGACATGCACTGCAGAGGGTCTCTCTCTTGTACACGATGTCTGGTAGCCCTTCTACAATGTGTTCTCTTGCTAGTTTGTTGATTGTTTTGAAATTCAAATGGTTGAGCTTTTTGTGCCAGTCCCAGCTCAGTTTTGAATCTCCCTTGGCTATTAGGCAAACTCCATCTTTTGCAGTGTTCCAATCAACTACATAGATGTTCTTTTTCCTTGATGCTGTAAGAACTACTTCCTTTGTTGTCTCATGCTTCACATAGCAGAAGTCCTTTGTGAATTCAACAGTGTAGCCTTTGTCACAGAACTGGCTAGCACTCAGCAAGTTGAACTTCAGTCCTTTGACATATGAGATATCATCAATGGTGATCTGGTTCTTGATCAGCTTTCCTCTTCCTTTTGTTTGACCTTCTTTGTCATTACCTCCAAAGGTAACTCTGGGTCCTTTGCATTTCTGGAACTCTGTTAGGCAACTTCTGTCACCTGTCATGTGCCTGGAGCATCCACTATCAATAAACCATTCTTGTTTAGAGATAGCTCCAGCACACAGTTCCTGCAAGATCAAAAGAAGGATTTAGGTACCCAAGCAATGCTGGGTCCTGGGGGGTCATGGAGTCTGGGTAGTTGGTACCATTTTGGTCTCATCAAGTGAAACCTTGGTGGGTGGTACCCATTGTCCACCTGGTAGTTGTAGTAGACAGAAGTGTGATTCACTTTGGGCAGATGCTTGTGAGGGTCATGCTTCCTGTTTACATACTTTTGCATAGCTTTCTTTGTTGGAAAGAAGTCCCATATACTATCAAGAGCAGAGGGACGGTTAACTTTGGGCTTCTGAAGTTGACCAGCCAACCTCTTCTGCCTGAAGTTAACTCTCTCTTGATATTTGCCCTTCTGGTGATTACTTCTGGCACGATTGACATGAGGTTGTCTGTCAATAAATGGTCTTTTATTTTTGTTATTCTGAAAACCTCTTCTGTTGTTAGGTTTTCTGCCAGGTTCATTATTTTTCAAAAAGGGTTTCTGGTGAACCTTTATCTTACCCTTTTCTGGTCTGACTTCCTCATGAACAACCTTGGTGCCAGATACACCAGCTTGACAGATGGGGCTAGAAATCAGTGGCTCTATGACCTTATCTGCCTTAGCAACTCTGGTGCTAGGCATTTCAGAAGGCTCACCTGATTCTGTTGAGCCATAACCAAGACCAAAACCAGTGCCAATCTGTTGATCAAGCACAATCTTTTCCATTGAAGACTGGGCCTTCTGGTAAGCTTTGTACTTAATCTCGAGAGGCTCTATTTCTCTTATTCTCTTAAGAAGAGAAACATTTTCAGTCTCCAGTTGATCTCTTTCCTCAATTAGAAGATTGATTTTGATCTCAACCTCCTTCTTTAAGTCAAGAATTTCAGCTTTTAACTTACTGTTTTCTTCTGTTACAGAGGAATAAGTGGCTTGTATGGTCTTAAACTCTTCCCAAAATTCTGACATTGACTCAGAATCAAAAGCTAAGCCTACCGAAGAAAAACTAGATTCAGAAGTAGAGGTTACCTCATCATCAGAATGAGCCATGAGGCAAAGGTCTTCTGTCTCAGTATTCAAGCAACAGAAGGCCTCACCAGAATCTGAGTCAGAACTGGATTCTGTTTCTGACAGAGGGTCTTTCTCCACTTGTTCTGTCACAAGTGCCTTCCTCCTTCTGGGGCTGTCCTCGTACTTCTTCTTTTCTCCATCCTGTCCTTGCTTCTTGGACACTCTAGGATGGGGACAATCAGCCTTGAAGTGACCAGGTTGTCTGCAGTTGTAACAGAGAAGCTCTCCACTGCTTTCTGTTGATTTGACCTTCTGGTATGGCTTTCTGTTGAAAGATGGACTCCTTCCATCTTTGGGATTCTTCATAAACTTTTTGAATCTCCTGGCAAAGGCAGCCATATATTCATCAGATAAAAGTACTGAAGGGTCAAAATCATTTACCTTAGATGTGCTGGCAGTGAGGGCTGTAGTGGTCCTCTCTTCTGGTACATCTTCCTTTTCTTCAATCATTTCAAACTCATGAGCTTTGAGATCTGAAATGAGCTTATCAGTGGGATAAGTCTTCACATCTTTGCTGGCTTGGACAGCAACTACCTTCATCTTCCATGCTGAGGGCAGTCCCCTCAACACCTTCAGGTTGATTTCCTTGGTTGTGAGATCCTTGCCAAGCTCAGAGATCTCTCCAGTGAGAGTGAGGAGCCTGTCATACATCTTGGAGATGCTTTCACCAGGGAGAAGTTTGAAGTCATCAAACTTCTTGTTGGCTATGGTAAGTTTGTTGTCCTTCTCTTGCTCATCACCAGCTCCAATGAGTTCAAGAGTGTCCCAGATCTCCTTAGCAGTCTTGCACTTCTTGATTCTGTTGAAGTACCTATCATCAATGGACTTGTAGAGGATGTCCTTGGCAATATTGTCTAGGTTGTACTTTCTCCTCTCTTCAGTGGTCCATTCTGACTTGGCTTTGCTGATCATCTGGGGTCTGGTGTTGTCTATGGCATGTTCAGGATTGACCTTCTGGAAGCTAGTGAAGGGGCCAATGTCCAGAACCTCCCACATCTCATCATGCAGGGCACAGAGATGTGCTTTCATCCGGATCCTCCAGTCATCAAATTTAAGATCTGAAAACATAAGATTCTTGGACAAGGAGTGATCCATTATATCAGATAGAAATGAGGTAAAACAGAAAGACAAGTGAATCTTTGTTCAACAAATAACCTAAGAGATTATTAGAACAAGGAGGCTCTGATACCACTTGTTGGTCCCGGTTATACTGGATACAGTCTAGAGGGGGGGGGGGGTGAATAGACTGTATTGGTTTTTTGTTTTTTTGAGTAAGTACCAGATTTTCAGAATAGCCTGTTCTGTTGAAAGAACAGACTGGCAGCAGATGGGGTTCTGGCAGGGAGTTCTGTTAGCCTCAGAGAAGCAAAGGCAGAAGGCCTTCTGTTAACTCGTAGAACCAGTTCTGCTGAACACAGATACCAAGTCCAAGGAGTTATACAGTTCTATCTAAGTGCAAGTATTAAAAGCAGTAAGTAAACGACACCAGGGATTTTTATAGTGGTTCAAGGAACAACTCGTTCCTCTAATCCACTGTTCCACTAAGTTGTAAAAACTGCCGTTTACAAAGCCTTAGTCCTAGCACTTAAGAAGCACTCCACGTCTTCTTCTAGTCTAGATGTGTCCTGGGATGCACTGCCTGGCTTCCTTTAACACTGGTCCTTTCACTGAGTCTCCTTGAAGTATCACCACTTCACTACTCCAGTTATTTGGACGTCCTTCTTGTAGCAAGAAGAGTTTCTGTTGAAACTGAGGTTCCTCCAACTAGCTTCGTTACAAAATATGTGTAGGTGAGGAGCTTGAAGAGTTGAAGAACACTTGGAACTTTGCTTGAGTTGGAAAGAGTATTTTTCCAACTTCTGCCTTCTCTTGTAGAGGATAATAAGTTTGAATCTCAAGGAGGCTTTTGCTTTTCAGAGTTTGAATATCTTGTTTGGTTAGCAATGTGGTTGCAGAATTATGGCAAAGTTATTCGGTTGTTCTTCGTAGTGTATCTTTTATACTGAGGTTGTCTTCCCGTTGGAGGAGTAGAAGGACAACTGCATTAAATGAGCGATCAGTTGACTTGACTAGTAGAGCCCGGTAAGGTTGGCGGGTTACTATTTTGGGATAAAGTATTCCTGACATTTCGGCCAATCATCTGCAATTACTCTACGTAGCATGGGGTGCATTAAATGAGCATTTAATGCATGCACTGTAGCTTTTCCGTTTTATACTCCTAGCCGTTGAAGGAATCTTTAAGTTGACTTCCTGGTTCTTTGAAAATCTTCTAAGTGTCAGACCTTCTGGTGTCTTTATCATGGAGTATAAAAGAGGAGGTCTGGAGCACTTCTGTTGGGAGTAGCCAACAGTGACCCAGAAGGGTTTCTGTCAGAGTCAATACTAACAGAGGTCCAGAGGACTTCTGTTCTGGAGCAGAGAACCAAGGGTCCTCTGTTCCAACAAAGCCTTAAGAGGCACTTCTGCTCTGGGAGCCCTTCTGTTCTTGAAGCACTTCTGTCAAGTCGAATACATCTAAGAATTTTTACAAAGGAAAATTCTAATACATCATTTCTAAAGGGGTACTTCTAAAGTCCTAATGGATATAGCATCATCAAAATCTAAATACAATTATTCCTTACAACCCCTCTATTAGACAATATTCTTATTAATAACAGATATTTGATTTTGATATGTATTTATTAAGTGTATGTTTAGTTACCTAAATTCGAGAAACTTGAGCTGTATAAACTATAAAGTGTTCTACATACGCTCAGTAATAGAAACGAAACATTCCATTCTTTCCTTCATTGTTTTGTTTTACTTTATGGCGTTAGAGCCAGTTTAGACACCTCTGTCCGATGAAAACAAGGAAGATTCAACACCGAATCCTCTGTTTCTTCTCAATCCAAACGACAATCTCGGGACAGTGATTACTCATGTCATTTTGAGAGGACCGAACTATGAGGAATGGGCCAGGGGTGTCCGTATCTCTCTCCGAGCGAACCGCAAATTCATGTTCGTCGATGGGACTTCGAAAGACTCTCCCCACCTTGAAAATTGGTGGGCGCTAAACTCGATGGTTATTGCTTGGATGTTCAACACCATCCATCCAGGTTTGCGTTCTTCCATCTCTTATCGTGATGTAGCGCACGAGTTGTGGGAGGATATCAAACAACGTTTTTCTGTTGGAAACGATTTAAAATTTATCAAATAAAAGCTGATTGCAGACAGAAGAGTGGCGAGTCCATAATGAATTATTATGGTGGGTTGAAAAAAGTGTGGGATGATTTAAATGATTTGTATGCCTAACAAATGTGTACTTGTGCTAGGTGTAAGTGTGGAATATCTGCCACTTTGTGCAAGAGACGTGAAGCTAACCAGGTTTAGAGTTTCTGATGGGGCTTGAAGCATATTATGCAACTTTCCGTTCAACCTCTTCCCAGTTTAAATACAGGCGCTTAATTCAAGAACAGGAGGTGCGGCTGGTAACTACTGGCAGAACAAATGTAGCCCCACCTATGAGCTTTGTTGTCCGCGGTGGCAATTCTTCTGGATGAGGTTCAAGCTGAGGAACTCGCTCACCTTTATTGTGTCATTTTACTCTCGTACAGGTCATACTCAAGAACGATGCAATCCTGAAGGTGGGAAGACATACGCAAGGGAGCAGGTCGTGGACGAGGTTCTGAAGCAAGAAACAATGAACAACATACTAGTGTTGTTACAGGTCACCAACCAAAGGCAAATGTGGTCACACAATTTCGAAAATAATTTTCGCTTCACGCTGGGGCTTCTCATAATGTGTGTTGTAATGAAAAATTTATTTGATTATTTTTTTACTATACCACCTACAGATATTGGTTTACCAACGGGGTGCTCAACACAAGCAAAAAAGATTGGTCCTGTTGTCGTTAATCAACTCGTTCTAAAGAATGCATTTTTCGTGCCCGATTTCACCTCCAATTTATTATCGGTGTCGACTTTACTACGGGACAATAGATTAAGCATAAAATTTACTCATGCAAATTGAGTTATACAGGACCTTACCTTGAGGACGACAATTGGTGTGGGTGGACAAGCGTCTTGGACATCCTTCTATGCGGGTATTGGAATTTTTACCTCAAGTTGGCACTAATTTAAAAGAGTTAAGCAGGCCTACAAATAAACATTGTGATGTATGTCATCGTGCCAAACAAACTCGTAAAGTGTTTTCTTTAAGCGATAGTAAAGCAAATAATTTATTTGAGTTGATTCATTGTGATGTATGGGGACCTTACATAGCGAATCGTTCTTGTAACACGATTTTTTTTTGACGATTGTTGATGACAATTCTAGAAGTGTTTGAGTTTATCTCATGAAGAACAAGAGTGATGTTCCTTATATCATATTGAATTTCTTTGCTTTACTTGAGCGATAATTTGACCGCAAAATCAAGATTATATGAAGTGATAATGGCACAAAATTCAAAAGGTTGAGTACTTATTTTCTTGAAAACAGCATCATACATCAAACGTCGATGATCCAAATGCCACAACAAAATGCGCGGGCCGAGCGTAAGTATCGACGCATTCTTAATGTATCTCATGCATTACGGTTTCAATCTAGTTTGTCAATTGATTTTTGGGGTGAATGCATGCTCACTGCTACTTACATGATAAATCGCACTCCCTCTCGGGTGCTCCAAGGAAAAACCCCTTTTGAATTAATTGATAAGCATCGTGACTTAAATCATATTCGTGTTTTCGGATGCCTTTGTTATGCCAAAGCATTACATCCAAAAGATAAATTTGATAGTCAGAGTCGATGGTGTATATTTATCGGATATCCTTTTGTAAAGAAAGGATGGAGTCTCTATGACTTGGACACCGACGACTATTTTCACTCTCGTGATGTTAATTTTTATTAAGATAAGTTTCCTTTTTCCTCGGTTATGGGTCCATATCATCATGAGCAGAATGCTGAAACTTTTACCCCCATTACTTTTATTGATCAAGATACAGACACCTACTCCACCGAGCAGGAGATGTCGTCGACCCAAGGGAACGTTGCTGCTGAAGAAATAATTAGTCCAGGTGAACAATCTTCAATACACTCTTTCATTGACACAGATCCAGTAACAGCTACAAGTTCTCAACCCCGGGAGAACTTAACTAGTGATTCTGAACATACGGCCACTACTAGTGAGGCACCTATTGAGAACAACCTTGGTCGGGGAAAACGTCAGAAATTTGAGAATGTTTGTCACCGAGACTATGCTACTTATACCACTCTGGTTCCCCCCACCGATGTTTCCCACACCCCTCTCTCTCCATAGGAACCATGTATCCTATTTTACATTTTGTTAGTGGTAATGCTTTTTATGTTGCCCATTGTGAGTTTATTGCAGCTCTGCAAGCAGAAACTGAGCCTACCTCCTTCATAGAGGCCATGCGTGATCCACGCTGGCGCAAGGTTATGAAAGAAGAAGTTGGTGCCTTGGAAGCTAATCACACTTGGACAGTTGAAGACTTACCTCTTGGGAAGTCTGCTATTGGTTGTATGTGGGTCTATTGCATTAAGCCTAGATCTGATGGTAACATTAAACGCTTCAAGGCTCGCTTGGTCATTGTTGGAAATCGACAAGTTGAGGGTGTTGACTTCACTGAGACTTTTGCTCCCACCGTTAAAATGGTTACTGTGTACACATTTCTCGCCGTTGATGCGACAAAGCATTGTGAATTGCATCAGAGGGTTGTTGATATTGCCTTTTTGCATGGAGATCTTGTTAAAGAAGTTTACATGACTTTTCCTCCTGGTTTTCATGTCGGCACCCCTGGTAAAGTTTTCCGTCTCTGAAAATCTATCTATGGGCTACGTCGAGCACCTCGCTGTTGGTACGCATAACTTGTTATTGCTTTGCGTCATTATAGTTCTGTTTCAAGTTCTTCTAACCACTCATTATTTATGTATGAGAGGGGCTTCGTTGTTATCAACATCTTAATCTATGTTTACGATATTGTCATTGCGGGAAATAATAACGAGGGTATTACTAAATTCAAGGCCTATCTTAGCAATTGTTTTCATATGAAGGATCTGGGCAAGCTTAAATATTTTATTGGTCTTGAGGTAGTCCGCACTATTAAATGGATTTTTCTCTGTCAGCGCAAATATGCTCTTGATATTCTTTCTGAAACTGGTCTTTTAGGAGCCAAACCGGCGAGTATACCTATGGAAGAAAATCATCATTTGGCACTCGCTTGTAACGTTGCTATGAAAGATCATGCGAGCTATCAGCGTCTAATTTGACGTCTGATCTATTTTACTATCACCCGTCCCGAACTCTGTTACTCATTTCATATTTTGGCACAATTCATGCAGACTCCTACCGAGTCCCAGTGGGAGGTAGCACTTCGTGTGGTGCACCACTTAATGTCCAGCTTGGGTCAAGGGATCTTACTTCGACCAGATTCAGATTTGACTCTAGAAGCATATTGTGACACAGATTGGGCGAGTTGCCCTCTGCGTAGAAGATCTCTTACTGCTTATTTTGTGTTTCTTGGAAGATCTCCAATTTCTTGGAAAACTAAAAAACAAGCTACAGTCTCACGCTCTTCGGGTGATGCTGAGTACCGTGTTATGGCTTCCGCTACATGTGAAATCTTGTGGTTACTAAACGTATTAGCAAATTTCGGTGTTCCACAATTCTCTTCTGTTCCGTTGCACTGTGATAGTCATGCGGGATTGGATATTGCCAGCAATCGTTTCTTTCATAAAAAGAACATTAGAATATTAAAAGATAAACAAGATTAACGATAAAAGAGAAAAGAGAGGAAAGGTAGAAAATACATCAATTGTCCACACGAATGTGCGCCCTCCACTCTGCTCTCTCCAAATCCATACTCTCATCCAAACCAAGAAGACGCATATCAATTCTGATTCCTCTAATCAATGTCTGTTTGGGTCTTCCCCTCCCTCTCTTATCTGCCTCTTCTCCCCACCACTCAAGTCATCTAACAGGTGCATCACTCGGACTTCTACGCACATGCCCAAACCATCGTAAAGGAGACTCCTACATCTTATCTTCTATAGGTGTTAGTCCCACCTTTTGTCTGATTATCTCATTCTTCAAACGGTCTTCTTACCATCAAGAGTAATCCCACTATTGCTACTATTTCTACCTCCACCAAACTTGCACTCCATGTACTCAGTCTTGCTTCAGATCAGTCTCAAACCCTTGGTCTCTAATGTTTGTCGCCATACTTCCAATTTTTCTTTAACACTGGATTACGTCTCATCAATCAATACAATATAATCAGCAAACATCATGCACCACGATATATCTTCTTGAATTGACTTCGTAAGTTCATCAATGACTATAGAAAATAAGAAAGGACTCAAGGCAGATCCTTGGTGCACTGTGATAGTAATAAGGAACTCTGTTTTCCTCCCTACACTAGTGCGGACACTTGTAATACAAGCATCATATATATCCATGATGATAGTGATATACTTACGTGAATACGTGATATGCCTTTTCTAGTTAAGGCCCACCAAAGGACTTCTCAAGGTACCCTATCATATGCCTTTTCTAAATCAATGAACACCAAATGCAGATTCTTTTTAGTGTCTCTATACTTCTCCATAACTTGTCTAAGAAGGTGAATGGCCTCAGTTTTTGAGTGTCCTGGCATAAAACCAAACTGGTTCTCCAAAATTTGCACACTTTTTCAAAGTCTTTGCTCAACCATTCGCTCCCACAGTTTCATGGTGTGACTCATAAGCTTAATTCCTCGATAGTTGGCACATTCTTGTACATCACCCTTATTTTTAAATATGGGAATGAGAGTACTCTTCCGCCAACTCACTTGCATTTTGTTGTTTCTCCAAATCATGTTGAAGAAATTTGTTAGCCATTCAATGCCTCTCTCCCCCAAACTTCTCCAAGCCTCGATCGGTATGCCAATTGGGCCAACTGCTTTCTTCCTCCCCATTTTTCTCATAGCCTCTTTGACTTCTGTTGTTTGAATCCTTCTCACGAAGTGCCAATTTTTCATACACTCTGGTATAGTAAGATCATCAATACCTCGCAGTTTATTCCCGTTGATCAAGGTATCAAAGTATGACCACCTCTCTTTTATTTCCTCGTCCTCAAATAGTATCTTTTGATCGACATCGTTTACACACTTAACTTTTCCGATATCTTGAGTCCTACGGTCATGAAGGCGAGTAAGTCTGTGGATATCTTTTTCTCCTTCCTTAGAGTCCAATTTTACATACAATTCCTTGTGCACCTTTCCTCTAGCTTCCTTCACAGCTTTCTTTGCTCTTCTTCTAGCCGCCTTGTACTCTTCTATGTTCTTGTCGCTCCAACTTTTTCCCAATTTCTAATAGCATTCCCTTTTGGTACTTATTGCTTGTTTCACCTCATCGTTCCACCAAGACGTGTCCTTTTTTTGTGGCAGACAACCTTTAGATTCTCCGAGTATCTTCTTCGTCACGTTGTTAATGGTGGACTCCACTGATAACCACACATCATCCACATGTACATCATTGTCAATAGTCCGTACATCTTTGAGGGTGTTATTAGACAATATTCTTATTTATAACAGATATTTGATTTTGATATGTATTTATTAGGTGTATATTTAGTTACCTAAATTAGAGAAACTTGGGCAGTATAAAGTGTTCTGTATATGCTCAGTAATAGACACGAAACATTCCATCCTTCATCATTTTGTTTACTTTACCCTTAATTAAAGGAAACAACGCCTTATACAACAAATAGAAGCTTCGCGTCCGCCAAAAGTCCCTCGTCCTAGCTCGATGGGAAAAGATTCCTCGGTCCAAATGAAGCAGCACATGCCACATAGTGCACCGCGACCGGTATGACACCTCAAGTTGTCTCCCCGGTAAAGAGTGGTCCCCTGAGACCACTCAACCGACTGTGACCCTTCAACCCTAAGACCGGCTGTGATAGTTTCAGATCTACAACTTTTGAGCGAGGATTTTCCAATACGCTATAGGGTTGCCTCAGACAAGTCTCGTCAATGATCAACAAAAAAATGTCATTTTGTATAAAAGTGTCACTTTTCTCCTAAAAAGGCAATGAAAATAACATTTTTACTCTCTGAAAATGTAAAAGTTTTCTATAAATTAAATTGCCAACAAGATGACATTAATCACACATGTTGACATTTTTCATTGTGGTCGGGACTAGTCGTGCTAGGAGCTTGTTGAGGCGGTAGTATAGTCCTTTTTTTATTTATTATTTCAACTTTTAAGTTTTTTAATTTTATAATTTTTATTTTTCTAATTTTTATTTTTATTAATTTTATTTAATATTTATTTGGGAAAACCATCAAATAAGCGATGTTTTATTAGAAACAGTAAGTAAACCTTCGTACTTCAAAATCACCCAACCAAGCCCTTGAAGTTATAAAAAAATGCTCAAATTAGCGGTTTAGAAGGCCGATTTTCAGATTAAGTGCTTTTCCAGATGTCTATCTAGCAAGTTTTATACTCCCTTCATCCCAGAATTTACTTCCATAGTACAAATGGCACACAGATTAAGAAAGTGAGAATTGTGTGGTGGAGAGTTGTGCAGAAGAGAGATAAATGTGTAAGAATGTGTAAGAATTGTTGTGAACCACAAATTATTTGCCAAAAAAGGAAAGAGAAGTTCTTTTTGGGATGGACGAAAAGGGAAATTTGGAAGTAAATTATGGGACAGAGGGAGTATTTTTTTTTATATAAAACCAATTCAAACCTCTTTTGCAAACGTGGCACCTACCTAGGGATGGACCCATTAGTCGGCGGTCCCCGGACTGGTCCGGAACCGGGTATATAAGGTACTATTTAGGACAGGATTGAGAGCGTTTTTCCGGTCCCGGGTCAAGACCGGGTACCCGATTGGGTAAAAGCGATTTCGGTCTCAGATCGGCCTTTTTTGGCTTGAGATCAGGTAAAAATGTAACGAGTTCGCGTCCGGGATCAAGACCGGATTGTCTATGTACCAGGAACTGACCCAGACCCCTAAAATAGCGAGTTGGACCCAGGCCTCAATAAATGTGTCTAGGACCGGGCTGTCTCGGCCCCGGAACTAAGACCAGACTAACCCGTGTCCTTTTCCTTTCCATTTTTGCTCTAGTCACGATTCTGAGCCTTCTTCGTAGAGGCGCCGGCAATGAAGGTGAAGTGGAAGATGTCACCAAAGAGTACTGAAGTAGAGGATGGCGGTGCCGATCCGATGGCTAAAATAGAAAATCCGACTTAGCGTATCATTGAATAGGCCCTCGCAATCCTACGGATCCGCTTAGCCGTCATGGCCGTACGTGACCTTCGATATCAGTGACTTCAGAATTCGGTCGAGTTCGAGGAAAACAATTAATCTTCGTCTTATCTCCCCCGTGTATGTCTGTGTATATACGGAGTATATAGCAGACCATAAAAAGTAGCGGCATCACAATATGTAAATTCTTATTTAGTTAAAATGATGCCATCAATTTTTTTTGACACCATGATGCTAGCAATTCAACGCCATCAAATATACCCGAACAAATAAACATATATGGAGTATAGTTTACTTAAAATTAGGGAATTATACTATACTACGTTCTATTCTCCGTTACACTATTCACATGCTCTACTTTGACTACATTTTTATTTATTAATTTATGAGAAGTTTTTTTAAAAGTTTTGTTCTACTAATCGAGAATAAGTTATATTTATAGTCAAAGATGTGTGTTAACAAATGTACAAAGTGGACCGTTGCAACTAAAAAAGAAGGGAAATACTCCCTCCGTCCCGCTAACAATGGGACAAGAGGGAGTGACACGCAAATTAATAAAAAGTGTTTTATGTGGTTGATATTGAATTGATAAAATAAGAATAAAGTAAGAATGATTTAGAGCCACACAAACTTTACCAAATTTGATATGAGACAATCTTAGTGGGACGGACCGATAAGGTAAAATGGGACAATCATAACGGGACGGAGGTAGTAGTATATTATTGCAATGCTTTGGTGTTGATGGTATTGGTCCACCTCACCGGGGCCATCCCTGTGTTTTCTTTGGTCCGCCTCATTTAAGGAGTTGGTCTCCTATTTATTGCTCTGGCCCATTTTTGGGCTGTCCAACGACCAAGCCCACTCGCCCCTTTTGTCTTTTCCCAAGCCCGTGACTTTTGTGGCCCTTCTCTTATGTTGTCTGGTTCCTTTGAGAACTGCCTATTTGTTCGTCTCCCCCTTCTCTCTATTCGATGAGCTCCTCAGCTTGTTGCCCTAGACCTAGAGTGAGAGAGAGCCAGTTTAACCTGAGTTTTAGTTCCAGCTATACTCCGGTGAGATTTTGGGGTTCCTATTGGGGTCTTCACTCTAGTCTGGTAGTGTGGTGGGTTGTATCTCAGGTGGGTCTTCTGGGTTGGGTTTGGGCTCTGGGTGAAGGTAGTAGATTGTTGCTCTTTGTCTTCCCTATTGCAACCTTAGTGGCGAATGTGAGAAAGCCCTTGGACTATTGGTGATTGAGGTCTGAGTCGGTCCTCTCACTAACGCCGGAAGCTCGCCGGAAAACTCCCACACTGGCAACGACTGAAGCTTCATCGAAGTAGGTAAGTCGGGTGGTCTCTCCTAGACACCCGCTCAGGTATAAAGCTAAAACCCTAACCTTAGGCTACTGGAGTGCCACCTGCTTCTGTGCTGCATGGGTAGATCTTAAACCCTAGGTTTTAGATCTACCGATTAGAAACCCTAGATCCTTTTTCTGTTGCATGTGCAGATTTTGTCTAGACAGGTCTGCAGAAACCCTAGGGTTGTTGAACTCGTGCATTGGTGGTGCCAATCTGTCTCGAACTTGACCCATCATTATCTGTGTGATTATCTGAGCATCTTGTTTGTTTTTTGGCCCTTGTTGTTGTGACCTTCGTTTGTTTCTAGTATACTTATTTACTTGTGCTTGTGGTTTATGATCCTTTGTAATACTGTGGCATAAAAATCCTAGTTGGCTAAGGCACTTGAGGTTAGGGCTAGGGGATTCCCCGCCAGCCACCTTAGTTGCCCCGGATCTGCGTGGCCCCTTAGTCCGCAGCCTAACCTTATAGGGCTAAGCCTCTGTATTACATTTGGCTCATTAACTGTGTAGGTTTATTGTTTACCATGACTTCCAACATGTATGGTATGCTTCCCTTTAATGGTAAATCTGACTTTGATATCTGGAAACAAAAGATAAAATGTGTCCTTATCCATGAAAAAGTGTATAGGACTGTCACTGGTCAGTTTTTAGAATCTGAGGATAAGTCTAAGCAAACTGAGATGAATGAAATAGCCTGTTCCACCATCTACCTAAATCTGTCTGACTCGGTTCTTAGGAAAGTTGGAATCCTAGAGTCTGCTAAGGGTCTGTGGGATAAACTAGAAACTCTTTACACTGATACCTCCTTACCCGGGAAATTATTTTTACTGGAAAAATTCTTTAGATTTAGGCTTGACCTAACTAAAGACATTGAGGAAAATCTAGATATTTTTCATAAGTTGATTCAAAATATTAAGCAAGCTGGGGATAAACATATAGATGACTATACTCCTATTATTCTTCTTAATGCCATTTCAGAGTCCTACAATGATGTTAAGTCTGCCATTAAATATGGGAGGGATGAGATAACCCTAGATATTGTAATTAATGGTTTGAAAAGCAAAGAGCTAGACTTAAAACATTCTAGGGGTCATAGCAATCACTCTAGGGAATCTGGTGAAGCCTTCTTTATCAAGGGCAGATCTAAGAGTAGGTCTAGGTACCCTAGGAAGGATAACCAAGATAAAAACAGTAGACAACCTGGGAAGAAAAGGTTTACGTCTAAGAAAAGATTGTGTTATAACTGTGGGAACTCAAGTCATTTCATAAAAGATTGTACCCAACCCAAAAGAAATGAACAGGCCGACTATGTGACCAATAAAGATATTAGTGAAGAAGTGTTCATGATCTGTGATCAGGCTAATTCTGTCCTAAGCAACCTAACTGAATTTGAATGGTTAATTGATTCTGGTTGTACCTACCACATGACTCCTTTTAAAACTCCGTTTGCTTCTTATAGTACTTGTGATTCGGGTTAGGTGTCCCTAGCTGATAACAAGAAGTGTAAGGTTCATGGTATGGGTGACATAAGTCTTAAATTTGAAAATGGAACTGTTTTCAAATTAAAAAATGTTAGACATGTCCCTTATCCTAGGCACAATCTGCTTTCTGTTTCTGCTTTTGAAGAATGTGGTCTTGAGGCAAATTTGGGGGAATGGGTGTATGAAAATCCTGAAAAACTCTCTGGTTTTGTTTAAAGCTTTAAAAGAGAATAACCTGTATGTTGTTCATGCTAAACCTTTTTCTGAAAATGCTAATGGTGTACTCACTGATAAGTCTATGCTTTGGCACCAAAGACTTGGTCATATGAGTAATAAAGGTTTGAACATTTTACAAAAATCTGTGTGTTTTGGAACTGACTTGGTGTCACCTATACCATTCTGTGAGGGTTGTATCTTAGGTAAACAACATAGGGTTCAATTTCCTACCTCTAGCTATCCCAGTGAGCCTAAGTCTAAAGATGTCCTTGACTACATGCATGCAGATGTGTGGGGTCCTTCCAGTGTCCCTACCCATGGGGGTAGGAGGTATTTTCTGTCCATAATTAATGACTTTTCTAGAAAAGTCCGGGTCTGTTTGTTAGAACATAAATCTGATGTGTATGTTAGATTTAAAGAATGGAAAATTATGGTAGAAAACCAAACTGGATGTAAGGTTAAAACCCTTAGAACTGACAATGGATTAGAATTCTGCAATAAGGATATGGATAGGTTGTGTACTGAGTGTGGGATTAGGAGACACAAAATTGTGCTCTATACTCCCCAACAAAATGGTTTGGCTGAGAGAATGAATAGGACCCTCCTAGACAAGGTTAGGAGTATGTTAGCCGCTTCTGGTCTTCCCAAGAAGTTTTGGGGAAATGTTGTAAACACTACAGCCTACCTGATAAACAGATCCCCTTCCGTGCCTCTAGAGGGTAGAACCCCTGAGTCTGTCTTCTCTAAGAAACCTCTTGACCTGTCGAACCTAAAATTGTTTGGGTGTGCTGCCTATGTACACCAACAGACTGACAAACTTGACCCTAGGTCTAAGAAGTGCATATTCCTAGGTTACCCTGAAGGTGTGAAAGGCTATAGAGTCTGGAATAGGAATCAGATTGGTTTTAAAGTCATAATAAGTAGAAATGTTGTGTTCAATGAATTTGATTTTCCTTGCTTATTAAAAAATGTGACTGACCCATAACTGAACTCTGATGGCACCACTCCCAGTGAGGTGGAGCCTACCCAGACTACTGTTGCCCCTCTATTTAATGAGTTTGAATCTTCCGATGCTCCTGACTTGACCAACACTTTGCATGACACCCTCTCCACCTCCAGTTAGGTGGAGCAGCCTAATGGGTTTAATAACAATAATGAGAATGTGCATGATGTGTTTGCTGAAGATGATTCTACTAATAACAATGATTTTCATGAAGTGAATATTGAGAATCAGAATCTAGATAACTATCAGTTAGCTAGAGACAGGACTAGGAGAAATATAAGGAAGATTTCTGATAGCATGATTGACTATGCTTTTCATCTGTATGATACTTCCTTGTGTGCTTTCTCTGTTTTTGAAACTCTTGAATTGAATGAACCTAAAACCTACCAGGAAGCCCTTGCCTCTGGAGAATCTAAAAATTGGCTCAGTGCTATGCAGAGTGAAATAGATTCCCTTAAGTTGAATAAAACTTGGACCCTAGTTCCTAGGACTCCTAATTGTTCTGTTGTTGAGTGCAAATGGCTTTTCAAAGTTAAAGAGGAACCTAATGACAATAGGTTTAAGGCCAGGTTAGTAGCTAAAGGTTTCACTCAAAAGGAAGGGGTAGACTATGCTGAAATTTTTGCTCCCGTAGTAAAATTTACCACAATTAGGATGATGTTTGCCCTAGTTACCCATAATGACTGGGATATGAAGCATATGGATGTTACCACTGTTTTTCTACATGGTGAATTAGATAAACAGATTTACATGACCCAACCTGAGGTTTTTGTTGACCCTAAGTACCCTAGACATGTTTGTCTACTTAGGAAGGCCCTCTATGGCCTGAAACAATCTCCCAGACAGTGGAACATAAAATTTGACCAATACATGACTTCCCTGAGTTTCAAAAGGTCTGATTCTGATCACTGCTTGTATTTTAAGAATACTGCTTATGTACCTGTTTTCTTGTTGATCTATTTTGATGACATGGTTATCATTAGCCCTTCTGTGAATGCTATTAAAACTGTTCAAAAGTGCCTCTGTGAAAACTTTGCTATGAAAGACCTTGGAGTGCTAAGAGAATCCTAGGGATTAACATCATTAGGGATAGGAGTAGATGTACCCTTACCCTAAACCAAACCTCTTATCTTGATAAGGTCTTGAAAATATTTAACATGAATTCTGCCCTTCCTGTTAATGTTCCCTTTGCTCCTCACTTTGTATTAAGTAAGGATCAGTCTACTAGGATTGACCCTGAAATTGCTATGATGAAGTCTGTACCCTATTCCAATGCAATAGGGTCGGTCATTTATCTCATGGTAAGCACCAAGCCTGACATAGCCTATGTTGTTAGGTGCTTAAGCAGATATATGGCCAACCCTGGGATGCCACATTGGAATGCCCTGAAATGGTTGCTTAGGTACCTTAAGGGCACCAATTCTCATGGTCTTGTGTTTTCCAAAACTCATACTGGCATTTTACTTACTGGCTATGTTGATTCCAATTATGCAAATGATAGGGACAATAGAAAGTCTACTACTTCCTAAATTTTTACTCTATGTGGTTCCTGCATAAGTTGGAAATCCCAACTACAACCTATTGTTGCACAGTCCACTACTGAATCTGAATACGTGGCAGCCACTGAAGCCTTTAAGGAGGCCATTTGGCTCAAACGTATACTAACTAAAATTGGTTTTCTTAAGCAGGTTGTGACAGTTTACTCTGATAGCCAATCTGCTATCTAATTGTGCAAAAATCATGTATTTCATGACAGGACCAAGCACATTGATGTCAGGTTTCACTTCATTAAGAATATTGTTGATGCAGGATGGATAAGGCTGTCCAAGATAGCTTCTGAATTTAACCCTGTTGATATGGGAACTAAATGTCTTACTTTTGAAAAACTGTTGTCTTGTAAATGTATTCTTAATTTGGATAGTGGCTAGGTAAGAACACATAAAACAGAAAAATCGGCGATGATGATACTCCCTTTCACGGTTAAGCTCTACACCACCAGGGGGACCAATAAGGTGGAGATTGTTGATGGTATTGGTCCACCTCACCCGGGCCATCCCTATGTTGTCTTTGGTCCGCCTCATTTAAGGAGTTGGTCTCCTATTTATTGCCCAGACTCATTTTTGGGATGTCAACCGACCAAGCCCACTCGCCCCTTTTGTCTTTGCCCAAGCCCGTGACTTCTGTGGCCCTTCTCTTATATTGTCTGGTTCCTTCCAGAACCGCTTATTTGTTCGTCTCCCCCTTCTCTCTATCTGATGAACTCCTCAGCGTGTTGCCCTAGATCTAGAGTGAGAGAGAGAGCCAGTTTAACCTGAGTTTTAGCTCTGGCTATACTCCGGTGAGACTATGGGGTTCCTATTGGGGTCTTCACTCTAGTCTGATAGTGTGGTGGGTTGTATCTCCGGTGGGTCTTCAAGATTGGGTTTGGGCTCTGGGTGAGGGTAGTAGATTGTTGTCCTTCGTCTTCCCTATTGCAACCTTGGTGGTGAATGTGAGCAAGCCCTTGGGCTATTGGTTATTGAGGTCTGAGCCGGTCCGGATTTCCAACATTTGGTAAAAACATGCATTTTTCACAATTAACTGTTTGTGTACTTCGGTCTGTTTTCTTTTAATAGGTAAAATAATTAAAGTTTTTTCTTTCATATCACGAGTTTTACTTTAACCCCAGATCACTGAGATCGACTAGCTAGCCACTTGAAAGGATCGGAGTGAGTTTGTGCATGATCCATCATCATATATTCATATCACCAATGGGCAATGACATGAATACGTTTTGTGTGGTGAACTTTCAAAGGTAATAATAAGACACCAACAGTAATAATACTATTAGTTTAATAATAATAATAATAATAGTTATAATAATAATAACAATGATGATGATGATAATAATAATAATAAAAAGAGTTTTTTTTTAAATATTACCAAATTAAAACTTATTTACACAAATATGACTAATAGTTACACAATATAGTTTCATAATAACTTAAGTTCAAAAATTGAACATAAGTTACAACGATTCCATTACTACTCTAGTCACCAGTCACATTTTTGTAAACAATTTTTATTTAATTTTAGTGATAAATATGTAATTATTTCTAACGAATATAATAAGGAGAGATTAAGAAATAAAAGCAAATTAAGGGGGAAAATTCCCGACACATGTGTAAAACTCTTAAGAATTCTAAGATATGATATGTTAATTATTTTTTCTAAATAAGAGTAAGTTAATGCATTTCTAAAGATTTAATATCATATTTTGATATGATTATACTTTAAACATGACAATATGTTGTGATAAGTGACAATATTGGCAGTAATTATTGTTATTTAGAGATTAAAAGAATAACGTACACACACATTTTTCAAAATTTTCAAACGTTTTTACTCTTATTAAGAACATTTTCTTAAAACAAATAAAAAGGGGAAGGAAACAGTACTCTTGGTGGATGCGGGGTTGGAGAGATTTCTTCTTTGATGTGGCAGGAAGTTAGGGAAGATGCGGCAGCGGCAGTAGGTGTGACAGGGTAAAAGCTTGTGGCCACTGCAGAGCTAGACGATGATGGCGCGGAATCCAATTCATTTTGGAGGTCATTTATTCTCTGTAGAAGCTCCTTCAAGTACTCTATTGCATCTGCTAAGATTGAAGCCCTGTTCATCTGCATGCATGCATGCTTAAACCAGTTAGTCACTCATATTTTATAATTGATGAAATAGTAATTATAAAAATTGTGATCGATGTTGAGAATTGTGCACACGAATTAAGGAAAACTAAGTGGAACCCCAAATTATTTTCAAAATTTAGAAGATATATTAGTGCCAAAGTTTTTTAGACAAATATAAAAAGAATTTAGGCGAAGTCCATCGACAAGGAGAGTATATATTATACTCGTCCCATTTTAATTGTCATACTTACCTTCTTAAATTATTTTAAAATGAGAAAGCGGTCCAACTCAACTCCATATGAGAAGTTTTAGGTTCGAAATTCCATGGAAGGAGTTTCACCCTTATTTTTTTAAGAAAATATTTCATATGTAGTTCACATTATTTCTCTTTATTCTCTCTAAATTTGAATCACAAATTTTACTTTTCAACAAATTTATTAATGATTATGTCAAACGTGACTAAAACTAAACACATCAAATCGGAGATAGTATGAGTTATGAACTTGATACTTTAAAAGTGAAAAGCATATCAAAAGTATAAGAAATATTTTTATAATCCATGGCATCAGTAATAACATACTACGTAGTTATTTCGAGCTCTAGATAGGATGCATTTTTGAAATTAGAAAAAGATATGCGTACTAACCGTGTATAGTAAACAAATGACCTATATCGCCGCCGCTGAAGCAAGTGGCCGCTGCCGCAACACGTGTCCATCGCCGAAGCATTGAAGGTCCAAAATTCGTTCCACATGCCTGCTGCAGGAAAAGCGATGTCGTCTGAAACCTTAGCTCCGCCGTCCACATTCGAAGTCTGACGGTCATCGTCTACGTGGCTTAAGGGCTAAGGCAGTCGCCGATAGGTGTGGAGGCCTGAAGGCTGCTGCTCATCTCTGTTCTGGCAATTGTTTCTACTCTGGCTCCAGGTCCCCTGTTTGACTTATGAATGACTCGTGAAAGTTACATTGCTCAAAAGTAAGGTTCTTAAACATTTCGCACACTCATGGTGGTCTTTCTAGGGTTATCCCTAGCCGTTTGTATCGACAGTGACTTTTGTCACTAGGTTCGGGTGTGGCTTTCGCCAGATTCTGGCGTGTTTTCCTCACCTTTGAGATGAGCATACTAAGTTGGAATTGTAGGAGTTTGGGAAATCCAGCTACTACACAATGCTTCGCAGATATGACGCAGGCTAATAGACCGTCGATAAGTTTTCTGATGGAGACCAAATTGCGTTGTCAAAAGGCAAAAGACATTATCAAGGCCTTTGGCTTCCATGGAAGCTATGGAATCGATAGCGAAGGATTGAGCTGCAGACTAATTCTTGGATGGAGAGATGAGGTCGAAGTAGTGATTGTGAAGGGAGAGCCTAATTTCATTGACGTTCGGGTTCGAATCAAACAGAACGATCGGCCATGGCGGTTGACCGACTTTTATGGCTTTCCGGAGACCCGTCGTCGACGAGAAGCGTGGGCATTGCTGGAGGACTTGGCCGTGAACTACAGTGAGCCGTGGAGGCTTCGCGGTTTTCGAGAGGCGGTTTATAGCTGTGGTTTAAGAGATTTTCCATTTTCGGGGTACCAGTGGACATGGGAGAGAGGCAAAGGGCCTTATTGGGTTGAAGAAAACCTTGATAGAATACTAGTTAATAATGATTGGTGGAACACTTTCATGGAGGCGCAAACGGCCTCTATTGAAGCCCCGACAAGTGACCATATGGCCCTATGGATGAAGATTGTTGCTCCAAACAATGCTAGCAGAAAGGAAAGATTCAAGTTCGAAAATAATTGGGTGAAGGAAGAGGAGTGTCGCTTGGTGGTGACCAACAGTTGGGGCGCACCAGCTCACATGATAATTAATGACAGGATTTCCTTATGTGGAAATGAGCTTGTTTGCTGGGACAGAGGCAGAAAGCGGGGATTTAGACATCAAATTCTGGCCTGCAAAAGGAGATTATCATGGCTGCGTGGGAAAGAGGATAGAGCAAGTGTGGCTGAATTCCTGAGGGTCCGAACAATGCTTCAAATACTCATGGAAAAAGAGAACTTGTTTTGGAAGCAGAGAGCAAAAGAATTTTGGCTCAAAGAAGGTGATATTAATTCTCGCTTTTTCCATAATGCTGTGAAACAAAGGAGAAGAAGGAATAGGATGACTAGTATTAAAACGGCGGATGGATCGTGGACTACTGATAGGGCAAAGTTGGAAACAATTGTCATGGATTATTTCTCCTCTCTTTTTTAGGCATCAGAGTCGAGTCAGTCTAATGATATCAGGGGGGATTTTGCTCAGGTTACAACTGATCAAAATAATATGTTATTAAAGCCTATCTATCCGGAAGAGGTTAAAACGCCTATTGCGCTATGCAACGTGATATATAATTTTTTTTCTAAAATACTAGCGAATCGACTTAAAGGGATTTTGGATTTGTTGGTGGGGGAAAGTTAAAGTGCTTTCATACCTGGTAGATCTATTATTGATAACATTATTGTAGCCTTTGAGACTCAACATTTTCTGAAAAGAAAGACCTATGGAAAGGATGATTTTGACGCTCTCAAGCTTGACATGAACAAAGCGTATGATAGAGTTGATTGGAATTTCTTGAGGAGAGTTATGAGCAAGATGGGATTTAGCAGTCGATGGATTCATATTATTATGGAATGTGTCACTATTGTTAGCTACTATGTCCAATTTGATGGAGATTTTTTGGGGCCGATTAGCTCGGGTCGGGGACTTCGCCAGGGGACCCTCTATCCCCTTATCTTTTTATACTTGTTGCAGAGGGGCTAAGCGCCCTTTTACGTAAGGCTGAGCAGAAGGGAGAGATATTCACGGGGTGGCGGTGTGTAGGGGTGCCCCCACGTGTTACACACTTGTTTTTGCGGATGATAGTTTCTTATTTTTTAAAGCGAGTAGTAATGAATGTTGTGCAGTTAAGCAGATCTTGTAGGAGTATGAAGCTTGCTCAGGCCAGACAATTAATTTTGCTAAATCCTCTATCTCTTTTAGTCAGAATGTTATCGAATCGTTCAAGGAGCAATGTTGTAATTTTTTTGAAGTTTCGCGGTATGGCGGTCAACAACGGTACTTGGGCCTTCCGAGTCTGATCGGGCGAGGTAAGTCGGCTATCCTTGGTTATATCCGTGATAGAATATTTAACATAATTAAAAATGGGAACAACCGATTTTTGTCACGAGCTGGTAGGGCAGTGTTACTTCGGAATGTGGTTCAAGCCATGCCTACTTATGCTATGAATGTGTTCCTTTTACCTCGTGATTTATGTGATGAGATTGAGAAACTTATGAATGGCTTCTGGTGGAAAGAAACTAAATTTGACCAAAAAGGCATCAGGTGGAGACGCTGGGAGCTCATGTGTAAACTGAAGGGAACAGGTGGACTGGGGTTTAGGAAAATACAGGAGTTTAATTTAGCCATGTTGTCTAAACAAGGTTGGAGGCTGCTACCTAACCCGGGGAGCCTGATGGGGCGCATATTGAAGGCTCGCTGTTTTCCTAACTCGGAGTTTTTGAAGGCTAAGCTGGGTAGCAATCCATCTTTTATTTGGCGAAGTATATATGAAACCCAAAGTGTGCTGAAAAATAATGTTAAAAAAGAGTTGGGAATGGCATGGATGTTCAAGTCTGGGCTGATGCATGCTTACCAGGCCCGGGACCGGGGAGAATTCAGTCAGCCAAGCCAGCTGGTATTACAGATATGAATGTGGCGGCTCTGAGGGATATCACTGGTAAAAGGTGGAATAGGGACCGAATATCAGCAATTTTTAACGAAGAAGAAAGGAAAATCATCACAAGTATCCCAATTAGCATGTAAGATAAGAAGGATGGCTATTGGTGGAAAGGGGAAAATAATGGAATTTTTACAGTCAAAAGTTGCTATCGAACCTTAATGCATGGGGAGGTGACTAGCAGTTGGAGCGGCTGGAAAGATTTATGAGATTTAAAAATCTCACAAAAGGTAAAATATTTTCTTTGGCAGGTCTTAGATGGTTCACTGCCATCATTGGCAAATTTGGAGCGCAGGGGAGTGGCAGTGCAGAATTTGTGCAAGGTATGTGAGCAGGAGGCTAAGACCACGGAGCATGCGCTGAGGACCTGCCTGAGGGCTGAACAAGTTTGGGCGGAGGCCAACGTGGTGTTACGCAGTTTGGAGGAGTCCTTGGTTGATTGGGTACAAAAGCATCTTTCAGTATCCGATAAGGAGGCACGATGCAGAGTGGCGATGCTGGCGTGGGGACTTTGGAAAAGGCGGAATTCAGTTGTATGGGAGGGAAAGGGTCAGAGCTCGGCGGGGGTAATTAATTTCTGCTCCAACATGTTTCTGGCTTGTAGAGAGGCACAATCCACCTGTTTAAAACCGAGAGACTCGGCGAGGAACGGGAATCATGTAGAAATAATTGTTGATGTTGCGGTGGATGAATAAAAGTAAATGTTGATGTTGCGGTGGATGAAGTGGGAGGAATAAAAGTAAATGTTGATGTTGCGGTGGATGAAGCGGGAGGAATTAGAGCTTGGGGTTGGATTGCATTAAATGACCAAGGGGAGTTCATTAAAGCTCATGGAGAATCATGTAAGGCGGAATGGTCTCCGGCTGAGGCAGAAGCTGTGGGCATTCATGAGGCTGTGCTAAGGGCTATAAAGGAAGGATGGGAAAAGGTTGAGATTGAGTCAGATGCTCAGATAATTGTCAGAGGCATTCATCAAGGGGAGGGCTTCACGTACAGGGATTTGGTTATTGATGATATCTGCCTTTTGCTTCAAACTAAGAGGAATTTTGAAATCTCTTTTTGTAAACGATCTGCGAATCGTGCAGCTCACGCATTAGCTAGAGCTCATGTTGGGATCTCAGATCATAGTAGTAGCTATAATCTGATACCAGAGTGCATTGTAAGCCATGTAGCAAATGGCTCTTTAATTTAATGAAAGGCTTGTGATTCGGTTAAAAAAAAGTAAACAAAGGACCTTAAATTGAAGTAAAAATGTTTCTCAATTTCAAAATATGACCGTCATATTTTATTTTGTTAATAGGAATACCTGGTGCCATTCACATTTTGACATTAACAAGCTTTGAGTGCGATGGACTGTGAACATTTTCCAAGTTTGACAGTAATTATTTTTATATAGAGAATATAAACATAATTATTAACAAGTGATGCATTTATCTAGAATATTCTATGCAGTTAAAGCTAGAAATGTTCTAGAGAATTAAAATAAATAATGTTCTAGAGAATATTCTACTAGAGAATTATTATGTAAAATCTAGAGTAGATAGACATTGTCGTAGAATACTCTAGATTCCTAGTATTTAATAAGGATGTAGAAGACAATAACACAGAAGACAACGCGAAAATCCACTGAAGCACAGAGAAGAAGGAGAAGTAGCAACTATCCCCGGCTATGCTTCTGAAACCGCCACCGCCCGTGCCGTTGTTACAATCCACCTCTCCACGTTATGCCTACTCGCTGAGTCTCCGGTGCTAGATTTCATTGAGAAAAATCAAAGAAGCAGCAACAACGCGAAGAAGAGGAGTTCCCTGCTATTCAAACCAAACTCGTCGCCTCAATCGGAATCTGTAAGTGAAATTAAAATCCGAGTACGTGTCACCGTTGTACCTTGATTCGAACAAGAAGGATGTCTCATATAAGTCCATACCTTTGCTTTTCTCTTTCTCGTCGACCTCCCGCCGGAAGTGATGGGGGTGCCGAATGATTAAAGAATAATGATATTCAAGGATGTTAAAAATGGTGAAACACAAGGAGAAGAAAAGAAGAAGGGCATATATTTATTTGGCTGTAGGGGTGAAAAAACAAGGGCTAGATGTGTTTCAGCGTTTGGCCGGAGGGGGTGAAAGACGGGAGAAATGGAGAAGAAGGCTACTTTGGAGATGAAGGAGATCACCACCGCTAGATTACAAAATTGAACAATTTTGTTCAATTTTGTAACGCTTAAAGACATAATTGATCGTTTTTTTAATCGAGGGGTTTAATTGACTATTTGGATATACTACCGGTGTCTATCTGACGGTTTTCTCTCTATATATAAATATATTCCAAATACAAGAAGATGTCTAGTAGTATTAGAACTACAACTTCAAAGTATTTAATACTACGTACTAGCATAACTAATACAGTATTAAGAAAACTAATATCGTACTACTGTGGAGGCCAAGCAAAAGCTACTGTAAGTGAAATTAATCTTCTACTTATCAAAGCGGTGGTGATGTCCAATATTAGCAGCTGCCATTATAACAGAGAAGAAATTAAACTAGAAGCCGACCATTAACATGCTGTAATGGACATTGTTCGTGACAACACTACTAACAACCGATGTCGATATGATGGCGGACATCAACGGTCTCGAGCTATCCTCTACCTAGTCCCGATCACCAACTTGTTAAGTTGTACGGTGTATATCATAATTAATAGCTAGACACATGTTCTAAAAATCGGCTTAGGCGGTCACCTAGGGCTTCACCTTTTCACTAGTCGGTCATGTTATGTGGGGATTAGTATTGATGGATAATGGGGTATCCGAACACATAATTGTGGAGAGATTTAGAGATAGAGAAGTGGAGAAGAAGATGACGAATGTTATTGAATGTCTAAAATATTGAATAGATTTACAAGGCCTCCCACATGGAGTATATATAGAGAGAAAACGGGCGCCTATAGCACCTAGTCAATTTTCGCCACTTCACTCTTTAATATTGAATTCCGTCAATTTTCAATTCCTTAGGAAATTCGAAATATGGCGTTCGAGTTATTTAGAGTCCCAAACTACTATTAAAACAACTTATTTGTGTTTATGATTAAACATTTCACGTGATAGCGGGCATTTTTGATGAATTCTAGTTAGTTTTTCAAAGGTAATTAGGATCTAAGCAAACCTAGCTAACAGGTTGGATGGTTTTTTATTTGGATTGTTTTGAAGTCTCAAATTAGATAAGATAAGACTTGAAAATTTATAAAACACACGGAGACCAGACATTTACTAGACCCGATCTAATAAACAAAGAAACAAAGAATTAAGTGGTAGCGCCGCGAGTTAGAGGACAATTCTTGATATACACATGCTCATGTGGTCATGTGTATGAGTGTATGTAGCCAATTGCCAAAATCTCTTCATTTTATTAGACAATTTGAGTTTGTACAATTGTACAAAGACAAAATAGCTAGGGGTTGTAATTAAAAATGTGTAGAGATGAGAGGATTTTCCTTGAAATGAAAGCAGATAGGCAGGTTGGGTACCTTACTAATCTTAGGGACGACAGACCTCAACGTGTAAAGCCTGTCATTGAGTTTCTTGCGGCGTCGCCTTTCCGCCATCAAATTCTTGGCCGGAAGCCCCTTCTTCTTCTTCTTGCCTCTCTGATCTCCTCCGCCCGTAACCGTTGTACTCATTCCTCCGCCGCCATTGTGGTTATTCTGAGCATCCTCCTCCTCCTCAGCCTCAATCTCCTTTTGCACTAACGCATCATCTGAATCATTCCAATACTCCACTTCATCCCCATTCGTTTCAGCCGCCGTCTTCTTGTCATCAGCCGTGGTGATGTTAGCCGCCGCAAGATTATTCCTCCTCACAGCAGCAGCAGCAGCCCTTTTCTGGAACAGAGTGGGCTGTGCTCCCATGGACGTCCCAGAACGGTCCAGCGGCTTCAACAACTTAGACGGCCTGTTATTGAATCCCAAAGATCCGCCGTGGAGATTGAAATCTGGAGCCCCGAGTGGGGGGGTCTGGGTACTGAAATCGCAAAATCCGCCGCTCGAAATCCCAGTTCCTCTGGTGAGAAAATGGTGATCCAGAAACGGGTTGTGACTTCCCAAACCGAAGAACAGGGGAGAAGAGGATGAAGAGGACTCGAGTGCTGGGTTCATGAACAGACTGTTGGGGTCGGGGAAGGAGGGCATGTACCAGTTGCAGCCCACGTCTTCCAGCAGTAAGGATTTGAATGGGGGGGCAGCTGACATGCTGCCCATACTAGCGGCCGGTTGGCTGCTGGTTTCTAAGCCGCCATTGCCGGATATCCACCCCATGCCCTCCACTTCTGATAGCATTTTTTAGGGGAATTATAGGAGGGAGGAGTTTTGTAAATTTGTTGCTTCAGACGTATGTTATCTCATGGCTGCACCTGCTTTATAAACTTCAATCGGGTCGTATTATTTCAATAGATCTTAGTTAAATATTCGACATATGTCGTATAAAAATTTGACTGTATCGTGCACATGATATATCCGATTATATGATATAATTTACATTTTATGATTGATTGCGTCCTAATTTTTTTCATCTAAATACAAATCTTTGAATAATTCACTTCATCCCAGTTGTCACTAATAGAGTAGAATTAATTATGTATTAATTATTAGGCAGTATCCTAATTGTATTTGGAGACTTATTTCATTATAAATATACAGTCAGGGCTATCAGTCTGGTTAAGTCTGTTTATTATTTCCACATGGTATCAGAGCCCTAGGGTTTCTTTAAGTTTTTTTTTTCGATCCTATGGCATCAACGCCCGCCACTACCGCCGCAGTCGCGCCACCGTCCACGGCAGCGCCGGCGGTCATCCTACCGGCATCATCTTCCACGATGATGGCTCCGCTCAGTCTCTCTTTTGGCGCCAGTTCATCTGTTATGCAGCCTATCTCAGCAGCCTCGTTACCTTCAACCTTTGACTGGTCGACTCCACCGGTTTTCGATTGGGCGTCTCCGGCAGGCCGTCCCCGTCCTAGGCCAGATGCCGTTCTCCAGCCAGAGCGTTTTGAATCACGTCCACAGTATGCTGGCCCTACGTTTTCCGGCTCGCCAGGTGTCACGCCGCCACCAGTGGTTCGGCCGGCTGCTCCTCGACAGCCTGCTGTTTCGTCTGGATCGGCACTTGAGGCTATTGTTCAATCCATGGGATTTTCTACTCCAAATATTACTAATATTGTTACAACAAGGTTTGATGCGGTTGAAGACTATCTACCCTGGAGAACTCAGTTTGAATCCTTTTTGGTTTCTCATGGATTATTGGGCTTCCTAGATGGTACAATTCATGCTCCTCCTCCTTATATACTTGATGCTCTTCGTAGGGAGGTAACAAATAATGATTATTTTTACTGGTTAAAGTTAGATCAAACAGTCTGTTCTTGGTTGTTTGCTACTTTATCTCATGATATACTTGTTGAAGTTCATACATTAAAAAATTCTTTTACCATCTGGGAACGTCTAGAATCACGATTTATGGCTGCTAGTTTAGCGCGTTCCATGGAATTAAAACGATTAATGAGTAATTGCAAAAAGAAAGAAAATCAGACCATGGAACAATACATGCGTGAGATCCAAAAGATTGCAGAAGCTCTCGCAGCCATTAATTCACCAGTACCTATGAAAGATCTTCTTGAGCAAACTCTACTTGGTCTTGGTCCTGAATATGAATCCATGATGACAACTCTGACCACCTTCCCGGAGGGACTCACGTTTGAGAAATTACGCATTAGATTGATCGAACAGGAGCATCGCATTCAATACCTCTGTTCTCAGGACACTGTCCCTTCGCCCACTGCATTTGCGGCGCAGCAGCCGCCTCCAGCTGGGAACGGGCAGGATAATCGCGGCCAACAAGCTCAGGGCCGTGGTGGTCGCGGGAACCGTGGTCAGCGAGGTCGGGGCAACCGCGGCAGAGGCCGTGGCTATGGCCAGCAGCCAGGTTATGCAGCCAATCCGCCATACCCTTATCAGCCGAGGCCTGGATCCGCAGCACAGGGCGGCTACTTTCAACCGGGATATTTTCCTTTTCCACCGGCAGGTGCACCTCCACAGGGACAATCAGGTACAACACTTTGTAATTCAGTTTTTTCATCGTCCAATACGCATCCCTATTTTGTTATTGGTACTAACCACAGATTTGCAGGCTCACCCTTAGCTGATGGACAGTTTGGTTCTATTTCCCCGCCAGTTGTATGTCAAATTTGTTATTCTCCAGGTCATTCTGATGTCTCATGTCCGTCCCGTTTTAATCAGCCGGCTGCCCCTACTCTTGCTGCACCTATGAGTGACCAAAATGACGATGTCTGGTTTCCAGACTCCGGTGCTTCTGCGCATATGACTCATCAGAAAGGTATTTTAGCTAATAAATCTATTTATTCTGGGCCACTTGCTGTTACTGTAGCTAATGGAACTAATCTACCCATTAAAAATATTGGTGATATCTCTATTAATTCCTTGTCAAAGCCTATTCATTTAAGATCTGTTTATCATGTCCCTCAAATTAAATATAATTTGCTGTCTATTCACAAGTTGTGTTCTAACAATAATTGAATGGTTATTTTTTATAAAAACTTTGTTTTGATTAAGGACAAAATCACGGGGGTGGTTCTTCTTCAGGCTTCCAGTAGCGGCAATCTTTATCCCATTCATTTTTCTCCATCACCACCATTGGCTTTGTCCTCTAGCGCAGCACCTGGACCACTGGCATCATCGGTTGGGACATTGTGGCACTAGAGTTTTAGATGGTCTTAGAAAGTCAAGTCAACTTAGCAGTCTTACTTCTTTTAATCATGATTGTACTTCGTGTCGTTTGGGTAAATCTCAAAGATTACCTTTTCAAGATGTTTTTCATACTGCTAATAAACCATTGTTTTTAATACATTCTGATGTTTGGCAATCTCCTGTGCTTTCATCTTCTGATTTCCAGTATTATGTTGCCTTTATTGATGATTATTCTCGTTTTACGTGGATTTATCCTATGCGTCGTAAAAGTGAAGTCTTCACACATTTTCAATCTTTTAAATGTCTGGTGGAAAATTTATTGGATCATAAAATTAAAATTTTTCAAAGTGATGGAGGGGGTGAATTTGATAATTCAAGTATGCGGTCATTTTTTAATACTCATGGCATTCTTTTTCGAAAATCCTGCCCAGACACCCCTCAACAAAATGGTCTAGCTGAACGAAAACATAGACATCTTCTTGAGTTAGCTAGAACCATGTTGATTGATCCGGGCCTACCAGCAATTTTTTGGGTAGAGGCTGTTTTAACTGCTACTTTTATTATTAATCGTCTACCCTCTACTAAATTTACTGGTTTTTCGCCGTACGAAAAATTATTTCACCGGACTCCAGACTTCTCTTTTATGCGTGTTTTTGGATGTGCTTGCTATCCCAATTTTTCTGCTACTTCGGCCAACAAGCTCTCTCCATGTTCCACTCAGTGTGTTTTTCTAGGCTATGCATCGGAATACAAGGGCTATCGTTGTTTAGATCCCAGGACAAATAGGATTTATGTCAGTCGTCATGTTCGTTTTCATGAGAATATTTTTCCGTATGCTGCCTTGGTGTCCCAACAGTCTTCTCAGCTTACCACATTGCCATCATACCCTCTGTCTTCCTCTCCATTATCCTCTAGTGCTACTGGACAGCCACCGCCTCTTCCATCTTTCTTACCGGTCTCCCGCAACTCGTCCTCGGTATCTGCTTCCCAGACAGTATCTTCGTCCCCGGTTGCTCCAGATACGGCGCCGGTTGGTTCCAGCAGTACACCGACAGCTGGGGATGCCTCGGTAACCAGCTCGCCGGCGCTACCTAGCTCACCGGTGCATACTGCCCAGTCGGATCTCTCATCGTCTGGCAGCGAGGATGATAGTGCGAGTCCGGTGTCCCATCCGTCCTTGATCCAAAATATTCATCCCATGCAAACACGATCTAAATCAGGAATTTTTAAACCAAAAACGATTTTTAATTTAAACACTGAGGTTTTGATTCATGATCCTACTTGTTTTTCTGTTGCTAATAAAGATCTTAAATGGAGAGCGGCAATGGCTGAGGAATTTAATGCACTTATTGCTAATAAAACATGGGAGTTGGTGCCGTTTGACTCTAGTAAAAATGTGGTTGGGTCTAAATGGATTTATAAAACTAAATATCGGTCTGATGGATCTATTGAACGTCATAAAGCACGTCTGGTTGCTCAAGGGTTTAAGCAACATGCAGGGATTGATTTTTCCGAAACCTTTAGTCCTGTTGTTAAACTCACAACTGTTCGAATTGTTCTCACACTAGTTGTTTCCTATAATTGGCCTATTCGCCAGTTGGATGTTAAAAATGCTTTTCTTCATGGTAACTTGACTGAAGAGGTGTATATGCGTCAACCACCCGGGTTTATTCATCCCAACTTCCCTCATCACATATGTCGCCTGCGCAAGGCCATTTATGGTCTTAAACAGGCTCCCCGGGCCTGGTTCTATCGTTTCAGTAGCTTTCTCTTAACTCATGATTTTGTATGCAGTCGTGCTGATAATTCTCTGTTCATTTTTCGTCATGGTACACGCATTCTTTATCTACTTTTATATGTGGATGATATTATTATTACTGTTAATTCCTTATCTTTTATCAGTCAGTTTATTTCTATTCTAGGGAAATACTTTGCTATGAAAGATCTTGGTGATCTCCATTTTTTCTTGGGAGTTCAGGCTGTGCGCAATTCTAATGGTTTATTTTTATCTCAAGCCAAATATGTGTCAGATCTGTTACACCGTTTTCACCTTTACACTCTTAAATCTGTACGCACGCCACTCCCTAATAGAACTAAGTTGTCTCTCACTGATGGTGAGTTACTTGCTGATCCTACAAAGTATCGTAGCATGGTAGGTGCATTGCAGTATTTGACTATGACTAGACCTGATATTACATATGTTGTTCACTTGGTTTCTCAATTTATGCATGCACCCCGTACTTCACATATGTTGGCTGTGAAGAGAATTTTCAGGTATCTGCAGGGCACTCTCACGCATGGGCTTCTTCTTCGGCCGGCAGAACGCCCATTCTCAGTTCTTGCGTACTCTGATGCTGACTGGGCTGGTTGCCCTGATAGTAGTCGGTCCACTACTGGCTATGCTGTTTTTCTGGGTTCGAATTTGATCTCTTGGCGCTCTTAGAAGCAACCCACTATCTCCAGATCCTCTACTGAAGCTGAGTATCGCGCTATTGCATATACGGTGCAAGACACGCTACATATCCGGTCTATACTTTTTGAGCTCGGATTTCCTCTGCATCGACCGGTTCGGCTTTTATGTGATAATATTTCTGCCTCATATTTATCTGCTAATCCCATTCAGCATGCTCGCAGTAAGCACATTGATATTGATTATCATTTCGTTCGAGAACGAGTAGCTCATGGTGATCTCCTGGTTCAGTATGTTCCTACAAAGTTTCAGTTAGCAGATATTTTTATCAAGTGTTTGGCTCCTCAACAGTTTTTATTTTTACGAGATAATCTACACGTAGTTCCTCCTGCATAGATTGAGGGGGTGTAATAGAGTAGAATTAATTATGTATTAATTATTAGGCAGTATCCTAATTGTATTTGGGGACTTATTTCATTTTAAATATACAGTCAGGGCTACCAGTCTGGTTAAGCCTGTTTATTATTTCCACGGTCACATCTTTGTACACAAGAACCAATTCTTAATTTATTGATTGCATGATCACACTAGTTAATATGGAGATAGATGATTATCATTTGAAACAAAATCTCAAATTTATCTCATTTGTGACTCGGTCTCAGACCTCTCACCTGTGGAGGATTTTAAGTGTGAAAAGTGGTTTAGTAGAACCACTCACAATTGTTGATTTCTCTGGTTTCTTCTACTCTAAATTGAAAATCAAAGCATTACTTATTTGAATAATAAATCTTTGCATTATGAGCAGTTACTATAATAGGTTGAGAAAGTTATTTCAAAAAAAATCCGTACGTGATATTTCCTTCCACGATCAAAACGACATGATGTTACAAATTATCACATGTCACATTGCCTTTGCATGATAAAATTTCGAATTGTAATGAAGTATGAGATTATATTATTTCAAGGGGTAAATAATTTAAAATTTAAATTTCCCAAACTTTAAAGAGGTGTGAAATAAGTACCCCAAACTTGCATATGTAATATAATTTAAGTAATGTTTGCACCATGATTATTGTATACTTATTTTATAAATATAAATTTATTGAAATAATTACATAATTTAAAATAGTATAAGCTTTGTCAGAATACCATTAACATTCTAAAATTTAATTTGTGAAATGTTAAAATTAAATCCGATACAATTTAATTTCAACTGCATCCTCATAAATGTTTTGTATATCTTAAATTATGTACTTAACACCACAAAATTACATTTGTGAAAAAAATATGATCATGGTGCTAACATAACTATTTATATGAAGTTTGGGGTATATATATTACATGTGCAAGTTTGATGTACTTATTTCACACCCCTTCAAACTTTGGGATATTTAAATTATTTTCCTCTATATCAAGAGACCAAATTGATCATGTGAAGTCCTAAAATGAGCAACCAATTTGGCTAACTGGTACTCCTTCCATCCCATAAAATTCTTCACACTTACTATTTTTGAATGCCCCAAAAATTTCTCTTTTACAATTTTCTTACTCAACCAAAAGCATATATTTTTACTTTATTAATACTATATTAAACGCCGATCCAAGTCAAACCGAAAAGAATTTTATTAGACACAGAGTATAAAGTACTTTCTATAAACTATCACATTAGTTGTAGAAGCTGGAATTGAGAACTAGAAAATCAATTAGAAAGAAATTGTTATAATGCAGTTTGGTGCAGTTCCAAACTGCATTATCCTTGTAAGTTAATTTATGAATTCTTAATGGTTTGTTTCATATTCATTCTTAAGGATTCGATTTCACTTTTTATTAAGTGACCGTTATATAAAAAATGGCTATTCTTATAGGTTAATTTATGTTATTACTCCAAAGTTTTTATGTATTGGTGACTCGATGAGTTTGAATCGCTTTATTACAAAATGTTACTTGTAAAATCACGTCTTATGGATGTATGACTCGTCATGGTGGTTATTATAGCGTATGCAATGATGTACAATACACGTTTCTCTAATGACAATCCGACTAAGCTCTCATCATTTATACCATAATCATTCTTTGATCTTCAATTTCCTTTTATTTGTCAATATTTTGATAATCTAGTTCCCTTTAATGGTTAATTAATTGTATTCTGTACGGTATCACTTGATTGGTCTGCCAGTATTTCTCATATAGGTATATGCAAATCGTGTACCCCTAGGCGTAATTGGACTACATACTCATAACTCAAAGAGGCAATGGTAATATGGTATATACACAAAATATTTTGTCACAAACCGATATCTCTATACCCATTTAATGTTAGTGCCCTAATTCACTATTCTTTGACTAAACTATTTATCTTTTACTACCTCTGTCCCAAAAAATATTTTTCATAATGGAAAATTTGAACCATGATTTTGTTTGTAATACTTCCTCCGTAGTTTAAAGTTCCTTACTTTAGCTTTGGGCACACAATTTAAGATGAAATAGTAGGTGTAGAGTAAAGTGTTAAAGTAGGAAAGAGAAAATAAATGATAAAGTAGAACATAAAAGATAAAGTAAGTGAGAGAATGTAATTAGAAGAGTAGTGGAGTAGGATATAATAGAATGAGGGTAAAAAGATAAGGATAATAATGTATTTTCATAGATAAAACTTTCCTTAATGAGAAAGTGTAGGGAACTTTTAAATACAGCTCAAAAATGAAAATGTAGAGAACTTTTAAATACGGAGAGAGTTTAATATTATGGAAATTATAAATTTTACTACGTTAGTTAAGGATTCGATATCGGTTTTTATTCAGTAACCGTTATAAAAAAGGTTATCCTTATAGGTTAATTTATGTTATTACTCCAAAGTTTTTATGTATTGGTGACTGAATGAGTTTGAATCGCTTTATTACAAAATGTTACTTGTAAAATCACGTTTTATGGATGTATGACTCGTCATGGTGGTTATTATAGCGTATGCCATGATGTACAATACACGTTTCTCTAGTGACAATCCGACTAAGCTCTTGTCATTTATACCATAATCGTTCTTTGATCTTCAATTTCCTTTTATTTGTCAATATTTTGATAATCTAGTTCCCTTTAATGTTTAATTAATTGTATTCTGTATTGTATCACTTGATAGGTCTACCAGTATTTGTCATATAGTTATATGCAAATCGTGTACCCTGGGACATAATTGGTCTACATAGTCATAACTCAAAGAGGCGATGGTAATATGATATATATACACAAAATATTTGTCACAAATCGATATCTCCACACACATTTAATGTTAATGCCCTTAATCACTATTCGTTTACTAAACTATTTATCTTTACTACCTCTATCTCAAACAAAATTTGTCATAATGGAAAATTTGAACCATGATTTTGTTAGTAATATAATATTATGGAAATTATAAATTTTACTACGTTAGTTAAGGATTCGATTTTGGTTTTTATTAAGTAACCGTTATAAAAAAAATGGTTATCCTTATAGGTTAAATTATGTTATTATTACTCCAAAGTTTTTATGCATTGGTGACTCAATGAGGTTGAATCGCTTTATTACAAAATGTTACTTGTAAAATCACGTGTTATGTATGTATGACTCGTCATGGTGGTTATTATAGCGTATGCGATGATGTAGAATACACGTTCTCTAATGACAATCCGACTAAGCTCTAATCATTTATACCGTAATCATTCCTTGATCTTCAATTTCCTTTTATTTGTCAATATTTTGATAATCTAGTTCCCTTTAATGGTTATTTAATTGTATTCTATATGGTATCACTTGATCGGTCTACCAGTAATTCTCATATAGTTATATGCAAATTGTGTACCTCTCGGCGTAATTGGACCACATACTCATAACTCAAAGAGGTGATGGTAATATGATATATACACAAAGTATTTGTCACAAATCAATATATCTATACTTCATTTAATGTTAGTGCCCTAATTCATTATTCTTTGACTAAACTATTTATCTTTTACTACTTCTTTACCAAAAAAATATATCATTTTGGAAAATTTGAACCATGATTTTGTTGGTAATATAATATTATGGAATTTGTAAATTTTATATTTTTATAAAAGTATATTTAACAAAGAATATTTTATATCATTTTTATATTACAAAGAATATTTATGTTATTACTCCAAAGTTTTTATGTATTGGTGACTTAATGAGTTTGAATCGCTTTATTACAAAATGTTACTTGTAAAATCACGTTTTATGGATGTATGACTCGTCATGGTGGTTATTATAGTGTATGCCATGATGTACAATACACGTTTCTCTAGTGACAATCCGACTAAGCTCTTGTCATTTATACCATAATCGTTCTTTGATCTTCAAATTCCTTTTATTTGTCAATATTTTGATAATCTAGTTCCCTTTAATGTTTAATTAATTGTATTCTGTATTGTATCACTTGATAAAAAAAACTTACACAGACTTGAAAATTTTAAAATACGTTATGTCTGTACAGACATAAAAAAAAACCTTACACAGACATGTGTAAAAAGTGTGTACACCAAAAAGTGTGTACCTTTAGAATTTGTATATAAATAATTTCAATAAAAATATATAGTTGGTCAAAGTTTTTAAAATAGAAAATTCTATTTGGGACGGATGTAGTAATATCTAATTTCATTAATTAGGTTAAGGTTGAAAAGAACTTCTAATGTAACTTTAGGAAATTATAACTTTAATTACTATACCAAATTTGAATATTCTTTGAGGATAATTTTTTTGTAGTGCAATTTTGTTCATGTACCCATTCAAGGAGGGTGAAAATCATCCATTCTCTTTGTGTCAGGTGTCATTCCATTTTCTTTTTCCTTTTTAGATTGTTATAATTGTTTTATTTATTGTCCAATTTTTATAAAAGTATATCATATTTCAGATTTTTTTTTCTTTCAAATCGTATTAATATTGTATATAAAAAATTGAAAAAATCAGTTTTCTTCTAAATATATATTTTTAGCTAGATAGTTTTTTTCATATGCAATTATGGTACATATTGAAGATCGTAAAAAATGAAATATTTTGATTTAAAAAAAAAATGGACTAAAAAAATGAAAGAGTTAAAATAATTGCTAAATAATGATGTGTTGTCATGCCGCATGGCGGCAGCTAAGGTGAGGGGTGAGCATCACCTTCTTTTGAGATGGCGAACATGACTGATTTCCGCAAATGGAATGAAGAGAGAGGTTCATGTATTCACATTTTAATGTAGAGATTTTATTTGTTGTAACGATTTTTTATGTATTTAAATACTTTGAAAGAATAGCGGAAAAAGACTATTGAGTTTCAAATGAATAAAATTAAGACTTAATTTAGATCTGGACAAAAAGAGATTAAATAAATTTGTATTGAAAAAAATGCCCTCATATAAATGCCAAAATATACCCCAGCCATATCCATCCTCTTCCTGTTTGAACCAGGGTTGAACCACAACAACGGTCATTCCCAAACCGACAGCCTTCAAAACCGACGACCATACTAGTGATGGAGAATGGCGATGACGTCCAACGGCAGCGACTCTGACTTGGCAACATCGATGACACTTCAGATGTTCATCGTCGCAAGTCGATGACACCTCATATGTCCATCGTCGCCTCTGCTGCTCCCTTCCTCCTCCGTCAGGTCTGGTCCCCGCCCTTATCGCCAGTTGCAATCCTTTGTTCTTCATCTTCTCATTTGCTCTGTCCATGAACATCCGCTACACCCCGACATTCAAACCCAACCGAAGACGAAGATCTAGAGATCCTAGATCGTTTTCTTTGTGTGACATCTAGCATTTCTGATTAGGGTTCGGCGGCGGTGCAAACATGGTTGTGAAGGTCGGGGAGTGGGGGGGGCAGTGGGGGAGGTTGCTCTGGATTGGTAAGAGCCTTTTTCCGTTTTAAACGCGTTTTAAACATGTACCATTTTTTTGAGTACAAAACATGTTTAAAACGAAAAATAATGTCGGTCCGTTTAAAAAGGACAAAAAACTTCAACTTCCCGTATAAAACGTATTTCTTCCGTATTGTACAAAAAAAGAAACATGAATTGATCAATTGAACGAATGCATAGGTTAAAAGTAGAAATGAAAATGTCCTCCCCGTGATCCCGTGTTTTTGTATTGTTACAATACAATTATTGATTACTAAAATTAATTGAATGACGGTTAAAGCTAGCATCCTAAAGGACTAAAACTTAAAATACTACTCCCTCCATCCCTAATAGTTCTTTCATAGTACAAATGACACATAGATTAAGACAATGGGTATTGCGTGGTGGAGTATTGTGCAGGGGATAGAGAAATGCGTAAAAACTGTTGTGAAGCACTAATTCTTTACCAAAAAGAAAAAATCGAAATTCTTTTGGGACGAATGAAAAAGGAAAGTTGAAAGTTCTTTCAGGGGCGGAGGGAGTACTAGATTTCTAATGTTTTTTCAAACAAGCATATCAAAATTAAGGTTTTTCTAAACCTGACATTTTTTAGTATAAACTTTTACACACACATTAATATATAAGTGTAACAGTCGTACAACTTTTCTCATATGACATTCGTCATCTTGATGAAAATTATGAGTTTAACTTGAGTGTTATTTGATGATGATAGAAAGATAATGATTTTAATTTAGTCTCATTCTATTGTTGTTATGCCTTATTTTTTTGATATCATTTTGCAAAATTATGTTTTGGACTTACTTACACCCGTTGTGGATGATCGCCGCCTCCTTGTCCTGGAGGCTCTCCGGTAGATTACGAATTATTTTTTTCTGTAGTAATGGAATTCGCTACTTGAATTTGTGTATATTTTTATTTCTTTTTACTATACATGTTATTTTGTATAAAGTATATAGTTTAAATGTTCAAAATAATGCCTTGTATTTTGTCCGAATTTTTGGAACCGATAACGTATTATACATGTATACATATTTACACGTTTTATAAAAGTCAACGTTTTTTCAACGAATTTTTGACCGTTATTTTCATTCATCTTACCGAATAAAACGCGAACGTATTAAAACTCGTTTAATTCTCGTATCGTATTTAACTAACTAGGAGAGCGGTGACAGGTTGGGGGCATGGATTCGATGATGTTGGGGCAATGGCTTCACCGTCGATGGTGACAAACTCAAGCGCGTTGGGGCTAGGGAGAGGACTGGATCCAGTATTGGGGCTGAGCTAGAGAGGGGGTTGGTGAGGGGATGGGGCAGTGGGGTAGGGAGGCGGCAGCGGTTACTTATCGGGCGATGGTTATCGAATGGGGCGGCAAGCCAGGGTCACTGGAAGGGATGGTCACTAAATGGGTGGGCGGTGGTCAGTGCCGACTATAGTGGGGAGGCACCTAGGCATATGCCTAGGGCACCACTATCATGTGGGGCACCAATTTTTAAAAATAAAATTATTAGTGCTATATATTTGTATTTTATATTCTTAGATTTATTAATTAAAAATTGTGTTCTTAATTTATTCATTATAAATATTGAGAAGTTTGTAATACAACTAATTATAATTAAGTACTACTCACCACATTATTGCTATTTTTCTCTATAAATTTTGTTAGAAATTATTTTAATAAAAATATCTTCAACACTACTACTATATCTTCAACAGTACTACTATATATTCATTCGGTCAAGTAAAACTATTCTTAATCTTTCAATTTATATATCCAACTTTTGTCATATTTGAGTTTTTTGTGGCTTTATATAATTTTTAATGTAGTTTCTTTATATGTAAACTCTACTTATTAAAAACAATCTTATTATTGATAGAGATCAGTTAACTTTATGGTCAGTCGAATATCATAAACCAAAATGAGAACCTTTACTCGGGACGGAAGGAGTATCCCTTAATAAATAAGTTGTCTAGCAATGTCATTAATAGAAAAAATGTTTTACTTACCTTTAATTATGTTAAAATTAACAAACTTTACACTTTAGAAGGCAAGAATTAAATAACAGATCATTAAAAGTAGTCTTTTTTTGTACTACAAAGATATACATGTTTCAAATTTTATATGATTAGTTGATTATTTATATAATCAACTATACTCTATATACAATTATTGTATAAATCATTAGTAATTAATGTGAAGAGATAATTTTAGTTTTTGTCTAGGACACCAAACATACTTAAGACGGCCCTGGCGGTAGTAGCGGTGGTCACTATCATAACGGGTTAATGTAAATGGTCAGGTTGGGTAAGTGTCGGTGGTCATTTCACGTAATTGTAAAAGTTCTAATCCAGTAACTATAACTGATCGGGTCGGATAACTGTAACTGGACGGATCGAATAACTATAATTGATCGGGTCAAGTAACTATAATGGGTCGTATCATTGTAATTGGGGGGGGGGGGGGGGGGGGGGGATGTGTATAAAAGTCATAAATGTGTCTTTTTTGTAAACATTTGAAGCGAGTTTCATTTTTTTCAATGAGTTTCAATTTAAAAATATTAACATGAAAACCCTAATTACTATTGTGATTCTATGAATTAAATTTATTTTGCAAGGGAAAGATATGTATTACATTTTTTTCTTTTTTTCTTGCACATCGTGTAAATTTTCATATTGCAATAGTGTATTGTTTTACATCTCTTAAACATGTGACCTAAATTTTTTCCATAAGTTAATTTTTTATATATAACATTGAATTGCAATTTCTGAATGTAATTTAATGTACATTTTAAATTACTTTTTAATTACTCCCTCTGTCCATAAATGTTCTTCCGTAGTACAAATGGCACACGGATTAAGAAAGTGAGAATTGTGTGGTGAAGAGTTGTGCAGAGGAAAGAGAAATGTGTAAGAATGTGTAAGAATTGTTGTCAACCACAAATTCTTTGCCAAAAAGGGAAAGTGAAGTTCTTTTTGGGACGGACGAAAAGGGAAAGTTAGAAGTTCTTTTAGGGACGGAGGGAGTACATGCCAAACGATAATCACTCTGAAAGTGGAGTACATGCCAAAGAAAATGGTTCACAACGCGGTGCATCTACTTTGGGCAACCAAGGGGCAATCCCTATGGTTACCGTGCCAAGAAACTCTGTGGAGAAACCCGAAAAATTTAACGGGTTAAACTTCAAGAGGTGACAGCAAAAGATGCTATTTTACCTCACTACTCTCGGTCTTGCTGGGTTCTCGACAGAAGATGCGCCTGTAACAACCGGGGGTGAGGTGGATGCGCAATCTTTCAACGCGGTTGAAGCTTGGAAGCATTCTGACTTCCTTTGCCGAAACTACGTGTTGAACAGGCTGCATGATGCTTTCTACGACGTGTATAGCAAATTAGCTATGGCTAAGGAGCTATGGAATGCTTTGGACCACAAATATAAAAGCGAGGATGCAAAGAAATTTGTTGTCGGCCGATTCCTTGATTTTAAAATGGTGGATTCGAAGACGGTCTTGAGTCAAGTTGAGGAAATGCAAATGATCTTCAACGAAATTCGAGATGAAGGAATGACAGTTAGTGAGTCTTTCCAAGTGGCGTCAATTATCCATTTATTGCCGCCAGCTTGGAAGGATTTCAAGAACTACCTTAAGAATAAGCGAAAGGAAATGAACTTGGAGAAATTGATCCTCCATCTGCGGATTGAAGAGGATAACCGGAAGAACGATGGGAAACTCCCAATCGTTAACGGCGCCAAGGCCAACGTGGTGGAGCATGCAAAAAGCTCCAAAAATAAAAATAATGGGAAGAGCAAGCTCGGTCCCAAGGGAGGCATTTCCAAGACAAAGTTCAACGGAAAATGCTTCAATTGCAATAAAAATGGACACAAGTCCGCGGATTGCAAGGCACCCAAGAAGAAGAGGGACTCTCAAGTCAACTTGGTGCAAGGTGGGCAAAAGGATGAAGACATCATCCTTGCGGCTGTGGTGACCGAGAACAACCTCGTTGGATCCAATTCCAAGGAGTGGTTCGTGGACACCGGTGCAACCCGGCATATTTGCTCAAACCGGGAGTTATTCACTACTTTTGAGCCATCAAATGGTGAGAAGGTGTGGATGGGAAACTCAGCCCATTCCGCGGTTGAAGGCGTGGGCAAAGTGGTCCTGAAGATGACTTCGGGCAAGGAGCTGACTCTCAACCAAGTGTTGTTTGTTCCGGAGATACGCAAAAACCTGATCTCCGGCTCGTTGTTGAACAAGCATGGCTTCCGCATGGTCTTTGAGTCGGACAAACTAGTTTTGTCTAAGTCGGGAATGTATGTGGGCAAGGGGTATACATGTGATAGGCTGTTTAAGCTCAATGTGATGACTATTAATAATAATAATAATAAAATCCATTCTGCTTACTTGCTTGAGTCTTCCAATATGTGGCATGGTAGACTAGGACATGTTAATTTTAATTTTATACGTAGATTAATTAACATGGAGCACATTCCTAAATTCACAATTGATGTGAAGCACAAATGTGAAGTTTGTGTAGAGGCAAAACTAACGAAAACGTCTTTCAAATCGGTTGAAAGAAAAATGGAACCACTTGAATTAATTCATAGTGACGTTTGTGATTTTAAATCAATACAAACACGTGGCGGTAATAAATATTTTATTACCTTTATCGATGATAGCACTCGCTATAGCTACTTTTATTTATTAAAAAATAAACACGAAGCAATCGATAAATTCATTCTTTATAAGAATGAAGTGGAAAACCAACTTAATCGACGGATTAAAGCGGTTAGAAGTGATCGAAGTGGTGAGTATGAAGCACCAATTGGTGACTTTTGCGCGAGCGTGGGTATAGTACATGAACGTACTATACCCTATTCACCTCAATCAAACGGTGTTGCCGAACGAAAGAATCGCACATCGAAAGATATGATGAATGCGATGCTAGTAAGTTCGGGTCTGCCACAAAATATGTGGGGCGAAGCAGTCTTGTCAAGCAATTACCTTTTAAATAAGGTTCCCCGGAAAAAATATGATAAAACTCCGTACGAGTTGTGGAAAGGCAGACGGCCTTCCTATCAATATTTAAAAGTGTGGGGGTGTATGGCAAAGGTGCTTGTACCAACATCTAAGAAAATAAAAATAGGTCCAAAACGGTGGATTGTATTTTTATTGGTATGCACAAAATAGTAGTGCTTATCGGTTTTTAATGTACGATTCGAATAATCCGGATGTACATAAAAACACAATAATTGAATCAATGAATGCTTCATTCTTTGAAGACATATTTCCATGCAAGTCCAACGAAGGACCAAACACGTCAAAACGAACATTTGACGTATCTATGGAAAATACTAGTGAGGGATCCGAAGAAGAATCCGAACCCAGACGTAGCAAACGTGCTAGAGATGAAAAATCCTTCGGACCGGATTTTCTCACCTACATGGTAGAATTTGACTCGGATATTCTACCATGTATGATAGAAAATGAATCGGATTTTCTAACATGTTTGGTAGAAAATGAACCACGGACTTATACGGAAACCGTGACGTCTACCGAAGGTCCTATGTGGAAAGAAGCCATCAAAAGTGAGGTGGATTCTATCCTTAAAAATCACACATTGGAATTGGTTGATCTTCCTCCGGGAAATAAACCTTTGGGATCCAAGTGGATTTTTAAACGAAAAATGAAACCTGACGGTTCCATCGATAAGTACAAGGCCAGACTTGTAATCAAAGGATACAAGCAACGTGAGGGCCATGATTACTTTGACAGGTATTCTCCTGTGACGAGAATAAATTCCATTAGGATGATACTAGCAATTGCCGCATTGCGGAAATTGGAAGTTCATCAAATGGATGTAAAAATCACTTTTCTAAATGGCGATATAGACGAAGAAATCTATATGGAATAGCCCGAGGGCTTTCGTGTTCCAGGCCAAGAAAGGAAAGTGTGTAAATTAATTAAATCATTGTATGGATTGAAACAAGCCCATAAACAGTGGCACGAAAAGTTCGATCATGCAATGTTAATTAATGATTTTAAAATAAACGAAAGTGACAAATGCGTCTATGTGAAGAGCACGGTAGACGGCTATGTCATTTTATGTTTATACGTGGATCATATACTCATCGTGGGTAGCAATAATCTAATGATTAATTATACCAAAAGCATGTTAAATTCTAAATTTGACATGAAGGATATGGGGTTGGCCGATTTAATCCTTGGGATTAAAATAATTAGGGGACCAGACGGTCTTACGCTAAGCCAATCCCATTACGTTGATAAAATCCTTACGAAATTTATTAAGGATGATTATCAAGAGGCAAGGACTCCATTAGATAAAAATGTACAACTTACCAAAAATCGTGGAGAGTGTATTTCTCAAGTAGAATACGCTAGGATTATTGGAAGCTTGATGTATCTAATGAGTTGTACTAGGCCTGATATTGCCTTTGTGGTTAGTAAGATAAGTAGATATACTAGCAACCCCGGTGATGAACACTGGAAGACAATAGTAAGGGTTTTGAGGTATTTACGTAAAACCCAAAACCTTGGACTGCACTATGGAAGATATCCAGCTGTACTTGAAGGGTATAGCGACGCTAGTTGAATATCCGACATTAAGGACTCAAAGTCCACAAGTGGATATGTTTTCACTTTGGGAGGTGCAGCCGTGGCATGAAAATCCTCAAAACAAACGTTAATAGCTAGATCCACGATGGAGTCTGAGCTAATAGCCTTGGATAAGTGCACTGAAGAGGCTGAATGGCTACGCCATTTTCTCGAGGATATTCCAAGTTGGGAAAAGTCTGTCCCTCCAATATGCATACATTGTGATTGTCAAGCGGCAATTGGAAGGGTACAGAGCAATATGTACAATGGTAAGTCTGGACACGTTCGTCGCAGACATAACACCATTAAACAACTCCTCACAACGGGTGTTATCACTGTTGACTACGTGAAGTCAAAGGATAACATAACGGATCCGCTAACCAAGGCATTGGATAGAGAATTGTTGGAGAAGTTGTCATGAGGAATGGGACTAAAGCCCGTGAATTGAAAGGTTCTATAGTGGATACCCAACCTAGTTGGTCCTAGGTTCAAAAGGGACAACTAAATTATAGAGCGAATGATGGTCACTGTGGGTGTCCCGGACTCCTACCCAATCCTCATTTAAAACAGCGACTCCCGCACGAGGTTAGCAAAAACGTTTGCTTTAATGTTTCTAAAATGTTGATCTACTCGATAACATTGGAAGAGTATGCAGGATACTCGTGAAAGAATCACCTATGTGAGAGAGAAGAGGGTCGCTTCAAAAGAGAACTGTAAAGGCACAGTTCTTTAGAAACTCTTGCAGAACCAGGACGGTGACCCATGGCCAAAACGGGCACACCCATGAGAACGGAACAAAGTTGGAAGGTTCTTGTGTAAAGATAAGTCAATGTTTACATGACGGCAGTATAGTTCAAGGACATCGAGCCTACTAGACAACCAGTAAATAAACGTGTCTTTACAACGGAAGGTTCAAAGGATAAAACCTACCTCTCCGTATGCAAGGATCATCCGGTGAACACGTGTCCTCCTATCTTTGTGTCTTTTTAAGTCTCGAAAATCAATTTTCATTCATGTGGGGGATTGTTGGAAAAATGTGTTAAAAATTGCATTAAATGGTCATTTTGGGGCAATTATTTGAGTGGGGTCCACTTCTGATTTGGGTCGGGTCAAAGTGTTTTCGGATTGTCCTTGTTAAGGGCTACAATTCGATATATGGTACACTCAAAACGAATAACGGGTGAATGAGAAATTGATTCTCGAAGTTCACTCGTTGAAATGGAAAAACTGAGAAAATGATGGGTTTCTAGTGTGTTTTATACCACACCGGAAAACTCAAGGGATTTTCACCTCCTTATAAAGGGAAGCCTCTTTTAAGGAGTTAAGATTCATGAAGGTAAAGGCTCTCTCTTATGCGAAGGGGGGGGTGCCGATCAAAACCCGAAACGGAGAAGAAAAATCGTGACTCGTGTGCGCGGGCGACATGCGGACACGAATGTCGTTCGAAAATCTATCATTCAAAGATACGATTTAGTTTTGGTTTCTTCCCGTACTCAGAAAATTCTTAAGTGTTCATACTGTGTTCCAGATCGCCGGAACTCTCGTTTGTGTGCTCAAACGTTAGTTCGTTACCCACCGTATCCTGGGAAACGGTCGTTGCAACGCTCCTAGCATCGTGGGAGGCGACGAATACGTTTTAAGGACATCGTGCGTAGCACGAGCTCTGGCAAAACTTTGTTCCATCTATTTTCTTTTAGCTATTTTATTTATTAATTAATTTTATTTAATTAATATTTCTTCGTTTTTCCGAGACACACCCAACACCTGCCAACACCTAAACAACACCAAATGGTTGGACTTAGCTGCAGCTCTCCCATGCCCGAAGTATTAGATTTCGGAGCCATTTTCCATCCACTATAGAAGCCTACATGCTGAAATACCTGCACAGACATCAAACTACGTCCCTACCAATCTCTTTTATTTCTTTCACTCCACAAAGCCCAACAACCAACAATGAATCCACAAAGTTCCTCCTCCCTGCATTGCTGAAAACTAAGATAAATCTAGTCCAGAAAAGTAATAGCCGCCAAAGCCAAATCTACCCAATTTGTTTCCTTCCAAACTTCTGTTGCAACCAGACAATTAGCAAATAGATGTAGCAGCGATTTCTAAAAATATTTTAATCACCGTCTCTGTTAACCATTTTAAGTATTGAAATCACCTAAGAGTATGAAATAAGGCATACACAACAAATCAAACAGATTTGATACATGAATCTAATGATTGGAATTATCGTCTTTAGATGATGGAGAAGATTTATATTAAACATGTATGAGAGCCACAAAACTGACCAAACATGAAAGCTGCTTCAAACGATTAAACTACGATATCTCTGTGGCGCTCTCTAGCTGAGATATAGGATGGACCTTAACACCGTCAATTTCGCACTCGGTGAGGGCAATTGGGTCGAAATTCATCCAACTTTGCTTGATGTTGGCACTAGAGTGATAGAATCGAAGAGCAACGTCGGTGGAGACAAGAAGTGAAGGCGTCGGAGCCGAGAAGCGACGGCAGCAGAGCTAACGTTGAAATCCTAACGCTTATATCTCCGTCGTGGTTGAAGAGAGAGAAACACTTCGTGGAAGAGGAAGCCAAGTATGAACAGAAGGAGAGATATTAATTTGGGGTTGTATTCAAGGTTTAGACTATTTTGAAATAAAATGTTAAAAGTGAAAAGGGAAAAGTTAAAGATCAAAAAAAAAGATTGTGTGTCATAAATGAAATTCAAACAATGAAAGTTGCTTATACGGGCAATTTCCACTTAATTAAGACAGTAGTACTGCGTAAAGAATAAAGGCTCGGTGTGATGAACATAGAGAATTAAAGTCTTCACAAGAAACTTGCTGCCCCTTTTTGTTCTGCAGTATTCACAGACACACTACACTTGCGATTTTGGTGCCAGTTTTTTACTCGTAGTAAATACTCCGTGGTAAGCAAGACTAAATTTAGGTGAACTTGATTACGTTGACTATAGATGGACGAGTGAAGGACATTTCACATGTAACAATATGTATGAAATTCCGTCAGGATAAATTATTGGATTAACCCTTTGACCAAAATACAATAAAAGATTGTATATATCAAGATTCTCCGGCTTTTTAAATTATATTTTTACTTACGAGCATGTTAATAGTATGTGTTGGTAGAAAATAGCTTGAGAGTGAAACCGGCAACAATTCAGTATAGTAAGAATAACGTAGGTGATTGCAGGAGGATCCGTGGTCTATTTATAGGCCTTCACAACAACTTTTTTTTTACCCCGGAAGGTCAACCACCAAAATCAGTGCGGTAAATGCAGGGAGACATTTACCAGATTTTATTTAAAAAGTTGAGAAAATTACAAGAATAGGGAGGGGACTAGGCCAAAACCCCTTCAAGAAAAGCCAAAAAGGAGAAGGCATTCACAACAACTCCAACAATTAAATGATACACAAGTTTGACCCAATTTATAAAAATAATACTGATGTTACTTGGCTGGCCGGCCCGATAAATAATTAAATAATTTCGAACCCATCTCTGCTAGCCGGGTTGGGTGAACGAGCCAATAGTATTGGACCCGACCCATTACCCATTACGAGCCAGAGAGAACAGTTCGGAATGCATCGGAATTATGGGTTTGGAAGGGAGATAGTCTCACCTCAGCTTGTTAACACGTGGAATCATTCCGGATGACCGAATGTCGAACGGGTTAACAGTTTGGAGGGAGCCCCTGTCCCAGCTGAGAGTTTGACCCTGTGGTCACGATCAAAACGGCTTGGAGGAATTCACCTCAGCTAAGAGTTTTGAACCCGTGCGTCACGAACGGAAAAGGGATCAAAACGGGTTCGGGAAAGGTGTCAGACATAAAGATACATGAGCCGAGTGAGGTTCGGCCACATAGAAAAGATTGTGAACACAAAATCAAAGGAAGAATAGAAAAAAGACAACAGATAAAGAAACAAGTCCAGTTTATTCTTCGGCATTACTAGCCGGAATATACAAGAAAAACAAAGAAGCAAAAATTACAGTAAGGCTATGCTACTGGAGGATTGTCGTTCGGGGAGGATGGAGGTTGAGAGCTCCCTGCCTGCAATGCATCATCAGGCGCTGCTTTGGACCTTTTCTCCATGATGCGATCATATGTATTCCCGAACAGATCGTCAAAGCCTAATTCGTCAGGATCGAACGGCTTGGGGAAATGCTCTAGGATCAGTTCAAGGTTCCTATCCAGAAGCAGGTCCTGACTTTGCTTCACAGTTTTCTCGGTCAGGACATCCAAGAAAGATTTCCCTTCCGGCGTGCTGTCCAGGAGATCGATCCCTGCCTTGATGGGATCTTCGCTCTCACGAAAGAATTGGCCAAGGTGAGGACCCAGGAATTGCCGGGCCGTGTTCTCCAGAGCGACGTTCAGCCCCTTGCCCCGTTGAAAATCCACTATCGATTGATGAGCAATCTGGGAAGTATTGACCGTGTAAGGTTCGGGCAGATGGTCGCGAACAGCTTTATCGAATTTGATACCAGCAGATTCAGCAGCTCGCACCTTGGCCCGGAGTTCTTTAAGCTCCTGGTCGCGACGACGGGACTTCTCCTGCATCTCAGCCAGAGCATCTTTTGCCTTCTCACCCTCCTTGGCCTGCTCTTGGAGATCGGCCGCTAACTTCCGAGCGGCAGAAAGGAGGACCTGGCCGTCATCCCGATCGCTGGCCAGGGCTTTCATTTCCTTCTCAGCTGCAAGAAAGGCCTTGTGATAGTATACACCAGCCTGAAAACGAGATTACAATAAAAGTCAGATAAAGTAAAACATGAAGAATAGAAAGGCATGGATCGGAATGAAGTGTACCTTGAGTGCTTCCTGGTGACCTGCTTCGAAAAGATCCGACCAGTGGGTCAGGTTCGTGAAGCTTGGGGGGACTTTGATTGCAGTGTAACACCACATAGAAGATGGCATCAACCCGAACAAATACCTCCCTTCTGATCTGGGCCCCATGTTTGAAAATTCGACAAACATCCGATCATTGATCAGTGCGTCAGTAAGAGCCGGAGTTGATGTTTTGACAGGCACCGATCTATTGGGTTCAACCTCCGGCCCGGTCAAATCAACCACGTGGTCGATCGGGATCAATTGATCACCATCATTCCCCTTGCGCTTCTTCCGGATTTGCTCCGCAGAGGCACGATCGGCTATCATTTTCTCCTTCCCTTTGCCAGAAGAAGCCGTCAGGGTAGCAGAAGAGATAGAACGTCGGACGGGTATGGGGGATATTACACCTGCAAAAAAGAGGAATAAGAGATAAGAAGCTGAATTATGAGAATAAAGGATGATCGGGTTAAAACCCTACTACACTTACCAATTCCGGCAGATAACGTGCTTGAAGTAGTGACAAAACTCCTGAGACTACGGGTTCCTCCCATCCGCAAGGACTCCGCTTGGGAGCGTAGAACGGCGTCCACCCTGGGCTAAGAATCCCGAACGGGATAGGCGTTCCACCTATCCGGAAATGGCAGAGAATCGCCTACCCGAACAAACAAGAAACGCTCCTCCCAGTCAGCCGGCGGAGTGATATTCTCTGTGAATAATTGACGATCAGAATGAGCTACCAGCTTCAGGTACCCGGTCGTCCAGTAAGGCTGATAGCAGTAATGGTGAAGGAACAGGTCGACGCTTGGAGTGATCCTCAACTCATGGCATCGAATGATGAAGCCTGTCAGAATGCGGTAAGTGCTGGGCACGAACTGAGCGGGCAGTACAGCAACCCGGCGTAAGAACTCCACAATGAATGAATGGAGAGGGAACCGAAGCCCAGCAGTCAGAGCGTCGAGGTGCACTAGCACCTGCCCCGGTCGGTGCCTCATCGGGTGCCGAATGAATCCAGCGTAGTATTCCCTTGGTGGGGGCAATAACTGGCTAAGTTGTCATTCGACATCTTCGGGAAGACGTTGTCTTTGTTTGCGTATGCGAGTGAAGAGTAGGGGAATGCGGGGTGGCCGCTCGGGCATCCCCTTGTTGTACACCTGGACATCATCACCTGACAGACATCCATCATCTTGTGGTTGTTCGGTGTGTTTGCCGGCCTGAGGATTGGCGGGTTTGGGTGTTTGGGAAGAAGAGCCTTCGGCCTTGTTACCAGCGGATGTCTTGCTTGTGCGAATCAAAGGCATCTCTTCAGATTCTGAGCTAGAGGGGTAATACATAAAAACACTGGAGAAAACTCTGGGAATTCTAGAGAGAGAAAGCTTGAAAGAACGCAAGAGAATTCTGGGAATTCTAGAGAGAGAAAGCTCGAAAGAAAAGTGAGGAAACAGCAGGAGAAATTAGGGGAAGCACCTCTCTATAAATAGGGAAAGTGCCGCACAAATCCCTAATCCATGAGCAACACGTGGCATTGGGTGGTTACGATTAATCTGGGGCATTTATGATTCATTTTTGTGCACGTACCCCGAACGGGCTTACAGGGGAACAGTAAAGATAACGGGGAAATGGCTAAAATCTATTTAGATCATCGATTACCGAATGACGAACGGGCTTGCAGAGGATTAGCAAAGATCACAGGGACTTGCTGTTTAGAATAACAAAGAAAACGGCTAAGTCCTAAAAATTGACCTGAAGCCCGACCGGCTATCAACGTCGTAAAAGGTTATCTGAAGTCAAATGGCTAAGTCCTAAAAATTGATCTGAAGCCCGAACGACTGCCAACTTACGAAGAAGCCCAGGTGCGAAGAAAACCAAGAAAAAAGTTGTCCTAAGAATTGATCTGAAGCTCGACCGGCTATCAACGTTGTAAAAGATTATCTGAAGCCAGAATGTGCTAAGTCCTAAAAAGTTATCTGAAGCCCGAACGGCTGAGTTCCAGAGAGGGGGTTTTTTCCTTAACAAATTATCAGAACCTTCCAATGCCCGAACGGCGATCAACGGCATTAGGAATATTTAAGCAAGAAATAAAGTCAGAAAATTGGTTAAGTCCTACAAAACGGGCCGAACCCCGAATGGCGAGTAAATCATGCAAAAAAGGCGGAAAAGATAGTACACAAAGCTTCATGCAAAAAAGGGATATGTATTCATCGGTTCTACTGACCGGGAAGTACAAGCTACTTGAGGAAAAGAAAATTACAACGAATAATTAAAAATTACATATAGATTATTGGCCAGGGTCCATTTCCTCTCCCTCTTCGTCCTCGTCCTCATCGTCATCAGACGGGGGTTCAGGCTCTCTCCCAGCAGCCCGATCAGCTTCCCGTTGCTGAGCCCGCAGAAATTTCTCGAATTGAGCCTGTATAATGTCATCCTTGGGAAGATCAGAAGCCTGAACCGGCCTCCCCAGATTATTTTGAAGCTGAGAAACGAAGGGACGCAGCAGGACCTGGCCGATTTTGCCATAAAGATCTGTAACAATGGAGTCGTTCCATTTTTTGGCCTCGGGATCCTTGTCCAAGAGGGCCACCCCTGTCGATAGCCGACCAGCACCTTTGGGGAAACCCTTCAAGTACGCCCCAAAGGCGAACGGGATTTGGGTCCTTGCGTGATCATCCTTGATGATGGAGAATTCATCAGAGGATTTAAATGTTTCCCGGACAGCGGACAGATCCACATTCACTTCATAGGGACCGTCCGGGATGCTGGAGGGCATTTCCTCAAACTTGACCTGTGCGGCCTCAGCGGCAAGGACCTTTGCCTGGGAAGCTGCAAGTTGGACCCGAAGGGTACCGAGCTCAGCATCCAGCCTCTGCTTCTCCTCCGCAAAGGCCTTCCGTTCGGCCTCCAGAGAGGTGATGGCGGCGACAGCATTTTGCTCAGCAGAAGATTGAGCAACAATCAGTTCCCGTTCCTTGGCCAGACGGGCTTCCCGCATTTGAAGGGTGTACAAACCCATCTACAGAGCACCGTTCGAGAGTTAGTACTGATTACAGAGAATAAAATAAAAACAGAGCGCAAAAAATAATGTACCTTCAGAGCGGTCAAGGCCAGGCATTCTTCAGATTGCTCGACCGGCAACTGAGGAAGGGAAAAATTGTTGAACCAAGAGGAGGTCGACCAGATCTGGCTCGCGGTAGAACCAGCCCTTTCTAATACCTCGTGGACAGGATCAGATAAGGAGATCCGCTCGACCTGACCAGTAATATGGTCGGTGTGGGTCTCACCTGCATTCGAGGGTTCCCCCTGAACGGAGTCAAAGTGCTAGGAGAATTGATGCAGTTGGTCAGAGCCGAACCGATCGTCGACCAGCATGGCATCGAATTGGTCCTGATGGACCTGCTGTATTGGCTGTGGCTCTGGAAGCGGTTGAAAAGAGGTAGCATCCTGAGCAGGAACAATGGAGGGAGTAGGTTGGGGGTTCTTCCTAGATTTTTTCCGTTTACCGGCCCCACCGGCTGCAATAACTCTGCTATCATCCATAGGTAGATATGGGTTTGGTGCTGAAAAAAAAAGACAAAGGGCAATGTTAGTATCGAGCGGCCTTAGCGTGTGAGAAACTAGAAAAAAGAACAAAAGAACGTTTCTCGCACGGGAAGGATCGCCCGGACCATGGCACTTGGTTTCTCAAAACAAGTAAACCCAAGAGAACGGGCAGTACCTATCCCGGCTGTAATAAGTCGTTCGGGAGTCAGATAACTCATGATGTCCATGCATTTATCCTTCTCCACAGCAAGCACGTCCTTGTAAATTTCTTCATTAAGGACAGGATCAGGAGTCTTGCGGGGGAAGGCATTCCATTTGCGGGGAATTAGGCCGTCTGGGACAGACACGAAGAAAAACCGGTCTTTCAACCCTTTGATTGAAGTTGGGTTTCCCTTGAACAGGATGTGTCCCGTTCGGGCACTAGTGGCCAGATAGCCGTGGGTTTGTTGGGGGGCTACCTTGAAAAATTGGTGGAAGAGTTCTAGGGTTGGTCGGGCGCTGGCATCTTTACAACGATAAATAAAACCCGCCATTGCCCGATAGGAGTTCGGCATAATTTGGGCCGGTACAACTTCGTAGAAATTTAAGAATGAAATGTAAAAGGGGTGTAGCGGAAACCTAAGGCCGGCCCTAATTGAGTCAAAATGAACTATGGTCATTCCGGGCCTATGACGCATTGGGTGAAGCCCAGCTTGCAAACGGAAATCCACCGGGTCAGGGATAAGGGCCGGAATTTTGGCCCTATTATGGGAGGTCAGTTTTTGCCGCCTCTCCCTAATAAATTTTAGGTCAAGGGTATGGCGAGGAAAATCGTTGGGATGTCCGGCCGCCAAGGAGGCTATTTCGTCCTCGGATTTGGTGTCGTCGGAATCTTCACTTGAGGAAGAAGAAGTGCTAGGAAGGTCCTCCGCCTCAGCCCTGGTATTCGTCGCCGTTTCAGTAGACCCACCGGCAAACGGGGCTGTGATGACGTCCACAATAGCGGCGTCACGGTCATCTCCATGGAAGGCCATCTCCGAATCAGAGGAATGCTGTTTGGGGCTCATCTCGGTCGAGCCAGAAATGAAGATAAGGAATCCGGATTTGAGAAGTTACCTGAGCGATGGAAGCTGGGAGAAGATTGCAGGGGAATCAACAAGGCGTAGAGAATTGCAGAATCGAAACCCGGAATTGAGAAGTTAAAGGCTAATTTATAGCCTTGAAACCGTCGTGTCAAGAACCAATCAGGGAGCGACACGTCACTAGGAGCATTTAAGCTAAAACACGTGTCTAATGAAAAGACTAAACGACGGTTACCATGATGAATATGGGGAATTGAAGCGGCAGCCGTCAAATCACAGCATGGGGAACTGATTACTTCTGTACCCCGATCACCATTCGGAGTATTACAACATTGATATTCATACTTCCTAATGCACTCACTATCGTTCGAGACATCGAAAGTGGGGGACTTATGTTGGGATATTGATCCAGAGGCCCAATACCCGGATCAGGAAGGCCCAAGATACCCGGCCCAAGCAACGGGCCCATCACATGATGATAGGATAATCATGGTAGAATTAATGCCGAACGAGAATCGGCCCAAGTAAGGGTTGGCCCAGTAAGGAGACATACCGAACGGAGTTCGGACTATATATCATACTTGGGCCAATTTGACAGCATCTTCAGCATAGCCCAACATCCCGTTCGGGCAATGGCCAAACCGCAAGTGGCCAGGTGCAATTAATGCCAGACTGTGACATCAGCAAGTGGAAGCATGGATGACCAAGTCGGTGGAACAACGGCCAATCAGCATAGGGCAGCCCATGCTCTCCATTAGTATAAATAGAAGGTTTCAAGTCATTGTAAGGGTTAGCATTTCAATACTCAGGCTCTAGAATAGCATCATTGCTCTTATTTCTTGTATTAAAGCATAGTTTCCGACCTACCGATCGGGAAATTCCTTGTAATCAGACTGGTTAATTAATACAAGTGAGCTTTCGAGTGTTAGTTAGTTCAGATCTTATATTTTTTACACGCTTTGATTCTGTGTCATTCCTGATATATCCAAAGTTCGTGTTGGGCTTTCGGATCTACGGGATTTACCCTCAACACCTATAAACAAGGTCTCTTTTCACCTATTTAGTGATTACGAACCAGATACAACACATTACAAACATACAACACACCTGCTCACAAACACATACATAACACCGCATACATAACCTTCACAAATAAGATACAAACTAGTAGATGTCACACCCAAGACCACATCTAGGCGCGTGTACAACCGCCGTATGACCAAGCAACGTCACTCGCAAGTCAACATGTCTTAATCATACAAGGCGTCCATGAACATAATATATCCATACTCAGTAGTAAACATACACAACAACATCACATTTTAGATTAATCGAATAGCAGAAATATTCAATAATCAACGTGGGCCACACATGGCAAAAACGTAGGCTCGCAGGCCAAAACAATGTATTAATAAAAAGTATCCATGAGCATAGTTTATCGTTTGAAATAGTAGAGGGAGCACGAACCACGTCTTCCTCTGGATTCTCTTCACCCGTGCAAAGGTGTAGATGACAAGCCTTAACTTCAAACTGAAATGGTGGGGGCCCCCGAAGGGGTCAGTACAAGTACCGAGCGAGAAGCAAGCTAAATATAGAATAACTAGCGTTTCAAGTATAAGACCCAAACATAGGGTGATACTTATGTAAATAGTTCATTCCCCCAAGCTAAGAAATACATAATAGTATATATATACACTTGGAAACTACCGGATCCGTAGATCACCGTTTTGTTTGGGGGAAATAGTAATAGTCAATATTCTTGACTAAAAACCCCAACCCACTCATATACTTATGAGTGTATAGAACTCCTCCTTATCCTTATTTCAATATCATGAACTATGAGTTTTGAGGATAACATAATCATTGGGTACTCCACCATTATATATATATATATATATATATATATATATATATATATATATATATATATATATATATATATATATATATATATTTGAGTGTTAAGGACTTCAAGTCCTAGGGTCCTCCACCAATCTATAATCCGAGTGTTAAGGACTTCCATTCCTAGGGTCCTCCACCAAGTTGTAATATGAGTGTTAAGGACTTCAAGTCCTAGGGTCCTCCACCAATTTATATTCCGAGTGTTAAGGACTTCAAGTCCTAGGGTTCTCCACCAATTTATAATATGAGTGTTAAGGACTTCAAGTCCTAGGGTCCTCCACCAATTTGTAATATGAGTGTTAAGGAGTAAGGACTTTTAGTCCTAGGGTCCTCCACCAAGTTTATAATCATATGATCAACCTCCTATCAACCTAGATAGAGTCTATATCATATTCATAGCCAAATAAATTCATAAAGCTTATGTATCTCAATTCATGCAAAGTCATGCATTTATATAAATTTATAATTAACTAATACCAACCGGTATTAATTAATCCATTATCCATCGGTCAACATTTTCGTTAACCGTCATTTCAATCCTTATACATGTCAACTTAATCATCATATATATTAAGTTAATAATATTCATTCTATGCTTCCTGTAATAACTCAAATCCAGCTCAGGTCTCACTTCTTTGACACCCACAAAGGATGAAATCAAACCATTTTCCTTCTTGCGTTTCTTGCGTTTCCTTCTTCGTCCGAGCTCCCTTTTCCTCTGATTATCCTCCGTTTTAGCTTGGATGTTAGCTGGTTTACACTCCTATCTTCTTAGGTTTGTAAAGCTTCTAAGTTCTCAGCTTCTCCGCAAGAGTTTTGGAGCTTTTCTCCTGTTTTGAGTTCGGAAGTCTACTATTCACGAGAAGAGGTCAACGCCTCTATCTCCTTCTCCGGTGGGTGTTTTTGCAATCGGACTTCACTTTTAGCTTCTCCTAGCTCAGTGCTTCAACTTTATCCAATAAAATCCATCATCAAGGCTTTTTTGGTTTCGTCCGTACTGTCTTCCCCAACGAATTTTTGAGGTGAATAGTTCTTTTTCCGCCATTGTTGTGCTCGGTGCTCATGACTTGAGGGGTGTTTCTTTCCGGCTTTCCCCAAGTGTCTCAAGATGCCAAAGGTAAAATCAAAGCCCAAGAAGAAGACCCCAAAAGCCCCAACCAAATCTTCTACACGGCTTAAGAAGATAGCTCAAGCTAAAGAAGTTGAGGAGGAGGTCTCGGATTCTACTCAAAGTGAGGAAAACTCTATCAATGGTACTCCCTCCTCTTCGGCTCACACCCCTCTTGGGGAGGTAAATTCTCTACCTCTTGATATTGTTAATCCTTGTGTGGAGGATGTTTGTGATGTTCCCCTTCTTGATGAGGTTAATATGGCTGCTGAATATGAGGTTGATGAAACCATTATTGCTTTACTCCATGAAAAGTTACCTTCGGATAATGTTGAGGTTTTGAATGATGATGCTAGTTGTGTTGTTGCTATTGATTCTATTGTTGTTGGAGATAATGTTCCTCATGAAAATCTGGTTGGGAATGCTCTAAGTATCATTGATGATACCAATTTGGTGAAAAACCATATGGTGAATGGGGATACTAATGGCAAAATTGCTATTGAAAACACCCCTATTGCTAAGGAGAATATTACTACTAATATTCCTCCTAACTCTACCAATCCTTTGCCCAAAGCTGCCTTGGCCCCTTTGCCCCAACCCGAGGGCAACAAGGGTGGTAAATCCACCCCTTCTCCTCCTTGGACCTCGCTATTTAAAGACAATAGAGAGCCCGAGAAGGGAATGAAACTTAAATACATTGAACCAGTGGGAGACATTGTGGACTTGTCCAATAGGAAGATGGCAACCATGATTGAAATTTGGGGCTTTTGCCTTGTTGCTTATTTTGATGGGAAATTTCCCGGTTTCAAAGCTATTCATGACATGATGACCAAATGGCATGTTCCATGTCAAGTTAGATCCCATGACAAAGGTTGGGTCATTTTCAAGTTTAAGAATGATGATGATAGGACTAAGGTCCTCACGGGTGGACCCCATACTATCCTTGGAAAGTCTTTTCCCTTAAAACCTCTTTCAGATGACTTTTCAATGGATAGTGATGAATTTTTAAAATTGCCCATTTGGGTCCAATTCCCTCACCTTCCTATGAGGTTATGGGAAGAGGATATCATTAGTGAAATTGCCTCAAGAGTGGGTGTGCCTATTGCTACGGATAGGGTTACTCAAGAGAAAGTGAGGTCTCACTTTGCTAGAGTCTTGATTGAAATTGATGCTTCTAAGGCACCCCCTCTTCATTTTAAGATAAAGCTTCCTAATGGCAGGCTTCACACCCAATATGTTAGGTATGAAACATATCCTAACTATTGTTTCCATTGCAAGGCTTTCGGCCACCATGCCTTTACTTGTAAGGTGTTGGCTGAAATTGAAAGAAAGGAAAGAGAGGAACATGGGGTTAATGAGAACCCTAATGGTACTAATAAAAGTGACAACAATGTTGACAATACTCTTCCTAACCATAGGGAAGGGAAAGAGCATGTTACCTCGGGAAAGCACCAAGAGGAGGCCAATTTGGCCAAAAAAGTTTATCACCCCTTTTTTAGAGTGAATAGACTTAGGAAAGGATCTAAAAGGTACACGGTTGAAGATGAGGATAATATTATTGATGATACCCCAACTGATGTTGGAGGTAGTGCTGCTGCCTCTACACACCAAACTGTCCGTGTGGTTAAAACCACTCTCCTACACACCTTCAATGATGAGGTTGTGATTGATATGTTACCCGAGGAACTCCCTTCCCCCATTATTAAGGTTAAGCTTCAAAGTGAGGTTGATGAGCCTACTATAAAATTGAATGAGAACCTCCGTATGGTTGGGGAGGATACTCCCGGCCTATGCTTTACTAAAACTTGTTTGGAAGGGCTGTCGGGTGTCAAGCCTTTTAAGGATGACTATATTTACTCTTCTACCTTTATGAAAGGTGTGTATAGGCACTATCTTAACCATTATTATGAAGAAGGGTGCTTACAAGGAAACTCCTTTAAGATAAAAGATCCTAGAAGACATTCTCCCAATACCACCCGGTTGGTCCATGACATACGTGAGGCATACCTTGATGATGCTATTGTTAAAGTTGACCTTCACAAGGATGAAGACCCGGATATCTACCTTAAACATCTTGGTGATGTTAAGGGAGATATAGTGAGACTTGACAACTACTTGGTGCCTACTACTAATAGCATGAACATGGGCATTACTTTCACATTGGAATGCCTTGAATCCTTACCCGGGTTGCATTGTTTGGAAGGGGAGTACTTTGTTTCCCCTCTTTTTATGGAGCGTGTCTATTTCCTATTTATGGAGAGATACAAGCCTAGGCCTAAACCTAGGCCGCTTCAAAAGAAGTTGTTGGTGAAAGGCACTAAAGAGGGGGAGAGAAGGAAAAACTAGCATTGTTTTTATGTTAGTGTCTTCTTGGAGTATAAGAGGCCTTAACAAGGCCTCAAAACATAATACCGTTATCTCCTTTTTGCGTACTAATAATGTACAGGTCTGCTGCCTCCTTGAAACCAAACTTACTATCCCTAATTTCGACAAGTTCTTGTCCAATAGATTGCCTAATTGGCACTCTATCACGAACTTTGACAAAATTGAGGGTGGTAGAATGGCTCTTATGTGGAATCCCAACTTTGTGGAGCTTACTACTTTGGAGATTGATAAGCAACATATTCATTGTAGTATCAAATGTTTGACTACTCACAATACTTATTTTGTGACTTTTATCTATGCCCTTTATACGGTGGTGGATAGAAGGAATCTTTTTGAACATATTGCTTCTTTTGAACCTAATATTTATGTTCCTCGGCTTGTGTTGGGTGACTTTAATTGTGTGGGCAGCCCTATTGAGAGGATTGGACCTACTCCACCCTCGGCCTACTATATCCAAGATCTTAATAATTTCAAGATCCAAGCTAATCTTGAGGACACCCCTTCCACTGGGGAATTCCTTACTTGGAATAGAGGCTCGCTTTGGGCCAAACTTGATAGAGTTCTTATGAACTCTCTTTGGGCTGCTAGCAATATTGCTTGTAACACCCACTTCTTTGATATGGAAGTTGATTGTGATCATTGTGCCTCCTTGGTTACAATTGGGCATAATTTGCGTGTGGGTTCTAGACCTTTCAAGTTCTTCAATATGTGGCTTAAGCATGAAGCTTTTGCTAATATTTTGGCTAATCATTGGTTCGAAGACATACATGGCACTCCTCAATTTAGGCTTGCCCGCAAGCTTAAAAGATTAAAAGGTCCTTTAAAAGAACTTAATTTTAATGCCTTTGGGCATATTTCTGAGAAGGCCAAGGCGGCCAAAACTGAATATAAAAGGGTTCATGCTCTTTTACTTCTTTCTCCTCTTGATGAAGAGATCAAAAATGAAGTTGACTTGGCTAAGAAGAATGCTCTTTACTTAAAGAAAGCCGAAGAGGATTTCTTTAGGCAAAAGGCTAAAGCTAACCATTTATTCCAAAGTGACCGTGGTACAAAATACTTCCACTCCATTGTTAGAAAGAATGTGGTTAAGAACTCCATTACGTCTATTAAGTTAGCAAATGGCAATCACACCACTTCTTTAGACCAAGTTGCTTGTGAATTTGTTAGATTTTATACGGATCTTTTTGGCTCTTCTGAACATAATGTGGGGATTGATCCTGATATTATCCTTTCTGGTAAATGTCTTGATAGCTCCAAAGCTACTGATATCATAGCTCCGATCACTGACATTGAGATCAAAAATGCCCTTTTTGATATAGGGGATAATAAATCTCCTGGCCCGGATGGCTATACTTCTGCTTTCTTTAAGCACAATTGGGACATTGTGGGCCATGATGTCATTTTGGCCGTGAGGGGCTTCTTTAATTCTGGCAAATTGTTGAAGCAAACCAATCACACGGTTGTTGCCCTTATTCCTAAAACCTCCCATGACCCAAGTGCGGCTGATTTCAGACCTATCTCGTGCACTAATGTCATCTACAAGGTTATTACAAAAATCATTGCTTCTAGGATGATTCCTTGTTTACCTGAGCTTATTGATCCCTCTCAAGGGGCCTTTATTGATGGGAGACATATGCTTGATAATGTTTTCATTGCTCAAGAGCTTGTCAAAGGCTATACTAGGAAGCGTATGTCTCCTAGATCTATGATCAAAGTTGATCTTAGGAAAGCTTATGACACTATCTCTTGGGATTTCCTTAAGAGTGTCTTGCTTACCATTGGCTTTCCTTCCAAATTTGTTATGTGGATTATGGAATGTGTCTCAACTTCTTCCTATTCTATTTCCATTAATGGGATACTTCATGGTCACATCAAAGGAAAAAGGGGGCTTCGGCAAGGTGACCCTATGTCACCCCTCCTCTTTGTTGTTTGCCTTGAATATTTCTCTAGACTCCTTCATATGAGAACCAAAGTCTCTTCGTTTAAGTTCCACCCTAAGTGTGGTAAACTTAATATTTCCCATGTTGCTTATGCTGATGATCTCATGCTCTTTTCTAGAGGGGATTACCCCTCTATTAAAGTTCTCATTGATGCACTTGAGGAGTTTGGGACTGTTTCTGGACTCAAAGTTAATTTTGATAAGTCTAACATTTTCCTTGGAGGTCTTGCTGATCATGACCTTACACATATCCTTGACTTAATTGATTTCAAAGAGGGGAGTTTCCCTGTTAGATACCTGGGCATCCCCCTAGCGCCGCTTAAGATTGCGGTGGCGCAATATTCTCCACTTTTGGAATCTATTACTAACTTTATTACTGCTTGGAACACCAAGTCTCTTTCCTATGCTGGGAGAGTTGAACTCATTAAATTTGTTGTTCAGGGTGTTCACTCGTTCTGGCTTCAAGCACTCCCTATCCCTAAGGCTGTCTTGGATAGAATCACTTCTATTTGCCGTATTTTCCTTTGGGGTTGCAAATATGCTAGAGTGGCATGGGCTGATATTTGCCTTCCTAAAGAGGAAGGTGGGCTTGGTATACATGACACCCATGTTTGGAACTCGGCTCTTTTAGCTAAGACCCTTTGGGATATACATATTAAAAAAGATAACCTGTGGGTTAGATGGATACATGGTGTTTATTTGAATGGAAGAGGTGTTTGGGAATTTACACCTCATAAAAGAGACTCCCAACTGATCAAAAAGATTGCCCGGATTCGTGATCAGATTTTGAGTCATTTTGCTAGTACTCATGACGCGGTTACTTTTCTTAATGGTTGCCAAAATAATGGCAGGCTGTCCTCGGCCAAAGTCTATAATCTCCTTAGAATGAAGGGGGGTACTCATATGTGGATGTCTTTCATTTGGAAGAACTACATCCCCCCTAAGTTCTCATTTACTGTGTGGTTGGCTTTCCGTAACCGGCTTGCCACATTTGACAACTTGCATAGGTTGGATGTGATTAACATTTGCCCTTTTTGTAAGGGTGGTCCGGAAACGGTACCACACCTATTTTTTGCTTGTTCTTTTGCAGGTAATGTTTGGCATAAAGTGAGGACATGGCTGGATATCCCAAGGGAGATGGGGACCTTACATAGCGCCATGAAGTGGATCAAGAGGAAAAGGCAAGGAGCGGGAGTTAAAGCTAAAGCTGCTAGGATTGCTTTCTGTTTTTCCATCTATTGGATTTGGAGAACTAGGAATGCTACCTGTTTTGATGGTCTTGTTCCCAAAGAAGATGATGTTTTTGCTAAGATTCAGCATATTGTTTATAAATTGTTGTATAAGCTCTACCCTTATGAACTTGTCCACATTTGATGTTTTTTGACCATCACGTTTTTTGTGATTGGACCTTGTAAGCTGCAGGTTCTTTTGGTTGGTTTGGTGCCTCACCCTCCTGTTTTTGGGTGTTGGCCGTGGGGGTTTTTTGCTGCTTGGTTGAGGTTATCCTTGTTGGATAACCTTGCATTTTTGTCCCCTTTTTACTTGTACATTCTTCCCCCCCTCTTCTCTTGGGTGTGTTTTTAATATACTTACCGTTCACCCAAAAAAAATCAAACCATTAGGTCTCAAAGGAAAGAAAGGGGCGTCAACCTTCAATGTATTTTCAGCCAACTCAACTAAAGCTCCACAAAGGTGCTATTTAGGAAGAAGGGTTTCGGCCAAGCTCAGAAATCGGCAGAGAACCAGAGAGAATAAATAGGCAGAGCAATGATAATAAGGATGGTAACTTACCTTAACAAGGAGATACGCAAATTACTGCCCATAACAAGGAAAGTGCCGCGAAGGGAAGAAGCCGATCGCCATCAACGAAGAGCGTAGTGCGGAGGGAAGAAAGAGCAAGGTGCCGGGTGAAAACCTAAGTTGAGTTGGGCTTACGAAAATAATGGGCCAATACCTAACACATTCTCCACCTTATTGGACCATAATGGTGTAGAGCACAACGCTCTAACACAAATTTGAGACTCATCATCGCTGGATTGCCTGAATGATCACAAAGACACATTCAGGCAAACGGGGTAAGATCACCAGGAAACTTATCCGCAATCAATGTTTAACGTGCGTTTGCACGACAACAACTTTTCGACAGAGAGACATTTAGTCCCCATGTCAGCAGGATTAAATTCAGATGGAATTTTAATCAACTTGATATCACCTGCACTAACAATATCACGTATAAAATGAAATCTAACATCAATATGCTTAGTTCTATCATGAAAAACAGGGTTTTTGCACAGTTGAATAGCAGATTGACTGTCAGAAAACACACAAATATCCTGATTAAGACTACCAATCTCCGTTAGAAGACGTTTAAGCCAAATGGCTTCCTTGAAAGCTTCGGTAGCGGCCACATACTCGGACTCAGTAGTGGAAAGGGCAACTATGGGTTGAAGTTGAGACTTCCAACTAATGCAAGACCCGCAAAGGGTAAACACATAAGAGGTAGTGGATTTCCTATTGTCTCTATCGTTAGCAAAATTCGAATCCACATACCCGCTCAACTTAACACCCTCAGAACACCTAGTGAAAACCAACCCATGATTAACAGTAGATTTCAAGTACCTAAGCAACCACTTAAGAGCATTCCAATGAGGCAAACCAGGATTAGACATATACCTACTCAAACAACTAACAGCATAGGCAATGTCGGGTCTAGTACTCACCATGAGGTACATCACGGACCCAATAGCATTGGAATAAGGCACAGAATTCATTTTAGCAATTTCAGGAGCAGTCTTGGGAGACTGATCCTTACTTAACACAGAGTGGGACGCCATAGGGATAGAGACGGTAGTAGCAGAATGCATGTTATATTTACTCAAAATCTTTTCAATGTATGAAATCTGATTGAGTACTAACACACGCTTACTCCTATCCCTAACAATGTTAATGCCTAGGATCCTCTTGGCATCACCTAGGTCTTTCATTGCAAAGTTCTCACTGAGACGCTTTTGCACACCTTTAATGGCGTCACCCGAAGGACTAACAATCAACATGTCATCCACATAAAGCAATAAAAATACAGGCACAGAAGAAGTATTTTTAAAGTATAGGCAATGGTCACACTCGGACTTGTGAAATTTCAAAGATGACATGCACTGGTCAAATTTGATATTCCACTGCCTCGGGGACTGCTTCAGGCCGTACAAGGCCTTCCTAAGCAAACATAGAAGTATCACACGCATGGAAAGCAAAATCAGGCATGCTATCAGCAGTTCTCTTAATTTCTCTCCTACTTCTATCTCTAACAAGTTGGTAATCATGCAAAACATTATCACTAGGATCAGCACTCTCATCATGCGATTCATTGTCATTTGAATGCACATGAGAATGCTCCACCTCACTCGAAGTGGTGGTATTATCATGCTCAGAAGAATCATGCAATTCAGAAGAATCATGCAAATTAGAAGAATCATGATTAGCAAACAAAGGACTAGCAGCATATGGTATGGACTCCACCTCAACAGGTGTACTACTAGGGCTCGACTCAGAATCAGGAACTGACTTAACCAGACAAGGGAACTCGGATTCATTGAAAACAACGTTTCTACTTACCACAACCTTGAAACCTACCTGGTTCCTATCCCAAACCCTGTACCCCTTCACACCCTCAGGATAACCTAAGAAGACTCCTTTCTTAGACCTAGGATCCAATTTGTCACCTTGTTGGTGCACATACGCAGCACACCCAAACACTCTAAGATTAGACAAATCAAGGGGCTTGTTTGAAAAAACAGATTCAGGGCATTTCCCACCCAAGGGAACAGAAGGAGACCGGTTAATCAAGTAGACAGCAGTATTGACTGCTTCACCCCAAAACTTTTTAGACAAACCGGAGGTGGACAGCATACTCCTAACCTTATCTAAAACAGTCCTATTCATTCTCTCGGCTATCCCATTTTGTTGGGGAGTATAGGGCACCGTTTTGTGCCTTCTAATCCCACAATCAACACAGAGTTGGTCCATATCCTTATTGCAAAACTCTAATCCATTATCGGTCCTAAGGGTTTTGACCATCTTACCGGTTTGATTTTCTACAAGGGTTTTCCACTCCCTAAATTTCACAAAGACATCGGACTTATGCTCAAGAAGACGGACCCACACCTTCCTAGAGAAATCATCGATAATGGACAGAAAATATCTCTTACCCCCGTGGGTAGAGACACTAGCAGGACCCCACACATCTGCATGAACATACTCTAACACAGAGGTACACTTAGTGGGATTAGGATAAGGGGAAGAGGGGAATGTAACCTTATGCTGCTTGCCTAACACACAAGATTCACAGAAAGGGATGGAGGACACAGAATCCTTACCAAAACAACCAGATTTATGCAAAATCTCTAAACCCTTATTACTCATGTGTCCTAATCTATTATGCCACAAAGCAGTTTTATCAGAACTAACAACATGAGCAGAATCACAGAAAGGCTGAGCATGGCACACATACAAATTATTCACTTTTTTTGCCTTAAACAAAACAAGGGAATTTTTCAAAACTTTCATGCACCCATTTCCCCATTTACCCTCAAGCCCACTACCCTCAAAAGCAGCGACAGAAAACAAGTTATGACGCAAATCAGGGACATGCCTCACATTTCTCATAGTAAACACAGTCCCATTATCAAACTTTAAGCATACATCACCCACCCCATGTATTTTGCATTTCTTATTATCAGCAAGAGACACAAAACCATCATTGCAAGAATCATAAGAAGCAAACAGAGATCTAAAAGGTGTCATATGATAAGTACAACCAGAGTCAATCAACCACTCATTTTCAGTCATGCAACTCAACACAGAATTTGCAGAATCACAGACCATAAAAACTTCTTCATGCAAGTTATTATCATCTACCACATTAGCATGTTCAGACTTCTTAGGATGGGGACAATCCTTAATGAAGTGACTAGAATTACCACAATTATAGCACACTCTCTTCTTAGACTTACCTCTCTTCTTCCCCGGGTCATTGTTATTGGTCTGGTTCTTATTGTTGCTACCCTTCTTATGGTTTCTAGATCTACTCTTAGACCTATCCCTCACAAGCAACGCTTCACCAGAGTCCCTAGATTGACTGTTACTACCCCTCGAGTGTCTAAGGTCTAACTCCTTACTCCTTAACCCATTAACGACTATATCTAGTGTGATATCGTCTCTACCATACTTTATGGCAGATTTGACGTCATTGTAAGAGTCAGGGATGGCATTAAGCAACACTATGGGTGTGTAGTCATCTATGTGTTTATCGCCGGCTTGCTTAATGTTCTGAATAAGCTTGTTAAACACATCTAGGTTCTCATCTATGTCCTTAGTCAGGTCAAGCCTAAACCTAAAGAACTTCTCAAGCAAAAACAATTTACCAGGCAAAGAAATATCGGTATACAACTTATCTAACGTGTCCCACAACTCTTTTGCAGAATCTATGATACCCACCTTCCTGAGCACTGAATCAGAAAGGTTTAGGTAAATAGAGGAACAAGCAGTTTCATTCATTTCAACGCGCTTGGTAGCATCCTCAGAGTCTAAATAGAGACCAGTCACAGCTCTATAGACTTTCTGTTGGATCAACACGCATTTGATTTTCTGTTTCCAGATATCAAAATCTGTCTTTCCGTTAAATGGAAGCATGCCATATTGATTGACAGCCATATTAACCGGAAAGCAAGCACAGCACGCAAGAGAGTAAATAAAAAAAATTATCAGGCTGTCAACCGATACGAAGCAACTAGCACGAACAAGCCGAGAAGACCAATGAACACAAAGCTCGAGTACAATCTCCTTGTTCTTTCGTACCGTACGAAGCAACTAGCACGAACTAGCCGAGAAGACCAATGAACACAAGGCTCGGGTACAATCTCCTTGTTCTTTCGTACAAGCACAGATAAAAAAAAAATTATTTAATCAACAGACAGATAAATGAATAATTATAACCTATAGGGCTATCAATTGTACGAAGCAACTAGCACGAACAAGCCGAGAAGACCAATGAACACAAAGCTCGGGTACAATCTCCTTGTTCTTTCGTACAAGCGCAAATAGGCTAGAATTAAATCAACAAACAAAGAGACGGGATTTAAAACTAATCCGGACAGAAATATTTCCAACTTCGGACAATAAGTATCCAAACAAATATTCTTAACCGGAGAGTTTATCCACGAATCAATCAACAGAAAAAATCAAAATAAAAAATCCAACATGTGATTAAATTTAAACCCGAAGAAATATTCACAACTTTGGACAACGAGTATCCAAACAAAAATATTCTTCACCGAAAAAATTAATCACAAACCAACAAGTAATCACAATTTAAACAAACAAGTAATTGTAATTCAACTTGAAATTAAAATAAATGAACTACGAATAAAAATCACACAAAGGATTAGTAAACGTACCTGGGGCCGGGCACAGCCGGCATCCAAGACCACGCAGGTCAGCAGCGGGGAGCGGGGAACAAAATAAATCTGGTGGCACTCCGGTACACCAAGGGTGGTTAACGCCAATTTACCTGAGCGGGGCCCGAGGTTGGGTTACCCGACTTACCGTAGGCAGCGTGGGCTGCTGTAGAGCGTGGCGTCAGAGCTCCCAGACTGGCGGCAGCAGGTCTGGACCGGCAGCGGACTGGACTGGCAGGCTCCTGGTAGACGGCGGCAGACCTCTCTGGACCTCCGGCGACACTCCTGGACCTCCGGCGACACTCCCTGGATCTCCCGCGACGGCGTACGACGGCGGCGAGACGGCGGCGGGCGGCGGTTGTCTCTGATACCACTGTAATAACTCAAATCCAGCTCAAGTCTCACTTCTTTGACACCCACAAAGGATGAAATCAAACCATTAGGTCTCAAAGGAAAGAAAGGGGCGTCAACCTTCAATGTATTTTCAGCCAACTCAACTAAAGCTCCACAAAGGTGCTATTTAGGAAGAAGGGTTTCGACCAAGCTCAGAAATTGGCAGAGAACCAGAGAGAATAAATAGGCAGAGCAATGATAATAAGGATGGTAACTTACCTTAACAAGGAGATACGCAAATTACTGCCCATAACAAGGAAAGTGCCGCGAAGGGAAGAAGCCGATCGCCATCAACGAAGAGCGTAGTGCGGAGGGAAGAAAGAGCAAGGTGCCGGGTGAAAACCTAAGTTGAGTTGGGCTTACGAAAATAATGGGCCAATACCTAACACTTCCTTTACCTTTCAAACCTAGCATGCAATTCTCATATCATATTCCATGCATATCCATGTACTTCATTTCATACGTGACTAATCATTTTTGGCTAATCACATGTTTAAATATCTTTTAAACATCATTATAAATACATATAACATTTATTTAGGTAATCTCATAAGTAACCCAAAAGTTATAAGATATTAAGCCGTCCACTCACCTTAATTGATCTATAGCGTGTTCTACGCTCCTTGGTTGAACTCCGGTGAAACTCCGGCGAAACTCCAGCGAACTCCGGTGAACTCTAGAAACTCTTTAGTTAAGCTCCAAACATGGTTTTATCATCACAAAACTCATATCAATACAAATAACCTCTAAAAGGTTATTTTCCAGCGAACCGGTCGTTTTGGCTTCCAAGTCCGTTCTTGGACTTAGAACCACTTTCCAACCCATTATTCCACACTCATACCATGTAGAACAATCCTAAGGGTCCTTCATATGATATATATATATATATATATCTCATATGATAGAAGAAAAATAAGGGAAAAGTTATGATAAGGTTATTGCCTTAATTTTCACACTTTTTCCTAGCTTTTCCTCCTATAATCTTCTTCCTTGGACCATCTTTGCTTGAGCTCGAGTTGCAGCAATGGAGAATGACTTGAGAGCTTCCTTTTCCTCCTCTTTTGGTAGCTTGGCCGAAAATAATGGAGTGGGTGAGTGAGGAGATAGCCTCTTTGGCTTTTCTCTCAAAATAATGTGGGGATGGGTCCTCCCTATTGTACCTTTGATGTCATTTCCCTCCTTTCACACTCCCCTCCCATGCACTTCCATCACACCAACCGGCCAACCCCCTAATTGAGTGGCTAAATTCGTGGGTTGGTGTAACACCCCAAAATTTCCCGCCCAAAAACAATGATATATTTAAAAGAAATACTTTATTCTTTCATCAAAGAGTTGAAGAATTACAGCGGAAGTCTAAAATAGGGAAATGGGTATTACCGCCACATCCGGTCATCTCTCAGCCGGATGCACAGGCAACCAAAACAAAACAATAAAAACTAATAAATATTTATTTCATGACTATATTTAACTAAGGCAACTTCTAATTCGCACTCTAGCTCGAGCAATCCATCAATCCACATAGGCATCCAACTCATCACCTGATAAAATTTAAGGAAGAAGAGAGAGACAAGAGAAATAACAAAAATTAGCTTTAGAGCTAAGTAAGTACTACCCAACCCCGTAAAATAATCAGGTTTGGAGAAAATAGTTTTTCATATAATATTATATAAAATGACGCACTCCACCAAAATACTTTTCTCTTGGAAAATATCATAGTAATTCTTCTCTTTAAATTTCTTAAGAAAATCACTTCTTCTCTATCTTCCTAGTAATTTAGAAGGGCGGTGCTCAACCTTTCGACTGAGCCCGGTGGACCGTGGTTACGGACGGCCACCCCGAACAAATGCCGGTATCACAACTGCTCTTGCGGAAACGAAACGACTACCTTAAGTGTGCACACCCCCTAAAAGGGATTCCAAGCCCTCTGAGTAGTAAGTCATCCCGAGTGGTCGGAACTCAACCACCTCACCTCTAAAATTCTTGAATGATTAGGGACTACTACTATAACTTCTTCTTAAAAGGGATCATAGATCCAAATGTCACTTGAAACTTAAATTGTACTTCTTAGTAGTAGTAGTAGTAGCTCTAATCACCCTCCACATTTATCCGGATGTGGAAAAACCGACACCTCGGATTACTCCCGAAATGCTCACTTCTTATGAAAATGTAAATTTTATCTTCAATTAAATTATACTTCAAAAATACTTCTCAATTTCTCTAAAAAGTCTCGAAGGTATTTAAAATATTTAATACCCCAAAAGTACTTAATTTATATTTCTCAACTACCATATATATAATATCTCCTCAAAATCACATACACATAATTCAAAATTCACACTTAATCACATAATGCATAATAAGCATATAATACGAGGAAACAAATTTTGGATTGGCAGAGAAACTTACCTTAAGTCCTGATGCTCCTAATTCTCTTCCTCAATTCCGGTCTCTAAATATTCACCTTTTAATTAAGATGATATGATTAGTCACTTATTCTATTTTTAATAGTTTATCCAAATTTTCCCCTTTTTATTATTATTCGAATTTATTAATTTAGTTAATTAATTATTCGAGTTAATCACTTTTTATTAATCAATTTACCATATTAATTCAGCCATTAATTACAATATTTGAATTCTAATATTAAATAAAATATCCGAATATAATTAACTACAACATCCAATTTTTTATTCAATAATCACCATTAATTTACTCTACTCATAAAATATTATTTAATTACTTTATTTATATTAACCCATTAATTTATGAGTTCAAATATTTTAAATATTTATATGAAGTCCGAATCTCTAATAATCAATCATAAAAATTATTAATTGAATTAGTCCACTAATTACATAATTAAGTTATTTATTAAGTCTACATATAGTCAATTATTTATGCTAGCTAACCCAACCTTATTTTATTTTACTTATTTTATTACTAACATCATTTTTAGTCCAGAATATTATTTTCAATCTCAGTGATTTATTTATTTCACCATTAAGATTAATATTTCCTTATTTAATTACTTAACTAGTTTTATATGGCCCAATTAAATTAAATAGACTAAGAATCGACTTTATAAATTAATAACCGTCTATAACTATATTTTGGGTCTATATTTGACCTAGGTTGTCCAGATATCTATTTTATACTCCCTCCATTTCTGAAACAAGTTCCACATTTGACTTTACACCTATTAAGAAAAAAAAATTGACTTTACTGTGGAGTGAACTGTTTAGCACTGTTTGAACACTGTTTGACACTGTTTGAACACTGTTTGACACTGTTTTGATGTAGATAATTTGCCAAATAAGGAAATGTTTGAAAGTGGAACTTAATTTTAAATCTGCCCGAAAAGGAAAGGTGGAACTTGTTTCGGAAACGGAGGGAGTAATTATTTTCCATAATTATTCTTTTAATTTCATATATCTATTAACCGGTTCAATTACAATTAAATATACTAAATCTTAATTTTTATTAAGTATAAATGGTCCATAAGGTCCTAGTTAGTCATATATTTATCCTAGTTTACTCCAATATTTATTTCACAATTATTTTCGTCATTTAGTTAATTATTTACTATATGTGTATAAATTGGCCCAATTACAATTAAATCCATTAAAAATAGCTAAAAATATTATCTTTCAATTCAGGTTGGTCCGAATACATATATGTATACTAGGTGTTTGATTTATATTTTTCCAGATTTTATTTAATTTATTTACTATTTTATTTTTAATTTTTACTTAAATTGGGCCGGGCTGGCCCAAATTATTTTAATTTACAGGCCCAAAACAGCAGTCCAGCAAATCAGACTCCAGCCTTTAAGCTGGGTCGTCTTCTTCGCAAGGACGCCGGAAAAACATGGTGAAACGCAGGGGACGGCCTACCTCGACGAATGTGGCCAACGACGGTGGCGGTGCACTCCTTCTGGGACGGCGAAGGTCGGTGATGGACTGGCGGCGGAGGCGGTGTCCCCCTTCTTCCTCGTTTCTCCGCCGTGGAAGTTTGCCCGGCGAACTCCGGCGAGGCTTTTCTCCCTCGTTTCACGACCGTTTTCAACTATTCTTTCTCCGTTAGATTCGTCTCACGAAGGGGGAGGTTTCTATGTGTGGTTTGGCTTCGGTTTTGGGTTATAATGAAGGGTCGAAAAAAAACAGAGTATATATCTATATATACGTATATGTGTCGCAGGTTTGATAAAGAAAACGCAGGTTCTGGCCTACTTCCTCCGTTCTTAAATAAATGCAACGGTCAACATTTCACACTTGCCGAGACACAACTTTGACCATTAATATAAATTATTTTGTATTAGTAAAAAAATTAAAAAAAAAATAGATTATGAAAATTTACAATGAGACAAGTTTAACAATATTTTTTTCATAAAATAATATTATTACATTAATAAATAAAACGTAGTCAAAGTAGAACATGTGAATAGTGTAAAAGTCAAAGTGTTGCATTTATTTAAGAACGGAGGTAGTATTATTTATAGGTGTAGGTCGAGGTTCCAAGTTGTGTTAGAGTTTGAGTTAAATTCAATCAGCTTCTTACTTATCTCTTTATTTTTGTGCGTAGGCTTATCGCATACGTATTAATACGCGGGTTGAGCTCGTTCATGACTCTGAATGTAGTCCTCCTTTGTTTTCTGATTCATGCAACGTGCGGTTAAACATTCCAACTCTTATAAATGATTTTTGTATGCATGGTAATATAGTAGTTGTGTATTCATAATATTACTCCTTCCGTTTGTATCCCACGTATAGTAGTTCGTAACTTAAGTTTGACTCCTAACTTTTAGCTTGTAATCTATTATTGGTATTATATTTTAAAAGCATAATAATAGCATTTAGGAAAAAATCAAGTTGTGTTTGTAAATCTCATACACGATTAAAAATAGTTAAAATAACTTTTATAATTTATGCCATGCGTATGACATCACTTTCATAATTATTATAAAACAGGACTCCTATTATCGGACCATTTTTATCTGACTAAAACGTCATAAATTTTGAAATTTTATCTGATTGGAATGTCACGACTGTTGAATTTTTGTTTGACTCGTTTAATAATTAAAATGTCATTTCCGTAACATTTTATGATTTATCTGACTAAATTTTTTTTTTTTGAAGTGTCACAGTTGGCCCCCACCCATGTGGGAGGTCAACCCTTTGTGTCCCGACGTGTACAATCGGTCCCGAAAGTTGTAATTTTCGGACTGTTTTGATTATATTTTATTTTATCGGGTCAAATAAAATATATTATGTGTTTCCCATCATTATGAACTCTTAGAATGAATATACATTCCTCATCTTTAATTTGGAAGTCTCCGAAATTCATTTTGGACTGTTATCCGATAAATCCCCAATACCGGTAATTGGGCCTTGTTTGACCGACCGGTCAACCTTATGCCCTTTCCATGGCCCGACCAAAATATACGCCACCATATACATATTATCTAGACCAAGATGAATATAATATGTGATTTTGGAAATGTAGGGTGGTCCCCGCTCCCGATGTGGACCCCGCGTGAAATTCACTATTCACGCAAAAGTAATAACAAGAATTTACAACATCGTCAATTTATTAACCAGTTCATATGATTCAATACAAGATTTACATAAATGTAAATAAAATTGGGGATGGTGTTACGGTAGATTCATGACCAGTAAAACACAGTACAATAATCCAATATTAATAACACAGTAGTCATCTAATATTCATAATCGAACACATCAACACATCATAAAAGAGTTTACATGTGGAAATAAGTAAAATAAAGTCAATTCTTCCTACAACATCTAGTGTACAAGAAAACTCCAATACAAAAGACAAACTACAAGTTCTTCTTGATCGTCTTGGTCATGGAGATATTGTTGTTGCTGCCTATGCCTACGCCGCTAGCGTGGTTGAAGAACCACTCTCTCATGCTGAGTCTGGCATGATGAAGCTGTCGCTGCACTAGATGTCGATGGCATATCCTGAGATGGGGGTATATGTATAAGATGACCGTACTTGACTCGCCCCAACACATCTGAACACAACGAGGCGATCACCGTCAAAGCCTGACCGTACATATCCACGTCATGCGTATCACTCACTGTGGCAGTAGCCCGCTGATGTATACGTTGCAAAGCTCGTGTCTGAAACATGAAACACAATTACAATTAGTTAGATGTACCCTTGTACTTCCCAAACAAGTGTGTGTCATCAATAGTAAGTACAGGTCGACAATGCTTAAAATCATGTATTGAAGGCTTGAATGCTCAAAATACTCTCTGAAACTGCATATAACCTGTTGGAGTAATAGGAGGTGGGTACCAGTGAACAACAGTTCCAGGATTTGAATGTTGGAGCGCTGTCATGAAATGGGGCAATTCAGAATATGACTTCTCCCAACCGCCAAAAATTTCTGCAATGGCCTTCTGTTTGCCCATCCATGTTCTCCTATATGATACCGTATACCCATACTATTCCTTAAGCATCTCAATGATAGTATGCACTTTAAGGGAAGGATCAGTGCAAAAATTGTCAATCACATCTTTAGCAATGAAATCAGAAGTCATCGCCATGTGATCAGTACCGTCGGTGTTGCCAACACATGTAGCAGAATGAGGTCCAAGATAACGCACAACTGTGAAGCTGACGAGGTTGCCTTTGTTCTTTGTCGCGCGTATTCTCCAGGGGCAATCACGTTCCTTCTTTCTCTTGCACTCTGCAACCCATTTGTGTTTATCAGACTCCAGCACTCGATAAAATTGGTTCCGTTTAATAGAATACAAGCTAACCATATTGATGACTTGTTCTTTGTTGTCAAACTTTTGACCAACCTCAAACTCACCTTCGGGTGTAAACCTTTTCATACCTGCTCCACTCATCCCCACATCGGTAAAGTCTTTAGGGAGATCATATATTCTAGTAAAGTGGCTAGACGGGGCAGTTGTCGTGACAGTATCACCATCATCTTCATCAGATTCTGTCATGTCATCACCGTTGATGTTATCGTCAACATCATCATCACTTCTCTGCCCATCCACAAATGATGCACCATTGTATCAGCAAAGAACGGCTCGGAGGAATCATTGTAGCAACATGTATTTTTGAAGCATCTCGAGCAAACATGCGCCACGAGAAACAATGACAAAGCTGCTTCTACCACCTTCATGGCGTATTTGCCCAGCATCGTGGCGCATGTTTGCTTGAGATGTTTCAAAAAATACATGTTGCTACAATGATTCCTCCGAGTCGTTCTTTGCGATTGAAAATGAAATTTCCCCTTAATGGGGGAAATTCCATGCTTATGCCACTTGTTGATGAGCTAGTTGTCACACATATGTGATCGCTAATTCAGATGGAGAGTATGTCCTCGCTGGAGATTTACATTGAGGAATCCATAGGTAACTCTTATACAGCTCCGTCAACATCAAATGTTGTTGTATCTAGGCATGGTGTGAATGCATGGAACTCCTCAAATGGTGCAGTACTGGACATGGTTATAGAGGAAGAGGGTAGGTATTTGCACAATGGTGCATCATTTGTGGATGGGCAGGGAAGTGATGATGATGCTGACGTTAACATCAACGGTGATGACATGAAAGAATCTGATGAAGATGATGGTGATATTGTCACGACAAATGCCCCGTCTAGCCACTTTACTAGAATATATGATCTCCCTGAAGGTTTTACCGATGTGTGGATGAGTGGAGCATGTATGAAAAGGTTTACACCCGAAGGTGAGTTTGAGGTTGGTCAACAGTTTGACAACAAAGAACAAGTCATCAATATGGTGAGCTTGTATTCTATTAAATGGAACCAATTTTATCGAGTGTTGGAGTCCGATAAACACAAATGGGTTGCAGAGTGCAAGAGGAAGAAGGAACGTGATTGCCCCTGGAGAATACGCGCCACAAAGAACAAAGGCAACCTCGACAGCTTCACAGTTGTGCGTTATCTTGGACCTCATTCTGCTACCTGTGTTGGCAACACCGATAGTACTAATCACGTGGCGATGACTTCTGATTTCATTGCTAAAGATGTGATTGACATTCTTCGCACTGATCCTTCCCTTAAAGTGCATACAATCATTGAGATGTTTAAAGAAAAGTATGGGTATACGGTATCATACAGGAGAACATTAATGGGCAAACAGAAGACCATTGCAGAAAATTTTGGCGATTGGGAGAAGTCATATTCTGAATTGCCCCATTTCATGGCAGCGCTCCAACATTCCAATCCTGGAACTGTTGTTCACTGGTACCCATCCCCTATTACTCCAACAGGTTATATGCAATTTCAGAGAGTATTTTGGGCATTCAAGCCTTCAATACATGGTTTTAAGCATTGTCGATCCGTACTTACTATTGATGGCACACACTTGTATGGAAAGTACAAGGGTACATTGCTCGTGGCTATGGGTATTGATGTGAAGTGTGAACAACCAAATATGTCTCGTGGCCTTTGCAGTTGTTGAATCTGAGAATGGGGGGAGTTGACCATGGTTTATGGCATGCATTAGGGAGTTTGTCACTAATAGGGAGTTGTGTGTCATTTCTGATCGACATGCAGGTATAGTGAAAGGCAATGAATGAGGTGGACAGTACTTGGGAGGAGCCTTATGCGCACCATAGGCTATGTATCCGCCATCTTGCATCAATGTGCACACTCATTTCAAAGACACTCACCTAAAAAAACTGTTTGTCTGGACCGCAAGGCAACAATAGAAAAAGAAGTTTGATGGTGGGTTAAAGAAGATAGGGGAACTGGGGGTGGAGGCACGACAATTTCTGGGGAACATTCCCTTGGAAATGTGGTAATTACACCACGATGGTGGATACAAATACGGTACCCTCACTTCTAATCTGGCTGAGGTTTTCAACAGTGTGATGAAAAATGCCAGATATTTGCCCATCACCGCTTTGGTCCATGTTTCCTTTTTTCCGCGTTAATGCTTATTTTGTTAATAGGCGTGAAAGCAGTAAAGGAAGAGTGACTGAAGGCCACGACTATTCTCCACACATAACGGATTTGATTGAGAAGAATAGAGAGAAGGCGAAGCATCACACTATTACTCCATATGATATAGGCCGAGGGATATACCAAGTGGAAACAGGATGGGGTGGCCAAACGTTGGGGAAGGGTGGGAGAAAACAAATTGTCCATCTGCGGCGGCGTACTTGCACCTGTAAAAAGATGGAAATATATAAGATTCCATACTCCATGTATTAGCTGTGTGCAGACAACGTAGTTTGTCTTCTCATCCATTTGTGGATCCTTTTTTCTCATTTGACCAATACGCCGCCACATATCAAAGAATCTTTAAACCCATTCCTGGCCGTGATTATTGGCCGACTTACTATGGACCTGAAATTGTGCATGATCCATCCATGGTTCGGGCTAAGGGAAAACCTAAGTCCCTACGTATTAAGAATGAGATGGATGAAGGTCCTCGAGGAACGGATAGATGTGGAAAATATAAACGAACCGTCCATAATAGGATCACATGTGCAAAGAGATCATCAACAGATGGAGGGGGGGTCCACTAGGTAAAGTTCTAATTATAATACTCCACAATTTATACTGACGGTGCATGAAAAAATATATTAGTGAAGTATTAATTAAAAATAAATAAATTAATACAATAGTAAAAATTAACTAATATCCTTTTTCTTTTTTCTAGGCATGGAGGTGTCAGCGGATCCTGGTCCGAGTGATCGTTCTGTCCTGACACTGCAGGCCTCGCACAGGAGTGAGGATGTGTGGCTTGGCCTTGATATTCAGGTGGATAGGTGCCGCGAGCACCTACGTGGTTTGTCGCATGTGCGGGTGGATGACAAAGTACTTGCACGTGTTCGTGTTACGGGTTTTTGTGGTCTGCATAGATTGGTTGCTACTATCCCTCTCGATAGAGAGCTACTCACTGCTCTTCTTGAGCGTTGGAGGCAGGAGACACACACATTTCACCTCCTTGTTGGTGAGGTGACAGTGACCTTGGGAGATGTTGTTGTACTGACCGGGTTACAGGTCGATGGGAGAGCTGTTACTGGTACTGCTTGTCGACAGTGGGTTGATGAGTGTGAGCGTTTGTTGGGTGTTCGCCCCCTTCTTCGGGCTGACCTTCAGGGGTCATCTCTGAGGATGTCGTGGCTGAGGGATCATTTCGATGTTCTTCATGCGGACGCTGATGAGGTGATGATCCATCAGCATGCACAAGCATATATTTTGATGATGATGGGAGCTTTCATTTTCGCTGACAAGAGCGGAAATGAAGTTCAGCTGCTGCACTTGCATATGCTAAAGAGGTTTGATGTAGCAGCACAGTTCAGTTGGGGTAGTGCGACGCTGGCTTATCTCTACAGACAACTGTGTCGCGGCTGCCATAGAGGGAGCACAGAGGTTGGAGGATTTTTGCTTCTTCTCCAGATTTTGTCATGGGAGTACATCCACATTGGGCGTCCCATTATAGTGGCATACCATGGCATTGATGGACACCCACTACCTGATGGGCCTTCACGTCTTGTGAGACCACATCATGTACGGGGCGAGGACCCTCTGGGCCATCGGTATGTTTTCAATCGTTTGAATTTATGTTATTGTATGTTGAATATAAATATATTTATAATATTCACATTAATATATGCTACATGAATGGTTAGATGGCTATTTGATGATCTATGTCGCACATCATCGGCTTCTGGGCTCGGTGTGTGCAGGTATGGTGTGTGTAATATAACATTAACTATAATATAGCAGAAATACTAATTTTGAATCTTTATGAAACAGATTACATGGATGACGCATACAGCTCAGATGTTTGCAGAGTTCCCCCCCCCCCCCCCCCCTCGCTGAACGAGAGCATTCTCACATATGGCGAGCACGTGTGTCGTTGATATGTTTTGACATTGTTGAGTTTCATTTGCCTGATCGTGTATTGCGACAGTTTGTGTATGAGCAGGTCATTCCAGCACCTATCGACACATATGTAGACCTTCATAGGTTGGATAGGCGTGGGAAGCATACGGAAGATTGGGCACTCAGACATGTCTGATACGTCACTATGTGGGAGAGGCGAGCTGAGCTTGTTGTAACTGGGACACCGACATTAGTCCCATCTGTTTCGGGAGACTACATGGGATGGTATTACAGCATCACTCGTTTGTTTATGTCTCCTTCGTTCAGACTCCCTACTCACCATTATCAGCCTAGTTCCTTGGCTTTGCATCTGACGGTAAGTATATTACTAATTACTAAAGTAAGTCATTTTCTTTATTTAACACTTTTATTTATCTCTAATTAATTGTAATTGTGTTTCATATTTCAGACATGAGCTTTGCAGCGTATACATCAGCGGGCTACTGTCACAATGAGTGATACGCATGACGTGGACAAGTACGGTCAGACTTTGACGGACATCGCCTCGTTGTGTTCAGATGTGTTGGGGTGAGTCGACTACGGTCATCTTATACATATGCCCCCATCTCAGGATATGACATCGACATCTAGTGCAGCGGCAGCTTCATCATCCCAGACTCAGCATGAGAGTGGTTCTTCAACCACACCACCGGCGTGCGTAGGCAACAACAACAACATCTCCATGACCAAGACGATCAAAAAGACCATGAGAACTTGTAGTTTGTCTTTTATATTGGAGTTTTTCTTGTACACTAGATGTTGTAAGAAGAATTGACTTTATTTTACGTATTTCTACCTGTAAACTCTTTTATGAAATGTTGATGTGTTCGATTATGAATATTAGATGACTACTGTGTTATGAATATTGGATTATTGTACTGTGTTTTATTGGTTATGAATCTACTAGTTTGTATCTTATTTGTGAAGAGTATGTATGCGGTGTTCTGTATGTGTTTGTGAGCAAGTGTGTTGTATGTTTTGTAATGTGTTGTATCTGGTTCGTAACCCCTAAATAGGAGAAAGGAGACCTTGTTTATAAGAAATTTATAGTCAGTTGTAAGTCGCCAAACGGTTGGGCGACTTATAAATCGCCTAACGGTTGGGCGACTTATAAATCGCCAAACCGGAGATAAGATGACGGTGGTAGCTATGAAAGAACAGTTAGGGTTTCAAATGAAGCGTCGCCGCGACAATTCGTATGTAGTGGTAATGTGTTGGGGCTGGGGAGGAAGTGGTGGTGGTTATGGTTGTGCAAGGGATGGGGGTTGAAGAGGGGGCAGGGGCGCTCATCGTCGGGGAGGGGGCGATGCTGTGCGGGGCGAGATGTGGTGGTTGCAGGGGCTGGGTGTGGGATGGGGTAACAGTTCTGTAGCAGAATGGGGGGCAAGGGAGGGGGCTATCAGGGTGACGTGATTGCCGAGGCAGGCAAGGCGGGACTAGCTGGTTGGCGGAGGCGCTAGCTGGACGATGCTGGTGCGGCGGCGCTAGCAACACCGACACTGCGCCGATTATCACCATCCGACCAGATAATTGTCATAATCGTAGGACAGGGCAGTCGTCACTGCCAACGGACTAGTGGTAGTCATTGTCATGTCAAATATGTATCACCGGCAATGCCAGTAGTGAGTGGCCCACAAGCTACAATAAGTGAAATATTGATATCTTAGGGCAAAAGGTGTAATCTTCCACTGCAAGAGCCCCACTTCGATCCGACAGGATGGTGAGAGTTAATCATGGTGACTCAGTCAGTAAAACGATAGTAGGCCTTATACACATACGCACGAAATGTCCATCTTTATTTCGGGTTATTTCGAGTACTGTAACCTCCACACGACCGTTGTGAATTTCGAACTTTGGTCACTTGGTCTAATTTTTCCACCGCTCGACCAATTGATCTACCCATAGTGAGTGAAATATTGATATCTATCGCTGGTGAAGGAGGGTTATGAAAATCATATACTTCCAACTTTCTTTTTTTGTTTGTCCAAAAAAACTTTGTCAATTTCCTTTTAAAGTTTTTGTATCTCTATTTACTTCTCTCCTCTTCACAAAATTAAACCACACAAATTTTACTATTACAATTTCTCACCTACCTCAACTTGGCAAAATTGAATGGGACAGAGGTAATAAATCTCTTTTCCGAAAACTTTTACAGCTAGTCATATTTTTATCCTCATAATTATTTTTATGTAGTACTCCCTCCGTCCCAGAATTTACTTCCATAGTACAAATGGCACACGGATTAATAAAGTGGGAATTATGTGGTAGAGAGTTGTGCAGAGGTTAGAGAAATGTGTAAAAATGTGTAAGAATTGCTGTGAACCACAAATTCTTTACCAAAAAGGGAAAGAGAAGTTCTTTTTGGGACAGACGAAAAGGGAAAGTTGGAAGTAAATTATGGGACGGAGGGAGTATTATTATGGTTAAAACCCCTCCTCATAATTATTCTCGCACATTACACCTGCTCATAGTTTCATTGAAGCAAAAATGTGGGAAGGCCCTAAGAGATGGGGTGTATGAGCGTATCCATTTTTTGTTGAAGAAAAAATGTAACCAAAAAAATCAACGGACACTCAAATAACATTAATTAGAAGCAACAAAAAAGTACATGACAGCTTGCACCCTCCCACCGACAAGATTCGAGGGGAACAAAACCACGAGATAATTTAATGTATCGAGACTATTGACTCATCATCGTATAAACTATACAACACATTAATTGATTGATGAAATAAGCTCTGATCTTAAAGACACCACCCACCAAATCGAATACAAATCTGGAGTGTTAATCTTCTTCTACTTGGCCTAGCATTACTTTAAACCTGGCTGACGAGGAGGAGATCTGACCACGCGTGATTTTGGCTATGTACATGTGGAACTTTCCGAGCCGAGCAAAGGTTATACACCTACTTTCGACATAGTATGTGCACAGTTATATGTATATATATATATATATATAAATAGGCCACCATATACATATACGATAGTATATTATAATAATTATTATTATTATATTAATATTAATAATATAATAATAAGAGGCTCCGAGAAAGCAGTCCAAAATTGCAATCCACATAGAGAGGGTGGACCAGAAGTTCAAGGGATTCCCACTCTCATATGCATATTCTTATGATATTCCAAGTATATCCCCAAAAGTCAACAGCTACCTACAGTGGACAGCAATGGTCTTCTTCCTCTCCCTTACTCTTGCTCCAAAGAACCTGTGGCAATTCATACCAACAAATCACACTAAATTCTTGTGCACCAGATGGCAACATAGCATGAAATCATGTTAGAATTCTAGACACCAATTATCCAAAGGACCCCTGAATGTTGACCGGATTTGGGATGGATAAAGACCAACCAGAGCTAAATCCATGACTCAACAAAGAGTTTTTGACCCAACTGCAGCATCATTCATTAATCAACTTGGTCATCATGTTTAAGATTCAATTAGTTATGATTATTTCATTCTCTATGGGTTTATCGTGGGCCCATATTTAGTAAGCAGGCAACGGCATTTATACAAGTTCTAAGTTGGATCCGAAGTACATAGTCGAGGACTAGAGGACCAAGTCAAGTAATAGATTATTAAATTTCCCGGACTAAATAGTGTCTTAAGTTTTCAAATAATTCAGAATTCTGGCCAAGCGAAAGCCATCAAGCGAAATCATTTGGACCGTCTCTCTTCGGAACAAAAGAGATCAAAAGCAGTCAATTGCTAGATTGTGGGGCCCATGCTGATCTGATGGTTGGATAATTGGTTTGGTCGTGCTTGGCCAAACAAGTAGAGAAAGCACATCCAACCCCTATTATATACTCCCTCCGTCCCAGAATTTACTTCCATAGTACAAATGACACACAGATTAAGAAAGTGGGAATTGTGTGGAGTAGAGTTGTGCAGAGGAGAGAGAAATGTGTAAGAATGTGTAAGAATTGATGTCAACCACAAATTATTTGCCAAAAAGGGAAACGGAAGTTCTTTTTGGGACAAACAAGGGAAAGTTGGAAGTAAGTTATGGGACCGAGGGAGTATAAAAAAAAATCATAGGAATTCTTCAAATTAGCACAACATAATGATTATATTCTTCATATACTTTACCTATATAATAAATATATTAGATTTGAAGGAGTTAACAATCCTCAGCACTGGATGCTGAAGGGATATGTGAACTCTTCACTTCCCTAGTGTCCAACCCTTCTGCAACGGATGACGTGTCTTCTCCTTTTGAATTCAGAGTCCCTGGGTTCATCCTTTGTACTTCTTCTTTTGTGTAGATGTAGATTTTGTGAACCATTGCACAAAACTCCCTGTTTCAACGAAAGAAACGGAATTAAAATGAAGTAAAAGGGGTTGCCTGCCTTGGGTCTACTCCCTTCGGTTCCTCTTAATTAAGCATTAAATAATCTTTTCTGCTATTTTCCAGAATTAGAGACTTGTGTTTTGTATTAAAAAGGTTATTCAAACTTATATTTTTTAGCAAAAAAAAAAATCAGTTCTGATTATAAACTTTAGCTTGATAAATCTAAACTTATATTTCATTGTTTGTTTTGTTTGCTAATGATGGTAGTATTGATAGTATGAGACACAGTACTTTACATCTTTAATTACAATTACTGGCCTGTGTAATTTTATCAAAAGTGACTTGTATTAATGTATAGATGGGATGTATCATGTAAACAGGAATTGAGAAAGGTCACGTACTGCCACGGATCATCTCCCACGAGCATCATATCACCTTCATCATCTGTGTATACAACCATCCAGTTCTTATTCAGCGTCTTAAGTTCACCATTAAAATCAAACAGCTGGTCAAGTTCAGCAAGCAATTCGTCATAATTGTTGAACTTGGTAAGATCTACAGACCTACCAAGAGCAGTGCCCTGTTTATGAACCTGAAATCAAAGACGTAACATTTGCAACATTTTCAAATTCTGTTTGATAGAAATGTTTCGTGGCACAACATTATAATTTTGGTCAGGTACCAACTCTTGTAAACTATTCTACAGACCTACCAATGGCAGTGCCCAGTTCTTTGATCTGAACTCAAAGAAGATAATAACAACAACATCCAAGCCTTGGTCCCAAAAGATTTTGGGGACGGCTAACATGAATCGATACATGATATCAGAGAACTCAAAAAAGATAACATTTGCAAAAATTTCAACTTATGTTTGATAGAGTGTGAAACTCCCCAAAAAACATGTTTCACGGTACAACATTAAGTTTTTGGTAAGGTATTAGTGTATTACCCTTGTAAATTATTTACTACTATATACACTAATAAAAACTACTACCTCCGTCCTGAAAAGATTTGCTAAATTGACTTTTCTTGATCAATGATGGCAAACTTTGATAAATGATTTTAGTTATTATATTTGTATATAATTTATAAATTTTATACTTTTATGAAAATATTTTCAATGAGGAATATTTTGATATAATTTCCATATTCTAAATAATTTCGTATTAAAATATATCATTGGTCAAAGTTGATTGTCATTGATTAAGAAAAGTCAATTTGGCAAACCTTTTCAAGACGGAAGGAGTTTACAACAACAACATCCAAGTCTTAATCCCAAAATAATTTGAGGTCGGCTAACATGATTCGATCTATGATATCGATGCCAAACAGAGAGACAGGCAAGGAGGGGGAAAAGAAGTAAGATAAATGATAAAATAAAGATAAATAAATATAAGATAACAATAACATGAGAATATAAGAAAGATAAAAGATAGAAAAGTAAAAGAACATAAAAAACTAGAAGATAAAAATAACATAAGAATATAAAAGATAAAGAAGATAAACAATAAAAGAAGAAGAAATGTAGAAAAGAAATCAATCGTCCACACGGATGTGCACTCTCCACTTTGCTCTCTCCAAATGTATACTCTCATCCAACCCAAGAAAACTATAATGGAATATTATTTAATAGATTAGATATTAAAACAAATTGTTTAATACTCCCTGCATCCGTTTTTACCTATCTTAATTTCCATTTTGGTTTGTACCAAAATAAGTGTCATATTTCCTTTTTTGGAAAGAAATATATGGTCCACACCAGTTCACTTTATTATACTCAAATCTCAACCACAACTTATACTTTTTCAACCACTTTATTAATAATTGTGTCACACCAAAATAACACCAAAACAAGACAAATAAAATGGGGCAGGGGTAGTAGCATTTTTCAAGCTACAAATTAATAGATACAAAAATGTAGCATCAAAATTGATGAATTTTGACTGCCAAAGTCAGAAGGTGGGCTTGGTTGGTGATGGGTGAGTATACCTTTGAATTTATTTATTTATTAAGCTGAATTTGCTATAGCAAATTCAGCATTTGGGGATACTTATGGTTTGGAAAAATCACACCAAGTACAATTAACCAGGCTTTTATGTATCTCTTTTTATGGGAAAAAAATAAGTTTTGAACATAACTTTTATTTTGGGCCAGATGGAGCATATTATTATAAGATAAATGTTAGAACCTTGGTGCAACTTCTTGTTGACCCAGCATGAACTTTCCGCTCCCGATCTTTAAAAAGTTTCTCCTCCTTGTTGACAGCCACCTCATCATCTGCCATTTTAAAGCCATTTGATTGCTCCAACCTTTGATCAGACTCAATTGTGTTGGGTTGATGAGATTGTATACCAATATGCAAGTTTTCGACAGGATCAGTAGTAGTATGAGGGTTGCTTATGAGGGGTATCCCAAAGAGTTTGCAGTTACCGTCTCGTGGCTTCACAACCATCATTGGTGTAGGGGGCATTCTCAGGTAAGGTAGTGTGTGAGGACCCCCCAACCAGTTCCCTTGCTGGTTCTCAATGGTGGGACCACCATAGATAGAGTCTCCTCTTGCTTGATAAGGACTATCAGAAACCTGACTATGGGGTTTAATACCAGAATCCATCAAATTAAGTGACAGGCCAGAAGATACAACAGCCCACGGTTTTTGTCTCTTTGTCAAACCAACGTAAGCAGATGATTGATCCACCCCGGGGGAGTGTAAGGAGGGGGAGTGTAAGGAGAATCCACAAGGATTGATTTGTGTCCCAAAACCCGACAATAGGTCTGTAAATGACGGCTCAGATCTCCCTATGAAGGATCTGGAAAGAACATCACCCTTTTCATCATCAAGAGACGGCAAAGGCCATACCGGTGGCTTTTCAGCTGAATTTGAGTCATTACTCTCTGCACATGTGCCTCTCATGTTCGATAGCTCTTGACCTTGCAAGACCCTTGAGAACATATTCGCATGTGAATGGTCTACTGCACATAGCCTGGACGAACCTATATATAGTAAATAACATTCAATTAGCTCAAATAGTATTAATTACATCTACCTCCCTCAAGGTTTGACTAAATAAACCAATTACCCTAAAGGTTACTAAAAATGGCAAATACCCCTTCACTAGACATATTTTTCACAAAATGAGGGTGAATGATGATATGATGTGCAATAATGTTAGTAGGAACTGCACGTTTCGAAACTAAATTGCCCTCAATAGTTGTCCCTATGACTCTTTATTGGTGAAAGTTTTAAATGTTATGCACATAAATTCATTAAAAACAACCTAAGCCAATATGAAGATACAAAATTCTTGGTAATATTATCATATTCTATAACCAGCCAGTACTAAAAGCGTTCAATTTGCGAGAAATTTGATTCATCATGGAGTTATTTTTTTAAATGAAAGTTATTCGGTAATTTCACCAAACCTCAGGAGGGACAGATTTAATTAACCCAGTGTAAAATTAGAGAGTAAGATTTATGCACCTTCTCTTGTTAGAACAGATGAGTCAGGAGAAGAAGGCAAAACATTTGACCGCGGCCTTTTTGGTCTAGGGACAGGCACTGGATTGAGAGCAGGAGGAGTAAGAGCAGGCTCTATGTTCCAAGGTGAAACCCGGTCTGGCCTAGGAACAGAAGAAGTTTCATCCCAACGCACCTTAAATCATTAATTATTGAAGGTGAAACAATCTTCTATTAGTATAGAAAATCAAAAAAAATTAACAATAAAGAATGCATCAGAAGAGATGCTACAGTGCTACACATTATTATCACCTTCAGACATCTCCATTTGGATTCTGGCCACCTTTGAAGATCACCGTCTTCAATACCAACAATAGTGCCAGTAAACCTGCAAGGTTGGGAAGTTACACCCCCCACGTAGCACAATGTTCTATCTGTTGGTCCTGAAATTAAAAGAAAGCAGCAACCTCTGACCTAAAAATACACATACCTCTGCTCAGGAGCTTCTTCCCCTTCAAACCTCATTTTGAACCTCATCCCTATAGTGTAGTTGCTTTTAACAGACTCCACATATTGGTCATATGGAATTATAAATTCAGCAGGACTTGTTCTGTAATATACAAAAAAAATACACATTAATGCTAAATCTGTCTCCATGCATACACAAGAAATGGAATCTTCAGTTACATACCTTGGTTTATAATACACTGTAAAAAGAGTTTTAGTTTGAATGGCATGCCATGCCGTTGCAAGTACACCAAGATGCATGCTATGGCTGGATATAACAGATGATGGTGCATTGCTCTGGTGCCTCATGGCACGCCTAACCCCAACACGAAGCTCCCCGTTCTCACCTCTGAAGAATAGAAATTTTCATTATATTATATTACATTTTGGATACCTGTATTAAATGTATCATATATACAAGCAGCATGGTGATCTTGAGTTACATTTAGAGTGCTTTCAATAAATAAAAAAGATCACCAACCGCAAAAATATGAAGGCATCCCCAGCAACGAGCCTTTTTGAACTAACAAATACACTCCAACCACTTTGGAGAAGATGTCTCCGGGGCTGGCCTGCATTAAGTTGACAGCATAAGCATCAATCATAGGAAGGAAAGCAGAGACTCTTCAGGTTACAAGAGACAGCCAAAGGTACAACTTTTTTAAAGGGTAGGTACAACCTAACAACTATTGGAAATTATCAATTCTAGCTATATTTTAAAATTATTTGTGATTTGACTAAGATTACATATTTAACTTGTTTCGAACGCTTATTGAAAAAATACATACAATAAATTGATAGTAGCTTCATTTTAAAAATTCTTGTATAAGCACAAAAAAAGGTTTTCAAAGAGAACTACTTTGGAGGGGAGAGAGGAGTAGTAATATATATATATATAACTATTTGAAGTTGACTGCGCCAAAGTATACATAGAAAAACGCAGTCAACTTCAAAAAAAAAATTGACTGCCTTCCCAATCGAATTTTGAGCTGAAATTATTTTGTGGATAAACTAGACTTCATGAGGAACATGCTCAAAAAATTTCATCAAAGAATTCCACCGGGAACCGCCCCAAACGGCGGTGTTCGGACCGCGGCTCCCGTCCGAACTGCTGGACAAGAGCATTTCTGTATATATGTATATATATAAGTATATGTGTGTGTATCATTGTTCTACAAATCGATCTAGTCAGACGGATTAATCAGCGCCTAGGCACTAGGCGGACCTAACTGTAGAGGAGAATTGAAGGCCTTCCTTACAAGACAGCATGGGTCCTAATCAGCCTAGTCGGCCAAAAAAGCAGCCTAGTTGGCGCCTAGGTGACCCTCAACCGCCCGACTAGCGCCAATCGAGGTTTAGAACAATGATAAATATATGTGTGTATGTGTGTGTGCCTAGAAAATCTGTAATCTGTTTAACGATACTCTAAATGTCACACTTTTATGAGATCCTGCTATTTTATAACCATATCGACATGGAATTGTAATTTCATATTCACACTAGTTCCAGATGTATTCAGTCCGAAATGAATTGATTAATTGCACATAGTACTATTTGATGCCAATTGTCAATGATAAAGAAGAGAAGTCATTATTAACAAGAACATATTATGGAATTGTACCACGAAATATATGTCTGAAACGCCACTCGTTCCCGTGCAAATCTTTAGCCACCAACTCCTGTGTTGGAGGCTGCCGTGACATGTCCTATATCCCAAACCAAAGAGAGTAACTTAGGTCATTAGTATCTCAAAACAGATTATGTGCAGATGAAATATCCATATACTTGATTATGGAATAAACAAATCTTTCCTACCAGTGGGGGAAGACATTCATCAGCATGTCGCCTCAGTACTGAAAATCCACCATGAGTGCTTGTATCTGAAGCCGTAAGAGTCTTACAGAAGGAGTGTACATGAAAGCGTGGTGGAGGAGGAGGCATGGATTCATTCTTAGCTGCATTCTCATCGAACTGGCATTAAACCAAATCAATGACTGTATAAATAACCATCAAATTTTCAAAATAACACAAAATTGAAATTGTTCCTTGAGTGGTGAATAAACATACATCTAATTCTGGCATCAGAGTCACTTGGGCATAAACTTCATCCGTATCTGGCTCAGCCTTGACATTCAAGGGAGATGAGTTCATGAATGGTATAGACATTAATGATGCTTAAGAGAAAGCAAATACATGATATGGAGTATAATTTTAAGAAAGTCTCATAAATGGAACTAAAATCTTAACACATTTCCTCAAGTAGAATTATCATTTTTATTTAAAAATGATTTTTCACTATCGAGAGAAGAAGAGTTAACTTCTTATATTCTTTGATAATTAAGACTACTACATGAGTTTTATTATAGGATAAAATACGAGATCTCCTAATTGTGCACATGCCTCGTGTTTAGTGCTTTTTAAAACCATTCACTTAAATTTTACATAATTAAACAACAACTTTTAAAATTCTTAAGTAAAAACCAATAGATCATAGGTATTAACGAGGAATTACCTTCAGTTTGACATTAAACACGCGGCACAGGATCTTGGAAGGAAGATTATACATAGGCATCTGCTGATCTGCCACTTGATTAGTTGATGCCTCAACCTATGAAACAAACTCGTTAAAATAGCAATACCAAATTCTCGGAACAGTGCTGCACAGTAGCTACATAAAGCAAATCAGGCACATAAACTTTATAAAAGATATGCACACACAAAAAAAAGTGAAAGAAGGAAAACTATAGCATGAGAAAATGTAAAGAATCAGAGCTCATAAATGATTCACTGTGGTAAAACCAACCTGTTCAATATGACCTTGCGGAAAATAGAACACCAGGTCACCCTCTCGCGGCACCGTTACCAGCGGTCCAGCACAAGCCCGCCATAGCTCCGTGTACAACGCTGTCTCAGCATCGACTAAATCTCGAAAAAAACAGAGCATGTTGAGCTTATAAATAGTAATCAGCATCAAGCACAAAAACAACAAACAAAGGCCGCTAGATTCACCTTTTCCGGCGCAGGAGCTGGCACGAGCTCCAACATCATTCGGCTCAGTGTATCCTTTGAGCGAAGCTTCCGCAGTAGTCATTTCCGAAGAGAAAGCATACAATTTAGTAAACTACAGATCTGACATCCTCCAAAAACGCTCCCTCTGAATCGGCTCTCCACCGGAGAAAGCTCAGAGCCACTTAAAGCAAACGGAAATCTAGATTCAACAACTTTCTCACTCTAGACCCCGTCGCACTTCTTCCTCCTCCGCTTCTTCTCTCTCTCTCTCTATATCAGCGATTTGGTATGTCTCCAACGGGATGGGCTTTGTAGCGTTAGGACATGAGATATGAAAGAGAGAGGCCCTTTCAATGCCGAGGGGGGTCAAAAAAAGTTAACCGAGGTAAGATTGTAACCTGACTACTGGCAATAGCCGGTGCGATTTCCGATGACTGGGAGTAGCCGGTGTATAAGAAGGCGATGGGGGGACAAGCGGACAACTAATAAAGGCGGGGATTTAGAGGCCGTTATGCGTTGCGGGATTCCTATTGGACTAACATCTCACGGCGTTTGTCTGTGGCGTTATGTTAAAGCTGCTCTGGCCTCTGCCTCTCACGGAGAAAGTGGGCCTGTCTTCTTATTGACGGGCAGGGTAGGATGGGGTTTCGGGTTGGGTAATGACCCGCACGGCCGCGCCCCATTTTTTTTACCAGGGTTTAATTATTAGTTACTTAACATGGTAAATTTCGCATCTACCATGCATCTGATGCATGTTACCCTCTCAAGTTTTTACAGTACTTTTTACCATGTTTTCGTGACCAAAACTCGCGGAATCTTTTTCTACCGTTTCTTGTAACCATATACTACTCTTGCACTCCAAATAATACACATGTTTAAGAAAGTATTGGTAATCTATATAATTAATTGATATTCCGTATCAAATTTACCTAGATATATAGACTAGGTATATAGATTTAAGATAAATTACTCAAAATAGGACTAAAAATAATTGTGTATTTCAAAATAGGATTATCATCTTTTTATTTTCAAAATAGGGTGCTTATACCGTGGAATCGGTGCATGTTGAGCACCATGCACTTTTTGTTATTTTTTATTTCTTCTTTTCTTAAAATTGTTAATAATTTTTTATTTTTGATTCGATTTTTATAAAATTTATATCAAAAAAAAAAAATTCATGATCTTTCAAATGAGACCAATATTGCCAATGTAATTTTAATTTTTTACATTCATACATTTTTTTTAATATATTTTTATATGCACACACTTTTTCTATAATATATTTTTTTATCACTTTTATATGTTTTTAGAGGTTTTTAATATATTGAGTTTGTTTATTTTGTTTCTAGCTTGGAGTTACATTTGATAATATACGAAGTTACATCATCTTATACTCCAGTTACAAGTTATTATGTGTGAGTTACATCTTGTTATGTGTGAGTTACATCTTGCTATACACGAGTTATATACTTTTATGCGCGCGTTACATGTAATTATGTGTGAGTTACATCTTGTTATGTGTGAGTTACAACTTGTTATACACGAGTTACATACTTTTATGCGCGAGTTACATGTAATTATGTGTGAGTTATATCTAATTATTTTTTATTTTTTACTTATCTTTATCTTGAACTAATTCAATTATACTCCCTCCGTCCCATATTTATCTTCATAGTTACTATTCACATGGTCAACTCAAATTATTCTTACTCATTTACTTTATATATCAAATTTTTATCAAACTTAAATTTTCTTGATCAGACTTTGTAGCGGATTTAATGTAGTTTCTGAATATGTAAATTTAATTTACTAAAAATAATCTGAGTGTGAACAGGGATCGAGTTGCTTTATTGTCAGTCAAGCATCGTAAACCGAACTACGAAGATAAATATGGGACGGAGGGAGTAACTGAATTAATTTTTTTCTTTGCCAATTTAATACAAAATTTTATTAATCCACATAAAATAAGTATATTGTATTTCATATTCATACACTATTTTTCAAATGATAAAAATGAAAGATGTAGCAGGGGTTTATTTCATGGTATAACTCACATACATTAAGATGTAACTCACGTATATTCAGATGTAACTCGCGTACAATAAGATATAACTCGCGCAGAAGAAGATGTAACTTCATGATATATTATCAAATGTAACTTCAAAATAATTTGTTAAAATTACATAAGCAATATTGGTCTCATTTGATAGATCATGAAAAATAAAAAATAAATGATATAAAATTTATAAAAATCGGATATCAAATAAAAAAGTTATTGCAATTTTTAACAATAAAAGAAATAAAAAATAATGGATGCTGGGTCATTTTGGGATCGGGCGCACCATCCTCATGGTGCGCCGATACCAGGATATAAATTGCCACTACGTATATAGATTTAAGATAAATTATCCAAAATAGGACTACAAACAATTGTATATTTCAAAATAGGACAATCATCTATTTATTTCCAAAATAGGACTAATTATTGTCATGTTTTGGCAGTACCAGACTTTAATCATGACAATATTTTTCAAAATTGTCAGTAATTGCTCCTATTTGGGGAATAAAAACATGGGAATCCTGATTTGGAATTTTCAAATTTTTTTACTCCTATTTCGGGAATTTTTCCTAGATTTAACCATACAATTGTAATTAAATATGGTATTCCCGGTGCAATAAACTCACAAATAAAATTCAATTAGCTTGAATCGAATGATTCCATTGAAATTGATGAAATAATGATTTAAGTTGCTCATCTGTTTAACTATAAAAAAATGTACTTCTTTCACCCCTTATAAATTTGTCTAAATTTTCATTTTGTTTCATTAATTTTGTCATTTTCCCTTTTAAATAAAGAATTTTTTGTTCCTCATAATTTTCCTCTTATCTGCATAAATCTTAGTTGCGCACTTTTTACTTTTTTTAGTCTACATCTGAGTCAATTTTGGCAAAGTTATAAGGACGAAGGAGTATTTAAAATATATTTTGTATAAAATAAAATAAAATAAAATAAAAGGTTGTCTAAAGAAATAGCTAAAATGATCCTCTACAGAAACTTAACTCAATTCAATCAGAAAAATAAGCTTCAAACTTATTTTGATTATTACACAAGTCAGCGCATAATATCAAAAATTATGTGTTCGATAAAAAAATAGTTGATAAGACTAATAAGCTGAAAATAGGAATTACCAAACATCCTTTTATCAAATTTGGCAGCCCATATTTTCGGCTTATCAATCGTATATCTGGCAATTTTTACTTGATATGTAGCTTTTGATTTTGCGCGTAGAGCGGTGTAATAATGAAGATAAGTTAGTTTAAATTTACTTTTCAAATTGTTGAAGAGAGCTATTTGATATATTTTCATATAATTTTTTAATAAAGTATATTTTAAATAAAAAATATATATTTCAACAAAATCAATCAATTCAACTGCTTCGACATAGTCCATTTAAACACATTCATTCAATTTGAGTATTATCAACATGGTTTTTAATAAAAGAATTAAAAGTGAAAAATGGAATAGAAGGAGTAAAGGAAGAGGGAACACTTCGTATGGAGCAAAAAGTAAAATAATAAACATAATATGAATGCTTCATATTAAATAAAGGGTTTTTATTTTGTGCAAGTTGTTTTGACAAGTTTAGTTTTAGTCAAATAAAAGAAACCTTAAAAGTTCATTTTGCAAAGGAAAGGGCGAATCTAGTATACGTTACGGAGTTGTTTTCTTAAATAAATAAATAAAAACTTGTTAGATTATACGGAGTTGATTACCTTAGGAATATGTTTTTACTTGGATTATTTTCAATCTATGATCATATTTATCTGATTTAAACATATCAGACGACAGCAGACCAGATCAGGCCAGACTTTCATAGTTATAAAATACACAAAAGCATACACTTATGAGACAAGACCAGATCAGTTCAGACCAGATTAGATTTAAATATCAAATCAAGTAAAAACATTCTTAAAGTGATTTCAATATTGTTAAGAGGCCATTTTTTGGGTTGCGTCGGAATTAAGTATTCATTTTCTTATATGGGCTATGGATCAGGCCCATAGTACCATCATAGAGCATCAATTTGGACTAATGAGTTTTTGATATATTCTTACATCTCTAAATCTTGGTTGTAACTAGTCATATACATTGTACTAGACAATCTTCTACGATCCATCGATCTCTAAGTCATTTGAATCCGATGAGAGTGAAGCGGACTATTGCACTTCAACATTTAATACACAATCTAGTGTAGTCAAGGAGAGCCAGGAATTCTTGGATTCAGGAGAGTCTGTCATTTCTTACTCATTGGCAAAGGGATGTTTCTTGAAGTGCTTTGATTCAAGTTGGAGGAGATGAGGATTAAAGGATTTGGAAAATCGAGAAGGAGATGTCTTTACATATTGGAGTAGGGAGATATTGAACCTGCATACATTGCAGTGTCATCTCTTTCTTTTCTATTTCCCCACACCATACTTAAATTGCCAGATTAAATCGCCCTTAAGTATACTTTGCACTAAATTTAATTCGTTGATGTGTCCACTCGGGCTCTACTACTCAACTGAGTATAAGAGGCGGTTGGTTACTTCCGAACCTAATCTCAAGTATAAAGGGGTTCTTTCTAAAATATGAAATAATTCCAAAGATAAAATCAAAATAAAAGTTGTGAATAAAAATGTGACTTTAGTAATTTTAGTGACTTTAATTCTATTCAAATATTACATTGTAGTGACTATAAAACTTACTCTTAGTAAATTATAGTCACATTTTTATCCATAAATTTGTTATTAGTAATATTTTAGGAAAAATCTCATTAAATCCTACTATATACAAAAGGAAGTGGAAAGCTGCCCATTTTCCCGCCTAAAGATGCGGGTCAAAAAATGGGTCGGGTATGTGACTGTCAGATCATTCATCTATTCCGCTGAATCGTCAAATGCATTGGGTATTGAATCACGGTTGCGTATTGAAAGGTTTTAACCCATGGTTAAACAAGTGAAGTAGTGAACTAATATACAGAGCACTCTCTGTTACACATCGGCTGACGAGACGAAAAAGGTGTCGATTGCCCTGTCTCTTTTTGCTTTTCCATTAGAGCCTATTCTGAATCCAATTTCCAAATCTTCTCGATATTCTGAATCCAATTTCCAAATCTTCTCGATTGAAAGCACTCCATTATAGCTGATTCTAAATGGCCATCGATCTATTGAAGCCAGACCAGAGGCTTCTGGTGGAGGGAACCATTAGAGACGGACTGGGGTTCTCCATTTTTCGTGGGTAGATCGTCGCCAACACTTCCGTGTTGGTTGCCCTTCCCTGTTAAATGTCCTTAGCCGATTGCTTTCTCGATCCCTGGGGGTCACGACCGCTGAAAGGGACAGCAAAAACGATGTGTTCATCATCGGGCACCGGTGACTGGTGATGTGGCACAGATGCGACCAGATCCAGCCATGGGAAGCTTGCACGTTCGATGGCGAGTAGACGGAGATTGTGTTCCAGCGTCGGCTGAACTACAGTTTTGGTTACGCCAGACAGACTTAATTAAACTGCAGCAAGGGATTCTTGACATGGTTAAAAGTGGTCCTTTCAATTCCTTGAGCCTCGGGAATAGTTTCACCAACATCGGCAACAACAGGCAACACTCAGAAGGAGTGTTAAGGTATATTGTCTATATCACAAGTTCTATTTTCCTTTAAAAAATGCATATATTGAATAAATTTTAAATTAAATTCTTAATATTGTAATAGGTGCAAGGTCAGCGGACGTGTTATGAATGTACAGACATGTTGGAAAAAATAGCAGCCAGAATGAGAAGGGAGGTTGAGAAGGTATATTTTAATGTTTACACATCGATGCTCACTTTTTTATTTTAGTTGGGGATTCTTTGATTCCAACTTGAATACATTCATACATTAATAGAAAATGCGCGACCCTAATCATTTCACATAAGATATGGAGGCCTGTATGGATGTATCCACAAAAGGGGGGTTGTTTAAATTTAATGAAGAAGAAGACATGTGTTCTTCAAGGTTTGCCCTGGGGCTTCAGGTGTCAAGCTATGGCCAGAATTATTTGGACTAGGTACTAGGTAGGTATAAGCATATAAGAGTATTAAAATTTGTTAGTATATGTTAGAATGATGATTCCATTTACATAATAGCAATATTGAGGAGGTTTAATTCTTAGTATATGGGAAAAGATGATGTCAGCTCCATATTTGGTCACGCCCCAGACCGCATCCAGGCCACGCAGACAACCGTCGTACAACCCGATAAGAACAACAACAGTTCATCCCTGTTGAATTGTACAAGGCGTCCGATTGATTATATTGTCAAACCAATTAGTAAACACATACAATCAACATCAATATCATAATCAAACAAATGCTGAAAGAATAATATGTTTGATACGTAGCCACACGTGGCAAACACGGGCACGCAGGCCCCCAACTGTTTTAAAGAAAACATTGTTCGAAAATTCATGAGCAGTTTATAAATTTGAAATAAGAATGGAAGCACGAACCACGTCTTCCTTCTTGATCAATCACCCTAGGCAAAGGTGCAGGTAGTAGGACTCTAGCCTCAACCTGAAAAATGTGAGGACCCCCGAAGGGGTCAGTACTCCATAGAAGTACTAGTGACAAGCAGGCTATATGAAGAATAACTAATGTTTCAGACACGAGATCCAAAAATAGGGTGATACATATATGTAACTGTCACTCATCCGCCCGATGATACATACTATATATATATTTGAAAAATACTCAACTCGTGGGTCCGTTTCCTTAAAAGCATTTTAGTGATAAAGTTCTTACCTCACTTTTCTCACTCCTTTCCCGAATGCCTAGCTCACAAGCTACATTCTACATTCATAATATCCTACCGAGTTTTGGGAGCATTTAGCATCCCGGGGATAGTCAACCTCAACCGAGTTTCAGGATCATTTACCGTCCCGGGGATACTCAACCCCAACCGAGTTTCAGGATCATTTACCGTCCCGAGGATACTCAACCCCAACCGAGTTTCAGGATCATTTACCGTCCCGGAGATACTCAACCCCAACCGAGTTTCATGATCATTTACCGTCCCGGGGATACTCAACCCCAAACTTATTCCTTACCAAACCCTAACCTGGATATGGCTAACCTTTCATTCCTTTAACTATGGACAATACCTAGCCCTATAGTCATATAACAATCCTTAGTAACCAACGTGGGCGGGTCCCACCTGAACGGCCCACGTTAACCTACTCAAAACTGCCCGTTTTGAGCATAACCCAATACTCGATCGAGTACCCACCTATACTCGGTCGAGTACAGGAGACAGTAGCCCGTAAGGCCAATTTTTAGTGTATACTCGATCGAGTACCTACCCATACTCGATCGGGTATAGAAGAAAGTAGCCCGTGGGGATTTTTTTTAGCAAATACCCGGTTGGGTATTTGCCAATACCCGGTCGGGTATAGCAGTTGACTTGGCGGTCAACGCCCGTTTGACCGCCCAAACGGAGTCCGATTAACGTGAAATTTTACATGCAAGTACTCTTTGACGTCCTTAATCCAAAAATACCTGTTTGGGTCCTTGGAACACCATACATATCAATTTTATGGTAATTTCACCAATCAAACCTATAAATCATGCTTTCTAACTATGTTATATTCTTTAACATAGCATAACACATACTTTAATACCATTAATCAATCCATAAAACATATTCTTGATTAATTTAGGTAATCTCATGCCTCACGCAAAAGTTATAAATCATAAAGCCGTCTTCTCACCTTAAATGAAGCTTATGAAGTGCTAGCCTTCCTTATTGAGCTCCGACGAAACTCCGTCGAACTTCAACGAACTCCGGCGACAATTCCGGCGACCCTTTCAACTCCGTGAAAGTTCCCAGAATACCTTAGACAAGTTACTAACAAGGTTTTATCATCATAAAACCCATATTAATACAAATAATCTCTAAAAGGTTATTTTCCGGCGAACCAGTTACTTTGGCTCCTAAGTCCGTTCTTGGACTTAGAACTACTTCCAACCCCTCATTCTACACTTCCAAACGTGTAGAACAATCCTAGGGTGTGAAATATTATTTTCTAATCATATGAGATGATTGAGGAATAAGAGATGGGATAAATGGAGTCATTACCTTGTAAATCTCAACTTTTCCTCCCTATCCTCCCATTTTCTCTTCTCTTTTCCCTTCCTTCTTCCTCCCCTTACTTTGTGCGAAAATGGTGGATGAAAATGGAGTTTTGGCAGACCTTGTCTCTCTTCTTTGAGTAGGTTGGCCGAGCTGATTGAGTTGGGGTGATTGAGAATAGCCATTTTGGCTTATTCATCAATAATATGGGAGAGGCCCCCCCCTTTCCTATCACATTTGGCCTCTAGACACTTTCTCCCCTCTTTCCTCATGCCAATGTGCGGCTCCCCTTGATATTTTCCGGACCAAGGACGTGGGTTGGCCCCCAATCATGTGGGAGGTCAACCCTTTGTGTCCCCGAGTGTACAATCGGTCCCGAAAGTTGTATTTTCCGGACTGATTTAATTACATTTTATTTTATCGGGTCAAATAAAATATAACGCATGTTCCGAATCCTTTTTGGACTTTATAATGAATATACATTCCTCAACTTTAAGTTAGAAGTCTCCGAAATCCCTTTTCGGGCTGTTATCTGATAAATTGTTGATACTGATAGTTGGGCCCCGTTTTACCAACTGGTCAACCCTATGTCATTGCCATGGACCAATTTGGATATCCACCACCATATACATATTATCTAGGCCAAGATTAATATAATATGTGGTCCCGACAGTACCGGGCGGCCCCCACTTCCGGTGTGGGCCAACATGAATTTTATTATTCACGTAACAGAAATGATAAAAATTTACAATCACATAAAAACGCTTTTATTCATTTCTCAGGGTTCAATACATAATTTGATAAGGTACAAATACTTGGGGGCGGTGTTACAAGTTCTACCCCCCTTATTTGGGATTTCGTCCCCGAAATCCACGTGTCTAGCCAAACAGAAATGGATATTGTTCCCTCATCAGGCTCTCCACTTCCCAAGCTTGCTCCTCGACGCGATCACTCTTCCAAAGTACTTTTACCATCGGTACCTCCTTGCTCCTTAGCTTCTTTACCTGCCGATCTATGATCTTTACTGGCTGCACCGTATAGTGTAGGTCTTCTCGGATTTCCACCTGTGGTTTCTCAAGAATATGTGACGGGTCCCGTACATACTTCTTGAGCATAGAGACATGAAACACGTTATGAATCTTTTCCAACTCTGGAGTCAACTGAAGTCGGTATGCTACGACCTCAATCCTTTCAATGATTTTGAATGGGCCTATGTAGCGCGGGTTAAGCTTACCTCGACTGAGGAACCTGATGATCCCTTTCCAAGGTGACACCCTCAGAAATACTTCATCACCGACCTCAAACTCCAACGCCCTCCGACGTTTATCTGCATAGCTCTTCTGCCGGTCTCGGGCAGCCTTGAGTCTATCCTGAATAACCTTTACCTTTTCCTTGGTGATCTCGACTAGCTCGGTGCCCTCAAGCTTAGCCTCGTCGACCTCGTCCCAGCACAAAGGTGTCCCACATTTCCTCCCATGCAATGCTTCGTATGGAGGCATGCCTATACTCGCCTGGTAACTATTGTTATAGGCGAAATCCACTAAAGCCAACTGATTGTCCCAGCTAGGGCTTGTTTCGGTTCGGGTCCCGAATCGATCTGAACAAACCGAAAACCGAACCGACATTTCGGTTTTACTAAATATCAAAACTGAAACCGAACCGATCATAAACCGGGTACCGATTAGTCGGGACCCAATTTTTCGGGTCGGTTTATCGGAAACCGATAAAAAACCGAAATATTTAAAAATAATATAAATATTGTACTAGTTTTAATGATACCAAGCCCAAAACAAGTTTATGATTTTTATATTAATTTGATCACAAAAGACCATGGGCTCGGAGCTTATCAATTAGCTTTAACCAATTTGAAATGTCTTTATATAAAGAATTTTGGAAGTGTAAACCATCTCTTGCCCGGTGTGGGACAAAGAGACATTAGAAAAGAAAATTCAAGGTCCAAACAAAAAAATGCCCTTGCGGGAGTCGATCCCTGAACCTCTCCGATATGAAACCGCATCAACGACCAATTTGCCAGAACGCTTGGTTTGTCACTTTAGATCTCGGAATATTAATATAACGTTTCTAATTATCATTAACTCTACTAAAAATGTCGATTCGGTTCGGTTTGAACCGACTTTTTAAGAATATAAACCGAGTCCGAACCGTTTTTTATCGGTTCCCAATTTTCGGGTCCCATTTTCAATCGGTTCGGGTCGGGTCGAGTTTTTTTCAAAGCGGTTCGGTTTTTTTCGGTTCGGTTTTCGGTTTTTCAGTCTAAAAAGCCAGCCCTAGTCCCAGCTTCCCTGGAATTCCAAGGCACATGCCCTCAACATGTCCTCCAAAATCTGAATCACCCGTTCAGATTTCCCATCCGTCTGAGGATGAAATGCGGTGCTAAACCTCAATTTCGTACCCATGGATTCCTGGAACTTAGGCCAAAACCGTGATGTGAACTGTGGGTCTCTATCCGATACTATGGTAACCGGAACCCCATGCAGTCTCACAATCTCATCAGTGTACAATTTGGCCAATCGCTCGAGCGTATAGGTAGTGTTGATAGGTAGAAAATGAGCACTCTTGGTCAGCCTATCAACCACCACCCATACTGCGTTGTAGTTCCTAACCGTCCGTGGCAGACCCACCACGAAGTCCATGGTAACATGCTCCCACTTCCATTCTTTTTTTTGGATGAAATGTAAATTTATATTAACACCCAAAGAAAACTATACATCATGAGTTCTAGATCTCCTAACCCCCCCCACTCCTACATAGTGTAGGGGTAAGAAGAGGTTTTATTCGATCTAATCAAAGGTCAAAAAACTAAAAAAGGGCCTAAGTATACAATACTAAATGCCCAAAAATCACAAAAGAAAATGGTGCTGCCATGATGCACGCACACAGATCATAACAATACATCAAAAAACAGATGCGAACATCCCATCCAAGAGGAGGTTATAGTGAAGTCTCCCCTTAGCCTCAACCAGAAGTCCGATGTGTTGCAAGGTACACACACAAGTCCAAGGAGGTTATGCCGCGACTTCGGCATCCATCATCAAAAGTTGATCAGTTCATGCGGGTATAAGTTGTATAGGACCTTATACACCACATGCTTGATCTTAGCAATTATATCTCCCTCCGTCTTTGATCCCCCCTCAAATCGTATCTCGTTACGCCCATGCCAGATATAATAAATCGTGGCGCAGAAAGCGAGGCGTGCTGCCTTTGCCTTCAACGTCGATCCTCTATGAGTCTTCATAATCCACTTCACGGCACTTAGCAAGGTGGTCATATCATGCCCAAGTCTCATCCAGTTCCTTATGTGCTGCCACACCCTACAAGTAAAGGGGCAAAGGAAAAAAAGGTGTGGTATTGTCTCCAAACCACCCTTGCACAGGTCACACCTATTCACAATGTGCAGATAACCGAGGCTATCCTGGGTAGGAAGTCGGTTTCTTAAAGCCAACCACACGTTAAAAGATAGTTTGGGGGGAATGTAGGATTTCCATATGAAACTCATAGGAGTCCTAACATTACCCTTAACTCTAAGTAAATCATAAATTTTTGCGGAGGTTAATTTCCCATTTGTGGAACGGGAATTAAGACCAAGAATCGTATCATTCAAGTTATTAAAACAACCTCGGATTTTATCTCGAATGAGACTAAGTCGCTTCATGAGCTGGGAGTCTCGGGTGTGTGGGACAAAATCCCACACGGTTCTACCCTTGAGGTATACACCGTTCACCCAACGAACCCAGAGCGTGTCTTTCTTTAGATGTACATCCCAGAGGGTGCGTGCAAGGAGGGTGTGATTCCATATCTTAGCATTGTGAATGCCAAGACCGCCTTCCTCTTTGGGGAGGCAAATATCGTCCCAAGCCACCTTTGCGAATTTGCCACCCCATAAAAAAATACGGCATATCGAAACAATTCTATCAAGAATAGTTTGAGGCACCGGAAACACTTGGAGCCAAAACGATTGGACCCCTTGGATCACCGATCGTATTAGCTCAAGTTTACCAGGTGCTTAAGAAATCATTTACCGTATCTAGGAGTGGCGCAAATTGGGTCACGGAGATTTTTAAAGGCGCAAGTGGGATACCGAGATATCTCACCGGGAAAGCTCCACGATCAAAGTCCACGAGGTCTAAAATGCCCTGCAAATCGTAACTATTAACCCCACCAACGAAAATGTTAGATTTGTTATGGTTAACCCTTAGGCCCGATACGTCCCCAAACTCTTCAAGAGCCTCAACCAATATTCCAATGGAGTATTTGTCTCCTCTCGAGAAGAGCATAAGATCATCCGCATGGGCCAAGTGGGTTATACCCAAGGACCCACAAAGCGGGTGATGGTTAAAGCCCGATACTTTAGATTTCATGGTAAGAAGGCGAGAGAAGTACTCAAGGCATAGAATGAAAAGCATCGGGGACATTGGATCCCCTTGCCTAATGCCACACTTACCCTTAAAGAAACCATGCAAAATTCCATTCAACGAAACAGAAAAAGACGCAGTAGTAACGCACTCCATTATCCAACCCACAAATAAATCGGGGTAGCCCAGACCCTTAAGAACATTGGCAAGAAAATCCCAAGAAATAGTATCATAGGCCTTGCGCAAATCCACCTTAATCATACAACGAGGTGAGATTCGCTTCCTATTGTATCCTCTAACAAGTTCCTGGGCGAGGAAAATGTTATCAAACATTAGGCGGCCATCCACAAACGCACCTTGTGCTTTGTTAATCAAACCCAGAAGGGTAGGGATTAATCTTGCCGCAATAATCTTCGTAATGATCTTATAAAGCACATTAGTACACGAAATAGGTCTATAATCTGAGACCATAGGGGAGTGACTAGTTTTAGGAATTAGAGCTATCACAGTATGATTTAACTGTTTAAGCATCTTTCCCGAGTTAAAGAACTCTTTGATCGCCCGAGTCACACACCCCCCCCCCCACAACATTCCAATTTTTCTTAAAAAACGCCGATGAATAACCGTCCGGCCCTGGTGCCTTGTCATCCCCAATATCAAACAAAGCATATTTAATTTCTTTGTTAGTTATCGGAGATAATAGGCTATCATGAACACTTGGTTCAATCAAAGGGCCGGTTCCTAGTACTGTTTGGTCAAAGGAAAAGGTTTCCATCTCGGTGCCAAAAAGATCAACAAAAAATTTTACAAATTCATTCCCAACATGATCAATAGAAGTAGTGAGGCTACCATCCTCCAACCTAATGGACGTAATGGTATTCCTGGCCTTGTTCCTGTTGACGATAGCGTGGAAATACCTTGTGCCCTTATCCGCCTCAAGGATATGTGTAGCTTTCGCACACTGTTGGAAGAAACTACATTCGGCCTCACCTAGGAAGGTGGCTCTTTTCCTCGCCCCATTTACTTGCTCTTTGAGGTCGGCATCATCGGGAGAATCAAGCAACAACCTGTTAAGCCTTTTAAAATCTTCCTTCGCATTTTTTGCCTTCATAGAAATATGACCGAATTCCACTTTGTTAAGATTCTTAAGCGGCTGTTTTAGCAACTTAAGTTTCTTAGCAATTTGGAATTGAGCCATGCCTTGAATATTCACATTCCAATTCTGCAAAAGTATGTTAGTGAAAGCACAATGTTGTAACCACATGTTAAAAAATTTGAATGATTTCGGCCTGAGAGAGGTATTGTTGAGTATAGACACCACGGAAGCCGTGTGGTCAAACTCGACCTCCATTTCAGTGAAATGGGCCTTGCATTCGATCCTCAAATGAGCCCACGTCTCATTTAACAATACCCGGTCAAGTTTTGCCCAAAGAGGTCCCTTATTGTTAATCCCATAATTTAACAAACAACAATCATAACAAGAAGAATAAGAAGCAGATAGGAAGAAATCGACAAGATTGAACGCGAATCTGGTATACCGTATGAAAACCGGCCGCTGCTCTCCCTGGAGAAGGAGAGCAGCGGCAACCCTAATCTCTCTCTATCTTTACGCCTCTGAACTCTAAGCCTCTATCGATAATTAGGGTTCCCGTAAGTTAGCCTCCTTTTATAGGAGAAGTTGGCTAACTTACGGGTTACAAGGAAGCCCCCGGGCTGATACACATTTGTGGCCCGTATTACACGTTTAATTGATAACTACACAAATACAAAGATAACTAACTAGATTGAACACCATAAAATATTCCCAACAATCTCCCCCTTGGTGATCAATCGTGTTGAATCAGCATTGCAGCGCAGATATCTTTGTCTTTGTTGTTATTGAGCTTCCTTTGTCTTTGAACTTGACTTCTGAAGAAGGCTATCTGAAGAAATCCTTGCAATCTCCCCTTTGATGTCTTCTTGACAATTTGATCTTTGATGCCGGGGGTTGAGGGAGCTTCAGTATCTTGCATGTAGTCCTTGCCTTCCAGAAGTTGCTCTTGATCAGCTTGGATGAAGTCCGGTGACGCCTCTAGAATGAATATTCTTTGGAGAATAGGAGACGCCCATGGAATTCATCTTCAGGACACGAGTAGTTGACCTCTGTCTCCTCCACAATGTAGTCTTTTTGACTATTTGGAATGAATGCTTTAGAGGAGAACTTGTCGGTGGCACAACGGAACATAATGATGGTTGACTTGTGAGCGTAGCTGACCATTTGAGTTGCGGAGATAATAGAGAGAGTGTTGGAGGAGAGAAGTGTCCCAGAATGATTTTTTTTTGACAGTTAACAGCATGTGGACCACTCTCCCCCTCATGACGATCCGATAATTCGGGGCGTCATGCCTTTATTCTTTTATTCTGCAGAAATAAAAACAGGAAAAACAAGCAGAATGTAAAGAAGATAACGTAGCCCCCCGGGGTCGTGAAGACGCCCGTTATCATCACTATAGAGATAAACTCTAAAGCAATGGCCTGAAAATGTTGGTGATTCTGGTGTTGCAACATCAGGACTTCCTTCCAATTATTGGTCTACATCTGTAATAGATGAGCCCTATGGAAGTTCTCGCGGGTCATGTAGACCTGCAACTGACTCTAAAAGTGCGTCTGTGTCCTAGAAAATTTCAAAACATTTGGGAGTGAGTAACTAGACACAACGTGATCAATGAAAGTTCAGTGGCATGGGGCTGAGGCCACTGTAGTCAGTATTACTTGCCTCGGAAGGAGATAGTAATGAGAGATGCGGTTCCCCGTGAAATATGATTAAACACCTGTCTGTTGGGAGACAAATGAGTGGTCTTGGATAGGGTTCAACATGCACTGTTGGACAAGATGCAGTGACTTCTACCCGGGATCTGATTAAATCAGTCCTGAACCTATTTGGGAATTGTCCAAAGTGTTTGAGTGGCTAGGAGTAAATGTTCAATACATAGCAGGCAGTTGAGGTAGCAGACTCATCATTGATTATTGTTTTACTTCTCACTTGAGCCTTCTGCTTCCTAATGCTCATAATTTTCACTCACTCACTTGCTCACTCACTCACTTGCTCACTCACTCACTTGCGCTCGGCTTTGTCCCTTGGGTAGGCTTAGTTGGGTTTACTAAGCTATAGGGACATGTTCTCTCATTACTTTCTTCATTTTCTCTCTGTACTCCCCCTCAACTGGAGCACTCGGTGTGCTTTGTCATTGTTAGGCACCGGGAAGGATAACATTGATCACTCCCCCTAGAATGTTGCATCCGTTGAGAGATTCCTTGCTTAGTCAATGTCAGGCGCCAGGAGGAGAAAACTGAAACTCCCCCTCAGAATGTGCAAGGTTTGATTGCTCACAGCTTGTCATACCTGCCATGTGTGTGGAGCAATCTGAACAAGTACCACACATGACGGTTCCCTCAGCTCACCGTGTAGAATTTCAGCATATTGAAGATTACATAATGTTGATGAGTCAGGGGAGGCTTCAGCAGTTGATTGTTGATTGTTGTAAGATGACCGTTGACGCGAGGTTGATTGAATTATCTACGATTTTCGGACCTTTACAGTTAGGTTTAGAAAAAGTTTGACCTCAGGGTTGACTTTGAAAGAATTTGAACAGATTTGCCTAAGTTTTGACCTGGACATCGGTGATTTACAATGTTTGTCGGAAAACTAACGTTTTGACCCTCAAGGGCTGCGAGTGAGGGCGCGTGAGATTGGGTTCTGGGACACAGCCCCATAATTAATGTATATCTTTTCGTTATCTTTCCAACAAAAAATTGTTTGCTCAAATTGGATCACCGAGTCAAAAGTTATGGCAAAAACAGTGCGGTGTCGCAAAAAATCTCTAATATTGAGTTTTTGAGGAAAATCTTCGAGGTTGAGGTTCTCGATGTTGAATTTCGAGAGCAGGTGAATTTAAACAAAATTATAAGGCAAAAACTCAAAATCCAAATCTGGAGATCTTAATTTCGAGTTTGCCTTGAAGAGTAATGATGAAATCCACCTGCAAAACAGACCTCAGAATAACGATATCTTCAGAATTTCAAAATGTTTGGAACCTCGAAAACTTTGGAGTTTCGAAAAACCTCATAATATCGAAAACTTGCTGCTTGAAAAACATCAGAACATCGAAAACTTCTAAAACTTTGATAAACAGGGAATCATTCAGATATCTAAAATGTAAAGCTTCGATGAACTGCAAAGGATGTCAAGATTCAAATTATGAGTTCCAAGAAACTGCAAACTTTGAAAAATTCAAAACATCGAGAAATTCCGAAAATTCTGAATTTTTTTTGGAATGTCGAAATCCAAAACATCGAGTTCCTAAAACTCGAAATAAAATCCAAAACTCGCAATTCCGAAACTCTCAAATTTTAAAAAAACTCGAGGTTTAAAACTCGAGGTCAGAACTCGAGGTTTAAAACTCGAGGTCAGAACTCGAGGTTTAAACTCGAGGTCAGAACTCGAGGTTTAAACTCGAGATCAGAACTCGAGGTTTAAAACTCGACGTCAGAACTCGAGGTTTAAAACTCGAGGTCAGAACTCGAGGTTTAAACTCGAAGTCAGAACTCATGGTTTAAAACTCGAAGTCAGAACTCGAGGTTTAAAACTCGAGGTCAGAACTCGAGGTTTAAAATTCGAGGTCAGAACTCAAGGTTTAAACTCGAGGTCAGAACTCGAGGTTTAAACTCGAGGTCAGAACTCAAGGTTTAAACTCGAGGTCAGAACTCGAGGTTTAAAACTCGAGTTGAAGACCGCGAGTTTACAACTCGAGTTGAAGACCGCGAGTTTACACCTCGAGTTGAAGACCGCGAGTTTACAACTCGAGTTCATGACTGCGAGTTTAAAACTCTCGATTTTTATAAACTCTCGAATTTTGAGAATCTGAAAACTGTTCTGAATAGCCCTGAAGGTCGTGATCCCTCCTGTATCTGTTCCAAGTCAAAATCGTTTCTGCACCAGTGAAAAAGCATAAACTCGCAATTCATGTAGAGTTCTACGAAAAATGAAAATTTGCAGAAATCGAAAAAAGGTATATGCTGCTGGATCGGCTTTGAAGGGCGATTCCAACAATATAATTTTTACAGATTTTCATTCACAAACAAGATTACAGGAGCAAAACTCTATATGAAGAGAAATAGAAGAAAAGCAGAGCATTCTTCGTTAGATCCAAGAAAATCACAGATACATTCAACCTGTTTCACGCCTCGGCTCTGATACCAAATGTTAATCCCATAATTTAACAAACAACAATCATAACAAGAAGAATAAGAAGCAGATAGGAAGAAATCGACAAGATTGAACGCGAATCTGGTATACCGTATGAAAACCGGCCGCTGTTCTCCCTGGAGAAGGAGAGCAGCGGCAACCCTAATCTCTCTCTATCTTTACGCCTCTAAACTCTAAGCCTCTATCGATAATTAGGGTTCCCGTAAGTTAGCCTCCTTTTATAGGAGAAGTTGGCTAACTTACGGGTTACAAGGAAGCCCCCGGGCTGATACACATTTGTGGCTCGTATTACACGTTTAATTGATAACTACACAAATACAAAGATAACTAACTAGATTGAACACCATAAAATATTCCCAACACTTATTCCACGTAAAGAATTCCCCCGTGGATGGGGCATCTTGAAGGCTAGCCCGGATTTTAAAATCAAGTAAGTCTTTTAAAAGATAGTTCGAGGGTGCGTTAGAACCCAATCTCTCATTAGGAGAGCAAACACAATTAAAGTCACCCGCTAAGAACCAAGGGTCTTTAATTTGATCCCCAAGCAAAGAGAGGTGCTCCCATAGAGACCTACGCCTTAAAACTGTATATAACGAATAGATAAAAGTAGCATGAAAAACAATTTGAGACGTGAGGCATAGGCATTTGAAGTGCATGTGTTGCTCCCCCATTTCAATTAACGTACATGTGATTAAATTAGGATTCCAAAACACAAGTATACGTCCACCATCTATAAAAGAGTGATTAGTTTCAAAAAACCAACCAGTCCATTTCTTAGTTATATAATTCTCAATATTTATTTTTGTTATTTTTGTTTCCAAAAAACAACACAAACTCGCATGATTAGAATTAATAAAACTCGAAATAGTAGAGTGTTTAGAAGGTTTTTTCAAACCTCTCACATTCCATATGACGGCTTTAATCATCAGGATCATCAGAGCTAGAGGTGTGGTCATCCTCTGATTCGTCCACCACTTCCTTCTTTTTTTGTTGCCTAGCCTTCATCCTCTTGCGTAGCTCCATGTTTTCTACACTGTTATCATAAAAAAAAGCAACCACTTTAGGAATAAAAATCGAGGCGTCAAATTTATACCATGGTGCTTCCCGTTTGACTCCCGGGAGTGTGCGTAGGCATTCTTGTGTGAAGAACATCCCTAGGCAGTCCGAGTCCGTCCTTTTGAAGTCGGGTCCCACACGTTGCACTTGTTGACTAAAAGGGAGAAGTTCCCTTTTTGCTGCGAAGATGGTCCTTTGTCCGTGCTTGTCGAATTCCATGCTTGTTACAACATCTTCCTCATCCAATTCGTATTCACTTTGCACTTGGCGTTCCCCCCAATGTTCATAAGGTTTCTTGCGGTAGTTCCTTGGTTCAGCCGCACTAGCCGCAGCCCTAGACATGGCTTCCTTTTCCTTACGCAACTTATCCTCGGCAGCTTGTGCTTTGTTCCTTTCTTGAGCAAACTCGACATTGTGGCTAGCTTTAAGATCAAAAAAAGTAGCAACATTAGGAATAAAAACTTCTTTATTAAAATGATACCATTTTTTGGTGCGCTTTACTCCCGGGAGAGCCACCAAGCAAGGGTCCGTGAACATGATAGCCGGTGCATCCATTTGCGCCTCCTTAAGCGTGTCCAAGTCAAGCCTTTCCACCGGTACGCTACTCTTAATTTGATGGTGTTTTTTAACAAAGGCCATCTTCGTTCCATCCTCTTCGGCCACAAAATCAGTCACAATATCATCGGTTTGCATAAGGTGCACATTTGTTATTCTTCTTCCTCTCCATTCGAAATCCTTGACCGGATTCTTCTTTTGAGTCACGGGTACAATTGGCTTAGGAGCAGCCGGTGTCTTTGAAGCATTAGAAGTGGTAGCTATGGCCTTGTTCTTCCTTGGTTTAACAAGTTGAAAAGGAGCCTCTTCCATATCCCCATGGACAATAGCACTAGCCCCGGCATCATCCTTACCATTTGGCTTCACGATTTTTTTGTTAACAAGTACATCTTTTTTCACCTCCTCTTTTAGCTCCGGATGAAGCACATTACACATAAAGGGATTATGGCCATACTTCTTGCATTCGTAGCAATACGTAGGATAAGTCTCGTATATAACATATTGCTTTATTTTCCTCCCGGATGGTTGGATCATGGGGATTTCAAGGACCGGAGGCTTAGTAAGATCCACCTCCACAAGAACACGGGCAAAGTTAGCTCTTGCCTTGTTTAGAGTGACTTGATCCACAATTATAGGCAGCCCAACCCGTGAGGCAAGCTCACTTATCTCCGGTTTATTCCATAGAGTAACCGAAAGCCCGGAGAGTTTTATCCAGATAGGAACCTTAAGGAACTCCTCCCCATCAACATCAAAATCATCAGATAGGACCTTGAGGAAAAGAGCCTTACCATATGATGAGTAAGGTCCCTCGGAAATCACTTTTGTGCGGTCTTCCTCATTCTTAAATTGGAAGATAGTCCATCCTTTGTCATGCGACTTTATTTTACATTCAACACCCCATTTTCTAATGAGGTCAAGTACAGCGTTTCTGCCGGGGAATCTGCCCGCGAAGCTCCCAACTAAGCAATATCCCCAGATTTCAATAATAGATGGTACTTTCCTATTGGAAAAATCAACAAAATCCCCAATGGGTGGTGTTAGTATATATGTCCTAGCGACAATCACTTTTTAGAGATATATGTACTTGATCACATTCAGTTTTATATATTCGATATATGCGGTATTACACATTGATGATTAAGTATTTTGATTGTCAATATCTTATTCATAATTGTGTTCCCTTGGACTTATGTTATCAATAAGTAAGTGGGAGCTTATATGATATCACATAAGGTCCTAAAATAGCCCCAATCAATGATCATCAAGAATGGGATATTGATGATATGCGATAAGATTGGTATGTGGACTGCATCATACTTTTAGAAAGTATAGTTGATCTCACAACTATGAGTTCCTGTAATTCATGAGGGTCACATAGATATTTTAGAGAATATTGGCATACCCACCGAGAAACCATTTGATAAGTTCTATTCATGTGTCTATGGTATTATCGGCGTATAGAGTAGTGTAATAATCCTCCGACTTGAGGTCAATACGTACTACATGTGCGGAGTGATGTACTTTGACCATGACCAACGCTTGCACTCCAATCGGGGTAGATACGGCATGTGTTGGGTGCATCACGAAGCACATGGAGTAGTAGTTGAGCCAAGAAAGGATTCATTCCTCATAATAGATTAAGAGAGAACATTCTACTTCTCATATATAGATGGATCATAAAGTCATTGGCCAATGCAAAGATATATTCGTTTTGGATATCGAATATGATCGTAATGGATCATCTAGAAAGATTGAGAGACAGAGACTGAGTTATTGGAATAGACACAATATCATGTTCTAGACTTAGTTGAATGTTCGTTTGAATGAAAGGACCGTATCACTATGAGCTCTATATTACAGGGAGTTTGTATAGTCCTCACAAACGTCCTTATATATTAAGTTTGTCTGGAGAATCGTCTAGGGATTCGCTAAGACCTTAATTTGATTAGTGCTTAATATATAAGGCCCTATGGGTCACACAACAAGTGATTATACCTTTCGATTGAATTGTTAGAAGGAATTAAATATTATTAATTGGATTAAATAATATTTAATTTGTAATACTGAAAATGAATTAAATATTAATTAGATTAAACATATTTAATTCATGAAGCTGAAGGAGAGTTCTATTTGATAGAATTAATTAAGTAAGATAAATTTGATTTATCATACTTAAATAAGATGTATTTATTATTAAATAAAGTAGATATTTTCTTTTGTAATTTTGAATTAAAAGAAAAGTAAATAAAATAAATATTAATATATAATAATTAGAAAGTGGCGTGCAGCCACATCTCAATTATTATTATTATTATTTGGTTTTGTTTTATCTACTTATTTAATTAATAAGGAGTATTGGTCCTGTTAGGATTAGAACTCATTAATGAAGAACACTTTCATTGTGATTGGGAAACTAGTTTAGAACTAGTATAAATACACCCTCCTCCTTCATAATTTATAGACCAGTTTTTAGATTCAGTATTACCAGTTTATTTCCCCGCAAAGAGATTTCCTAGCCTTTCTCTTAGGGAGATCTAACCGTTCTTTCGGAGAGGAGAAATCACGTGGATACCTAAGGTCAAGGATTATAACCGCTAGGCTGGAAGATCTGTAAGTTCTAACTCAGATCTGTTATAATTATTATATTCGTTATTTTGTCATAATCAGGAAAGATCTGTTTGGGAAAATTTTAAACTTCCGCTGCCGTACTTTCGAGGTACGTTACATCCATTTACTAACAGGTGGGACATACTCCAGTTTCATGCCATGGGAGAGGGAGCGATTATTTTGGAATAAATTCGCCCATCCCTTTTTATCTTTGCCATCATTTTCTTCTTCAAGATCCTCCTCATAACTAGCAATGGATGTTGTGTCCACGGACCCAATAGTAATAGAGTCATCTTCCTTCGAAACATCCACTTTAGGCGTGGCCACCTCATTTGTAGCACTTGAAGCCGTTATTTCTTGTTCAAAAGTAATTTCCTTCAAAGGTGTTACGCATGAGGGAGGGGGCTGACTTCGTTGTGTCGGACCAGGATTAATGGTGAGCTTTGGAGCCGTCTTGGGAATGTACACCTTTGTAGCCTCCCCTCCTTCTTTTGGTTCTCAATCTCCAACTTCTTTGCATTGATCATTTTGATTTTGGCACCAAAGGTGTCATCCTTAGGTGGAGGAGTACGGGACTGTTTGTTATTCCTCGTCATTGTAGTCAGTGCATCACACCTGCAGTGTTAGTACCAACCAAAAAACAAAAGAAAACTGCCCACAGGACTTTTCGCACCACAAAGATTAGTACCAACAAAATCAGTAGCAAAATACCAAAATTAAACAGTCCAAATGAGCTTAGAAAATTCTGAAAAAACTCTCACACGTTCCCCTTGAAGTTGGGAACGCAACGGTATATCCCGTTAAACCAGTGATCAAGTATGGAGTTCAGAAAGAGCTCGTAACTAGTCAAAGGTGCACAGGAATTACTGTAGCAAGCAGAAAGTTGGGATTTTTGAAAGTGTTCCAAAAAAACTCAAAACATTCTAGGAGACCCCCCTCAATATTCTGAACAACCTGGTATGATTAGTTTAACCAACAGCCAAGTCTAGAAGCCAAGAGACTTGTTTAACAAATTCTGGGTTCGCATTTTTTACTGTAGCAACCTCCCAGTGAACTGAGACGATGAACAGTAACACGTAAAACAAAAAATTCGTCATAAAATTCTCAAAAATTAACCAAGTGCTCTCCTCAGCTAGACGATGATCACAGTATAATCAGAAATCACAGAACACAAGTAGAAAAATAATTAAAATTCGTCAAAGTTCCCAGAGTTCGAGCAAGCAACAGTACCCAAGAAATTGGGGGAAACTTGAAAACTTACTCAAATCCGGCGAAACAAGTACCCAAATGCTCGCCTTGAAGTTACGAACCTCGGACTGTACTCAGAATCCGGTTTGAACGACGAGATCTTGAGAAATCCGCAGTCAAACATTCGTCGGTGAACAGTACCCCGTCGCAGCTCCTTCCTCAAAACTCCAGTACGGCGGCTAGTAGGGAGGTCGGAAAACGGTCTGGGAGGTCCGCCCGGAGGTGGCGACCCCCAAACACCCTTCCTTTTCCACAGACAATCGTCCGAAACCAAATCCAAGCTCGAAGAAGAAAGTCACCAAATGAACAGTAACTCTGCGAATTTATTTTTGGAAAGTCGTTCGTTTCTTGCTCTGTAATCCCAAATCTGTTCGAATCAAAGGTAGATAAGGTAGATTATAGGGTTACGAACAAGGAAACAGCTGGAAATCTTTGTGTAAACGAGCAGATTAGGAGCCAAGAGCGCTGAAAGTTCGTGCGGCCAAGAAAATTTTCTAACCGTTAGGTGCGAAAGTTTTCTAGTGAGAAGCCAGAGCGTTCCCTACGCGAACTTACTATCGGGGAGTGGAATGGTAAGTGGTTGTAGTAACCCTGTTGGGTGTTGGTGCTCTGCCTTAACATGTTGACAGGTAAGGCAACGACTCACGAATTCTGCAATCTCTCTCTTCATCCCCGACCACCAGTAACTTTCTTTCAAGTCCCGATTTATCTTTGTACAGCCCGGGTGCATGGCATACACATATGAGTGAGCCTCCTCAAGGATAGATTTATGGAGCTCCTCATCCGATGGCACACACACTCGTTCCTTGAACAGTAGAAGTCCATCTTCTCTCTCACGGAAACCCTTGACGGGCCCCACAAGCATCTGTTCCCGGATTTTTTGAAATTCCTCGTCATTGCCTTGACATGTTTTGATTTCATCTAATAAGGTGGGTCTCACCTCAAACCTGGCCAACAACGCCCCATCCGTGGATACTTCCACGCGTGCCCTTAATGTTTGTAAGCATGTGAGTAAGACCCCCGATGAACTCTTCCTACTAAGAGCATCGGCAACCACATTAACCTTCCCTGGATGATACTCAATAATCAAGTTGTAATCCTTGATCAACTCCATCCATCTCCTTTGCCTCATGATCAACTCTTTCTGAGTGAACACATACTTCAAACTCTTGTGATCGGTATAGATGTGACACAACTCTCCGTAAAGGTAGTGCCTCCAAATCTTCAATGCAAACACCACAGCCGCCAGCTCCAGATCATGTGTGGGGTAATTTACCTCATTCTTTCTCAACTGTCGAGAAGCATAAGCAATTACCTTCCGTGATTGCATCAGTACGCATCCAAACCCTTGGATACTAGCATCACTGTAGATGTCATACCCTAACCCTTGCACGGGTAGGGAAAGCACTGGAGCTTCAGTCAAACGTTTCTTTAGCTCAAGAAACCCCTTCTCACACTTGTCATCCCACACAAATTTAACCCCCTTCTTAGTGAGTTTCGTGAGTGGAGATGCTATCGCCGAGAACTTCTCCACGAATTTGCGGTAATACCCTGTTAAACCGAGGAAACTCCGTATTTCCTTCACATTCTTGGGCCTTTCCCAGTTTGTGACTGCTTCAATCTTCGAGTTATCAACTGAAATGCCCGATCCAGATACCACGTGCCCGAGAAAACCGATTTCCCCAAGCCAAAATTCACATTTAGAGAATTTGGCAAAGAGTTGCTTCTCCCGCAGTGTTTCAAGCACACGTCTTAGATGTTTCTCGTGTTCATTCATGGAGTATATCAAGATGTCATCTATGAATACAATGACAAGCTGGTCCAAGTATTGGTGAAATACTCGGTTCATGAGGTCCATGAATGCTGCGGGGGCGTTCGTAAGCCCAAACGACATTACTAGAAACTCATAGTGACCATACCTTGTACGGAATGCACTTTTGGGTATGTCACTCTCCTTGATCTTCAGTTGATGGTAGCCCGATCTCAAGTCAATATTAGAGAACATGGTTGCTCCCCGTAGCTGATCAAACAAGTCATCAATCCTTGGTAAAGGATATTTGTTCTTTATCGTGACTTTGTTCAACTGACGATAGTCGATACACATTCTAAGTGTACCATCTTTCTTCTTTACAAAGAGTACCGGTGCTCCCCATGGTGAATGACTCGGCCTAATGAATCCGCTATCCAGTAATTCTTCTAATTGAACCTTCAACTCTTGAAGTTCAACCGGTGCCATCCGATATGGAGGAATCGAGATGGGTTTTGTGTCGGGTTCTACTTCAATGGTGAACTTAATTTCTCGATCTGGTGGGAGTCCCGGGAGTTCTTCAGGAAAAACCTCCGAATACTCACTCACCACCCTCACCTCTGTGAGACTCTTCCCCTTGCCTTCCTTGCCTATGACGCAAGCTAAGTAAGCCTGACACCCTTTCCTCATCATACGCCTTGCTCTTATGGCCGATATGATACAAGGATTGAATTTTCCTCAATCTCCCTTGAAGCATAGAGTATTTCCCTCCTCATCTTTTAGTTCTAACATCTTGGTGTAGCAATCTACTTTCACATGGTGTTTTTCAAGCCAATCCATGCCAAGTATAGCATCAAACTCGAGCATATCTAACGGCACGAAGTCGCCCGTTAGACGGTGCTCTCTATCCCTACATTACACGAGGGATAGTAGCATTTCCTCTCCACATCGTCTCCCAATGGTGTAGAGACCAACAAAGGTTGCGCCATTTCTACTAAAGGCATGCCCAATCCCTTGGCAAACGCTTCACTCAAAAATGAACGTTGTGCCCCGGTATCGATGAGAATTCTCGCGTCCCTATCGTTGATCTTTAGTGTTCCTACATATATAAGTCATGTAAGACACCCTACTCAACATCCCGACTGAAAAGGGCCGAACGAAAAAATTTCAGCCTAGGATTACCCTATACCCGGTCGGGTAAGACCCCATACCCGGTCGGGTATTACTCGAACCCTTACGAAAGAGACTTCATGTTATCCTTGCCCGGTCGAGTACACGCCTCAAAATCGAGCAAATTGTCAATACCCGGTCGGGGATATGCCTATACCCGGTCGGGTATCACTCGAAATTTTCAACTAATAGCTTCCTGTCATCAACGCTCGATCGAGTACACACTTCGAAGCTCAAGTTCTACACATACCTGATCGAGTATATAGCCATACCCGATCGGGTATTGCTCGAAGTGTTAAAATGAAAGATCCTGCCACGCTTGCCCGAACGAGTACACACTTCAAAACTGAAACACAGCCTATACCCGGTTGGGTCTATAGGGGTACCCGATCGGGCCATACATATTTTCTGAAGGTTTTACTTCAAGTAAATGAATAAAATGCATGTGTAATCAAGAGATTACCTGCAATGGAGTCTGGGTTGGCCCGAGCATCAGCCTCGGTTATTGCATACACCCGTGCCTAGGTCCTCCCTTGGTTAACGGACGCGGCGTTGCTAGCCGCGGGTCTGCCCCTTCCTGTGCCGCCCTGAGACGGCCCCACACGTCCCCTACTAGTCGTAGGTCCTTCCATAGCTCCCGATGGTCCTCCTCCGTTCAGCATTGGACAAGAGGGTTTGAGGTGTCTCGTGCTACCGCATTTGAAGCCCCGGGGTGGTTCATTGCACCTCCCCCCGTGGTTCTTACCGCAGTTTGCGCACCTTGGTGGCCCCACACCCCCTGGTTTGGGCCCTTGCCCTCCTGAGCCCTTATACCTTTTCGTCAGTGGTGCCGGCGCCCTGAATGTATTGCCACCCCGGCGTGATGCTTCCGAAAGTGGTGTTGGGGTCCAGAGTTTCCCCATCTCCTCTTCTTCGCCTCCTCGGCGTCTCTCGCCTTCCTTTCATTCCATTGGGTTTCCCCAAGGAGCCCTTGATCGACAACTTGACTAAATGTCATGTTATGCTGATAAGTAACCCGGTCGCGGATGTCCAACCGTAGAGCATCCCAAAAATGATTGGCCATTCGATTCTCATCCAAAGAGTACTCGGGTATGAATCGTGCCAATTCTCGGAACCTCTATTCCAATTGCCTCACCGAGCAACCATCCTCCTGTTTCAGATTTGTGTACTCTCCGCTCTTGAGATTGACTATAGGGCTAGGTATATATCTATATATATATATAGATGTCCTGTAACAATTGAATAGGTGTCCAGCTTGACCTGGCCAGAATAATTTCCACCACTTGCCCGCTTGGAACATACGAAACAAGTGCATTGCCTAAGAGCTAAGTATCACATATACTCTCTCTTACTAATGAAATCAATAAATAGTGCTTTTACAAGTATTAATATCGCTATTAGTTTTTTCTCACAATTATTTAATAGGGATTAAATATCTCAAAATTAAATAATGTTGAGCCAAGCTCTATTGATAAATGTTCATCGTCATTTTAATTAAATGACTGTGTTGGTGGGGTCGTGGGCCCACCTCGGTCGACCTTAATAAGCGATCGAAGCGTATTTGAGTGGCCTATAGTAGGATAAGTATAATTACTATTGCCCCTCATATCACTATTATTTATTAGGGATTAAAAGATCCTGAAATAAAAAATTACCGAGCATAGCTCCAATGATAGTTTATCCCATCATCATTTCGATGTAATGACTTTTTAGTTGGCCCGTCGGCCCACTCCTGATCGGCTTTAATTAGCCGTTGGAGCGTCTCCGAGTGGCATTGCCCCAATGACATGTTTCTTTTAGGGTACACACGATCCCGCACAACACCAAGTGCTCGGTCGGCGATCATACCCCACTACCATTTACGCCGCTAAGTGCGAGGTGATTGTTTTGCCAGTCGTGGCCCGTGGGGCCCGAGGTCACCGAGGCGCTTAAGCTTTAGGAGGAAATGCGCCTAACGTGGGGTTGAATTTACAATCTCACGGACAGACAATTGTTTCTATGAGACGTCCGGCAACCCACTAAGTGGCGCTGCCATGGACAGTTGCGTCAAAGAACCCCGCACGATGAGTCGAGCCGAAGGTCACGGTAACCTGTAGGTAGGTAATCGTAGTCGTTAAAAAAAGAAGGGTGTGCGCATATGGTTATTTATATGTGTACACATATTGCCAGGCCGTGCGGCCCTGTTACCATGTTCTTTTTGCAATTGAAGCCGCTCGACGCGTTCGAGCAAAGCGGTCAAATGATGTTCGGCATGAATCCCGAAGACATTCAAGGCCGGCTAAAAAAGAAAAATCACAAGTCGCACGTGGGACATAATGTCGAATGACGACCGGGCCCCCGGCGCGATGCGTTTTTCTTCCGAAGACCGGATTCTTCCCTGTCTCGCACGGATGAGGACCGTTGCATGAATATTGGTGGATTAGGCCTCTCAATGCTGACGCCTTATATCACGACCAGCCTTCCGACACAGCATGCTCACCTACCTGAAGATCGGCCTCGTCCCCGCTCCTCACGGATGAGGACCATTGATTGACTCCTTCGGATCGGCCGCATCGCCGACATCTTCACATGGCCACCGACTTCGGGTACGGTGCCATCATCATATTCAAAGACCCCTCAATATATATATATATATATATATATATATATATATATATATATATATATATATATATATATATATATATATATATATATATATATATATATATATATATATATATATATATATATATATATATATATATATATATATATATATATATATATATATATATATATATATATATATATATATATATATATATATATATATATATAGGGGTGAGATCACATACAAACCATGCTTAACTTACTAACCTACAAACTCAATAATATGCAACACTTTGAACTTTAATATGCAGTACAAATAGTGTAAAGATGCACTCTTTGAATTTCAATATGCAATACAAAATAATGTACACATGAAATTGCTATTTTATGGCTTTAATAATATGAAACACTTTGAACTTCAATGTGCAATACAAATAATGCAAAGATGATTTGAATGAGATGACTAGTTTGTATGCGATCCCACCCCTGCATCTTTACATTATTTTTACTGCATATTGAAGTTCAAAGTGATGCATATTATGGAGTTTGTAGGTTAGTATTTTAAGTATGGTTTGTATTTGATCTCTTATCTATATATATATATATAGATAGAGATAGAGAGAGAGAGAGAGAGAGAGAGAGAGAGAGGCACTGGGGAATCCCCAAAGGGGATAAACCCGTTCCTCATCACAATCGCGGCTTAGCTCAGCTCAGGATCCAAAGGACCAGGCTAAAGGGTGGGTAAGACGAGCGGATGACAGAACGAAGATTGATCATTGCAGATTGGCCCCCAGTGCCGACATCATCATATGGCCACCGACCCCCTGGTACGGTGCCATCATCACATTTGAAGACCGGCCTTATCCCCGCTCCTCGCGAATGGGGACCGTTGATTGATTCTTTCGGATCGGCCCCCAGTGTCGACATCATCATATGGCCACCGACCCCCTGGTACGGTGCCATCATCACATTTGAAGACCAACCTTGTCCCCGCTCCTCGTGGATAAGGACCGTTGATTAATTATTTTGGATCGGACCCGAGTGCCGACATCATCATATGGCCACCGACCCCCTGGTACAGTGCCATCATCACATTTGAAGATCGGCCTTGTCCCCGCTTCTCGCGGATAAGGACCGTTGATTGATTATTTCGGATCGGCCCCCAGTGCCGACATCATCATATGGCCAACGACTCCCTGGTACGGTGCCATCATCACATTTGAAGACCGGCCTCGTCCCCGCTCCTCGCGGGTGAGGACCGTTGATTGGTTCTTGAAGATCGACCACCGCTGACACCTTTATTTAGCAATAGACCCCCTAGTAGGGTGCCATCATCATATTCAAAGACCCCTAAAAAAATATTAGAGGGGCATTGAGGAATCTCCAAAGGAGAGAGGGCCGTTCCTCACCGACTACGTTGGCTACGCTCGGCTCAGGATCCAAAGGACCGGGCTAAACGAGCGGGTACGACGAGGAGCGGGTGATGGAACGAAGAGATAAAAGAATCCAAAGAAGGATCAAATAAAAGAATCTAAAGAAGGATCAAATAAAAGAATCCAGAGAAGGATCACACAAGGAGAGAAGGTTGTTCCTCACCGACTACGTTGGCTACGCTCGGCTCGGGATCCAAAGGACCGAGCTAAATGATCAGGTACGACGAGGAGCGGGTGATGGAACGAATACATAAAACAATCCAAAGAAGGATCAAATAAAAGAATCCAAAGAAGGATCAAATAAAAGAATCCATAGAAGGATCACACAAGGAGAGTAGGCCGTTCCTCATCGGCTATGTTGGCTACACTCGGCTCAGGATCCAAATGATCGGGCTAAACGAGCGGGTACGACGAGGAGCGGGTGATGGAACGAAGAGATAAAAGAATCCAAAGAAGGATCAAATAAAAGAATCCAAAGAAGGATAAAATAAAAGAATCCAAAGAAGGATCAAATAAAAGAATCCAAAGAAGGATCAAATAAAAGAATCCAGAGAAGTATCACACAAGGAGAGAAGGTCGTTCCTCACCGACTACGTTGGCTACGCTCGGCTCATGATCCAAAGGACCGAGCTAAACGAGCGGGTACGACGAGGAGCGGGTGATGGAACGAAGAGATAAAAGAATCCAAAGAAGGATCAAATAAAAGAATCCAGAGAAGGATCACACAAAGAAGAAGAGAAACCCTCAAAGAGGGAAAGAGCCGTTCCTCACCAAATCCGGAGATCTAACTCAAAGCTCAGGATCCAAATGACCGGGCTAAAGGGCAGGTACGACGAGCAGATGAGGACGACCATCTTATGCAGCACGATCGGCCCCTCAGCGCCGACGTGCCTAGCTCACGGTTCGGCTCGCCTATCCCTTCCAGGATGGCGACGACCATCTTATGCATCACGATTGGCCTCTCAGCACCGACATGTCTAGCTCACAGTTCGGCTCGCCCATTCCCTATAGGATGGCGATGACCATCTTATGCAGCACAATCGGCCCCTCAGCACCGTCGTGTCTAGCTCACGGTTCGGCTCGCCCATCCTTCCAAGATGGGGAATACCGTCTTATGCAGTAAGATCGGCCCCTCAGCGCCATCGTATCCAGTTCGCGGTTCGGCTCGCCCATCCCTTCCAGGATGGCGACGACCGTCTTATGCAGCACGATCGACCCCTCAGCTCCGACGTGTCTAGCTCACTGTTCGGCTCGCCCATCCCCTCCAGGATGGCGACGACCGTCTTATGCAGCACGATCAGCCCCTCAGTGCCGGTGTGTCTAGCTCACGGTTCGGCTCGCCCATCCCTTCCAGGATGGGGACCACCGTCTTATGCAGTACGATCGGACCCTCAACGCCATCGTATCCAGTTCACGGTCAGGCTCACCCATTCCTTCCAGGATGGGGACCACCGTCTTATGCAGCACGATCGACCCCTCAGCGCCATCGTGTCCAGTTCACGGTCGGCTCGTCCATTCATTCCTGGATGGCGACCACCGTCTTATGCAGCACGATCGGCCCCTCAGCGCCATCGTGTCCAGTTCACGGTCGGCTCATCCATTCATTCCAGGATGGCGACCACCGTCTTATGCAGCACGGTCGGCCCCTCAACGCCATCGTATCCAGTTCATGGTCGGCTCGTCCATTCCTTCTAGGATGGTGACCACCGTCTTATGCAGCCTGATCGACCCATCAGCGCCACTCGTGTCGGTTCTTGTTTGACGTAATACCACACCATGGCACAGTAAGACCATACCTTGGCAAAGTAAAACCATACCGTGGCAACGAACGTCTTATGCAGCACACTCGGTCCCTCAGCGCCATCGTACCCGGTTTACCGATGACATTTACCACTTTGTATCATATCTTACATGCCCTCTCTCATACATTGCACTCATACATCACATGCATTTATACATTCATGCATAATCTCTCATACATCCATACATACATGTACATCATATCGAGCCAGTTCCGCGTCGTCAACTTATATTGTGCAGGGACCTCTACACTTCTCCATTGAAAAGCTCGAGTCAGAGTCCTCTACTCCCACCTGATACATTCAGGGGGAGAGTGTCCGGGGAAGAGCATCCCTTGCCCGACCCCGTTGGGAGGGGAGTGCCTTACCGGCAGGTTATATTCAGAGGGGCAAACACCCACTCATATATTATGATTATTCGAAGACACAGTTTCCAGCAAGACAGAGAAGAGCACATGCAAGATTATATTTTCTCGAGCAGATTCGCACGCTCACTACTCAAGAAACTGGGGGATTTGTGTTGGGATATATTATCCCAGTCTATTATTGTTCAGGAGCCCAACACTTTACATAGTACAGAGCCCAATCAGTAAGGCCCATTTTAGCCTATCAGGCTTGTTTCGGCCTTTGGGCCCATTTCTGCCCATTCGGCCCGTTAGGGTGGAGAGCCCCCCTTCCCCCTTTATATATAAATAGGAGGAGTTCCCTCCTTATCAAGGATCCCTTTTGAGCTTCTTCTTCCTCCCCCTTTTAGAGCTAGCTTCAATACTCCATTACTGGGGAGCTTGTACAATGTAATGGTGAGGAGAGTTCTAACGAGAAAGAGAGGACTTGAACATTAGCCTAAAAAGTCCCGTGGTTTTCTCCCTTTCGGGTTTCCACGTAAAAATAGTTGTTCATACACATTTATATACATATTTACTATATCGTGTTGGATTAAACTCAACAATAATATATGGATTGATTTGCTTTTGCAGCTACAGAATTTGCTCCCATATTACCCTGGAAGACTCAAATTTTATGATTTTAGAATGAGTGCATTATCTCAGAAAATCGGGTAATCACATGGTTTTCTAATGATAATCATTCAAAACTCTTGAAATTAAAATATGTGGTTGATTTCTAAGTTGCAAGTTGTGATTAAATGGTACTTGGTAGCCACATCTTTTACTTTCCGGCCTGAGCTAAAGATAAATGAATTAATGTTGAGATTGAGAATATTGACTATTGAGATTAAAATCCATTGATAATGAGGTAATGAAAGCAGTTGTCATATTATTAGGATAATTTACATCATAAACTTTTTCAGGAATATGATATGCTGCAATTCATTTTAGTTGAAGCTGCCTAGAACTGTTGCAGGCTTCACTATTCATTTCTAATCCATCTTGAGTTGAAACTTGAAACTGTCTAGAATTTGAAAAACGTATTCAACTAACTAGATTTACTATTTGCTACTACATTTCTTAATTTGCAGGCTTTGGGAGAGGTAACCATTTGTACATAAAGAAGCATGGGGGGAGTTTATCAGCAACGTAAAACAAATCAACACAAATGGATAATAACAAGATTCAAGCTAAGCCAGCTTTTACAAGTATAAGACAGAGATTTCGTGAACTGTTATTACAATGCCTTTTGTAAATGTGCTTATAAACTACACTAGGAAGCGTCAACCTCACGTATGAATGGCACCAACTATAGAATCGTATGTTTTACTTTCTTTATTCTAATAGATATTGTGAAGTTTTGTATATCAAACAACCATTCTAGATTATGTGTGATAGTGACGGATTGGCCCGGTTCTGAATTTCTGATTTCTGGACAAGTTGATTCCCTACCGATTTCCCTCCCCGATAATCGGTGTTGGTATTGAATGTATCGGTTCCACACTGCTTTGTTGGTTCCAAACTGCTTCCAATTTGTTTTTCATTGATTTTCTTACATGCATATATATATATATATATATATATATATATATATATATATATATATATATGTGTGTGTGTGTGTGTGTGTGTGTGTGTGTGTGTTTATTGATACGAATACAGAGTATTATTTACATATACTAGTATTTCACCCGTGCGATGCACGGGTGAAGCTTTTTATTTAAATGATATGCACAAAATATTTATAAACGTATAAAATAATATCGACGTAATATATGAAGTGTTTTTTTGCAAAAATGGGTTATATTGGTAGGTGATAAAAAGAAACAAATTCGATCAATAACTCATCAATCATGTTCACCATTTTCAGGATTGATATTCTCTGAATCTCGATATAAATAATAATGTTAACACCTAAAGAAAAGTCACCCAATAACTCATTTAATTATAATAGTAATTAGGCACAATTATATTTCAATTATATCACATAGTAATTTTATTTACCATTATGCCCACTAAAACAATTAAATGAATGCCACCAACCAAGTCAAGTATATTAACGGTCGATCAAGGTAACTTATCATGTATGCAAAGGATGATTTATGTACAGGTCATGGTGAGTTGAAATCCAGTGTAACTTAATTATTTTCAATTTTGTTAGTGCATATTTTTTCTTTTTTCATATTCAACCCACCCTGCTAATGCTAAAGTTCAGTATAATTGCTTTTCAGTCCAGGGCATCTTAAACTTCTGGATCCGCCCCTGCATGCATGTTATCTTTGTAAATTAAAATTGTAATATAACTCCTTTAAAATGATTTCTTTATCTAGCTATATGATTATTATGGAAGCGGTACTCGGTACATGGTGTGTAAACATCTCCATAAAACATGTGAAAATCCCTTAAATCAACAAATGGAGTACAAATTAATCATAATAAATAAATGAGCCAAAATATTTCTTCTAAATTGAATGACGTGTCTTTCTTATATAAGAGTCTTTCTTATATAACAGTGACGGACCCAGAAGTTTTCTAAAGCGGGGCACAGTCGTATGAATGGGAATGGCTCGGGTCAGGTGCATCAGTGGTCCATGTCCGGATCTAGGGGAGGGCCAATGTAGGCCCTTGCTCACGCAAAATTTTAAAAATGTTTTTTAATTTTTGAGGTGAACAATTCTATGTAAAAGTTTTTTCAAAAATATTCTTTGCACTGCCCTAGTCCGAACCAGTACCTTTAAATTGCTCCGCCCCTGAAATGGTTTATTCTGTCTAGTCTGTTTAGATTATTATTTTTAACCAGAAATAAATTATTCAATGTCGGTTTCAGGACATATATAGATTATTATAGTTCTTGTTTTGAACCCACTAAGACTCGACCATTGTATCAAAATACTACCTTGTTATTTCATCTTTCAATACAACTTTATCTAATAATATGATTTTATATTTTTATATATCTAACTTTTATCATATTGCAATACAAAAAATCAAAAAGTATGACGGTCTAGCACGAATTGAAAAAAATCATGTATATATTTTTTCAAGAACAATAGTTCTTCATCTATTAAGTTAATCTCACATATAAGATGTTTTATCATATCCTAAACCTCTTCTTACTTTAGACCATAATTCATACTTATTCAAAAAATCATCAATGCCACATTTTAAAAAAAAATAGTGATAATATCAACAACATGTCTAATTACATGGAATCGATCCCCAACACATTGTTTGTCATTTACATTTTCACTACAATATATATGCTCTTCGGTGAAATTATCTTTATATCTATATTCTTTGTACGTGAAGCGAGGAAACGATTTTTATCTTAAGTACTTATACTAAATTTTGGGGTCGAAAGTGGGGGCACTCCCCCCAAGGACCCCCTAGATCCTCCACTGTAACTTATATACGACGTAATTTGGTCATCACCTAGAACAATAATCTGGAATAGTAGAAGGTTCATATTAAGAATATGACGATGATAAAGTGAAATAAAAAACCAAAGTCATTTGATTTATTGAACTACTATTTATAAAAATGTCTGAGCATATATTCAATTTTTTAATTATTAGTCCAACTAATATAAACAATCAAATTTGTCCAATGACTAACGGACTAACATGGAAGCAACACATCCGTCCATTTACAAAAATTCTTGGTACCAGTACACCTCCGTGTCTATGAGAGATTTTTTTGTCTGTGGAAAATTCCACAGACAAAACAAACCAGTTTTTGTCTATCGACTGAGATTCTCAGACAAAAAAAACTCTCATAGACATGGAGGTGTACTCATGTGTATAAGAACGTGTACAAAAGGAATGTTTCGTCCATTTATGTTCCCGATTGATGTTTTTTAAACTACATTTACCCTACTAAAAACAAATATTTCGTTTATATAAATTACAAATCGATGAAAACAATTAATAACTCACATGTGCTTTGAACATAAGAATGCTTATGAATTATGAGAACACTAATACTTAGTTTCTTAATGTACTAAATGTTACTAATTAATTGCAACAGTTAAACATAAATAAGAAGCATATAAGAAATAAAGTGCCATTTTAATACATAAGGTTTGAATTTAAAAAAAATACCCAATATAAAAGGAGAAAAAGAAATGTTGAGCAATGCAAATGAAATGTTTGTATAGTCTAAATATGCTCTTCGTATAAAGTTGTAATTTTAAGAAAAAACTTAATATATATCATGTCTACATATGACAAAAATTTAGTAAAAATTATCTTTGATCTAAAAACGTAAAAAGCTAGAATTCGAGGAGTGCAATAAATAAACAGAAATTCTAGACGGAAGGATTCCTTTTCCCATTTGATCACTTCAGTCCATATATGTTGATGATTCTCTTGTGTTCTCAAAATAGATTCTTTCATCGCCAATGCCTCTGTCTTGCCATTTTGTGTGTGGCCAAGTAATACAACCAAATTTGTAAGCGCTTACGAAGATAATTAAAAAAAAAAGAGAATCCCCTATGTATTAATGCTCTTGAAGGAAGGCGAAAGGACAATATCTGAATTCTAGATTTAATCTTATTACATATAGTAAGCTTCCATAAGTTTGCTTCAACCTTTTATCTTTCACAAAATTTTGAAATTAAAATGGTCTTAAAATATTTTGAACAAAATTTTAAATGTTACACTACTATTACATTATTAGTTTGAAGATATACTGATTTTTTTACACCTAAATATATTGAATATTTTATTTACAATTTTGACAGGTAAATCATTTTGGTTTTAAAAAATGGAATCCATTGTAATTGGAGCTATTTTGCGTGGATAGCTCCTTGTATTTCCATACTTCTATGGAGTATGTATCAATTTTACATTTATACATAAATAAATGTCTAAAAAATTTATCAATTACATTTCTGCGCGTATTCAGTATTCCCATCAGGGCAAGATGAGATAGGTTGAATCAATAATCTCTAGCATTTTGACTCGAGGCGCATATGTCTTTTTTTCCTCTCACACTCTTATCAGCAAAAATCACATGCCCTTTTCTCACAAATGAAATCAGTAGCTAAAATAAAAGGAATTGAAGGATTCTGATTTATTTTGCCCTCAATTCTTCAATTTCAAACTGGGAATATATTTGTAAAAGAGTAGATACTTTTAAATACATGAATTCATATATATAACTAACCCTTTATCTAGGTTCATATATAGAGAGATAATCCTTTTACATGCATACTCCGTATATACTTATTTCCATATCTACATCTTTATCATATGGTATAGTCCAAATCCAAAAATGTTGGGAGATTCATAAGTTTTTGTAGTTATGTCTTGTTACTCCCTGCATTAGCACCAGATTATTCAGTACAACAATAAAAGATTAAAAGGTGATAAGAGTTTTATCATTAATGTAAAACTTCGAACTTTAAAAATTACATGCGCATGTATGAAAATTAAAATAGATTAAAAATAGCTTTATTGTTGAAAAGGTTTTTAAAAAATGAAGATAACATACCTCTTCTCATGGAATATCAAATCTGAAAATTTTCCATACACAGGTACACCTTCGAATCTTATTAATCTCAATTTGATTGGGCAAGATACCACTCAATAAGAAAAATGGTATTGTGGTCTTGGGGATGCCAGTAATTATCAGGAGGATAAGTGTTTATTGATGAATCGTTCTTAAGCTTACCCAATACGCTTTGCGATGAGAATTGTAGGAGACGTTCACTGAAAATCTAATGTAATAAAATTGGATACAGAAATCGATGAGACAACTTGTAATTTTTACATTTAATTGTCTTCAATCACATCATATCTAGATTTCTAGGAAGTTCTTTGATAAAGGTGTTGGACTACTATAATGCTACGTATTAAGCTGGAACCATTTTGGCGTAGATAGATAATGACTTCATTATTCTGGAAGCTTCTATGTTTAGGCGGGAACTTCCTCATCAAGTTTTCTTTTGCTTATATATATATATATATATATATATATATATATATATATATATATATATATATATATATATATATATATATATATATATATATATATATATATATATATATATATATATATATATATATATATATATATATATATATATATATATATATATATATATATATATATTTACCCCGGAAGGCAAACCACCAAAATCAGTGGGGTAAATGCCGGGGAGCATTTACCGAGTATTATTAATGAAAATGTAGACTACAAAAGAAGGGGGACTAGGCCAAAACCTTCAGAAAAAAATACAAAGGCAAGAATAAGACTCAGAAAATACGACTCAGACCAAATAAAAGACGAGAACCTACGTAAAACCAAGAAACGGCCAGAAAATAAATCTAAAAGTGGGCAGACCAAATAAATCAGAATAATAAGCCCGTTGGGCTGAACTGGGAAGATCCATCACCCTGACAAATTTTATCAATTGATTAGAGGAATGGGCCGCCAGATGATGGGCAACCCAATTACACTCTCTAACCCCGAACGAGAACCTGATCGCTTTCCTCTTTGCACACAACACACTTTCCTGAAATCCAGCCTTCCATTTTCCCGCACCCCCATCTTCAAGGTACCTTAACGCTACCGCGGAATCCATCTCAACCAAGAAATCGGAGTATCCTTCTGAAATACCAAAGTCAGTAGCAAAGAGAGTCGCAGATATTTCCGCTTCCAGCGACGAGCTGACTGAAAGAGGGAAGTGGATAGCGAACAGCATGACGCCTTCATCATTTCTTAAGATCGCCCCACCGGCTGCTTCCCCAGGTAAAAATTTGGCATCAGTATTTAACTTTAGCTTACCTGTAGGACGTTTCCATTTCAGAGCTTTGTAGTAACCTGCCTCGACCTTGAAATTAACGGGAATCAGTTTCTCTTCATAAAGAATGTCACCTATTTCGCGAATATTTAAATGAGAGAAGCTGGTAACCCAATTCTGAGTATACATCTTAATCTGAATGATGATAGATTCAGAGGAAGGTACAATGGTATTCTGACCCCAAATAATACCAGTATACAATTTCCACAGATGCCAACAGATAGTTCCTGGGAGATTGTGTTTAAAAATATCCACCAACTTTTTACTGCCTGCTCTAAATCACCAGGACATGAAAATATTCTTAATAGAGCAGTTTGAATAAGGTATAGGAATTCCAAGAATGTTCATGAAATAGGTCCATATAGGTTTAGCCACTGAACAACTGAAAAAAAGATGATCCACATAATCTTGACTATGTTTACACAAAGGGCACATAGATGGATTAAGAACCATATGGAATCTTTGAAGTTTGTCATTAACTGGAAGGATGCCTTTAAGAATTTTCCATTGAAACAGTTTGATCTGCAGGGTTTGTCTTGGATGCCACACATGTTTGAAGGAGAAGGTTGGAGACAATGCTTTTCTAACCATGTTGAAAGCTGACTTGAAGGTAAAATTTCCATCCTCCTCAGGTAACCAGCTGAGATTATCATCATCGTTAACTTGACAAAAATTCATAACATATTCACTGATATTGCAGATTCTTCTCCAGATGGGAGAGTCAGTAACCTTAGGGGTCATATTTAGTCCCCTAGGATATCTGGCTTTAAGAAAATTAACCCAAAAGGAATTGGCAGTCTTTCAGTTCCACCATAGCTTGATAGAAAAAGCCTTTCCCAGATCAGATAAAGATCTGATGCCCAAACCTCCCTCTTCAGTAGGTAAACATGTAACACCGACCCCGAGCATATTTACTTTTAGTAAATTATGTAATAAACCTTGAAAGATGACTTATGAATTTGCGTAATTGTAAATTTTTATTATTTCTTTTACGTGAATAGTAAATTGCATGTGGGGCCCACAACGGGAACGGGGACCGCCCGATAATTCCTGAACCACATACTATATTCATCTTGGTCTAGAGGACATCTATATGGTGGTGGATATTCTATTTGGGCCATAAGAAAGGCATGGAGTTGACCGGTCGGTCAAACGGGGCCCAATTACTGGTGTTGGAAATTTAACGGATAGCAGCCCGAAATAAGTTTCGGAGGCTCCTAAACTAATGTTGGGGAATGTACATCGTTTCTAAAGGCCTATAATTATTAGGAACACGTGATATATTTTATCCGGCCCGATAAAATAAAATATGACTAAAGTAGTCCGAAAAATACAACTTTCGGGGCCGATTATACATACCGGGACATAATGGGATGACCTCCCACATAAGTGGGGGCCACCCCACGTTTTTAAGGGTGCTGAATGACCAGAGTAATGGGAATGGGGCATCCTAACATGGCTTGGGCGGACTCATGAAGGAGAGGGTAGCTGGGGGACAAAACCACACCCCTCCTTGTCTCATTCATGCACCATCCTCATAAGGTGAGGAGACTTGATGGACTCCTCCCTCATTCTACACCATAAGGAGGATAGAATAGAGAGATAAGGTCCATGGAAGAGATCTCAAAATTCTGGAGCTTGAGGAGCCAAGAAGAGGGAAGAATCCATAGAGGAAAAAGGCTAAGCCTTGAGGTAAGAACACATATGGTTCTTTTAACTAGTTTTATGGTGTGTGATTTTTAAGAAATCCTATGGTGGATTAAACATGATGTTCTACACGTGCAAAAGTGTAGAATATTGATATAAAGTGGTGATATTTAACTTAGAAGAGTTGGTGAATCGATAGGAGTCGAAATCGCCGGAAACCGCCACTTTAAAGGAGCTGCTCGTTTCTGCAGAACACGAAAGCCGCCCGGATTTTGCCCAGCAGTTCAGTTTTACACCTTCAATCGGCCTAGAACGGGGATTGATCGAGGGGCTTAGGAAAGGCAACTATTTCAACACTTCATAAGGTGAGGATGGCTGACTATATTGCTTATAATTAGTGAGTTAATTTCATGAGATTACCGAAGGTAATTAAAAGTATTTTTATGGAGTATTAATGATTAATAATGCCTAAAAATGAAAAGACTAAATGTCTAGAGAAAAAGGAGCATGATATACAAATTTAGGAGTAAATTGTGTATGTTCATGTGTTATGAGTATGTTGACTTGAAAGTGGAATTTATTATGAAACATGTGTTGAAATATACTTTTTTCTTCATATTAGAATATATGAGTGATTAAAAGTGATATTTTGGATATTGAGATAAATGATATTTTCAAAGGAAAATCAGTTGGAATTGTCTATATGACTATGACTTGAGAACTTGGTTTGTTGATATTAATTTGACTAGTATTAAGATACTAGTTGGACATTAAGATGAAATGTTGTTAAGATTGATCCTAAGGTTGGATTGTGAAATGTTATGCCTTAAGTAGTCTTAAGAGATGCTTTAAGGTAGGAAAGTATGAACTCTAAGTTATACTAGGGGTAGGCCTTAAGGGATACCCAAGATAAAGTAAATAATAAATTGATCCTAAGTATAGGATTGGCCTACGGGTGTGTTCGGTAGTCCTTGTGGATAGCCGGTTGAATTATGGAAATAGTAAGGACCATGGCCCTTCCCGAATCTAGAGAGCGGGGTTGGATAGCATGGACTTACATCGTGATCACGGGTTAGGGTGGAAATAATTTGACGAAAACTTTGTCACGGTGCGTCAAAATAATTTTCAATACTAAACACTTATACGTAGTATAGCGTAGTAGAGTTCGTATTCACAGGGAAAGGAATAATTCTCTTTTTATGATACTTAGTAAATAAAAAGGGGGGATTTGGATTGAGTGATTTAATTTAATTAAGAACTAAGATGAACAACCTATATGTGTTTAATTCAAAGATAAAAAGGACTTGGCATTGCTACTTTCCACTTGTTGATATATTTTAGTCGATCATTGTTATATCTGTAACTTATTCCCTCTCGAATACTCAATCGGGGAGTATATCCACTTCATCGAGGGTAGTTATTAACAAAAACCGTTCATTAATAACCGTTACTATTAATCAAATATAGAACAACGCCTTATACCGATTTAATAGTAACATTTAATCTTTCTAACTCCTTGATGAAATCAATTGAGATTGATAACCTCAACACAACGGTTTCGGTTTAACCAACAAAATTAATCCCTCTTAAGTTTATTAACCACGACCGTGCATTAATAAACCGAAGTTACTTACTTGTGAAACCATCAACGATTAACCATCGGTTCGTTGATCGTTTCTAGTAATAATTAATATATGAAACAAAACTAGTTGATCCTTTAAGTAATGTTCAAAATATTAATATGAAATATGAGTAGGGATTAATTAATATTCAAGGAAGAATATTATTAAAGAAGATGAATCCTACTATAATTAATATCAAGATGTTAACTCATTGTCATCTTAGCAACACTCCCCAATATTAATATAGAGGAAGAAAATACCATTCTAACTAATGTCGAGATGTTAACTAATTGTCATCTTAGCAACACTCCCCAACATTAATTTAGAGATGGTATTAAGGAAAGAACTATTAATTAATATTCAAGGAAAGAAGTTAAGAAAATAACTCACAACTTTAATAATCAACAAGCTTCAAGAGCAGCACCAAGAATGGAAGTTTAGCTCCTCATTTGGAGACTAAACATAGCTAGAAAAATATAAAGAAATGCTATTCTAAACTGAGCTAAAGAGTATGGAAGAAGGGATTTTGTTTTGTGAAGAAAAAGTGTGCTATTTATAGGTGTTTTTCAACACCTTTGGCCGGGTACCCGACCGGGTCAAGTACTCACCCGACCGGGTCCGGTCAAAATCAGATATTTCCCCACGTTCTGGTGATCTTCGGCATGTTAAAGTGTCCGGGTCAAGTCAGACCCGACCGGGTGGGGTAGGGGACCCGACCGGGTGAGTGCAAAAATTGGATATTCTTCACGTTCGGGTGATCTTTGCACACCGGGTTGTCCCCGGTCACTTCTCACCCGACCGGGTGAGGTAGTGGGCCCGACCGGGCCATGCACTTTCTTTGCATTTTCGTTTTTCACTTCTTACCCGACCGGGTCAAGTGTTATACCCGGTCGGGTATTTGCTCCTGGGCAGCCAAATCTTCTTTTTCTTCACTTCAAAGTCTTCCTTTCCAACACCACAAATCTTAACTAAACTTTACAACTTACAAATAAAGACTAAAATACAATTACAACTGAAATCACATAAATGTTTACAAACTAAATAAAACGTCAAACAATTAACATAAATCAAACATAAAAACATGTAATTATGCACTACTAATTAGTGTGCATCAAATACCCCCACACTTAAACCTTTACTCGTCTCGAGTAAATCAGATCCGATCCAAGAAGTCCTTAAAATGACAAGAATATCAACACACACATCCACGAGTGTTTTTAGAAACACATAAAGTAAATCCCCAAAAATATAATAGTAAAGAGGGTCTTCAACTCCATATTTCTTTATCAACCTCAACCTTTTTTTTTCGTTACCCTTAGGATCCTGCAGAAATAAAAGAAAATACTTTCTCTCGTTCTCTCATTTTGCCTAGGTGCCCTTTCGGGTTTTCATCCCAGCTTCCCACATTTTTCTGTTTTAATCCTCACAACTCACTCTTATTTTTGCTTTATTTTTGCTTAAGTTGCCCTTTCAGGTTTTCAACTTAACAAGCTTTTATAATTTTTTTTACAAGAATAAAGAGTATGAATGTGAGTATTCCATAAAACTCCCCCCCCCCCCCCAAGCTAATCAAAGCACTGTCCCTAGTGCTTGTGTCTAAGATGAATGTTTTTTTTTTTGGATACTTTTTGGGAGGTTTTGTTGGTGATTCGTGGGTGTGGAGATGAAAAAGGGTGAAGAGGTGATGAATGAAATGGGTTTAATTGGTGGATGGATGTAGAAGATATGAAGCTTTTGACTTTTGGAAATGGAGGGAATTTGGGGTGTGGTTCGAAAGGGAAGACAAAGGGGGGTGATTCATTTTTTTTTAGAGAAATGGCCTGGTTTCCAAAAATCGAGATACCCGGCCGGGTGGGGTAGTGTATCCGGTCGGGCGTAAACTGTTCACCCGAGGCAGAAGGTTTTGCTGGCTTGCCCGGCCGGGTATGGAAGTCTACCCGGTCGGGCGAAAAATTTATTCTTGTTTTGCTCATTCCTCGCCCGGGTGATTGCCCGGGTGTTTTGTTTTTAGAAGTAACCCGACCGGGTTAGGGTTTATACCCGGCCGGGTCCAATCCCAGTCCATTTTTTTTTTGAAATGTGTAAAAATAAACTAAAACAAGTAAACGTACCTTGCTTGGGTTGCCTCCCAAGAAGCGCCTTAGTTAACGTCGCGGCACGACGCCATCATTGTGTTCAGTCGTTCAAACTGGGATCATGATAGTTTATCTTTGCCACATTCTCATTCCTAGGACTTCCATAGGAATGCTTGATTTTCTGACCCTTCACTTTGAAAATCTTTCCAGGATCAAATATCCATATTTTCATTGATTCATGTGGTGAGAGTGAGGGAAAGAAATTATCATTTAGCATGGTCAATGGAAAGTGTTTTGATCTTAGTGGCATGAGAGGGGGTGTCAAATGTTTACTTAACTCCACTGTCATTTCCTGCATATTGGTGAATGAAAAGAAATCCAAATGATATTCTCTCGGTTTATTTGCAACCGCGAAAAGTGCATTTGAATTATCCTCACATTTGCTGAGGATTTCATCTTCGTCCTTCTCTACCCTTTCTGTTTCCCTTAGAGCCTCAGGAAATGGTGGCATGTTCTCAGGAATGGCCGATGATGGAGTTGAGTTTTGAAGTTTCTCCTCCTCTGGTTGAGCTCCCTCTGTAAGCTCCTCTTCTTCTTCCTCCTCGCCAATGTGGTTCACACTGTTTGGAACTTGTTTCAATTGATTCTCCAAGTTCAGTTCTTTGAGCACTGTTTCTTGCGGGTATTGCGACATATCTTGTTGCATTGTGTCACATTGATAGTGAGAGCTCGGATCATGTCTTCAGTGGACATGCTGGAATAATAACTTGAGTATGGATTATATGTGTTGGAGAATGAATCATACCTCTCTTGGAAAACAACATCATCACTCTGTTCAAAGTATTCTTCTTGCAGCTTGGGGCAAAAATCCGTAAGATGCCTTTGTGACATGCAACTGTTGCAGGCCTTGGTATCTTGAACGTTTGAGCATAAGAGAAACTCCTTTACTAAAAATGTTAAGCTAGAAATTTGAGTCTCTAGCGATGATGTGTTGGTATCCATTTACTCATATAAGCTCAGAAAATAGAAGAGCAAGAGATTTTTTTTTTATGTTTTTTTTGTTTTGATTTTTATGAGATAAAATAAAAAGAAAAATACTTGCCTTTCCCCGGCAACGGTGCCAAATTTGACGAGCACTTTGTCACGGTGCGTCAAAATAATTTTCAATACTAAACACTTATACGTAGTATAACGTAGTAGAGTTCGTATCCACAGGGAAAGGAATAATTCTCTTTTTATGATACTTAGTAAATAAAAAGGGGGGATTTGGATTGAGTGATTTAATTTAATTAAGAACTAAGATGAACAACCTATATGTGTTTAATTCAAAGATAAAAAGGACTTGGCATTGCTACTTTCCACTTGTTGATATATTTTAGTCGATCATTGTTATATCTGTAACTTATTCCCTCTCGAATACTCAATCGGGGAGTATATCCACTTCATCGAGGATAGTTATTAACAAAAACCGTTCATTAATAACCCTTACTATTAATCAAATATAGAACAACGCCTTATACCGATTTAATAGTAGCATTTAATCTTTCTAACTCCTTGATGAAATCAATTGAGATTGATAACCTCAACATAACGATTTCGGTTTAACCAACAAAATTAATCCCTCTTAAGTTTATTAACCACGACCGTGCATTAATAAACTGAAGTTACTTACTTGTGAAACCATCAACGATTAACCATCAGTTTGTTGATCGTTTCTAGTAATAATTAATATATGAAACAAAACTAGTTGATCCTTTAAGTAATGTTCAAAATATTAATATGAAATATGAGTAGGGATTAATTAGTATTCAAGGAAGAATATTATTAAAGAAGATGAATCCTACTATAATTAATATCAAGATGTTAACTAATTGTCATCTTAGCAACACTCCCCAATATTAATATAGAGGAAGAAAATACCATTCTAACTAATGTCGAGATGTTAACTAATTGTCATCTTAGCAACACTCCCCAACATTAATATATAGATGGTATTAAGGAAAGAACTATTAATTAATATTCAAGGAAAGAAGTTAAGAAAATAACTCACAACTTTAATAATCAACAAGCTTCAAGAGCAGCACCAAAAATGGAAGTTTAGCTCCTCATTTGGAGACTAAACATAGCTAGAAAAATATAAAGAAATGCTATTCTAAACTGAGCTAAAGAGTATGGAAGAAGGGATTTTGTTTTGTGAAGAAAAAGTGTGCTATTTATAGGTGTTTTTCAACACCTTTGGCCGGGTACCCGACCGGGTCAAGTACTCACCCGACCGGGTCCGGTCAAAATCAGATATTTCCCCACGTTCTGGTGATCTTCGACATGTTAAAGTGTCCGGGTCAAGTCAGACCCGACCGGGTGGGGTAGGGGACCCGACCGGGTGAGTGCAAAAATTGGATATTCTTCACGTTCGGGTGATCTTTGCACACCGGGTTGTCCCCGGTCACTTCTCACCCGACCGGGTGAGGTAGTGGGCCCGACCGGGCCATGCACTTTCTTTGCATTTTCGTTTTTCACTTCTTACCCGACCGGGTCAAGTGTTATACCCGGTCGGGTATTTGCTCCTGGGCAGCCAAATCTTCTTTTTCTTCACTTCAAAGTCTTCCTTTCCAACACCACAAATCTTAACTAAACTTTACAACTTACAAATAAAGACTAAAATACAATTACAACTGAAATCACATAAATGTTTACAAACTAAATAAAACGTCAAACAATTAACATAAATCAAACATAAAAACATGTAATTATGCACTACTAATTAGTGTGCATCAGTAGTCTTAAGAGATGCTTTAAGGTAGGAAAGTATGAACTCTAAGTTATACTAGGGGTAGGCCTTAAGGGATACCCAAGATAAAGTAAATAATAAATTGATCCTAAGTATAGGATTGGCCTACGGGTGTGTTCGGTAGTCCTTGTGGATAGCCGGTTGAATTATGGAAATAGTAAGGACCATGGCCCTTCCCGACTCTAGAGAGCGGGGTTGGATAGCATGGACTTACATCGTGATCACGGGTTAGGGTGGAATCCGAATCGGAGACCTAACTAGGTTCCGGTAGCGGTAAAACATAAGATAGGACCCTGAAGGGACTTACCTTCCTACGGGATGATGGGTATGAGTCCAGGGGCGGGATGTTGGAGTCCGAACCGGGAGCCTCATGAGGTCTCGGACAGCGGTAGCAAGTCCCGTAGAAATAATAGGACCCAAGGGTTGGGTTGTGCAAGTGATAAATGAAAAGGGATATATAAAAGGGCCGTGTGCCGACAAATAAATAAATTTACTTATTATAAAGATAATAAGTGGGAATATAAATTATTATTGATATTATGATATCACCCTATACTGAGGGTCTTGGAAATTAAAACGTTGATTATATTTAGTATAGTTGCTATTGTACTTGTCAAATATTTCCAAGTACTGACCTCCCCTTCACGGGGGAGGCCACCTCACAGTTTCAGGTAGAACTTGAAGTTGCTACCATTGCCCGTTGCTTCGGGAGGCTCAAGGGAGGAAGACGTGGTTCGTGCTTCTTCCGTTCTGTTTTAAAAACAATTAAGTTAATGCTCATGGATACTATTTTTATTAATGATTACTTTGGGGGCTTGTATGCCTAGTTATGCCAAGTGTGGCTTGAACAATTGTAATAATGCTTCCGCTACTTTAAATGCATGTTTTACATTATGTTTGTTTATGGATGTACTATGTGTGGATGATATTCATGACGCCTTGTATGGTATGGATGAGTTGGACTACGGTTGACTATTCGTACTGTACGGCGGGTTGTTGACGTGTACGGCTAGGTCCGGGGCGTGACAATTTAATTGGTATCAGAGCCTTAGTCCGTAAACATCATAATGAAGCTTCAAAATGCTTTTTGAAAATGAAATTGAAAACCATGAGCATAAAGTTTTGTACTTATAGAACTTTTGGTACTTGAGTTGCAATGTCTCTAATTGTTAAGATGGTACCCTTAACAATTGGTATGGCGGTGATTTGAGCCAAAAGATGTCTTTAAGTGCCTATCCGTCAATTGACATTTGATACGAGTCTAATGACTCATTCTAAATTTCTTTCAGAAATGGAACGTACCGGGAAAGTTACTCGACGGAATCCGACTGGCCAGGCACCGGGAGGATCCCAACGTGGCAGCCGGGGAGGGTCGAGGGTGTCTCGGGGACAGGGCCGTGCAAGCCACTCACTGATGGTGAGTGACGGTCATGTGGAGACGAGTGATGAACAATACGAGTCCGAGGAGGATTCAACGTACCGACCGGGAACTGAGCCGGTTGAGACCCCATATGATGGGGAATATGAAGACGCTAGTGACGAGAGCGACGATAATGAAGCTCTCGAACGGATTGAGGAATTGCTCCGGCAATACCACCAAGATCGCCAAAGGCAAGGCGTGCTTTGGAATGGGCTTCAAGGAGAGGAAGTCGCGTGACTCCCCGGGAGATCATAGGATCCCGAGGAGGGGGAGGTGCTGAGGTCCCTATAATAAGGATCTCAAAGTACCTTAAAGAGGCAAGATACTTGGGATGTAAACCGTTTGATGGAACGGGGGACATCTTCGTGGCGGCCGAGTGGATCAAAAGATTCAACGAGGCGGCCCTCGACATGCAACTGCCACCCCACATGAAGCTGAGAGTAGCCACGAGGCTACTAGAAGGCATGGCATCCACGTGGTGGGATGGAACAAAAGGGAAGTACGGCGAGGCCGTCACTTGGGAGAATTTCAGACAGGAGTTCTACAGCCAATACTACTCCGACTTCGAGGTGAACTTGAAGAGGAGGGAGTACACGAATCTGACCCAAGGAGGTGAATGTACGGTGAAGGAACTTGAGCACAAATTCAGAAAGCTTGCTGAGTTCATACCGGAGTACATTTGTGATGAAAACCGGATGGTGAACCATTTCTGGGATGCCTTGGACCTTGACATACGCGAGAGGGCAACACAATTGCCTAATATGACGTTTAGTCAAGTGGTTGAACAAGGCCTGAAAGGGGAGAAGGAGTGGGAGGAAAGGAAACGAAGGAATGCCGAGGAGGCAAAGAAAAGAAAATGGGAGAACCATGGCCCTCAAGGTTCCAACAAGAAGGGGAACCACGGGGGAGGCGGATCCTTCAAAACCCCTGCACCACCGGTAAGGGGAAATCAAGGCCCGAGCGGGCAAAGCTCTGTGTCACAAGGCTCAGGCGTGAAGAAGTGCAACAACTGCAAGAAGAACCACTTTGGCAAGTGCCGCGATCCCCCGAGGTGCTATCAATGCGGTGAGGTCGGGCATTTGAAGGTGAGTTGCCCACAACTTGGGCGAGCCATGGGGGCCGGACCGAGTAGTGCAACGACGGTGAGCAGGAACCGAACTGGAGCACCAAATGCTAGCGGTGGGCACGGTGGGGCGAGCGCAAGCAACGCGCCATCCGTAAATCAAGGAAGGACCCAAGCTCGGGTCTATGCTATGACGGAGGCGGATGCTCGTGCCAACCCGGACTCTGTTGCGGGTAATTCCTTAAACTCACGTATTAATCTATTATAAACAACATGAGTGTGAAACTTGTTAAATTATAACCCCGACGAGTTTGGTCGGGTTTGAAGAGGAAAAGGGAAGGAGAATCCTTGCCCTGGACAAATGCCGCCCGGCATTGACGAAAGCCGCCCGGCTTTCGTCTTGATTTTTGGGGAAAATATTACGGCAACGAATGCCGGCCGGCTTCCACCGAGAACCGCCCGGCTTTCGTCAAGAATAATTCAGAAAAAATTCTCACAACCAAAAACCGGCCGGCTTTTGTAAAGACCGACCGGCTTTTGTAAATACCCCACCTGGAGAATTTCTCGCAGCTGAAAGCCGCCCGGCTTGCGTGAAAGCCGCCCGGCTTTCGATAGGCCTGGGGACTCCTGCGCTGCTGAAACCCGGCCGGGTTTCGTAGAAACCGGCCAACCTTCGAAACCATTACACGAATAAAACCACGGCGACGAAAACCGGCCGGCTTTCGTGAAAGCCGCCCGGCTTTCGTGATTTCCATAATTGGATTTTTCTCGCAGACGAAAACCGGCCGGCTTTCGTGAAAAGCGGCCGGCTTTCACCTAGTTGGGTCCTAGAACGGTCCTAAAGGCTAGAAACCGGGAATTTTCGGATGGGTGTCAAACGGACCCCACCCGAACCACAACCAACATACTCTATGACTTGAGAAACAAGCCTATTAATTAGATAGTGTGTCTTACATTACTTATGAATGTAGGAACACTAAAGATAAACGGGAGAGACGCAAGGATCCTTATTGATACCGGGGCGCAACGATCATTTGTGAGTGAGGCGTTCGCCAGCGGATTCAACGGACCACTTGTACCGATGACTCAAACCCTATTGGTGTCCACACCTCTAGGGGATGATATCGAGAGAGATAGCCACTATCCATCATGTGAGGTGGAGGTGGAGGGACAGAACTTGACGTGTGACTTCGTATCGCTGAGCATGATCGAGTTTGATGCAATCCTCGGGATGGATTGGCTCGAGAAACATCATGCTAGGGTCGATTGCTACACAAAGATTCTTGAACTCGAAGGCGGTGAAGGGTTGACCTTACGCTTCGAGGGAGATAGAGGCAAATCAAACAGTTGTATCATATCCGCCGTGAGGGCGAGGAATATGATGAGAAAGGGATGCCACGCGTACCTAGCGTATGTGGTGGACAAAACCAAAGAAGAGATAGACATCAATGATGTGAGAGTAGTGTGCAAGTATCCAGATGTCTTCCCAAAAGACTTGCCGGGACTTCCACCCGATAGGGAGATTGAGTTCGTGATCGAGGTTGAACCCGGCACCAAACCAATCTCTATACCGCCATACAGAATGGTACCCGTTGAACTTAACGAGTTGAAAACCCAATTGCAAGAGCTATTGGACAACGGTTTCATAAGGCCGAGTCACTCTCCGTGGGGAGCACCGGTCCTTTTCGTGAAAAAGAAAGATGGAACGCTTCGAATGTGCATTGATTATCGTCAACTGAACAAGGTCACAATCAAGAATAGATATCCCTTGCCCAGGATTGATGACTTGTTTGATCAGCTCCGAGGAGCGACGGTATTTTCGAAGATTGACTTGAGGTCGGGGTACCACCAACTGAAAATAAAGGAGGATGACATACCGAAGAGTGCATTCCGCACAAGGTATGGTCATTTCGAGTTCATAGTTATGTCGTTCGGGCTAACCAACGCCCCGACGGCATTTATGGACTTGATGAACCGAGTATTTCATAAATACTTGGACCGGTTCGTGATTGTGTTCATAGATGATATCTTGATTTACTCAAAGAGTGAAGGAGAACATGAGGAGCACTTGATACTTGTTCTTGAGACACTACGGGAGAAGCAACTCTATGCCAAGTTTTCCAAATGTGAATTTTGGCTAAGGGAGATCGGCTTCCTCGGGCATGTGGTTTCGGGGTCAGGGATTGCCGTAGAAAACAAGAAGATTGAGGCCATTACTGAATGGGAGAGACCAAAGAACGTCAAGGAAATTCGTAGCTTCCTTGGATTGGCAGGGTATTACCGGAAATTTGTGGAGAAGTTCTCAGTTTTGGCATCGCCATTGACAAAGCTCACTCGAAAGGGGGCCAAATTTGTATGGGATGACCGATGTGAGAAGGGATTCCTTGAACTGAAGAAGAGATTGACCGAGGCACCGGTACTCACACTACCCAAACAGGGTGTGGGGTACGATGTCTACAGCGACGCAAGCATCCAAGGGCTTGGATGTGTCTTGATGCAGAATGGGAGGGTGATTGCCTATGCTTCACGACAGTTGAAGAAGCATGAGGTAAATTATCCCACTCATGACTTAGAGCTGGGGGCGGTGGTGTTCGCATTGAAGATTTGGAGACATTATCTCTACGGGGAAACATGTCATATATACACCGACCACAAAAGCCTGAAGTACGTGTTTACTCAGAAAGAGTTAAACATGAGACAGAGACGGTGGATGGAGTTGATAAAAGACTACCATCTAGTTATCGAGTACCACCCCGGTAAAGCCAACGTGGCAGCGGATGCCTTGAGCCGAAAGAATTCATCTGGGGCATTATTGACTAGCTTGAGGGCATTGAGAGCCCAATTGGAGGTATCCAGCGATGGTGCCTTGTTAGCTAGATTCGAGGTGAGACCTACATTACTTGATGAAATCAAGAAGGGTCAAGAAGCCGACGAAGAACTTATGAAGATCCGTGAACGCATGCTAGCGGGACCGGTTGAGGATTTCAGGGAGAGAGACGATGGTCTCTTATTATTTCGTGACCGAGTATGTGTACCGTTGGATGATGAGCTCCGAAAGTCCATCTTAGAGGAGGCTCATTCATCGGCGTATGCCATGCACCCGGGAGGCACGAAGATGTACCTCGATTTAAAGGAAAGTTACTGGTGGTCTGGGATGAAGAGGGAAATAGCCGAGTACATCAGTAGGTGTCTTACTTGTCAGCAAGTTAAGACAGAACATCAGCATCCGGCTGGGTTACTACATCCACTTTCCATTCCTGAATGGAAATGGGAGCACGTGACTATGGATTTCGTGGTGGGGCTGCCACGAACGGTTAAGAACTATGATGTCGTATGGGTTGTGGTCGATAGGCTCACAAAGAGTGCACACTTTCTACCTATCAACACTACCTATGCACTGGAGAGGTTAGCCAAGTTGTATGTGGATGAGATCGTGAGGCTACATGGGGTTCCTATAACCATTGTATCCGATAGAGATCCACGATTCACATCACGATTTTGGCCGAAGTTCCAAGAATCTATGGGGACAAAGTTGAAATTCAGTACAGCTTTTCATCCACAAACGGATGGGCAATCTGAGCGGGTTATACAGATATTAGAGGATATGTTGAGAGCCTGTGCATTGGAGTTCCAAGGGAGTTGGGACAACCATTTGTCACTTGTGGAGTTTGCCTATAACAACAGTTATCAGGCGAGTATAGGCATGCCTCCATACGAGGCATTGTATGAGAGGAGATGTCGTACACTGTTGTGTTGGGATGAGGTTGGCATGGCCAAACTCGAGAGCACGGAATTGGTGGAGATCACCAAGTCTAAGGTGAAGATGATTCGTGAGAGACTTAAGGCGGCCCAGGATAGACAGAAAAGTTATGCCGATAAGCGCCGAAGAGCCTTGGAGTTTAAGGTGGGAGATGAAGTATTTTTGAAAGTTTCACCTTGGAAGGGAATCATCCGATTTCAGAGCCGAGGGAAACTTAACCCACGATACATAGGGCCATTCGTGGTTCTTGAGAGGATTGGGGCCGTGGCATACCGATTACAGTTGACTCCAGAATTGGAGAAGATACATAACGTATTCCACGTGTCCATGCTTAAGAAGTATATGCCGGATCCATCTCATGTATTAGAAAAACCACCCGTGGAAATACGAGAAGACTTGAATTATGCCGTGCAACCGGTGAAGATACTTGACAGGCAAGTCAAGAAATTGAGAAACAAGAAAGTTCCAATGGTCAAAATCCTTTGGAAGAGTGACCGAGTTGAGGAGAAAACTTGGGAGACGGAAGCCTTGATGAAAGAGCAATACACGTTTTTGTTTGAATGAGCATTGTGAATTTCGGGGACGAAATTTCCGTTAAGGGGGGGTGAACTTGTAACACCGACCCCGAGCATATTTACTTTTAGTAAATTATGTAATAAACCTTGAAAGATGACTTATGAATTTGCGTAATTGTAAATTTTTATTATTTCTTTTACGTGAATAGTAAATTGCATGTGGGGCCCACAACGGGAACGGGGACCGCCCGATAATTCACGAACCACATACTATATTCATCTTGGTCTAGAGGACATCTATATGGTGGTGGATATTCTATTTGGGCCATAAGAAAGGCATGGAGTTGACCGGTCGGTCAAACGGGGCCCAATTACCGGTGTTGGAAATTTAACGGATAGCAGCCCGAAATAAGTTTCGGAGGCTCCTAAATTAATGTTGGGGAATGTACATCGTTTCTAAACGCCCATAATTATTAGGAACACGTGATATATTTTACCCGGCCCGATAAAATAAAATATGACTAAAGTAGTCCGAAAAATACAACTTTCGGGGCCGATTATACATACCGGGACATAATGGGATGACCTCCCACATAAGTGGGGGCCACCCCACGTTTTTAAGGGTGCTGAATGACCAGAGTAATGGGAATGGGGCATCCTAACATGGCTTGGGCGGACTCATGAAGGAGAGGGTAGCTGGGGGACAAAACCACACCCCTCCTTGTCTCATTCATGCACCATCCTCATAAGGTGAGGAGACTTGATTGATTCCTCCCTCATTCTACACCATAAGGAGGATAGAATAGAGAGATAAGGTCCATGGAAGAGCTCTCAAAATTCTGGAGCTTGAGGAGCCAAGAAGAGGGAAGAATCCATAGAGGAAAAAGGCTAAGCCTTGAGGTAAGAACACATATGGTTCTTTTAACTAGTTTTATGGTGTGTGATTTTTAAGAAATCATATGGTGGATTAAACATGATGTTCTACACGTGCAAAAGTGTAGAATATTGATATAAAGTGGTGATATTTAACTTAGAAGAGTTGGTGAATCGATAGGAGTCGAAATCGCCGGAAACCGCCACTTTAAAGGAGCTGCTCGTTTCTGCAGAACACGAAAGCCGCCCGGCTTTCGTGAAAGCCGCCCGGCTTTTGCCCAGCAGTTCAGTTTTACACCTTCAATCGGCCTAGAACGGGGATTGATCGAGGGGCTTAGCAAAGGCAACTATTTCAGCACTTCATAAGGTGAGGATGGCTGACTATATTGCTTATAATTAGTGAGTTAATTTCATGAGATTACCGAAGGTAATTAAAAGTATTTTTATGGAGTATTAATGATTAATAATGCCTAAAAATGAAAAGACTAAATGTCTAGAGAAAAAGGAGCATGATATACAAATTTAGGAGTAAATTGTGTATGTTCATGTGTTATGAGTATGTTGACTTGAAAGTGGAATTTATTATGAAACATGTGTTGAAATATACTTTTTTCTTCATATTAGAATATATGAGTGATTAAAAGTGATATTTTGGATATTGAGATAAATGATATTTTCAAAGGAAAATCAGTTGGAATTGTCTATATGACTATGAGTTGAGAACTTGGTTTGTTGATATTAATTTGACTAGTATTAAGATACTAGTTGGACATTAAGATGAAATGTTGTTAAGATTGATCCTAAGGTTGGATTGTGAAATGTTATGCCTTAAGTAGTCTTAAGAGATGCTTTAAGGTAGGAAAGTATGAACTCTAAGTTATACTAGGGGTAGGCCTTAAGGGATACCCAAGATAAAGTAAATAATAAATTGATCCTAAGTATAGGATTGGCCTACGGGTGTGTTCGGTAGTCCTTGTGGATAGCCGGTTGAATTATGGAAATAGTAAGGACCATGGCCCTTCTCGACTCTAGAGAGCGGGGTTGGATAGCATGGACTTACATCGTGATCACGGGTTAGGGTGGAATCCGAATCGGAGACCTAACTAGGTTCCGGTAGCGGTAACACATAAGATAGGACCCCGAAGGGCCTTATCTTCCTACAGGATGATGGGTATGAGTCCAGGGGCGGGATGTTGGAGTCCGAACCGGGAGCCTCATGAGGTCTCGTACAGCGGTAGCAAGTCCCGTAGAAATAATAGGACCCAAGGGTTGGGTTGTGCAAGTGATAAATGAAAAGGGATATATAAAAGGGCCGTGTGCCGACAAATAAATAAATTTACTTATTATAAAGATAATAAGTGGGAATATAAATTATTATTGATATTATGATATCACCCTATACCGAGGGTCTTGGAAATTAAAACGTTGATTATACTTAGTATAGTTGCTATTGTACTTGTCAAATATTTCCAAGTACTGACCTCCCCTTCACGGGGGAGGCCACCTCACAGTTTCAGGTAGAACTTGAAGTTGCTACCATTGCCCGTTGCTTCGGGAGGCTCAAGGGAGGAAGACGTGGTTCGTGCTTCTTCCGTTCTGTTTTAAAAACAATTAAGTTAATGCTCATGGATACTATTTTTATTAATGATTACTTTGGGGGCTTGTATGCCTAGTTATGCCAAGTGTGGCTTGAACAATTGTAATAACGCTTCCGCTACTTTAAATGCATGTTTTACATTATGTTTGTTTATGGATGTACTATGTGTGAATGATATTCATGACGCCTTGTATGGTATGGATGAGTTGGACTACGGTTGACTATTCGTACTGTACGGCGGGTTGTTGACGTGTCCGGCTAGGTCCGGGGCATGACAAAACACATATCAGACCATTTAATCCAATGAAATTTATGTTTGCTTACACAGGAACCCCCAAAAAACTTGCCATCTTCTTCTCTAGTGTGCTGATAACTCTTTTGGGCAGATTGTCAGTTGCCAGGATGTGGAGAGGAATTGCACTAAGCACATGTTTAATCAAAATCAACCTTCCTCCTTGAGATAAGTTCCTTTGCTTCCAAGGGGATAATTTATTTTCAAACTGATTAATAAGATTGTACAATAGCTGAATCTATTAATACCTTTGTGTAAATTAACCCATAAATACTTAATAGGCAGTTTGGCTTTCTTCATACCAAGAATCCTTTTAATGCTTCTGTATCTAGGTCTAGCAAATTTCCCATAAATGAACGAGCTTTTTTCAAGATTAACAGTTTGACCAGATGCTGCTTGATAGGAATTCAGAAATTTCTTAAAATTCAATACAGATCTAGAATCCCCATTAAGAAAGATAAGAAGGTCATCTGCAAAACCCAAATGAGAGACTCGAAAACCAACATTTCCTAGCCAATAAGGCTTAATAAAACCTTGATTGACATTCCAATTAAGACCTCTTGAAAAAGCTTCTGAGACAATAATAAATAAGAAAGGAGACAATGGATCACCTTGTTTGACACCTCTTTTAGGTTGAAAGAAGCCCTGAGGAACACCATTAACCAGGATAGAGAGATAAGTAGCTTTTAGATTGTTTAAGATTAGTTGCACAAAGTGACTAGAAAATCCAAATCTGTCCAAAACCTGAGCTAGAAACTCCCAAGAAAGCTTATCAAAATCTTTAGCCATATCAAGCTTAATCATCACATTAGATCCTCTAATTTTTTTGTCAATGGCATGTAACATTTCCTGAGCCACCAACACATGATCAGAAATATCCCTATTTTGCATAAAACCAGCCTGCTCAATGGATATGATTTTAGGCAGAATAGGTTTCAGTCTAGTGGCTAGAACTTTTGTGCAAACTTTCCCCACAAAGTTTGATAAACATATTGGTCTGAAATCTGCAAAGGATTCAGGATTCTCAATTTTAGGGATCAGAACCACCAAACTGCTAGCAAGACCTTTAGGCATAGGAGCTCCCATAAAAACTCTTGAACTGCTCTCACAACATCAATACCCACAATCTCCCAGCATTTTTTGAAAAATTTGCCAATAAAACCATCTGGACCTGGTGCTCCATTTTGATTTAAATCCCAAATGGCAGCTTTAACTTCCTCATCTGTAGGCATTTGAATTAACATAGTATTATCTGACTCACTCACAAGGTTTGGAATATGTTGCAGGATTTGGAAATCATCCATCTGAGTGTTCACAGAGTACAGCTTGGTGAAGAAGGACACTGCAGCACTACCAATTTTAGGCAAGGTATTAGCGAACTGACCTTCATCATTTAAAATAGTAGCAATATTTTGTTTTCTATTTCTGATTTTCACAAAGGAGTGATAGAATTTAGAGTTCGAATCTCCCTCTTTCAGCCAATGTATATGGGCCTTTTGTTTCTAATACTTCTTTTCCAACCTGTATTTATTAAGCAAGAGAGCTTTCAAATGAGACAAATGCTCTCTATTAGAATCAGAAGGGCCAGCCTCATATCTATCCTCTGCTTGTTGAACCAAAGATTCACAGGACTTAATATCATCAAATATCCAAAAACCTCCTTATTCCAAATTCTGAGCTCTTTTTTAAGGCACTGCAACTTGAACACCAAACCCCTCATACCACCACCAGTAGAGGTAGAGTTCCAACTGTTGTTAACATTGTCTAAGAAACCAGGATGAGAGAGCCACATATTCTGAAATTTAAAAGATTTGGGACCACTATGAGTAATTTGACTGCACCTCAAAAGAATAGGGGAATGATCTGAGGGAGTTTTTTCTAAAACAGAGATCTGAATTTGACCAAAGTGATCCACAAATTTTGAATTAACCAAGCATCTGTCTAAGCGCCTAAGAACTCTTCCATTAGACCTTTGACTAGACCAGGTGAATTTTGGCCCCATATGGGGCAAGTCAATAAGATCACAACTACCAATACAATCCGAGAATTCAAGGAGACTAGTGATATTAGGAGTAGAGTTACCTCTATGCTCATCATGACTAGCAATGACATTAAAATCCCCCCAATAACCCAAAGCTCAATCACAGAGGCTGAGAAAGAGATCATATCACTCCACAAAAGTCTTCTTTCCACATGAGAGTGACCACCATACACTGCAGTAGCCCAACCATTAAAATTCCCACACTTGATTCTCATATGAACATACTGCTTATGCCAAAACAGATCAGAAATGCTAACATCAGTAGGATTCCAGAAAATCCACACTTTATTGATACTAGAGTAAGCCACTTTATGAAAGCCCAATTCAAATTTAAAGTGATCAGCTCTAGAATAATCAACTATAGGTTCCATAATAAACAACACATCAATCCTCCATTTATTAACAAGTGAACAAAGTCTGGCACAAGCTGTACCAAGACCCCTAGCATTCAAGAACAAAGCTATCATTTAATAAGAATGGGTTTATCTTGTGTCACAGAATCAACAGATTCTGTCATCTCTTTCTTCTTCTTAGCATTCCTGGTTAATCTTGCTGGCAATTCTAATTCACCTTTCTTCTTGCTCTTTTTGTAGGTAACTTGGGTGAATCCTTCATCAGAAGAGGATGGATCATCCTTGTTGATATCCAGGGAATCAGGGTTTGCAATATCCGAGTCAAGAGGAACATCTGATATTACAGCTTCCTTCTCCTTTAGTTTATCTTCCATGATCTGCACTTTGGCTTTAATATCAGGCCAAATTTCCTTCCAATTGTCAAAAGGTATTCTTTTCTTGAAATGCTCCCCATATGAGTCATATTGCTTATCTGAGAGTTCCTGGTCAAAATCTAGCTGATCTAAAAGAGGTTTAATGCCCAAGTCATCCTGAATTATGCTAGCATGATTGTTTGAGATTCCTGGTATTTCTGCCTTAAGAAGAGTTTGGAGTTGATTCTTCCATTTTACAGGATCCTTAATGGTAGGCAAGTCTTCCACATGAGGAGCATCACATGATGGCTGTTGATCTGAAGACTCGCCCTGAAGCAAAATTATAGCATCATCCTTAGAGGCAGAGGAGGGAATATCAGTTTGCTGTATTTGAACCACCCCTTTCCCCTAATCATGATTTGTAATAGCTGGTAGAACTTTTGGTACAAATGCAGTCTGAGTAGCCACTTGCTTAGGCTGAAGGTTGTGCTTAGGGCAATCCTTATTTGAATGTCCAAGATGAAAGCAAAGAGAGCAGTAGTAGGGCCTGTTCTCATAAATAACATTCTGCACAAAGCCAGATTTGCCACAATTAATCCAGATCTTTTGTGGCATCTCCTTTGTGAGATCAATCTCCACACAAATACGAGTTATGGAAGGCCTAGCCAAATTGGCTGTTGCCGAATCAATTTTTAAGGGTTTTCCAAGTAATCTAGCTATATCAAATAAAGCTCTTCTATCATGTAAATTAATAGGTAGCCCCTCCAACGCAATCCATACCGGGACAATAGGAGACTCCACATTAGGCCTGTTGGAGATATTTAATTGTGAATCAAGTTGGTCATAGATTAGCTTTATATTTAATCCTTGTATTTAATTAGTGCATGAATTAGATTGAAATCGGGCCAAGTGTTAGGCCCATATAAACAGGCTAAAAGCCTGGTACGCCTAACCTAAACCTCGCCTATAAAAAGGGAGCCGAGGTTTAGGAATAGGTTGAACGTCGTACTTATTATTCATAGCCTTACGCGCATATCATTCTGTTGTACGAGTTCACGGTTTATCAAAGAAGGTTTTACGTTGATTCATTCTATGTTCATCCTTACGTTTAATCTTCGTTGTTAGATCGTTATTCATTGTTGTTACAGAAACAGGGACTAACAATTGGTATCAGAGCCGATCGAGAACCGATCAGAAGAACTCCTGCAGAATACTCTGTTTTTGTTAACGTAGTTCTTTCTGTCGATTTTTTGCTCTGTAATTTTGTTTCTTGTTCAAAAATTGTAAAAGTTACACCTTTAGAATCGCCTTTTCAAAGCGATCAAGGGGTATACTTCAGATTGTATTTTTCGCATATACAGATTTCGAGATATCTCGAGTAGGGGTTGTCGACATCCTGCTTTTTCACAGGTTCTGCTACGTTTTTCGAGCTGAAAACTTTACCCAAGGATCTCGACATTCTACTCTACAGGAAACTACCTTCAGATTTTGTTTATCTGATTTTTACAGGTTGCAGGATTTCGACATTGAGGATTTCGACATCTAGGATTTCGAGATCTTGATTTCGAGTTAAGGATTCGACATCTGGTCTCGACATTTGACTTCTCAGATTAAGATTTCGAGTGATTAACTTCTCGACATTTCAAATCTCGAGATCAGCATCTCAAAATTTGAAATCTCGAGATCCTTAATCTCGAGATCCTTAATCTCGAGCCCAAATCTCGATACCGGGCCTCCTTTATCGAAATCTGAGATTTCGATATTCAGATCTCGACATCTGATTTTTCGACTTTCTGCCTCTGAAAATCTTTTGATCAATTTTCTCGAACGGTCAGTTTAGTACAGCAATGGCTTCAGAATACGATGCACAAGGGAACAGCAGTACCCCTCCTAGCCTCAGGAAGGGAGAATATCAAATGTGGAGGAACATATTTCTTAATTTCCTCGAGCACAAAGAGAACTCCGCTGCGATGCTTGAATCTTTGCTTGAAGGACCAGCTGAACTCTTGATTTCTGTTGGTGGAGATCCAGAAAATAATCCTCCTATTTTTCCAGAAATAAGGAGGAAAGTGCCATCTGAATACACAAAAGCTGACAAGCTCAGGCTTCGCGGAGATCTCATGGCCAAAACTTACCTTCTTCAAGCAATTCCAAATGAAGTATATGTTCTCATAGACAGCATGCAAACAGCTAAGGAAATGTGGGATGAGATTGAAAAGCTGCTACAAGGCACAAGCATCAGCCTCAAAACCAAGAAGACTACGATTCTTATCGCTTATGACTCCTTCAAAGCAGGTCCAGGAGAACCATTGAATGAGACTTACAACAGACTCGTTCAACTGTTAAATGAACTCAGAAAAATCAAAGTATTCAGGTCCAATCTGGAACTGAATATTAGATTTTTATCCAGCCTGCATCCTGCATGGGAAAAGACAGTGAAGGATGTAAGATCTCGGATAGATTTGGACGAAATTGACCTCTGCACACTCTATGAACATCTGAAGCAATTCGTCAACGAGGTTGCCTGTGTTGAGGATCATCACACCACAAACCCCTTAGCTCTTGTAATGGAGGCTCAGCCAAGAAGGACAACCACTTCACTAAAGAAGAAAAAGAAGAAGGTGGTGGTTGAATCAGATGATGATGAGAGTGATGATGACAAATCTGATCTAGAGGCTGAGCTAGCAGACTTACAGAAGAAGATGGCACTGCTTGCCAAAAGATTTGCTAAGAAGAACAGCTCCTCCAACAGGCTGAGAACTTCCTCCTCAAACTACAAGCAGAAGAACCATGATCAAGGATCTTCTAGGAAGGCATCATCAGCAGAAGAAGCTCCAAAATGCTACAATTGCGGTAAGGCTGGACATGTTATCAAAGACTGCCGTCTCCCAAAGAAGAAAGATGCTAACTTCTACAAGCAGAAGATGCTGTGGAATAAGCAGAAAATGCTGATGGTGCAGAAAGAAGAAGAAACCTCTGCCATGATTGCTGAGAATGAGAACTGGGCAGAAGATTCTTCTGAGGAGGAGGAGGAGGAAGACAACTATGCCCTTATGGCACGTGTGGAGGGAGATGAAAGAAAGGGTGATGCTGCGATCCCCGAAAGCGAGTGCTCAACAAGCTCTGTAAGTACCTCACATACTTCTTTAAATAATCAAATGCAGTCCTTACTTGAAAAGGACAATCTAATCAAAGAACTAAAGGAGAGACTAGACAATAATCATAGAGTACTGAAACAGAATCTAGACCAAAAGTCTTCCTTAAGTGTTCAACTTGAAATTGCAAAAGATCAAGTCAAAAAGGTGTCCTCAGATTTTGAAAGCTTTGAACTTAAGATAGCTGAATTAACTAGGAAATTTGAGGATAGTGAACGGGAAAAAAGCACAGCAAAGGCTGAATGCGAATTTTTGCATAACAAAAGAAGAACGCTTTTAAATAAAGTAAAAGAACTAGAGGATCTAGCTGCTAGAAGAGGTCAATCTGAACAAAATGTTTTTCTGCTTAACAGCAAACAAAAGGATGACCGATTTTACAATGCTAAAACAGGACTGGGCATAACCAACCCACGTAATCTAAAGAAAGTTAACTGTCTTCAAATCTATAAAAAAGATTACATGGGACTAGGGTTTGGCGAGAAAATGTATTTTCGAAGTGATGAAGACTATGCTGAAGCAGAAGAAGAAAAGAGAAAGAATCCAAAACCTGCAATTTCATGTGATTATCCCTCTGTAAATGAAAAACAACTTTCAGAAGAAAAACCTACTTCCTGCTTTAGTGAATGCCTTGACCCTTATGCTAAAGATATTCCTCACATAGGACATCCTCTAGACCCCCCCAAGAGTAGGTATTGCTAAAACTGGTGAGGAACCGTGTATATTTCCCATGGCTCAAAAGCTCAAAAACCTACAGAAAACTCTTGATAACGAGAGAGAGATTTGAAACTGAAAAGAAAGGTTTCGAGCGCAACTGGCAGGAACTTCTTCAAAAATTTAATGATTTGAGTGAGCAGTTTCATGCTAAAACAGACCCTTCTACGACTAAGCCTGACAGCTCACACACCTCACATGAGAAAAACAATGCTTTTAAAGGTTCGTCCACTCATCTCTCTTCTCCTTTGTTTACAAGGAATGAAGTGAATAAGGAAGGAGAAGAGAAGAATGAGTGGAGGAAAAAGAGGAAGGAAATCGCAGAAGGCAAAAAGAAAGTTTTTGAGAATAATGCCAGCCCAAGATCTAGTTCTATTTTTTACTCCAAAGTTAATTGTAATTCTGTCTCTACAAAACAAACTTCTAGTAGTTCAGTCTTGAGTCCCAAGCTGAATATTTCTGAGACATCTTCTAGACAACGTTCTATTTATAATACAAGTGTTGCTTATGGTTATTCTGTTCCAGATCCCCATAATTATGAATGTGATGTGAATGTTGTTAAATCAAAGCCTTCCAGAAAGCTCAAACCTGAAAAAGAAACCAAGAAAGGAACTACTAAGGGAACGTTTTGTATTCCTGATATGAAATATGCCCTTAGAGTTCATTCTATGAAACATCTTAATCGGCTTTCTAAGGAGGAGATTTTAAAAACCAAACTTAAGAAACAACCGTTCAATCACAAAGCACCTGTCTACTCTCCTCCTAAACCTAAAACGGAAAGATGGGTCCCCAAGATAAGACCCGTCAAAGCTGAAACTGAGAGGTGGGTCCCCAAGATGAGACCTACCAAAACTGAAACAGATAGATGGGTCCCCAAACGAAGACCCATCAAAACTGAAACTGAAAGGTGGGTCCCCAAACGAAGACCCATCAAAACTGAAACTGAAAGATGGGTTCCCAATCGAAGACCCATCAAAACTGAAACTGAAAGGTGGGTCCCCAAATTTAGACCCACCAGAACCAAAATAGAAAGGTGGGTTCACAACATCAGACCCACCAAAATGGAAACTGCTAGGTGGACTCCAAAAACCAGACACACTGCAAAAGCAGATCTGGCTATTGGAAAGCCCACCAAAGATAGATCTTTTGTTGAAAGAGCTGCTGACCTTGGATCACTGCTCAAAGCAAGATTTAAAAAGGTGTTTCTTGATAATAAGGAAGGACCCACTCCAAGTTGGGTACCTAAACCTGTTTGATTGTTTTGCAGGACGGTCATGTGTGGCACTTAGTGTTAGACCCTAGATTTTGATATAACGATTTTGATGATGCCATCTCCATCTTTTGTAGCATTCAAATGTTTGTATTTTACTCTCTAGTAGATTCATCTTTTGTAAAAGACTTGTTTGAAAGTGTCTTGTCCGAAATACTAATGAACAAAATAAAGATAACTGGAAAAGAAAATGCAATAAGGTAATATTCTTTTACCTTAAACGGATGCCTTACAAATCCAACCAGTTAAATTTATTTTGTTACATAAGAAACACTAAAAGATTTTGAACAAACAAATTAATTAAACTGGAACACAAAAATGCAATAAGGTATTAATCTTTACCTTAATAGGATTTTCTATCCTACCAGTTTAATTAATGGTCTAAGTTCAAAATACTAGTTGGGCCAATCACAACCAAGTATGACCAGAAGTCAAAAGAAAAATGTATGTATCAAATAAATTATACCGGAAAAGAAAAAAATGCAATAAGGTAAAAACTACCTTAAAAAGGATATTTAAATCCTACCGGTATATATTTATTTGATTACGAACATTTTTATCAAAAGGCATATTGGTGTGAAAAATGTGTCAAAGAGAGAACAAATAAATGTACAATTTTTAAGTACTAATAAAATTATTACTGGACAATAAAAATGCAATAAGGTAAACTTATTTACCTTTAATAGGATATTTAAATCCTACCAGTATAATTTTATTAGACCTAAAAATTATTCTGTTCGAACACATTGCCTCGTGTTTAATCCAGAGCCAATCAAAAATCCAGCATGGGTGCAAAGGACGTACAAAGCATTGGGAAGTGCAGTCTGATTGGATAAACGCAGGAGAACTGCAGCAGCTAGACAGAAAGAGACAAAAAGCCATAAGCTCCGAAGAGGAAGATAAACAACAAGTTGTTTATCCTCTGCGATCAAGATTCAACGAACAAGATTAAATCATCTCAACCAACGGATGAGATTAATCTACCGGAGATGCCTATAAATGAAGGCCGAAGCATGAGTTAAAGCGACTAAGTTTTTGAGCTCAAAGCAGAGAGATTCCATAAGCATTCAAAGAATATCTAGCAACTCTGCTTTGACTCATGCTTCACTAAGCTCTTAGAATAGATCATCATTGTCATACTTTTAGAGCTTAGTTCATAGTTGGAGACTAGAATTTCCTTGTATATCACAAGGTGTTGTAAAACACTTCAGGAGGACAGTTGTTCCCGGCCTGAGTGTGGTTAGATAGGTCAGGAGTACCTTTTGATCCCCACTGGATCAATTGAGAAAAACCTAAAGGATTGAGTAGCTTGGAGTGGTGTTGTACTCCTCGTGAAACACCTTCAATCTAGGCCAGAGTTGTCAAGGCTAGATTGGCACTAAGTGTATTGGGCTTAATACATTAGTGAAATCCATTTGAAATAGGATGGGACTGGATGTAGGAGGATTACACCACCTCTGAACCAGGATATATTGTGTGTTGATTTACTTTCAGTCAACAAAGCACACACTGAACACTTCTCACATAAAGATTGAAGTTTGCCAGCAGCATCCTAAGCAGTTGTCTTAATTGACTCAACTGCTTATCCTACTGCTTAATTACTCACTCTCTTTGAGATACAAGAGCTTCACAATGTCACAACAAAAGGGTCTGTTTCATTAAGTTTTCAGGAAATACCACTTAAGGCATGGCAGTTGCCTCAACAGTCTCCTAAGGACTACACAACTGCTGAGCCCACTGCTCACACAAAAGTATTTCCTGTGAACATCTTGACATTACTAGACCTTTACATCTTTATCTCTAAGAAGTCTGGTCAAAATAATCTCTGTGATTCAGGGTGATAACCAACCAGGTACTTCTACAGTTCCCTCACTATCACCTAACTGCCTAACACCTCTGCCTAAGTAAAACCCTCTACTTACTTGGCCTAAAGAACATCTTCAGTAAGCCCACATCATCCTGAGCTACACCATATAATCAAACCTTCCATACCTTCACCATTACTTCAGCAGGTGACTCAGCAGTTCCCTGGTTTCCACCCAACTGCTGAGACAACTGCTCTCATTTAAGGTTGATTATCAATCCACCTCAGTACATCATCAGGAAGCTCTTCCCACTCCCAGAAAGATTCTGAATGAACCCTCATCATACTTCAAGTATTTGGTAAGCAGACGACTAAGCAGTTCCCTGCTTCCTAGCCAACTGCCTAGCCAACTGCTCACCAATAAGCAAAGACTTCATCCATCACAGAAAGTTGTTACACATTACATAAAGGGTAAAGACTTCCGCTGTGCATCTATTAATCTCTCAAAAGATTATAGATCAACTCTTCTAGAGGGAAATATTTGTAAAGGTCGAAAAGATTTAAAAGTCTATTCACCCCCTCCCTCTAGACTTTTACCCTATCCGGGACCATCAAGTGGTATCAGAGCGGAGTGTTCTTAGAGTCAGTTTCTGGCTAATTTGAACTAAAGATCCAAACCACTAAACTCCCCAAACACTTTCTGAAATGGACAAACGGTTGGCCACAAATTCTTTGTCTAACCTAAACATGTATGATGACTGGAGAACCAAGGATGTCTGGGATGAGCTCTCAATGATTCAATCCGTTGATGATCAAGAAGGCTCAAGTGATGAAAGCAGTTCATCAGGAGATGAAGAAGAGACTCTGATTTGTCTCTATGGAATGCACCATGTTGAAAACTTCTCCAATGACTGCTCTATGACCAGAACTGCAAGCAATGATAATGATGAGGTACTGTCTAGTTCTTCAAACAGCTCAGTTCAATCTAGCTGTTCAAGTGTTGATATGGAAGCTCTACTCCTTCAATTTGAAAATTTTCAAAAGGATCACCTTCTTTTAATGAACGAAAACTGTAGACTTCAAGCTAATCTAATAATAGCCCAAGCTCAAATGGGTGAAGTGATAAAGAGAAATGATTTTCTTGAACTCGAAAACTTCAGTTTAAAAGAAAGGTTGAGCTCCCTCACTACCCCTATAAGTGAGGAAATCCATCACACCTGGAAGAACACAGGATTGGGATTCACACCCTTATCCAATCCATTTGAAGACTCTCCTAAATACTCTCCTATCATAAAGCCCACCCCAGATCTACTAGACACAAGGAATTCAAATCACCGACCACCTCACTCCCAAACTCTGTCAAAGAAAAGGACTCAGTCCTCCTCCAGACCAAAATCCAAACTTCCCTACAAATTCAACTCCCTAAATAACCAACCAAATCAAAGAATTGGTTGGCAACCAATTACAAAGACCACCAACACATTTCCCAAAAAGCTGATCACTTCTAAAACTCATATTCCTTCTCCCCCACACACAAGGAATAATGAACACAAACATATAGCCTTTCCTCATGGACACACAAATCCAAACGGCTATAGATCCATCAGCTCAAATCCAAATGGTCCGAAATTGGTATGGATGCCCAAACGCATTCAAGGGAAGATGCCCACAAACTTGTGGGCTGTTACTCAAAACCGATGAAAACGGGAAGGTGCTGGAGTAGCCAACATTGAAAAGATTTATCTTCAAGCTACTCCATGCACATGATAGTTAGCAGGGGGCTACTATCAAGTTATGAGATCTGAAAGAAGGACCCAATTTTACAAATTGGGAATGAGAAGAAACCGGAGAAACAAAGGAGCTGGAAGATCCAAATCAAATGCGAGCTTTCAATCCAACCTAGGATTGAAGTTCAAACTCAAAAAGCACAAGCCAGCTCCAAGACAATATTCACACTATGACATTCTCCATGGACATCTTCATAGATGCCCAAAACAAAGTTGTGCTAACTGGTAAAGGGATAAGAAGAAGCATGGTAATGATTGGAGGTTACAAAAGAAGGAATCTGCTCTCCAAAAGCAGGTTCATACATGAGTTAACAATGGCACCACATCATAGCCATCTGAAGCTCAAAAACCATCAAGTGGTATCATCAGGTGGTATCATCAAGTGAGATCTCCATCTCAATTACAGAACTCAATAAGTAATTGAGCAAACCATGCAAGGGACTTTTCTTGAAAAACACTGGAAAGGCTCCTAGCTGCCCTCCCAGAAAAGAAGCTCAAAGACCACTGAACTCTGGAATCAGCAGTTGACTCATGTAAGCAGACCACTGCTAGCAGAGGACTACAATGGGAGATCACTGCCAGCAGTTGAATCAATTCTAAATCAACTGTCCTGATGCTTCAGCTAAATTAAGCACAAAGGCTTAAAAGATCCCAATCTTCACTCTACCAGATGATAAAGGAGGATGAACAGGTATCTCAAATAAACCATATTGGTTGAACCTACATCCTCCTCAGAAAATTATTTGTTGGTCCCGGTTATACTGGATACAGTCTAGAGGGGGGGGGGGGTGAATAGACTGTATTGGTTTTTAGCTTTTTAAAACTAAGTACCAGTTTTTCAGAATAGCCTGTTCTGTTGAGAGAACAGACTGGCAGCGGATGGGGTTCTGGCAGGGAGTTCTGTTAGCCTCAGAGAAGCAAAGGCAGAAGGCCTTCTGTTAACTCGTAGAACGAGTTCTGCTGAACACAGATACCAAGTTCAGGGAGTTAAACGGTTCTAACTAAATGCAAGTATTAAAAGCAGTAAGTAAACGACACCAGGGATTTTTATAGTGGTTCAAGGAACAACTCGTTCCTCTAATCCACTGTTCCACTAAGCTGTAAAAACTGCCGTTTACAAAGCCTTAGTCCTAGCACTTAAGAAGCACTCCACGTCTTCTTCAAGCCTAGATGTGTCCTGGGATGCACTGCCTGGTTTCCTTTAACACTGGTCCTTTCACTGAGTTTCCTTGAAGTATCACCACTTCACTACTCCAGTTATTCGGACGTCCTTCTTGTAGCAAGAAGAGTTTCTGTTGAAACAGAGGTTCCTCCAACTAGCTTCGTTACAAAATGTATGTATGTGAAGAGCTTGAAGAGTTGAAGAACACTTGGAACTTTGCTTGAGTTGGAAAGAGTATTTTTCCGACTTCTGCCTTCTCTTGTAGAGGATAGTAAGTTTGAATCTCAAGGAGGCTTTTGCTTTTCAGAGTTTGAATATCTTGCTTGGTTAGCAATGAGATAGCAAAGTTATGGCCAAGTTATCCGGTTGTTCTTCGTAGTGTATCTTTTATACTGAGGTTGTCTTCCCGTTGGAGGAGTAGGAGGACAACTGCATTTAATGCGCGAGCAGTTGACTTGACCAGTAGGACCCGGTAAAGTTGGCGGGTTACTATTTTGGGATAAAGTAATCCTGACAATGCGGCCAATCATCTGCAATTACTCCACGGAGCATGGGGAGCATTAAATGAGCATTTAATGCGAGCACTGTAGCTTTTCCGTTTCATACTCCTAGCCGTTTGAAGGAATCTTTATGTTGACTTCCCGGCTTTGTGGATTTCTTCCAAGTGTCAGACCTTCTGATGTTACTAACAGAGAACTGAATCAGAGAAGATCATGAGCACTTCTGTTGTTGGTAGCTTACAGAGAACCAGGAGGGTTTCTGTCACGCTAAAGGGTAACAGAGACCCTGACGTTTTCTGTTCCTAGACAGAGAACCAAGATCTTCTGTCTGGAGGACTTCTGGTAGAGAGGCCTTCTGGTAGTCGAATATGCTAAGAATTTTACAAGGGAAAATTCTAATACATAATTTCTAAAGGGGTACTCTACAGTCCTAATTAATATAGCATCATCAAAATCTAAATACAATTATTCCTTACAATTTCCCCCTTTTTGATGATGCCAAAACCCTTTAACTATTTCCAGAGAAGTGCCTTCACCACAAAAATTTAAAGTTTAAAACTTTTCATTTAAAATCTTGGTGGGCAACTTGGCATAGGAAAATAGTAAGAGTACGATACATTCAGATAGCAGATAAAATATCACAAAGCAATCAAACAAACAAGCACAAACAGAAAGTAAGGAAAAAAAAAGAGATTGGGGAATTGCCTTACAACGTGTGAGGCAGAGATGTTCTTTTATTAAGGTGGATTACAAGATTGTCTGATTACATAATAGCCTTGGCTGCTTCAGCTCTTGCTTGTTCATCCAGTCCTTGTAGTCTCTTTAATTCAGCATTCACCTCTTTTCTGATTCCAGCCAGATTTCCAGTTCTCTGGTAGGAGGCCCAGACAGGTGAGAGTTTGCAGTCTAAGTAGTTAAGAACACCTTCATGGATATCTTTTCCTGGTACTATACTGTTGTGAAACCAGAATTCTGCTTCCTCCAGAGATCCACCATGTCTGACCTTCACTTGACCATCATGGTCCAAGTAGAGATTCTGTTGTTGCGTAGAGGTCATCTTCTGCTTCATTTCATCAAATTGTGTAGTAGTCATCACCTGAGAACCTCCCATTCTCCATTCTTTAAAGCTTAGAGCTTTCTTTTTCTTAGATCCTTTCTTCAGTGGGGATGGAGGTCTAGGAATACCAGCTAGCCTTTTCTTCTGAAGAGCAGCCTCAAAGTAAGGTGTTGGATCCACACTTGGTTCAGCAGATGTTGAGGTTCTGGAGGTTTTTGGTTTTGATAGATGAGGGCCTTCTTCCCCCTTTTTGGCATCATCTAGATCACCAAGCAAAAGGGAGAGCTTCTGGAATTCTGAGGCCTGAGTAGAGGCAATCTGTTCCAGGGTTTCTGGTAAGGTCTGAGTCACAGAAGTGAGACCTTCAATAAGCCCATGTTGCTTCTGAAGTGCAGATAGGATATCTTTATTACTGGCTTCTAAGAGAACCATCTTCTGGTATCTCTCTTTGTCTTGGGCAAATAGAGTCCTGGCTTGATCACGATGGACTTTCCACAGTTCCTCTATGTCCAGTAGCTGTTCCTTTGTCTTGCTATCAGCCCATTGAAGTTCCTCAATATTGGAAGAGATTGTTTCAATAGCTTGTCCCTGAGCTATCAGAGTCTGATGAAATGTGAAGAGGGTCTTATGGATACTGTCCACTTCCCTTGACAGTGTATCTGTTTTAGCAGTTGAGGAGGCCATGAAGTCGTTGAGAGATGTTGTCAGATTCTCAAAGCGGTCTGAGATAAACTGCATCCCAGAGTTGAGATTATCATTCACATGAGAAAGGTGCCCATAATGCTTGTCATTGATCTGTATCAACTTATTCATGCCATGGAGGAGTTGGCCACCAAAGTCTTCAGCTGCTTCAACGAATTTGTTGAAGGGAATTTGGTTCTCTTGTTCAATAGATGGAGGCATCTCTAGACCTCTTGACTTAGGCACAGGAGGCCTTCTGGGTTGTTTTTCACTCTGAGGAGGTGTCTTCTTTCTCTTGGAAGTTTCATCAGCAGCAATGGAGGATGTAAGAAATCCATCATTGTCACTGGAAGAGGAGGGCACCCTGAAGATAGGTTTTCTGATGGGGGTGGAGGCCACAGAATGTTGAGGGGAGATAGGTGTGGCTGCATCTTGTGGTGTATGCTGAGGAGAGGCAGTTTTGGATTTGTTGATGGAGGGGTTTTCTTGTTGTGAGGGAGCATTCTGTTGTTGTGGAGGAGAGGGTGGGGGTGATGGTGATCTGGATCGGATTGAGGGTTGGGATTTGCAGAGAGATGGATTTTTGGTTTTTGGTGAGGAGGTTTTCTGTTGGGGTGAAGTTGTAGAGGAGAAGATCTGTTGGTGTTGATAAGGGATAATTTGTCCTTGAGGGGATGGGGATTTGGATTTTGAGGTTTTCTGGGGTGTAGGGGTTTTCTGTGGAGAGGAGGGTTTCTGAGGAGTTGAGGAGGTGTTCTGTTTAGAGATGGTTTTCTGTGAGGGTGAGAGGGATTTCTGTTGAGATTGGGGTGAAGTGACTTTAGGAGAGGGAGGGGGAGAAGGAATGATTGTGGGAATTACCTCTAGAACAGTTTCAGTGAACAGAGAGTCTCTCCATTCTTTGATAAGTTTTTCCATGACCAGAGGTAGGTCATTTGCAGTAGAGGGTTCACCTTCTCCATGTGCACTGTGTCGAAACTTGATCATTGACTCCTTCCTCTTCTTCTCAACTAGCCAAGCATCAAATGCGTCCATCTCATGCTCTTGAAGAGCCTTCACATGGTCTTCTGGTGAGTTTCTGACCAGAGGTGCTTTGCCTTGAAGTTTCTCCTTCTTCTTCTGTAGGACAGAAAGAAGAAAGTCCTTGTTTAGGCAGGACTCCACATCTTCTGTGTCAGCCCATCTGAGTACTTCTTCTTCTTCAGAGATGAAGTAGGACAAGTTCTTGAGGAGGTCAGTGAGAGGTCCCACTCTCCACTTTCTCCATGCCAGAATCCTGATGAATTTCCTATCAGGGCTTGAAGTACTGCTTCCTTCTTGGTGTTCTGGTGAGGGAACCACCATAGGTTGATCATTTTCAGAGGCAGGAGGAGAAGAATGTAGTTCCCCCTGAGAAGTGGCATTCTGCACAACTTCTTCTTCTTCTGAGTCACTTGACTCAAAGATGATTCTCTTGCCGTGCCAAGCATTTCTGTTGGCTGGGGCAGAGGTGACAGAGTCCTCCAGTTTCTCCTGTGCTGCAGGTGTCAAGATTTTGGTCTTCTTAGCAATGGGGGAGGCAGAAGGGGTGCTTGCTGAAGAGATAGGTGAAGGAGCCTTTCTCTTAAGTACAGATTTCTTTGCCACCAACTTGTGGACTTTGACAGGTGTGATCTTTTTCCTGGGAACCTTCTTGACTACCTTCTTCACCAAAGGTATTTCTTCTTCAGAGTCAAAAGGGGTAGGGGGTTTCTGTTGCTTCTTTGAGACTTTCTTTGGTTGCACCCGTAGCAAGAATTGAAGCAATCCGCCTTTTTCTTGCGTACGTGGCCCACAAGAACTTTACCGTCTTTCAAATGGACGTCAAGACTGCCTTTCTGAATGGAGTCTTGGAAGAAGAAGTCTATGTCGCTCAGCCCGAAGGATTTGTAGATCCCAGATATCCCGACCATGTGTACAAACTAAAGAAAGCTTTGTATGGGTTGAAACAGGCACCAAGAGCTTGGTACGATGCCTTAACCGAATTTCTAGTTGACTCAGGTTTCTCAAAAGGGAAGATTGATACCACACTTTTCATCAAGCGACAGAAGTCTGACATCATCCTGATTCAGATCTATGTTGATGACATTATCTTCGCCTCCTCAAATCCACGTCTGTGCAAACACTTTGAGAAACTGATGAAAACAAAGTTTGAAATGAGCATGATGGGAGAGCTGAATTTCTTCCTAGGCCTGCAAGTAAGACAACTCTCTGACGACATTTTCATCAATCAGTCAAAGTATATTCTGGAAATGCTTAAGAGATTCAACATTGATGGCAAATCTTCCATGACTACCCCTATGTCCCCAAACAACAAACTGGACTCAGACCCCTCCGGGAAGCCAGTTGATGCTACAAACTACAGGGCCATCATTGAATCTTTGCTATATCTCACGTCAAGCAGGCCTGACATTGTCTTCTCCACATGCTTATGTGCACGCTTTCAGGCAAATCCGAAGGAATCCCATCTGACCGCTGTTCGAAGAATTCTGAGATACCTCAAAGGCACTGTGAATCTAGGCCTTTGGTATCCCAAGCACTCAGGTTTTGACCTAGTCGGATACTCGGATGCTGACTTTGCTGGTTTCCGGATGGACCGCAAAAGTACATCGGGAGCTGTCCAGTTCTTGGGCGATAAGTTAGTCTGCTGGTCTTCCAAGAAACAGAACTGTGTGTCAACATCTACGGCCGAGGCAGAATACGTCGCGGCTGCGAACTGTTGTTCACAAATATTATGGATGAAGACCCAGCTAAAGGACTACGGTTACACTTTCCGCCATATCCCGATCTACAGTGACTCACAGAGCGCCATCGCCATCACCAGCAACCCGGTTCATCACTCCCGCACCAAACACATCGACCTGCGCTATCATTTCATCAAGGATCACGTGGAGAAAAGAGATATAGATATGTATTTTGTAAGCTCAGAGCTTCAACTGGCTGACTTGTTCACTAAGGCATTGGATGAAAAAAGATTCCAGTTCCTGGTCTCCAAGTTGGGCATGTTGAACCTTGAGCCTGTTTAATTTTTGTCTCCACTGATCTGCAAAGTGTGTGCGTGGGATTTGTAAATAGTGTGTGTGCGTTGCATGTGTTGAGGGGGAGAAAACCAAAAAAATAACAAAAAATAGTGTGCGTGTGTTGCATGTGTTGAGTGTGTGTGAAAAATCAAAAATAACAAAAAATAGTGTGCGTGTGTTGCATGTGTTGAGTGTGTGTGAAAAATCAAAAAGAACAAAAAATAGTGTGTGTGCGTTGCATTTGTACATATTGTTCGTTGCATTTTTTGAGGAGGAGAAAATTTTCACTGTTTGAGGGGGAGCTATTTTTCACTGATTAAGGGGGAGCTCTCTATTTTTTACTGATTGGACCTCGAATTTTTTTTAAAAAAGGGGCACTGTGTGCTAGCCCAATCATTCGGGCTCAATTGTTACGGAGGAAGTCCAAATCTTTTTCTCGCGTATATAAGCCTCAGAAAAGCCTTTCACTTCCTATTCTAAACTTCTCGCCAAAGCTTGAAAAACGCAGAGCTCCTCGACTTCCCAAAACCTCTGTTTTCGCAAACCTTTCTCCTTCTCCGATTCTCTTTCTCGCCAACCTTCTAAGGTAGTTATTCCGACGTGTTCGAAATCCATAAAAACGCTTTCAACGGACAAACGTTCTCGCCGAACGATCGCCCCTTCTTCTCAAAATCAAAATCAAAAATTATTTTTTTCGATTTTTTCGTTTGAATGTATGTCGAAATCTTGTTGTTATAGTTTTTGGTATATCGTTTCTATGTTTTTGCAGGTGGATTCTTCGCTTCGAAATCACGATTTCGAGATTTTGGTTTTCAAGATCTCGAGATCGTCGGTTCAACTTCTCGAAATCAAGATCTCGAGATGGGCATCTCGACATCTTGATCTCGAGATTTGAATCTCGAAATCAAGATCTCGAGATCTGTATCTCGACATCTTGATCTCGAGATTTGAATCTCGAAATTAAGATCTCGAGATCTGCATCTCGACATCTTGATCTCGAGATTTGAATCTCGAAATCAAGATCTCAAGATCTACATCTCGACATCTTGATCTCGAGATTTGAATCTCGAAATCAAGATCTCGAGATTTGGATCTCGAAATCATGATCTCGAGATTCAGATCTCGAGATTTGGACTTGGCAAATTTTTTCAAAAATCCACCTGCATAAACTTATCTGACAACTAAATCAAACTCCTTCAATCAAATCAAACAGTTGAACTTCATGTGCTGACCCCTACTTCTACAGTTTTAAAATGGCAGGAAACACTAAAGCACAGATCGATGATGCCATCTACTCCCAAGAAAAATGGATCAAGGTGCTGGACAACAATTTCCAGCTAGACCTTGCAGTCTTCAAGTGCCAGAACCCGATCATTCCGGCCATCATGAAAGGTCACTATCTCTAGCCTGCACTTCACAACGCCAAACCGGTGCCAGAGATATACCTACAACAGTTCTGGGGGCACATGCATACGGATTCGCTGAAGGATCGCTCAAAAATAAAGACCAAGCTAAACGGCATGCGGGTGATCCTTACACCAACAACATTGCGCACTACATTAGCACTGCCAGTCCGAGATACATATGATGAGCTGCCGTCCATCCCAGATCTACTCAAAGATGTGGCATCCCTTGGCTACACATCACTACTGCCACAACTGTCGAACTTCAACGGCGCATATCTCCGTCACCTGTGGAAGAATCTCTTCGGGCTAGTGAACAAGTGCCTGTCGCCGAAGCATGCCGGATTCGACAAGTGCAAAAAGCAGATCCTGCTTATCTTCCATGGCATCGCCTTCAACAAGAACTACGACATGGCACAACTCTTCTTCTCAGAGCTAATGGACCTGGTCAAGGCCAAAGAAAAGAACAGGCCAGGTACCATCCCATATGCAAGGTGGCTTGGGCTGATCATCAACGACTGCATGGCAGAGCACCCGTCAATCCCAAAACGCAGCTCCGATCCACACTACAATGCCCCAAAGTTGCAATACTTTAAAGCAGACAAGAACCCTACCTACGGTCTGCGGATCCCTGGGTTTCTGCTCAACCTTGTAAGATCTTCAAATCTAGTTGTTCAACAGTACAAGGAAGCCACAGAGAAGACCGTTCCTATGGTTCAGCAAAACCCAGCTGGACCTACCCAAGGGACAAAGCCGAGTGTTAGTAAGGGTCCCAAGAGAGCCCAAAAGCCACAGAAACCAGTGGCCGGTTCGCCCAATGAAGGAAAGTCTGACGACTCTCTTGAGACGAGTCAGGCGGCTGAGGGCACCGAAATAGACGCTGAGGAAACGGCCAATGAATCGTCAAGTGAAGCCCAAACAAACACTGACGACGAGGCTTCCGAGAGCGTGGGCACGGAGAGCGGAGAATCTAGCTCGGATGATGACGACGATGATAATGATAGTGATGATGTGGAGCTCACATATGCCCTGATCAGAAAAGGGAAGCTGCCCGTCGAATCTCCGAAGAAGAGAAGAATTACTGCTGAAGACGCAGCACCAATAATAGCTGGCAGACCTCAAGTCTTCACAATAAAAGAAAAGGCTAAACCAAGAGCTGATTCGAGCGAGACAAATTGCTCCAAGGATGATTATGACGAGGCGGCTCATTCCATTAAGGCATCATTCAACTCAGAAGAAGTCGTCATCCGAGAGACCAGGGCAAAGGTCAAGAATGACAAGGCTGCCAAGGTCAAGCCCCAGCCCCAAGCCAAAAAGAGCCTGTTTGATAAGGCAGACGAGCACATCTTCGCGGGCTGCGACTCCTTTATCCAGATAAGCCGAGCCGAATCCCTAAGCACAGGAGCCGATCTTTTCGGTTCCCGGGTAGAAGTCGCAGCATCTGGCTCAACTGCGCATGCACAGCCCTCTCCCAGCCACTCGATAGCCTCTCAAAAGGCTATTGTTTCAAAAGAACGGGACTCAACCCCCTCGCTAGTTCCTTCTGAATCAGTTGAGCATACAATTGACCTATCTCCTGAGGTCAAAACCCCTTCTTCTCACACATCGAGTCTAGGTGTCACATTCCCCACATTTTCTTCATTTTCTAGGACACCTACACTATTCACTGCACATACAGGTGCACTCACCCTGAACGCAACAACCAGAGCGCAAGCTATGACAGTTGGAAGCCCTGCTACGCCCATAATGATTCCATCATTAAATGCAGGCCACACATCAGCAATCTTCACTGATGCTGTGTCAACAGTTACAACCCCCGTAACTGGTCACCCTACCTTTGAAGACGTAAACGTTCTACTGAATCGCTTCCTGGATTCCACCATTAAGCCATGGGTGCAAGATGCAATGACCGCTCTAGCACAGGAATTTAGGACCACCCAAGCGGTTCGGTCTGAACAAACACCACCCCAACCTTCCCCTGAACCGTTCATCTCCCATACACAACCCATATCCTCCACCCCTCTATCCCACCAATCCATAAACCAAATTCCCATTCCCTCTATTTTTCGGGGAACCCAGGATACAGAACCAGTATTCTCCCCACACCCGAACACACCCTCCATCGATCTCTCCTCACTATCCTTTGACACACTAGCTTCGGCTTTGCTGAATAACCTCTTAAACACCCCAGAAGACAAACTCACTCTTCATCAGCAAGCCATACTTGAAGCCCTTCTTTCTTCACCCGAAACCAAGAGCACTTGCAAGGAGAGTCTTCGTGGTCGCAAACGTTCCCATGAGGACCCCGATGATTCGGATCCTCATGAGGGGGAGAACAAGCGACCTCGATCACTTGAGCAAACTGCTCTACCAAGCCAAACTCCACAGCCCATCCAACCTGAAACCTCAACAAACCAACAGCCACCATCCACAGCCAACTTTTCTAGCATGGTCGAGCTAGAAATAACATCCCGAGGCGTATCTCCCAGAGATACCAACCGAGGAGGGGATGGAAGTCATGATGATGTTACCACTGGTACATCTTCTCCATCAGGCCATCAGTTGGAACTCAGTTCTAAGCTGATGTCAACGGGCAATCCAAGTGAACCCGGTAGTGCTACTCAGGAACAATCACCGCCTGAACAAAGAATTCCATATATTTCCCCAGGCAAAGACATCCATGATGCACTGGAAGAGGCGATGATATATGACAAATGGCCAAGAAAATGGACAGAATGGGATGATCTTCGGGTTGAGGCCGAACAAGAGGACATGCAAAGAAACTGGTGGCTACGAGAGCTAATCAACAGATGCTCTGAAGATATTATAAGGCTCGAGGATGATGAACGCAAGGAAGGGGAGAATTACAAAGAATCCCAGAAGACTCTTGAATCGGTCGTAAGACAATCAGCGGGAAGACTTCCCAAGACATAGAAACCCTGGGATAACGTTCGCATCAAAGCCCCCTTCCAAGAAGAAATCAGAGAGCATATCTGGCGTAGACCAGACAGAGTCAAGCCACTGAATGAACTGAAGCTAAGAGGCCTTACTCACTTAAAAGGAAAGCAGGCTGGAGGTCATCTGCATATGTTGTTACAAAGGTCAACCGGTACACAGAGAGAACTAATGGAACAAGATCTGAAGTCGAATATTCTCCCGATTCATCAAATTCTACAAGTGAAGGCTGAAGACTATCATGGAGTAACATTCTACACTCACAGACTTCAATGCACCGATGGGAGCGAATTTACTTGTCAAGAGAACGACTTCATCATGCTGAAACCGGATGACATCTACCAAATGTTCATGGCCTACAGATACCTTCCAGTCAGGCAGAGCATAATATACAGCGAAGGCCTCGCATCTATCAAGAGATTCATGCTTAGACAGATCCGAGTACACTCTTCACATGACCTACAGATGGCTATTGAGTGCAATCTGAAAAAGACAAATCTGACAAAGCCAAGACTGTATGGTCCTGAACTTGAAGATTTCCCAGCCTACCACATCTTCTTCACACCGCCAGCAGTCACCTATCTGAACCACAAGAACGAAAAGCGTCTGATGGTAGTCAGTGAAATTGAGAAGTACTGTGACGGAACACTGAAGATAATCAAAGAACAGATTCTAAAGATGAAGGCAGAGCTAGAGAAAAATCTTCAAGAGGCATCGTCTTATGTTCAAAAGGAACACTCTACAGTAGAGACTATTCTAAAGGCCATTGACGATCGCCTCGAAAAGAGAAATGTACTGAGGCAATATGAGCATGCACTTGGTATGAGGAAGCACTACTTCAAGTCTCAGAAGCAATAAGAGAATGGCACTTGATCACAAAGGGGGAGATTGTTGGAGATATTTAATTGTGAATCAAGTTGGTCATAGATTAGCTTTATATTTAATCCTTTATTTAATTAGTGCATGAATTAGATAGAAATCGGGCCAAGTGTTAGGCCCATATAAACAGGCTAAAAGCCTGGTACGCCTAACCTAAACCTCGCCTATAAAAAGGGAGCAGAGGTTTAGGAATAGGTTGAACGTCGTACTTATTATTCATAGCCTTACGTGCATATCATTCTGTTGTACGAGTTCACGGTTTATCAAAGAAGGTTTTACGTTGATTCATTCTGTGTTCATCCTTACGTTTAATCTTCGTTGTTAGATCGTTATTCATTGCTGTTACAGAAATAGGGACTAACAAGGCCTAAAATTAGGAGACCATTTGGTCACCCTCATAACCCTTCCTTGAATTGACCAAGACTGTCTATTCCAGCACCGTAAATAGTCCTCTTCACGTTCAAAATGCAGCAGAATATGTTTCCTTTCCAACACTCCTAACTGAAAACTACCTTTAAAACCAATTCTTTCAAGAGATTTACGCAAGACATCAAGGGTGGGACGACCATGAAAGAAATAACCAACCAAGGAGTGTTTGTGCTTCTCAGCCAAAATCTGTATTTCGCTTTCCGGAAAAGATATGGCAGGCATACCTTTGAACCTCGTAGGAATTTTGGCTGATAGAGAATCAGTAGGTTGTTTATTCGCAACGATCTCAGCAAAAGTCTTGTTGCCCCACTCAGTGGTGGCAGTGATAGCGCTGCCGTGAAGTTTTGTATATCAAACAACCATTCTAGATTATGTGTGATAGGGACGGATTGGCCCAGTTCTGAATTTCTGATTTGGGGACAAGTTGATTCCCTACCGTTTTTCATTGATTTCTGTATGCATGTAAGAAAATCAATGAAAAACAAATTGGAAGCAGTTTGGAACTAACAAAGCAGTGTGGAACCGGTACATTCAATACCAACACCGATTATCGGGGAGGGAAACCGGTAGGGAATCAACTTGTCCAGAAATCAGAAATTCAGAACCGGGCCAATCTGTCCCTATCACACATAATCTAGAATGGTTTTTTGTATATATATGTGTGTGTGTGTGTTTATTGATACGAATACGGAGTATTATTTACTTATACTAGTATTTCACCCGTGTGATGCACGGGTGAAGCTTTTTATTTAAATGATATGCACAAAATATTTATAAACGTATAAAATAATATCGACGTAATATATGAAGTGTTTTTTTGCAAAAAGGGGTTATATTGGTAGGTGATAAAAAGAAACAAATTCGATCAATAACTCATCGATCATGTTCACCATTTTCAGGATTGATATTCTCTGAATCTCGATATAAATATTAATGTTAACACCTAAAGAAAAGTCACCCAATAACTCATTTAATTATAATAGTAATTAGGCACAATTATATTTCAATTATATCACATAGTAATTTTATTTACCATTATGCCCACTAAAACAATTAAATGAATGCTACCAACCAAGTCAAGTATATTAACGGTCGATCAAGGTAACTTATCATGTATGCAAAGGATGATTTATGTACAGGTCATGGTGACCTGAAATCCAGTGTAACTTAATTATTTTCAATTTTGTTAGTGCATATTTTTTCTTTTTTCATATTCAACCCACCCCGCTAATGCTAAAGTTCAGTATAATTGCTCTTCAGTCCAGGGCATCTCAAACTCCTGGATCCGCCCCTGCATGTATGTTATCTTTGTAAATTAAAATTGTAATATAACTCCTTTAAAATGATTTCTTTATCTAGCTATATGATTATTATGGAAGCGGTACTCGGTACATGGTGTGTAAACATCTCCCTAAAACATGTGAAAATCCCTTAAATCAACAAATGGAGTACAAATTAATCATAATAAATCAATGAGCCAAAATATTTCTTCTAAATTGAATGATGTGTCTTTCTTATATAAGAGTCTTTCTTATATAACAGTGACGGACCCAGAAGTTTTCTAAAGCGGGGCACAGTCGTATGAATGGGAATGGCTCGGGTCAGGTGCATCAGTAGTCCATGTCCGGATCTAGGGGAGGGCCAATGTAGGCCCTTGCTCACGCAAAATTTTAAAAATGTTTTTTAATTTTTGAGGTGAACAATTCTGTATAAAAGTTTTTTCAAAAATATTCTTTGCACTGCCCTAGTCCGAACCAGTACCTTTAAATTGCTCCGCCCCTGAAGTGGTTTATTCTGTCTAGTCTGTTTAGATTATTATTTTTAACCAGAAATAAATTATTCAATGTCGGTTTCAGGACATATATAGATTATTATAGTTCTTGTTTTGAACCCACTAAGACTCGACTATTGTATCAAAATACTACCTTGTTATTTCATCTTTCAATACAACTTTATCTAATAATATGATTTTATATTTTTATATATCTAACTTTTATCATATTGCAATACAAAAAATCAAAAAGTATGACAGTCTAGCACGAATTGAAAAAAAAACATGTATATATTTTTTCAAGAACAATAGTTTTTCATCTATTAAGTTAATCTCACATATAAGATGTTTTATCATATCTTAAACCTCTTCTTACTTTAGACCATAATTCATACTTATTCAAAAAATCATCAATGCCACATTTCAAAAAACAAATAGTGATCATATCAACAGCATGTCTAATTACATGGAGTCGATCCCCAACACATTGTTTGTCATTTACATCTTCACTACAATGTATATGCTCTTCGGTGAAATTATCTTTATATCTATATTTTTTGTACGTGAAGCGAGGACACGATTTTTATCTTAAGTACTAATACTAAATTTTGGGGTCGGAAGTGGGGGCACTCCCCCCAAGGACCCCCCTAGATCCTCCACTGTAACTTATATACGACGTAATTTGGTCATCACCTAGAACAATAATCTGGAATAGTAGAAGGTTCATATTAAGAATATGACGATGATAAAGTGAAATAAAAAACAAAAGTCATTTAATTTATTGAACTGCTATTTATAAAAATGTTTGAGCATATATTCAATTTTTTAATTATTAGTCCAACTAATATAAACAATCAAATTTGTCCAACGACTAACGGACTAACATGGAAGCAACACATCCGTCCATTTACAAAAATTCTTGGTACCAGTACACCTCTGTGTCTATGAGAGGTTTTTTGTCTGTGAATCCCAATTCACAGACAAAACCGACTTGTTTGTCTGTGGAAAATTCCACAGACAAAACAAACCAGTTTTTATCTATCGACTGAGATTCTCAGACCAAAAAAAACTCTCACAGACATGGAGGTGTACTCATGTGTATAAGAACGTGTACAAAAGGAATTTTTCGTCCATTTATTTTCCCGATTGGTGTTTTTTAAACTACATTTACCCTACTAAAAACAAATATTTCAATTATATAAATTACAAATCGATGAAAACAATTAATAACTCACATGTGCTTTGAACATAAGAATGCTTATGAATTATGAGAACACTAATACTTAGTTTCTTAATGTACTAAATGGTACTAATTAATTGCAACAGTTAAACATAAATAAGAAGCATATAAGAAATAAAGTGCCACTTTAATACATAAGGTTTGAATTTAAAAAAAATAACCAATATAAAAGGAGAAAAAGAAATGTTGAGCAATGCAAATGAAATGTTTGTATAGTCTAAATATGCTCTTCGTATAAAGTTGTAATTTTAAGAAAAAACTTAATATATATCATGTCTACATATGACAAAAATTTAGTAAAAAATATCTTTGATCTAAAAACATAAAAAGCTAGAATTCGAGGAGTGCAATAAATTAAAGAGAAATTCTAGACGGAAGGATTCCTTTTCCCATTTGATCACTTCAGTCCATATATGTTGATGATTCTCGTGTGTTCTCAAAATAGATTCTTTAATCGCCAACGCCTCTGTCTTGCCATTTTGTGTGTGGCCAAGTAATACAACCAAATTTGTAAACGCTTACGAAGACAATTAAAAAAAAGAGAGAATCCCCTATGTATTAATGCTCTTGAAGGAAGGCGAAAGGACAATATCTGAATTCTAGATTTAATCTTATTACATATAGTAAGCTTCCATAAGTTTGCTTCAACCTTTTATCTTTTACAAAATTTTGAAATTAAAATGGTCTTAAAATATTTTGAACAAAATTTTAAATGTTACACTACTATTACATTATTAGTTTGAAGATATACTGATTTTTTTACACCTAAATATATTGAATATTTTATTTACAATTTTGACAGGTAAATCATTTTGGTTTTAAAAAATGGAATCCATTGTAATTGGAGCTATTTTGCGTGGATAGATCCTTGTATTTCCATACTTCTATGGAGTATGTATCAATTTTACATTTATAAATAAATAATTGTCTAAAAAATTTATCAATTACATTTCCGCGCGTATTCAGTATTCCCATCAGAGCAAGATGAGATATGTTGAATCAATAATCTCTAGCATTTTGACTCGAGGCGCATATGTCTTTTTTTCCTCTCACACTCTTATCAGCAAAAATCACATGCCATGTTCTCACAAATGAAATCAGTAGCTAAAATAAAAGGAATTGAAGGATTTTGATTTATTTTGCCCTCAATTCTTCAATTTCGAACTGGGAATATATTTGTAAAAGAGTAGATACTTTTAAATACATGAATTCATATATATAACTAACCCTTTATCTAGGTTCATATATAGAGAGATACTCCTTTTACATGTATACTCCGTATATACTTATTTCCATATCTACATCTTTATCGTATGGTATAGTCCAAATCCAAAAATGTTGGCAGATTCATAAGTTTTTGTAGTTATGTCTTGTTACTCCCTGCATTAGCACCAGATTATTCAGTACAACAATAAAAGATTAAAAGGTGATAAGAGTTTTATCATTAATGTAAAAGTTCGAACTTTAAAAATTACATGCGCATGTATGAAAATTAAAATAGATTAAAAATAGTTTTATTGTTGAAAAGGTTTTTAAAAAATGAAGATAACATACCTCTTCTCATGGAATATCGAATCTGAAAATTTTCCATACGCAGGTACACCTTCGAATCTTATTAATCTCAATTTGATTGGGCAGGACACCACTCAATAAGAAAAATGGTATTGTGGTCTTGGGGATGCCACTAATTAACAGGAGGATAAGTATTTATTGATGAATCGTTCTTAAGCTTACCCAATACGCTTTGCGATGAGAATTGTAGGAGACGTTCACTGAAAATCTAATGTAATAAAATTGGATACAGAAATCGATGAGACAACTTGTAATTTTTACATTTAATTGTCTTTAATCACATCATATCTAGATTTCTAGGAAGTTCTTTGATAAAGGTGTTGGAGTACTATAATGCTACGTATTAAGCTGGAACCATTTTGGCGTAGATAGATAATGACTTCATTATTCTGGAAGCTTCTATGTTTAGGCGGGAACTTTCTCATCAAGTTTTCTTTTGTTTTTATAATATAATAATAGATTATTGCATTTTATAGTATTATGCACATGTGAATTTTTTATGGGCATGTTATTATAAATTAAAACCATACTTACAAACGTATTGTTATTGGTGTTATATTGTTGTTATTATTATTATTATTATTATTATTATTATTATTATTATTATTATTATTATTATTATTATATTATTATTATTATTATTATATTATTATTATTATTACAAGTAGTGACCAAAAATCATTAGTGACCGAAAACCCATTAGTGATTGTCACTCGTTGATCACCAGGGCAATGATCAGCACCGGTCCCAATGACCAACCTTGTCGCCTATCACAGTGAATTCTTGGTCACTGACCTCGCCACCCATAGTGACTTGCCAGCTAGTGACCTTGCCACGCACAGTGACCTGCCCGTCAGTGACCTCGTTGGGCACCGTGCCACTGTTATCACCGCCGGCTAGTGACATGTTTTTTATCGGCGGCCAATTGCCCTGATTGTGACCACCTCCCTGACCGTCGACGAAGCGGCTGCCGCCCCAGCGGCGGCCAGCGGTGCTCTACTGATAAGCCCATAATCATCCACAGAGTCCCTAGCCCCTCTGCGGACCTGAACCCCCCTTTCCAAACTCCATAACCCATCCCCTCTCCAGCGGTCCTGCAGCCTTCAACTAGTGCCTCCCTTGCTCCTGCACCATACCCCAGACCCCACCCTCGCCAGTTCTCATCGGTCACTGCTCCAACCCACTATATATCCCGTTGCCAATCACCTAGCCAGACCTCTCCATTGAAGACGATGACGAGTTTTGGCGAGGTGCTTGACAACGGCCATGCCACCACTTAAAATATCAATATTCGGCCAAAAGAAGAAGAAAATTATATCGGCGATGGTTGAGGGTAGCATCAGAGGGGACGCGATGGCGAGACGGAGACAATGGCATACCTGGGCTACATCGGACCAGTGGAGGTAGCGGGTTGCGACTGGTCACGGTGGTGCAGGGAGACACAGCGGTCCAGGAGCAGTCTCGCGCAAGAAGAAAAGGTGTGAGTGAGATGTTGGTAGGCACTGGGCATGGATAGCTCGCTGAGTACGGTTATTTTTATATCAAGGGTGTTTTGGTCTGTTTAGATTTAAGATGACTCTTTTTTGTCCAATTTAAAAAAGAGACACAAACTAAATTAGAATGCACCTAGCCCCCCTCAACAGTGGCGGACCCACTAAGGGTCCCACGGGGTCCGGGGACCCCATGGACCTACAAAAAATACATATATATATTTGTATATATTTTACATAAAATTAAGTAATCAATGTATTTATACAATTGAAACTGGTTTAGAACACAAATATGGAGCTAGAGCAACGGTTGGACGCCCAATCTTGAGGCTCTATATGTGCGGGAGGTTGAGGGATCGATAATTTTGAAAATAAAATTATGGAACAACTTGGGACACCTATTGTTATCATGCACTTCTATACTCCAACTTTTAATCTAAATCTAATTTTCTCAACCTATGCCCATTTTTTTTCATAACAAATACTATTATAAAGCCAGTATGTATCCCCAAATTTGAGCTTATCTATTTTATAAACTAACTTCATCATGAAACACGTAATTTTTGAATTCACGCATTGAATTTGTAATAATTAAAATATTATGGAACAACTTGGGACACCTATTGTTATCATGCACCTCTATAGCCCAACTTTTGATCTAAATCTAATTTTCTCAACTTATATCCAATTTTTTTCATAACAAATACTATTATAAAGCCAGTATGTATCCCCAAATTTGAGCTTATCTGTTTTATAAACTAATTTCATCATGAAACACGTAATTTTTGAATTCACGCACTGAATTAAAATAAGCAAGTTAAAATCATTTTTTCGGCGAGATGACTGAAGTTACCGTAAGAGCATCATCTTAGCCACTTTTTCATATGACTTTTTTTTCATATCTTATAACATACTATCCTTCGTATCACATTATTTACAACATTGGAATACATTATTCATATACTTTACTTTGACTACATTTTATTTATTAATATATGTGAATTATTTTTGAAAAATATTGTTAAATCCGTCTCATTATTAAGTCTTATTATCTGATTTTTATTTTATTTTTACTAATACAGAATTAAATATAATGACGGTCAAAGTTGTGCGCTGGCAAACGTGAAATGTTGACTGTTGCAACTAAAAAGAGACGGAGGAAGTATAATTTAAATATCATTATTTCCTAATATAGCAGTTTCAGTCGCTTGAGCCATTATCGCATAGTTTGGCTTGATGTGATTTGATCTAAGACTAAAATCAGCTCAACAACAAAGTCCTTAAAGTTACACAAATAAATTGGTAATTGTATTAAATTAAAATAGAAACAAAGCTAATGAATATATTTTAAATAAAAATCCAAATAAAATAATGCGAAGTAATTGGATTGAAATTTTCAAATGTAGGCTTTTTAAATTTGATTTCTCATATGCATGCCCATTATTTTTAGTTGATAGAGGACATTAACTTTATAAAATTTTAGTGTCCGTTTAGTGACTCTGTTTTCGGCTTATCAGACTTATCAACCAACTTTTTAACCAAACATGTAACTTTTGATTTTACGCGCTGAATTATGTAATAATAAGAAAAATAAGGTTGAAGTTACTTTTCAGGCTGTATTGACTGCAGTTGTTGTAGATGACCATTTTATCTATTTTTCATATCATTTCTTCTTTATTTTATTAATATAATATATTTTAAATATAATTTTTCATAATCAGCAGAAACAGTCGATACAACCAATTCAGTCAGAACTTTATAAATTTCAGCAGAATCAGCCGATTCAGCCGATTTCAGTGTTACCAAACGGGCCCTAGTTGATAGTAGACATTTCTTTAAAATTGTTGTATACGTTATGTTAACTACGATATGTTATGCTATTTTACTATTTTACTTCTTCTTTTTATTAATTTTTTATTAATTAGTTACATTACCGTAGGGACCCCCGTGATTCTGAGTTTCTGGGTCCGCCACTGCCCCTCAATGTGTATCTACTTGCCTTTCAATTGGTATCAGAATAGGTCCATAACGAATGAGTTTAAACAATCTAAGGATCCTCTATTTATTTCTCCACTTAGATACCAATTACCCCATGACTTTCTAAATATATGATCTTATTATTTGTTTCATAAATAATGAACTATGTAACTTCAAAAAGTATTTCCAAACCTCCATTTTTCAATTCAGATAATTACTCTTATTGGATTTTTAGGATGGAAAGCTACATCCAGTCCACCAATTATGATCTTTGGATATTTTTTCTTGATGTCCCTTACCTTATTGTTAAATGTGTAAATGATGAGACAGTTCAAAAAACAAGAAGTGATCAAACTGAGTTCAATGATGTGGAAAAGTATACATTTTTTTCCCTCAATGCTAAAGCTTAGAATACCTTACATTGTGCACTTGGCCCTGCTGAATTTTCATGTGTAAGCCAATGTAAGAGGGCAAAAAATGGGGCGGTGGAAACAACACACTCATAACTAAAGCAAATCAAGATTGCTCTTGGAGCCTCTGAATCAAGCGTGATGAATCAATTCAAGACATGTCAAAGAGTTTCAATGATATTATCTTATCCCTGAGCAAACTTGGGGAAACATATTCTCCTCAAGAGAAGAAATGGCAGAGCATAGTAGTCACCTTGACTTCTCTGTGCTCAACTATGTCTACATGAAACCTTTGGTCCTCTCTTCTAAAGCGATCTGTATTTGAAAAAGATGAGAAACAAAGAGGATCGTGGAGTGAAACCAAATAGAACATTGGCTCTGAAGCACAACACTGAACCTCACAGAGACAATGAGGAAGACCAAATGGGACAAAATAAATTCAAATAAAGATACGAGCAAAGACAAGAGAGGAAAGTCGAATCATCCATCTTGCTTTGAGTTGGCGAGCAAGGACAAAGAAAAATGATGGTCCCCAAAATATAAAGAATGAAAGACAATGAGAAAAGGAAGAAAAAGAGAAAAAAATATTACAAGTTATAAGAGAGAGTGATCATGCTAACGTCTCTTACTTCACCCATGATGAGGAGGATGTATGTTCCAATTCTTCTTATACACCTGATTGTGATTTTACATTTTAAGAACTTAGAACGGCCTTTGCTGATATGCACAATGACCTTTCTCGTGTCTTGAAAGAGGAGAAAGCTCTCATGAAATCTTTTAAAGCTTTACAAGGGAAATTCGAGCAAAGAAAAGATAAATATGATCTAATGGGTAAAAGCGAAATTTTAGAAAATGATTTAGACTTGCACAGGAAACTTTCTCATAATTTTAAAGGTGAAAACACAGTACTAACTATCATGGAGAATAAAGTTTTTGATTTCCTTTATGAGGAGGACCACCTCAACCTTAAACAGGCTCGGGCTAACTATATTCAAACTCCCACTCATATAAACTGTTACTATAGGCAGAAGGCTAAAATAAAATGGCTCAAGGCCACACATAATAAACTCGGCATTTCAAGAATTAAAGAGGATCCCAGCTCCTATTGTTAGACCATTGATTGTGTAATTGCTAACGAGGATAACAACCTTCTCCTCAGCCCTATTACTACGGCTGAACTCCGTGAGTCTGCTCTTAGCCTTGATAAGGGTACTGCTATGAGCCTATGAATGGTAGCTTCTACCAAATTGTCTAGGGAAAAGGGGCAAATAAGGCCACGTACTAACCAATTGTCTGACACGGGTGATCTTTGATTTTCTGAGAGTGCCTTAATAAATGTCCAAGTTTTTCACCTCAAAAACAAAATTATAGTATTACACCGATGGAAAATAGGGATAACAAACTTTCCATTAGAGTTAGGTTACCAAACATATGCATACTCCCGATCAGAGAAGCGGGATGTCGATAGAATTAATCGTGTCAATCACATAATTAGGGGAATATTTATTATTTAGTATCGCAAAAATAAGAGAATTATTGATTATACACTCCTTAATAGTCAGATTAAGGAGGTCGGGAGTGATTTGGAAAAGAAGTAAAGAACCCTTCTTGATTTGGAAAATGTTTTTTAACGGTATTGCAATTTGCAAGTGTGATGGGTGACATGCAAAGAGCATCCAGCTTCTAACATAATCTGATTTTTTGTGATTCTTACCTTTTAATATTTGCCACATAATTGTTTTAGAAATAATCTTGTCCCCTCTAAATTACTTTCAACCATCATCCCGAAATAATCTAATCTTTTGCGGGTCATTTATTAACTAATTAACTCTAACTTCACAAATAATCTCAAAATAATCCGGTTTCATATTTTGATCTCAGATTATTCTATCAATTAATCATGTCAAATAATCTCTCTCACTCAACCATGCTCCCCAAAATAATATGCCATGTCACTAGAATAATCACTTAATAATCTCATGGATGGTGATGCCCTTAGAAGTAATGTAAATTTTTTTATCTTTACCAATCAATTGTCTAGAGAACTTGTTGTACTCTTGAATAGTACTATAGAAGGAATTCAGAGAGCACTTAGAAGCATTAGAGAAAATGATAAGATCATCAACAGAAGATAAATAGGTAACCCAAGGCATACCATGCTGAGTGTATTAAGGGAGAAAGATCACTTGTCTGCTTAACACCCTGGATGGTTTGAAGAAACCTTTGGGGATGCCATTGATCAAAATAGAGCACCACATAACATTGAAATTATTGGCAATATGCGGGACAAACATATGATGGAATCCAAAGAAAATAAGAGCATGTTTAATAAAATTCTAAGAGATCCTATCAACAGGTTCCATCATAAAATGCCCCATAGCCTTCTTATTAATGACCAAAATATTTTCAGAGATTCCCTTACCCTTTTGAAAAGTAGTTTGTTCACCAGAAATGATTTTAGGGATAAGAGTGGTAATTCTGGTAGTAATAACTATAGTAAAATTTTTGTTTATGAAATTACTAAGACTTATAGGTCTGAATTTAGAGAATTGGCAAGCATTTAGTTCTTTAGGGATAAGAGCAATAAGGGCATGACCAATGATTTTGGGAATAGGAACCCCACAGAAAAACTGCCTAACAACATTGTAAACATCATGCTCAATAATGTCATAGACAATTGGGAAAAGGAGCAAATAAGGCCACGTACTAACAAAAAAAGGTCAAATAAGGCCTTATTTATGAGGCTCTGTCCGACCTTCGCCATTTGGGTTGGTTCTCGGTGGAATTTTTTGATGAATTGTTTTGAGCATCTTATTCAGTAAGTCTAGTTTACTCATACCAAATTTAAGCTAAAACTTCAATCGGGAAGCTATTCAAATGAATTCTTGAAGATAACTGTGCAGTTAAAAGCGCAATTATCTTCAAGAATTCATTTGAATGCCTTCTCGATTAAATTTTTATCTGAAATTTGGTATGAGTAAAACTAGACTTAATGAATAAGATGGTCAAAAACATTCATCAAAAAATTTCACCGAGAACCACCCCAAATGGCGAAGGCCGGACAGAGCCTCATAAATAAGGCCTTATTTGATCTTTTTTGGTTAGTACGTGGCCTTATTTGCCCCTTTTCCCTAGACAATTTGGTAGAAGCTACCATTCATAGGCTCATAGCAGTACCCTTATCAAGGCTAAGAGCAGACTCACGGAGTTCAGCCGTAGTAATAGGGCTGAGGAGAAGGTTGTTATCCTCGTTAGCAATTACACAATCAATGGTCTAACAATAGGAGCTGGGATCCTCTTTAATTCTTGAAATGCCGAGTTTATTATGTGTGGCCTTGAGCCATTTTATTTTAGCCTTCTGCCTATAGTAACAGTTTATATGAGTGGGAGTTTGAATATAGTTAGCCCGAGCCTGTTTAAGGTTGAGGTGGTCCTCCTCATAAAGGAAATCAAAAACTTTATTCTCCATGATAGTTAGTACTGTGTTTTCACCTTTAAAATTATGAGAAAGTTTCCTGTGCAAGTCTAAATCATTTTCTAAAATTTCGCTTTTACCCATTAGATCATATTTATCTTTTCTTTGCTCGAATTTCCCTTGTAAAGCTTTAAAAGATTTCATGAGAGCTTTCTCCTCTTTCAAGACACGAGAAAGGTCATTGTGCATATCAGCAAAGGCCGTTCTAAGTTCTTAAAATGTAAAATCACAATCAGGTGTATAAGAAGAATTGGAACATACATCCTCCTCATCATGGGTGAAGTAAGAGACGTTAGCATGATCACTCTCTCTTATAACTTGTAATATTTTTTTCTCTTTTTCTTCCTTTTCTCATTGTCTTTCATTCTTTATATTTTGGGGACCATCATTTTTCTTTGTCCTTGCTCGCCAACTCAAAGCAAGATGGATGATTCGACTTTCCTCTCTTGTCTTTGCTCGTATCTTTATTTGAATTTATTTTGTCCCATTTGGTCTTCCTCATTGTCTCTGTGAGGTTCAGTGTTGTGCTTCAGAGCCAATGTTCTATTTGGTTTCACTCCACGATCCTCTTTGTTTCTCATCTTTTTCAAATACAGATCGCTTTAGAAGAGAGGACCAAAGGTTTCATGTAGACATAGTTGAGCACAGAGAAGTCAAGGTGACTACTATGCTCTGCCATTTCTTCTCTTGAGGAGAATATGTTTCCCCAAGTTTGCTCAGGGATAAGATAATATCATTGAAACTCTTTGACATGTCTTGAATTGATTCATCACGCTTGATTCAGAGGCTCCAAGAGCAATCTTGATTTGCTTTAGTTATGAGTGTGTTGTTTCCACCGCCCCATTTTTTGCCCTCTTACATTGGCTTACACATGAAAATTCAGCAGGGCCAAGTGCACAATGTAAGGTATTCTAAGCTTTAGCATTGAGGGAAAAAAATGTATACTTTTCCACATCATTGAACTCAGTTTGATCACTTCTTGTTTTTTGAACTGTCTCATCATTTACACATTTAACAATAAGGTAAGGGACATCAAGAAAAAATATCCAAAGATCATAATTGGTGGACTGGATGTAGCTTTCCATCCTAAAAATCCAATAAGAGTAATTATCTGAATTGAAAAATGGAGGTTTGGAAATACTTTTTGAAGTTACATAGTTCATTATTTATGAAACAAATAATAAGATCATATATTTAGAAAGTCATGGGGTAATTGGTATCTAAGTGGAGAAATAAATAGAGGATCCTTAGATTGTTTAAACTCATTCGTTATGGACCTATTCTGATACCAATTGAAAGGCAAGTAGATACACATTGAGGGGCAGTGGCGGACCCAGAAACTCAGAATCACGGGGTCCCTACGGTAATGTAACTAATTAATAAAAAATTAATAAAAAGAAGAAGTAAAATAGTAAAATAGCATAACATATCGTAGTTAACATAACGTATACAACAATTTTAAAGAAATGTCTACTATCAACTAGGGCCCGTTTGGTAACACTGAAATCGGCTGAATCGGCTGATTCTGCTGAAATTTATAAAGTTCTGACTGAATTGGTTGTATCGACTGTTTCTGCTGATTATGAAAAATTATATTTAAAATATATTATATTAATAAAATAAAGAAGAAATGATATGAAAAATAGATAAAATGGTCATCTACAACAACTGCAGTCAATACAGCCTGAAAAGTAACTTCAACCTTATTTTTCTTATTATTACATAATTCAGCGCGTAAAATCAAAAGTTACATGTTTGGTTAAAAAGTTGGTTGATAAGTCTGATAAGCCGAAAACAGAGTCACTAAACGGACACTAAAATTTTATAAAGTTAATGTCCTCTATCAACTAAAAATAATGGGCATGCATATGAGAAATCAAATTTAAAAAGCCTACATTTGAAAATTTCAATCCAATTACTTCGCATTATTTTATTTGGATTTTTATTTAAAATATATTCATTAGCTTTGTTTCTATTTTAATTTAATACAATTACCAATTTATTTGTGTAACTTTAAGGACTTTGTTGTTGAGCTGATTTTAGTCTTAGATCAAATCACATCAAGCCAAACTATGCGATAATGGCTCAGGCGACTGAAACTGCTATATTAGGAAATAATGATATTTAAATTATACTTCCTCCGTCTCTTTTTAGTTGCAACAGTCAACATTTCACGTTTGCCAGCGCACAACTTTGACCGTCATTATATTTAATTCTGTATTAGTAAAAATAAAATAAAAATCAGATAATAAGACTTAATAATGAGACGGATTTAACAATATTTTTCAAAAATAATTCACATATATTAATAAATAAAATGTAGTCAAAGTAAAGTATATGAATAATGTATTCCAATGTTGTAAATAATGTGATACGAAGGATAGTATGTTATAAGATATGAAAAAAAAGTCATATGAAAAAGTGGCTAAGATGATGCTCTTACGGTAACTTCAGTCATCTCGCCGAAAAAATGATTTTAACTTGCTTATTTTAATTCAGTGCGTGAATTCAAAAATTACGTGTTTCATGATGAAATTAGTTTATAAAACAGATAAGCTCAAATTTGGGGATACATACTGGCTTTATAATAGTATTTGTTATGAAAAAAATTGGATATAAGTTGAGAAAATTAGATTTAGATCAAAAGTTGGGCTATAGAGGTGCATGATAACAATAGGTGTCCCAAGTTGTTCCATAATATTTTAATTATTACAAATTCAATGCGTGAATTCAAAAATTACGTGTTTCATGATGAAGTTAGTTTATAAAATAGATAAGCTCAAATTTGGGGATACATACTGGCTTTATAATAGTATTTGTTATGAAAAAAAATGGGCATAGGTTGAGAAAATTAGATTTAGATTAAAAGTTGGAGTATAGAAGTGCATGATAACAATAGGTGTCCCAAGTTGTTCCATAATTTTATTTTCAAAATTATCGATCCCTCAACCTCCCGCACATATAGAGCCTCAAGATTGGGCGTCCAACCGTTGCTCTAGCTCCATATTTGTGTTCTAAACCAGTTTCAATTGTATAAATACATTGATTACTTAATTTTATGTAAAATATATACAAATATATATATGTATTTTTTGTAGGTCCATGGGGTCCCCGGACCCCGTGGGACCCTTAGTGGGTCCGCCACTGTTGAGGGGGGCTAGGTGCATTCTAATTTAGTTTGTGTCTCTTTTTTAAATTGGACAAAAAAGAGTCATCTTAAATCTAAACAGACCAAAACACCCTTGATATAAAAATAACCGTACTCAGCGAGCTATCCATGCCCAGTGCCTACCAACATCTCACTCACACCTTTTCTTCTTGCGCGAGACTGCTCCTGGACCGCTGTGTCTCCCTGCACCACCGTGACCAGTCGCAACCCGCTACCTCCACTGGTCCGATGTAGCCCAGGTATGCCATTGTCTCCGTCTCGCCATCGCGTCCCCTCTGATGCTACCCTCAACCATCGCCGATATAATTTTCTTCTTCTTTTGGCCGAATATTGATATTTTAAGTGGTGGCATGGCCGTTGTCAAGCACCTCGCCAAAACTCGTCATCGTCTTCAATGGAGAGGTCTGGCTAGGTGATTGGCAACGGGATATATAGTGGGTTGGAGCAGTGACCGATGAGAACTGGCGAGGGTGGGGTCTGGGGTATGGTGCAGGAGCAAGGGAGGCACTAGTTGAAGGCTGCAGGACCGCTGGAGAGGGGATGGGTTATGGAGTTTGGAAAGGGGGGTTCAGGTCCGCAGAGGGGCTAGGGACTCTGTGGATGATTATGGGCTTATCAGTAGAGCACCGCTGGCCGCCGCTGGGGCGGCAGCCGCTTCGTCGACGGTCAGGGAGGTGGTCACAATCAGGGCAATTGGCCGCCGATAAAAAACATGTCACTAGCCGGCGGTGATAACAGTGGCACGGTGCCCAACGAGGTCACTGACGGGCAGGTCACTGTGCGTGGCAAGGTCACTAGCTGGCAAGTCACTATGGGTGGCGAGGTCAGTGACCAAGAATTCACTGTGATAGGCGACAAGGTTGGTCATTGGGACCGGTGCTGATCATTGCCCTGGTGATCAACGAGTGACAATCACTAATGGGTTTTCGGTCACTAATGATTTTTGGTCACTACTTGTAATAATAATAATAATATAATAATAATAATAATAATATAATAATAATAATAATAATAATAATAATAATAATAATAATAATAATAACAACAATATAACACCAATAACAATACGTTTGTAAGTATGGTTTTAATTTATAATAACATGCCCATAAAAAATTCACATGTGCATAATACTATAAAATGCAATAATCTATTATTATATTATAAAAACAAAAGAAAACTTGATGAGAAAGTTCCCGCCTAAACATAGAAGCTTCCAGAATAATGAAGTCATTATCTATCTACGCCAAAATGGTTCCAGCTTAATACGTAGCATTATAGTACTCCAACACCTTTATCAAAGAACTTCCTAGAAATCTAGATATGATGTGATTAAAGACAATTAAATGTAAAAATTACAAGTTGTCTCATCGATTTCTGTATCCAATTTTATTACATTAGATTTTCAGTGAACGTCTCCTACAATTCTCATCGCAAAGCGTATTGGGTAAGCTTAAGAACGATTCATCAATAAATACTTATCCTCCTGTTAATTAGTGGCATCCCCAAGACCACAATACCATTTTTCTTATTGAGTGGTGTCCTGCCCAATCAAATTGAGATTAATAAGATTCGAAGGTGTACCTGCGTATGGAAAATTTTCAGATTCGATATTCCATGAGAAGAGGTATGTTATCTTCATTTTTTAAAAACCTTTTCAACAATAAAACTATTTTTAATCTATTTTAATTTTCATACATGCGCATGTAATTTTTAAAGTTCGAACTTTTACATTAATGATAAAACTCTTATCACCTTTTAATCTTTTATTGTTGTACTGAATAATCTGGTGCTAATGCAGGGAGTAACAAGACATAACTACAAAAACTTATGAATCTGCCAACATTTTTGGATTTGGACTATACCATACGATAAAGATGTAGATATGGAAATAAGTATATACGGAGTATACATGTAAAAGGAGTATCTCTCTATATATGAACCTAGATAAAGGGTTAGTTATATATATGAATTCATGTATTTAAAAGTATCTACTCTTTTACAAATATATTCCCAGTTCGAAATTGAAGAATTGAGGGCAAAATAAATCAAAATCCTTCAATTCCTTTTATTTTAGCTACTGATTTCATTTGTGAGAACATGGCATGTGATTTTTGCTGATAAGAGTGTGAGAGGAAAAAAAGACATATGCGCCTCGAGTCAAAATGCTAGAGATTATTGATTCAACATATCTCATCTTGCTCTGATGGGAATACTGAATACGCGCGGAAATGTAATTGATAAATTTTTTAGACAATTATTTATTTATAAATGTAAAATTGATACATACTCCATAGAAGTATGGAAATACAAGGATCTATCCACGCAAAATAGCTCCAATTACAATGGATTCCATTTTTTAAAACCAAAATGATTTACCTGTCAAAATTGTAAATAAAATATTCAATATATTTAGGTGTAAAAAAATCAGTATATCTTCAAACTAATAATGTAATAGTAGTGTAACATTTAAAATTTTGTTCAAAATATTTTAAGACCATTTTAATTTCAAAATTTTGTAAAAGATAAAAGGTTGAAGCAAACTTATGGAAGCTTACTATATGTAATAAGATTAAATCTAGAATTCAGATATTGTCCTTTCGCCTTCCTTCAAGAGCATTAATACATAGGGGATTCTCTCTTTTTTTTAATTGTCTTCGTAAGCGTTTACAAATTTGGTTGTATTACTTGGCCACACACAAAATGGCAAGACAGAGGCGTTGGCGATTAAAGAATCTATTTTGAGAACACACGAGAATCATCAACATATATGGACTGAAGTGATCAAATGGGAAAAGGAATCCTTCCGTCTAGAATTTCTCTTTAATTTATTGCACTCCTCGAATTCTAGCTTTTTATGTTTTTAGATCAAAGATATTTTTTACTAAATTTTTGTCATATGTAGACATGATATATATTAAGTTTTTTCTTAAAATTACAACTTTATACGAAGAGCATATTTAGACTATACAAACATTTCATTTGCATTGCTCAACATTTCTTTTTCTCCTTTTATATTGGTTATTTTTTTTAAATTCAAACCTTATGTATTAAAGTGGCACTTTATTTCTTATATGCTTCTTATTTATGTTTAACTGTTGCAATTAATTAGTACCATTTAGTACATTAAGAAACTAAGTATTAGTGTTCTCATAATTCATAAGCATTCTTATGTTCAAAGCACATGTGAGTTATTAATTGTTTTCATCGATTTGTAATTTATATAATTGAAATATTTGTTTTTAGTAGGGTAAATGTAGTTTAAAAAACACCAATCGGGAAAATAAATGGACGAAAAATTCCTTTTGTACACGTTCTTATACACATGAGTACACCTCCATGTCTGTGAGAGTTTTTTTTGGTCTGAGAATCTCAGTCGATAGATAAAAACTGGTTTGTTTTGTCTGTGGAATTTTCCACAGACAAACAAGTCGGTTTTGTCTGTGAATTGGGATTCACAGACAAAAAACCTCTCATAGACACAGAGGTGTACTGGTACCAAGAATTTTTGTAAATGGACGGATGTGTTGCTTCCATGTTAGTCCGTTAGTCGTTGGACAAATTTGATTGTTTATATTAGTTGGACTAATAATTAAAAAATTGAATATATGCTCAAACATTTTTATAAATAGCAGTTCAATAAATTAAATGACTTTTGTTTTTTATTTCACTTTATCATCGTCATATTCTTAATATGAACCTTCTACTATTCCAGATTATTGTTCTAGGTGATGACCAAATTACGTCGTATATAAGTTACAGTGGAGGATCTAGGGGGGTCCTTGGGGGGAGTGCCCCCACTTCCGACCCCAAAATTTAGTATTAGTACTTAAGATAAAAATCGTGTCCTCGCTTCACGTACAAAAAATATAGATATAAAGATAATTTCACCGAAGAGCATATACATTGTAGTGAAGATGTAAATGACAAACAATGTGTTGGGGATCGACTCCATGTAATTAGACATGCTGTTGATATGATCACTATTTGTTTTTTGAAATGTGGCATTGATGATTTTTTGAATAAGTATGAATTATGGTCTAAAGTAAGAAGAGGTTTAAGATATGATAAAACATCTTATATGTGAGATTAACTTAATAGATGAAAAACTATTGTTCTTGAAAAAATATATACATGTTTTTTTTTCAATTCGTGCTAGACTGTCATACTTTTTGATTTTTTGTATTGCAATATGATAAAAGTTAGATATATAAAAATATAAAATCATATTATTAGATAAAGTTGTATTGAAAGATGAAATAACAAGGTAGTATTTTGATACAATAGTCGAGTCTTAGTGGGTTCAAAACAAGAACTATAATAATCTATATATGTCCTGAAACCGACATTGAATAATTTATTTCTGGTTAAAAATAATAATCTAAACAGACTAGACAGAATAAACCACTTCAGGGGCGGAGCAATTTAAAGGTACTGGTTCGGACTAGGGCAGTGCAAAGAATATTTTTGAAAAAACTTTTATACAGAATTGTTCACCTCAAAAATTAAAAAACATTTTTAAAATTTTGCGTGAGCAAGGGCCTACATTGGCCCTCCCCTAGATCCGGACATGGACTACTGATGCACCTGACCCGAGCCATTCCCATTCATACGACTGTGCCCCGCTTTAGAAAACTTCTGGGTCCGTCACTGTTATATAAGAAAGACTCTTATATAAGAAAGACACATCATTCAATTTAGAAGAAATATTTTGGCTCATTGATTTATTATGATTAATTTGTACTCCATTTGTTGATTTAAGGGATTTTCACATGTTTTAGGGAGATGTTTACACACCATGTACCGAGTACCGCTTCCATAATAATCATATAGCTAGATAAAGAAATCATTTTAAAGGAGTTATATTACAATTTTAATTTACAAAGATAACATACATGCAGGGGCGGATCCAGGAGTTTGAGATGCCCTGGACTGAAGAGCAATTATACTGAACTTTAGCATTAGCGGGGTGGGTTGAATATGAAAAAAGAAAAAATATGCACTAACAAAATTGAAAATAATTAAGTTACACTGGATTTCAGGTCACCATGACCTGTACATAAATCATCCTTTGCATACATGATAAGTTACCTTGATCGACCGTTAATATACTTGACTTGGTTGGTAGCATTCATTTAATTGTTTTAGTGGGCATAATGGTAAATAAAATTACTATGTGATATAATTGAAATATAATTGTGCCTAATTACTATTATAATTAAATGAGTTATTGGGTGACTTTTCTTTAGGTGTTAACATTAATATTTATATCGAGATTCAGAGAATATCAATCCTGAAAATGGTGAACATGATCGATGAGTTATTGATCGAATTTGTTTCTTTTTATCACCTACCAATATAACCCCTTTTTGCAAAAAAACACTTCATATATTACGTCGATATTATTTTATACGTTTATAAATATTTTGTGCATATCATTTAAATAAAAAGCTTCACCCGTGCATCACACGGGTGAAATACTAGTATAAGTAAATAATACTCCGTATTCGTATCAATAAACACACACACACACATATATATACAAAAAACCATTCTAGATTATGTGTGATAGGGACAGATTGGCCCGGTTCTGAATTTCTGATTTCTGGACAAGTTGATTCCCTACCGGTTTCCCTCCCCGATAATCGGTGTTGGTATTGAATGTACCGGTTCCACACTGCTTTGTTAGTTCCAAACTGCTTCCAATTTGTTTTTCATTGATTTTCTTACATGCATACAGAAATCAATGAAAAACGGTAGGGAATCAACTTGTCCCCAAATCAGAAATTCAGAACTGGGCCAATCCGTCCCTATCACACATAATCTAGAATGGTTGTTTGATATACAAAACTTCACGGCAGCGCTATCACTGCCACCACTGAGTGGGGCAACAAGACTTTTGCTGAGATCGTTGCGAATAAACAACCTACTGATTCTCTATCAGCCAAAATTCCTACGAGGTTCAAAGGTATGCCTGCCATATCTTTTCCGGAAAGCGAAATACAGATTTTGGCTGAGAAGCACAAACACTCCTTGGTTGGTTATTTCTTTCATGGTCGTCCCACCCTTGATGTCTTGCGTAAATCTCTTGAAAGAATTGGTTTTAAAGGTAGTTTTCAGTTAGGAGTGTTGGAAAGGAAACATATTCTGCTGCATTTTGAACGTGAAGAGGACTATTTACGGTGCTGGAATAGACAGTCTTGGTCAATTCAAGGAAGGGTTATGAGGGTGACCAAATGGTCTCCTAATTTTAGGCCTTGTTAGTCCCTATTTCTGTAACAGCAATGAATAACGATCTAACAACGAAGATTAAACGTAAGGATGAACACAGAATGAATCAACGTAAAACCTTCTTTGATAAACCGTGAACTCGTACAACAGAATGATATGCACGTAAGGCTATGAATAATAAGTACGACGTTCAACCTATTCCTAAACCTCTGCTCCCTTTTTATAGGCGAGGTTTAGGTTAGGCGTACCAGGCTTTTAGCCTGTTTATATGGGCCTAACACTTGGCCCGATTTCTATCTAATTCATGCACTAATTAAATAAAGGATTAAATATAAAGCTAATCTATGACCAACTTGATTCACAATTAAATATCTCCAACAATCTCCCCCTTTGTGATCAAGTGCCATTCTCTTATTGCTTCTGAGACTTGAAGTAGTGCTTCCTCATACCAAGTGCATGCTCATATTGCCTCAGTACATTTCTCTTTTCGAGGCGATCGTCAATGGCCTTTAGAATAGTCTCTACTGTAGAGTGTTCCTTTTGAACATAAGACGATGCCTCTTGAAGATTTTTCTCTAGCTCTGCCTTCATCTTTAGAATCTGTTCTTTGATTATCTTCAGTGTTCCGTCACAGTACTTCTCAATTTCACTGACTACCATCAGACGCTTTTCGTTCTTGTGGTTCAGATAGGTGACTGCTGGCGGTGTGAAGAAGATGTGGTAGGCTGGGAAATCTTCAAGTTCAGGACCATACAGTCTTGGCTTTGTCAGATTTGTCTTTTTCAGATTGCACTCAATAGCCATCTGTAGGTCATGTGAAGAGTGTACTCGGATCTGTCTAAGCATGAATCTCTTGATAGATGCGAGGCCTTCGCTGTATATTATGCTCTGCCTGACTGGAAGGTATCTGTAGGCCATGAACATTTGGTAGATGTCATCCGGTTTCAGCATGATGAAGTCGTTCTCTTGACAAGTAAATTCGCTCCCATCGGTGCATTGAAGTCTGTGAGTGTAGAATGTTACTCCATGATAGTCTTCAGCCTTCACTTGTAGAATTTGATGAATCGGGAGAATATTCGACTTCAGATCTTGTTCCATTAGTTCTCTCTGTGTACCGGTTGACCTTTGTAACAACATATGCAGATGACCTCCAGCCTGCTTTCCTTTTAAGTGAGTAAGGCCTCTTAGCTTCAGTTCATTCAGTGGCTTGACTCTGTCTGGTCTACGCCAGATATGCTCTCTGATTTCTTCTTGGAAGGGGGCTTTGATGCGAACGTTATCCCAGGGTTTCTATGTCTTGGGAAGTCTTCCCGCTGATTGTCTTACGACCGATTCAAGAGTCTTCTGGGATTCTTTGTAATTCTCCCCTTCCTTGCGTTCATCATCCTCGAGCCTTATAATATCTTCAGAGCATCTGTTGATTAGCTCTCGTAGCCACCAGTTTCTTTGCATGTCCTCTTGTTCGGCCTCAACCCGAAGATCATCCCATTCTGTCCATTTTCTTGGCCATTTGTCATATATCATCGCCTCTTCCAGTGCATCATGGATGTCTTTGCCTGGGGAAATATATGGAATTCTTTGTTCAGGCGGTGATTGTTCCTGAGTAGCACTACCGGGTTCACTTGGATTGCCCGTTGACATCAGCTTAGAACTGAGTTCCAACTGATGGCCTGATGGAGAAGATGTACCAGTGGTAACATCATCATGACTTCCATCCCCTCCTCGGTTGGTATCTCTGGGAGATACGCCTCGGGATGTTATTTCTAGCTCGACCATGCTAGAAAAGTTGGCTGTGGATGGTGGCTGTTGGTTTGTTGAGGTTTCAGGTTGGATGGGCTGTGGAGTTTGGCTTGGTAGAGCAGTTTGCTCAAGTGATCGAGGTCGCTTGTTCTCCCCCTCATGAGGATCCGAATCATCGGGGTCCTCATGGGAACGTTTGCGACCACGAAGACTCTCCTTGCAAGTGCTCTTGGTTTCGGGTGAAGAAAGAAGGGCTTCAAGTATGGCTTGCTGATGAAGAGTGAGTTTGTCTTCTGGGGTGTTTAAGAGGTTATTCAGCAAAGCCGAAGCTAGTGTGTCAAAGGATAGTGAGGAGAGATCGATGGAGGGTGTGTTCGGGTGTGGGGAGAATACTGGTTCTGTATCCTGGGTTCCCCGAAAAATAGAGGGAATGGGAATTTGGTTTATGGATTGGTGGGATAGAGGGGTGGAGGATATGGGTTGTGTATGGGAGATGAACGGTTCAGGGGAAGGTTGGGGTGGTGTTTGTTCAGACCGAACCGCTTGGGTGGTCCTAAATTCCTGTGCTAGAGCGGTCATTGCATCTTGCACCCATGGCTTAATGGTGGAATCCAGGAAGCGATTCAGTAGAACGTTTACGTCTTCAAAGGTAGGGTGACCAGTTACGGGGGTTGTAACTGTTGACACAGCATCAGTTTAAATTAATTGAGGGAGTGGAGGAAGGAATCGCATCAGGTACATAGGGTACCTGCCCCCCTTGGGTTGATAACTTGATATAAGTATTACGGAGTACTTCATATGCAATGACTACATAACATATAAAACATATGTATATATAAAGTTGTTTAAGTTGGTATACTTTTTGAATTTATTTAAGAGGTAAGGTATATTTACTTAAAGATATTACAATATATTGCATCTCTTTAGAAGAAAATTTCTGAATTCACTACCAGGCTGGATCGTTGCATCAAATAAAAAACGAGTGACTAGTGACTACATTGCAAAACAAAGTGATTTCCCCTTCGTCTGATAAAAATAGAAAATCCTCAAGATAAAAGGAAAACCAGTTTACCTGGAAAGTAATAGCTTGGCAATCATGACCCTGCCTCTGATGACACTGTGATGGAGCGGTGTTTGTCCCCTTGAATCACAAGCATTTATATTTGCACCGTGTTGTAAGAGAAGTTCCACCATGGCAATGTCAGCTATCTGGCACGCAAGGTGAATAAGGGAACATCCATCAAGGATCTTATTATCTTCACTCCCTTGTCGTGGATGGTCAAATGCACATGAAGATTTGCTGTCTAACTTCAATGACAGTGCTAGAGTTAATGCTTTACCGGGTGATGAGTGCCCGTTAATAGCATTAACATCCACTCCATAAACAACAATGAGACGGTACACTGTCTTCTTGTCATTTGTAAGGACGCCTTCCCACAACTGTTCAGCAACCGAAAGCATGTCGGCAGTGTTCTTTACCTTGTAGACAAATCGCCGTTCTGCATACTATAATTAAACATTATACTTGTAAACCATAAAAAATAGTACGGAATAATTATTATCATCTTTTAAAGCATGGCGATTATTAATTTAATGGGAAAAATAATGGTTTATTAGTTCATATTTTGCCATGTGAGACACTTACAAAAAAAAATTGTACTTTGCCACTGGCTTTTAAGATGCAAGTATTTTTCAAAAACCAATGAGAGAAATATAAGGATTAGTATGAAATCAATGATATGGTAACATAGTAATTAACTCCTAATATATTTTTCCCTACAATTTAATATGCACTGATTTAAAGAAATGGTCCACGTGTTTAAAATGATACCTTTGCTTGAATAAACTTTTCTTTCACTAAGATTGGATCAAAGTGATTGGGCTTGGTGAAAAACCGTCCGCGTTTATCAGTCTCCACAAACCTACAACAAAAACACTACGTTTTTTTTTTTTAAGTTCTTCTTGTACACACTTTTTTGTACACACCATCTTGCAGCTATTTTTTCCTGTTCACACAAAATATGTTTTGTCAGTGAACACTGAACGGACAAAAAAATAATTGCTCACAGACGTGTGTAAGACGGTGTGTACAAAAACTGCGTACAAATAGTTTTTTCCTTATATTTTTCAATTATCATCACCCTTAATCCCGACTACGTTGGATTGGTAACAAATTTATACTATCACTATGCTTTTCAAAATTAGTTAGTCGTATACAACAACAATAACATCCAAGACTTAGTTCTAAAAGATTTTGGAGACGCCTAACATGAATCGATACATGATATTGGAGTCAAAAAGAAAATAAAAATAAGAAAGATAAGGTATGATTAAAAAAATAAATAAGATAAAAATAAATATAAGTTAAAGATAAAAATGATGAGATAAAAAGGGATAAAAAGAATATATATATATATATAATAAAAATGACAAAAAGGGATAAAGAACATAAGAGAGATAAAGAAAATAAAAGGATAAAAACGATGATAAGAGATCAATCCTCCACACGAATATTCACCCTCCACACAAAAAAGTTGGTAATGTTTTGTGCTGAATTCTCTTCTCATTGTAACCTTCTTATGAAGGTATCTTTGAGAGGAAGTAATTTGGGAAGAATACAAAATGTGATTCAAAATCTAAACTAAATGACTCATCATCATCATCATCATCATCATCATCATCATTGCCCCAGTGCCCCAAAGGCTCCCACCTAAGGTGGGGTAAGGGGGGTCAGATGTGCGCAGCCTTATCCCTGTACTAAATGACTAGATTAGTACTCCCTCCGTCCCGCTATGATTGTCCCATTTTACCTTTTCGGTCCGTCCCACTAAGATTGTCTCATACCAAATTTGGCAAAGTTTGTGTGGCTCTAAATCATTCTTACTTTATTCTTACTTTATCAATTCAATATCAACCACATAAACCACTTTGTATTGGTTTGATTGTCCCATTGTTAGTGGGACGGAGGAAGTATATTTGTTTAGACTTTAGATTTGTTTTATTTATACATTCCTATTCCACAAAGACTAATAAATCTAAATATGTGTGAAGTTTTGAAAAGTTTTAACCAAAATTGATTTCCTTTGTTTTTTCTAATAACCAAGGTCTATAGGTGCTACTCACACCTTTTGTCTGATTATCTCATTCCTCAAGCTGTCTTTTGTGGTATGTCCACACATCCAACGCAACATACGCATCTCTGTCACACTCATCTTTTGAAAGTGACATTGTTTTATCGCACAACACTCGACGCCATATATTAAAGCAAGCCTAATTGTTGTTCGAAAATTTACCTTTCAGTCTAGTCGACATATCTCGATCGCATAGATATCTTGATGCACTTTTCCATTTCATCCACCCAGCTCTGATTCTATGGCATACATCTCCATCTAATTCACCATCCTTCTGAATTATGAAGCCCATGTAACAGAGCATATCACACGCTGGTTTGGCAACAATGCAAGGATAGGATATAGCTATGGAAGATGCTCATGCAGACTATCCAAATCTGGACAACTCAACTTCTCTTTGTTGTATATGATGGGCATGGAGGTGATGAAGTTGCTAAATTCTATGCAAAGTACCTTCATCAGCAGTTTCTCGACCAGAAATCAATTCAGAAATCATTTCTCAAAATGAACGAAATGATTTGTAACCTAGGGAGTCAAAAAGAGTTAATTAGTCTGACACATAAACTAGAGAGTTGAGAAGATGTGGTTGAAAGCAAATTCTATCCTGAGAGTGGTGATGATGAGGATCAGACTGTTGAGAACTCTCCTAAAGAGGAAGTTGTCTCTGTTTATAACGGGCCATATTCAGGTCGCACGGCTTGTGTTGCCATCATTCAAGACAAACAACTTATAGCTGCAAATGCAGCCGATTCTCATTGTGTCCTATCCAGGACGAATCAGGCACCTGATTTGTCAAGAGATGACAAGGCTGATATGGAAGCTCAAAAAGAAAGGATACTGAAAGCTGGCGGTTATGTTCAGTGTGGACAGGTTAATGGGAGTCGGAATCTGGCAAGAGCAATAGAAAATGTGGAACTAAAACAGAAACAAAATATACTATGGACAAGAATCCAGTACGATGGACATTGGTAGAAAGGTTCATAATAATCAAACAATTTCAAAACCATAGAAAGTGATAAAGAATCTTAAATTAAACCTAACTTTCCCAAAAAGAATCATCATGACGTGATGTTTCAATATACAACATGCTTATATGTGCTACGCTAGACTCAAAACTATAGACGGTGATTTAGAATCTTAAATTAAACCTAACTTTCCCTATAAGAATCATCAAGAGGTGATGTTTCTATATACAACATGCTTATATGTGTACACTGGACTAAAAAATCCCTAGATGTGGATGCCCAATAGTGAACACACCCACAGCTCAAGCCAGACTAAAAACTGAAGTCACACACAAATGTGTCCAAACTGACACTAAACAAGATGCCCCAAGAGGTGTGATTTACCTCACATTATATACTAGACCCAGACCTGGTTAGATAATTGACTTGGGATGCTCAAAATAGTCTAGTTAAGACCAAATTAACATAGCCTACAATAATTTGTAGACACAACATGTTAACTGCGATAGTAAAGAGCAGTACCTTTACATGTGGAAGCTCAACCACGGTGAAGTGCTGTAACCTATCAATTAGAACATCCTCCACCTAAGATAAAATCAGTGGATGTCATAAAAAATAAACATGACAATGATACATGATGCCTTAAAAGTTGATATTGGACACACAAAATAAGGCATAGTTAACTAATGATATGAATTCCTGGATACAGTAGAAAGATAATTGCTACCTGTGATTGTAGAGTTTCCTTGTATGTTCCAATCTCTCTCAAGGCTATAGCACAATTCACCATATCAGGACCTGTGGGTGTTAATGTCCATATAATGATGATGATGATGATGACGATGACAATGGCACCACCAACAAAAACAAATATTAATTTATTATTAATAATATTACTATTATTATTATTATAAACAACAATAATGATAATTAATAATAATAATAATAATAATAATAATAATAAACAATTGAATACGAAAACTTTAATAGCAGATTCATTGCTCAAGGTAGTATTGTTGTGACCACTTTCTTAGCAATTGACATATTTATTCATAACTTCATGAACTGTATAACTGGATTGATATTCTTAATGAATTAATAAAGACCTCCAAATACCACAGAAGTTGGATCATCATGCACTCCTCCAAATATTTCAAGGGCACTAGCGAAAGAAACGTCTCTATCATATGCTTCCACAAGCCCTTCTCTATAATGTAAAAAATAATGAAACCTTATAACAGTAATTGACACAAATAGAAATGTTGCAAAAGGCGTTAGGAGGTAGAAGGGGGCCAATAGCCTATCCATGAACTAGTAAGGATTAGGCATGAAAAGTGAAATAGGACTGGACTAAGCATGAAAAATACCAATGTGCCCATCCCCATCTCATGGACTCTATAGTTTCAAATGAATTAATACATTTTTCTTTTGAAAAAAAGAATGAATGGTTAAATAAATATTTATTATTTTTGTATGTGTAACATGTTAATCGAGTTAATATGTCAAAGGGATGAAATACGCACGTGTATTTTCGGCATGCTTTACAAAACTTTAGACATTTCTCCTTCAATACCTCAACATTTTCCTCCATAGATTGCATCTGATTAACCATACAAAAAAGGTCAAGGCCTCCAACATTTTATAAGATGGAATGTGAATATATAGAAGGAAAACTTGTTATTTTAGTACCTCAACTATTTAAAAGGAATTCAAATAAGTTTGGGCATCTTTTGCAATTGTTTATAACCATATGTGCCCTTTTCTTTTATCTTATCAGCAGTAATGTTAGCATTATGGCTTGAGAGAATTAATATACTCTTTTATGAAAAAGAGGCTACATTGCACAACCGGGAATAATTGAAGGACCAAAACAATGTTCTCCCTAATTAGAAACATTGTTGTTTAGCTTGTGCATATTAATTGGATGAGAAAATACTCAAAAGGAAACAAAAAGATTCATATTCGTATAACAAGCAAAATAATCTAACGAAAACTCATACACAAATATCATAAACTCGAAAATATGGTATGGTACCTACATTAAAATGAGTGTCTTTATATTTAATGAAAGCACCATAATTAAAGTATAATAAAGAGACCTGTTGGCGAAACATAGGGGAATCATCGAGGCTGCCGGGGAGATGCGCCACGCCTTCCAGCATCTGATTAGAACCCTTAAGCTACACAATATCAAAACCAAGAAAACCCCAAAGCTCTGACCAAATTCAAGATTCTTGACCAACAACATCCGTTAACAACAACAAAAAAAAACAAAATTCATACACTTCCTCCCCAAGATTCTTTTTAAAGTATAATAAAAGAAATAAGCAATCTTGACTGGTGCGAAAATGGGAGAGTAGGCGGACGTTGTGGATAGCGAAAATGGGGGAATGGAGGAAAGGAAAGGGGATTGTGCGGAGAAATGAGAATTGTGTGGAGAAATGGGGGGCTGTCAGAGCTGTCGAATTTGGAGGGACCCTTTAAAAATGAAAATTTGAGGCTTTGCTTTAAAATAAAATACTATAAATATTATCAAACTAAATTCTTATTATACTCAAATCAATTAAATGCTCATTAAATAATGCAATTAATCTCTACTATTTTTGTAAAGAGTTTCAATTTATAAGGGCGATATTATACAGAGTAGTGGAACATGAATTCAGCCGCAACCCATATTCATATATGATATTATACATCGTTATATTATATTACTACGTATTAATTAATTAATTAATTAATTAATTAACGTTAGTGGCCTAAACATAATGTGACTAGTGCCTTATAAATATGGGGGGCGTGGGAAGTGGGACCATGTTATGTTTTACCTTATTGACATGTTAAAAGGCGGCCTTGGGGGCCGTTGTCCGACAGTTCAAAGGTACGGCATTTCATGACCATCTATAGATCATCTTTATCGTCTATAGATCACCTTTGAGAGCACACCATGCTTGCTTTTTATACTGCTCCCCAATAGGGATATAAGGTGTTGAGGTTTATTCCTCAGGATTCAAAGACCCAACACAGTCAGTCCTTTGGGCTTCGTCAGAATGTCTTAGTTAGGTGATTACTTAGGTGAGTGTTTAAGGAAACAAAACAACAAGAATGATTAATCAATAGAAGCAAGTGGATCCAATTCTATTCAAGTTAATAGACGATTGCAACGCTTATGCCGAACGACGTTTTGACCCTCTAGGCTAAGCTGCAAGGTATTGATGAAACTAGAGAGAACTCTAATGCTTAAGAGTACAAAGTTATCAACCCTTTACAATGAAATAAATGCGGCTATTTATACTACAAGTAAGTAGGTGGTGGGGGTGACGTGACTGACCCATAGTGAATGTGATACCTTGAAAATTTGAAAAAAAGATAAATAAATAAATAAATCAGATAAGTTATATCTGATAAGTCAAATGAAAGTAATATAAAAATGTTTTGTATTATATTTGGTGTATAAAAATATATGCATGCTACATGCAATAAAATTAAACACTTATGTGGCATCGAAAAAATAAAATAAAAATAAAATAGAAATAAATCAGATAAAATATAGATGACGGAATAAATAAATAAGTAAACAATAAATAAATAAAAATAGTAAGAATATTAAAAATTACTAATAATAGCATCAAATTAATAAATGAAAATATCAGATCATAAAACAATGACACATGCTAGGATCACCTACCAAATAATGTATATACATTATGTACATATTTTTACATATATAATTATATATATTTATATGTAAAAATTAAAATAAAATAAAATAAAATAAAATAAAATAAAATTAAACATCAACATAAATGGGAATCAAATCATGATCAATACACATGCCATGTTCATCAACTACCAACCTATCATATACATTATTATTATTATTATTATTATTATTATTATTATTCTTATTATTATTATTATTATTATTATTATTCATACATTTATCAAATAAATAAAATAAACCATAAAGACCATCTAGACCTATAAATACACCCTCTTAGCCATCCCAAACACTGCAAATCGGAGAGATAGAAGCTATATATACATATACATATATATACATAATCTCGCCGGAAAATTTATATCTATATTATTTTACGTATCAAACTTCGTAAAAACGATAGATGAGGGTCGTGAGAGGTCTAGGAATACTTCCCAATAATTTCCAGACCGATTCATAGTCACCGGAGTTGCTTAGATGTCGCCGGAGTGTCAAGCCGTGCAAACGGGTCTTCAGAAAAAGCAGACATTTGGCCGTAGATAGGGGTGGAGGAGCTTCGTCTCGCCATCAGGATCATTTTGCAATTTGAATCGTTGAAATCCATTACCTGTAAGTAAAGATATCACTCGTCGAAGTTTCCCGATTTCCGGTCGCCGGAATCGCGACCTGGAGAAATCTGGGAAGAAGACAACCCAGTCTTCTTGGGCCGGGTCGCGTTTTTGAGCCGGTTCGGCCCATTTTCAATAAAAATTAAAAATAAAATAGTAAATGAAATAAATAAAATCTGGAAAAATATAAATTAAATACCTAGTATAAATATACATATTCAGACCAACCAAATTGAAAAATAATATTTTAACTATTTTTAATTGATTTAATTGTAATTGGGCCAATTTGTACATATTTAGTAAATAATTAACTAAACGACGAAATAAATTATGAAATAATTATTGGAGTAAACTAGATTAAATATATGACTAACTAGGACATGTGGGACCATTTATATTTAATAAAAATTATGAGTAGTATACTTAATTGTGATTAAACTGGTTAATAGATATATGAAATTAAATGAATAAATAAGGGAAATAATTCTAAAATAAATATCTGGACAACCTAGGTCAAATATAGACCCAAAATATAGTTATGGACGGTTATAAATTTATAAAGTCATTTCTTAAGCTATTTAATTTAATTAGGCCATATAAAACTAGTTAAGTAATTAAATAAGAAAATTTGAATAATAATGGTGAAATAAATAAAATCACTAAGATTGAAAATAATATTCTGGACTAAAATGATGTTTGGAATAAAATAAGAAAAAGAAAATAAAGTTGGGATAGCTAGCGTAAATGAATGACTATATTTGGACTTAATAAATAAATTAATGAATTAGTGGACTAATTGAATTAGTGTGATTAAATTAATAATTATTATCCTTGATTATTATTGATTTGGACTCCATATAAATTATTAAACTATTTGAACTCATAAAACTTAGTTGATTAGTATAAACAAATTAATTAAGTAATGTGTACTTAATAATTAAGTTAATTGACTTCATTGGACTAGTTTAACTAAATCAATTGGTTTAATGGATAAATTAGTTAAATTATGGACGTAGTAATATTTTTGGAATTTATATTAAAAATAGAAAATTAAAACGGAATTAGAATTTGATTATTGGCCTTAATTGAATTAGATTAATGTATTTAGCTATATTGATATAATTAAACTTATTTATTTGATTTAGTTAGTTCAATTAAATTAGTGAATCAAATAAATAAAACTGGAGGATTGAATTAATTAATTTAATTGGGTTAGTTAGTATAAATAAACTATTGAACTAATTAAAGTTGTTATTGAGATTAGATTATAATTAATGATTATTATTTCGAATTATTGCTTACGTCAAATTATTATTAAAAGGTTTATTAAATAAATTATATAAATTATGTAAACTGAATTTTGAACTAAATTGATTATTTAAATTTGAAATAACTAAATTATTATGTAGTTAATATAATTAGACTAGTTAACTAATTAATCAAATAAATTAAATTAAATTATGGAGGGATTAGTATGATTAAAGAAAATAATAAGGTTGGACTGATTAAAGAAAATAACATTTAAATAAGATTTATGGATCTAACTTAAAAGTTGTATTTAAAGAAGGAATAATGAAGTTAAAATAACTAAAGGTTGAATAGATAGGGAATAACAAAAATAATAGAAGTTATTGATTTAGAATTTTGATATATATTAGAAGGAGAATTCAAGTGAAGACCAAGCTAGAGATTTTATTAAGAGGATTATCGCAATTTAAGGTAAGTTCTATGTCAACCAAAAATGTTTGATCTCGTATTTATATGTATGCAATATTTGAATTATGTGAACAATTTATGAATTGGAAACTATTTGTTTGACATGGAATGAATATTTTGAATGTATGGATATTGGTGGATTATTATCTATTATGGATTATTGAATGTATATTCTTTTTATTAAAGAATATTGGTGGATTGATATTTATTACAAAGTATAATTTTGGAAAGTGTGATAAGAATGACTTTGGGAAAAACTTAAAGTTTTTCATAATATATTTTTACGTCTCCAGAGAAACACGAGGCGTGGGTGATTAGGACTACTACTACTTTTGGTGAAATTTATTTGGGTCGGTAACCAGTCCAACAATGACATGCTCCGGCAAACATCTCGGGCTTTTATTTGAGGACCAAAGGTCCTTTGGTGGTTGTAGTAGTAGTTACCTAATTTACCCCTGGACAATGTCCCTTGTGAGTAGGTGGTAGAAAACATCCTGCCTACTTGAGTTTCTTACTACTCAGAGGGCTTGGAATCCCTTTTAGAGGGTGTGCACACTTAAGGTAGAAATTCAGCTTCCAAATTGGTGGTCGGTGGGAGCCGGAATTCCGGGATGAGTCGTAAATAACAACGACTCGTTGGGCTCGAGGAATCTTGTGTTTCACCCATTCTTAAAAGAAATCTAAAGTATTTCTTTTGGAGGAATTGAGGAATGACATTATCTATTGAAGAAATTATTTTGAGACATGAAGTTATTTTGGAGATATGAGAGGGTATTTTCTATATATATACCTATACCGAACCTATTTTCTAAATTATATTATTTTACGGGTTCGGGTGGAATCTTACTTAGCTCTAAAGCTAATTTTTGTCTCTTTTGTCTTCTTCTCTTTGCTCTATTGTACAGATGATTATGATTATGAAGATTGATGTACTTGCTGCCCGAGTGTTCCGCTAGTTGCACACGTTTGATTAATCATCGTTGTTTAAATTTGTAATTCAAAAACTTTGTCCTAAGATCTATTTCATTGTTATTTGAACTTATGGTGGATAGCCTGTGCACTCAATCATGTATAGGTTGAGTGTGGCGGTGATGCACCTGTTTTTCCCTTAAAGACTTCCGCTGTATTCTAAATATGTTTAATAATAAAGATGGTTTCATTTAAAAATGTGATTTTATTTGGGTGTGAAAAATGGGGGTGTTACAAGTTGGTATCAGAGCCCTTAGATTCTCCGAAGGGATTAGAACACGAGGTAATAGGTCGTAGGGAGAAGTTTTGTCAACAAAATTCTAAGGCAATACCTCGAAATCCTAATCTCGAGATTTAAACCTCGAGATTGTAATCTCGAGATTTAAACTTCGAGATTGTAATCTCGAGATTTAAACCTCGAGATTTGGATTTCGAGGTATTGCCTTAGAATTTTCGAAGAAATTCAACATCGAGAACCTCATCTTCGAAGAAATTCCTCAAAAACTCAAAATTAGAGATTTTCTGCGACACCGCACTATTTTGGCCATAACTTTTGACTCGATGATACGATTTGAGCAATTTTTTTTTGTTGGAAAGCTAACGAGAAGATCTACATTAATTCTGGGGCTATGCCCCAGAACCCATTCTCACGCGCCCTCACTCGCAGTCCTTGAGGGTCAAACGTTAGTTTTCCGACAAACATTGTAAATCACCGATGTCCAGGTCAAAACTTAGGCAAATCTGTTCAAATTCTTTCATTGTCAACCCTGAGGTCAAAGCTTTTCTAAACGTCAATGTAAAGGTCTAAAAATCGTAGATAATTCAATCAACCTCGCGTCAACGGTCATCTTACAACAATCAACAATCAAATGCTGAAGCCTCTCCTGACTCATCAACATTATGTGATCATCAATTTGCTAAAAGTCTACATGGTGAGCTCAGGGAAACCGTCATGTGTGGTACATGTTCAGATTGCTCCACACACATGGCGGGTATGACAAGATGTGAGCAATTAAACCTTGCACATTCTGAGGGGGAGTTTCAGTTTTCTCCTCCTGGCGCCTTACACCGACAAAGCAAGGAATCTCTCAAAGGATGCAACATTTTAGGGGGAGTATTCAATGTTATCCTTCCCGGTGCCTAACAATGACAAAGCATACCGAGTGCTCCAGTTGAGGGGGAGTACAGAGAGAAAATGAAGAAAGTAATGAGAGAACATGTCCCTATGGCTTAGTAAACCCAACTAAGCCTACCCAAGGGACGTGAGTAGAAGGCTCAAGTGAGAAGAAAAACAATCATCAATGATGAGTCTGCTACCTCAACTGCCTATTATCCATTGAACATTTACTCCTAGCCACTAAAATACTTTGGACAATTCCCAAATAGGTTCAGGACTGATTTAATCAGATCTCGGGTAGAAGTCACTGCATCTTGTCCAACAGTGCATGTTGAACCCTATCCAAGACCACTCACTTGTCTCCCAACAGACATGTGTTTAATCATATCTCACGGGGAATCGCATCTCTCATTACTACCTCCTTACGAGGCAAGCAATACTGACTACGGTGGCCTCAGCCCCATGCCACTGAACTTTCATTGATCACGTCGTGTCTAGTTACCTCACTCCCAAATGTTTTGAATTTTCTAGGACACCGACGCACTTTTTGAGTCAGTTACAGGTCTTCGAAGACCCGCGAGAACTTCCATAGGTCTCATCTATTGCAGATGTAGACTAATGATTGGAAGGAAGTCCTGCTGTTGCAACATAAGAATCACCAACATTTTCAGGCCATTGCTTTAGAGTTTATCTCTATAGTGATGAAAACGGGTGTCTACACGACCCCGGGGGGCTTTTATCATTTACTCTTTCTGTTTGTTTCATGTTTATTTCCGCAGAATAAAAGAATAAAAGCATGACGTCCCGATTCATCGGATCATCATGAGGGGGAGAGTGGTCCACATGCTGTTAACACTGAACAAATCATTCTGGGACACTTCACTCATCCATCACAAAAATCAACACCTTCTCTGCTATCTCTACAACTCAAATCAAATGGTCAGCTACACTCACAAATCAACAATCATTATGTTCCGCTGTGCCACCGACAAGTTCTCCTCAAATGCATTCATTCCAAATAGTCAAAAAGACTACATTGTGGAGGAGACAGAGGTCAAATACTCGTGTCCTGAAGATGAATTCCATGGGCGTCTCCTATTCTCCAAAGAATATTCATTCTAGAGGCGTCACCGGACTTCATCCAAGCTGATCAAGAGCAACTTCTGGGAGGCAAGGACTACATGCAAGATACTGAAGGTCCCTCAACCCCTGGCATCAAAGATCAAATTGTCAAGAAGACATCAAAGGGGAGATTTGCAAGGATTTCTTCAGATAGCCTTCCTCAGAAGTCAAGTTCAAAGTAAAAGGAAGTTGAATAACAACAAAGACAAAGATATCCGCGCTGCAATGCTGATTGAACATGATTGAACACCAAGGGGGAGATTGTTAGGAATATTTTATGGTGTCCAATATAATTAAATATCTTTGTATTTGTGTAGTTATTAATTAAGCGTGTAATACAGGCCACAAATGTGTATCAGCCCGTGGGCTTCCTTGTAACCCGTAAGTTAGCTAACTTCTCCTATAAAAGGAGGCTAACTTACGGGAACCCTGATCTATCGTTCGAGGCTTAGAGAGCATAGAGGCGTAGAGATAGAGAGATTAGGTTCGCCGCTGCTCTCCTTCTCCAGGGAGAGCAGCGGCCAGTTCATACGGTATACCAGATTTGGGTTTAATCTTGTCGATATCTTTCTATCTGCTTCTTTATCACTGCTATGGTTGTATGATTGTTAGTATTCTGGGATTAACACAGTCTAAGCTAGTTGGTTCTTAATTGAGCCTTGCGCTCGTCCAACTAACTGGGAATTTCTCCTTGTGCTGAAACTTCGTCGTTCGAAATCCTTGAAGGAAACCTTTGAAATTGTACCTCCAAATGGGAAATTTCCAAATATTTTTTAAACTAGAAGAAATAATATAGCTAGGAAATGGCCTATTAGGAACGTGGTGAGGACCTTGTGAGTAATTCTTTTCCTTGCATGTATGTGATAATTGTGCTAATTGTGGGCCCATATGAGAAATGGGAACCCTAAATGTTGAAGGGAGTGCCTCATAAGGCAAAATTCCAAAGTGGCCAAGGTATGTACAAACATTATGTGCAAAAGTGGTCTTATGTGAACTGTGAATCCTGTGTATAATAGTATGGTACGATTTTCATATTATCATGTTGTATAGCCTATGGAATCCTTAGTTGAAATAGGATCCTTAAGAACAAAATAGGGAAATTCTTACACGAATATATTGTGTTATTAAGATATCATGGCACCGAGAAGAGACCCTGATAACACACCCACCAATGCTGAGCTGGCACAAAGCGTCCAACAACTAGCGCAATTCATGCACACATTGGGTGTTACTGTACTCCAGAAGAAATTCCGGGGATGCCGCCGGAGAGGGAAGTTGAGTTTTCAATAGGTCTAATGCCAGGCACCGCACCCATTTCGAAAGCACCATACCGAATGGCACCGAAGGAGATGAAAGAGCTAAAAGAACAACTCGAAGAACTGTTGGGGAAGGGCTACATCAAACCGAGTGTCTCACCTTGGGGCGCTCCGGTCTTATTTGTGAAGAAGAAGGATGGAAGTCTGAGACTCTGCATCGATTACAGGGAGTTGAACAAAGCGACCATAAAAAACAAGTACATGCTACCTCACATTGATGACCTGTTCGATCAACTGAAGGGAGCGGGTATATTTTCCAAGAATGATCTTCGATCCGGCTACCATCAGGTGAGGATCGCAGAGAAAGATATACCGAAAACTGCATTTCGTACAAGATATGGGCATTATGAGTTCACCATGATGCCGTTTGGTTTAACCAACGCACCAGCAGTGTTCATGGACCTAATGAACCGTGCATTTTGCCCATACCTTGATACATTTGTGGTGGTGTTCATTGATGATATTTTGGTGTACTCGAAGAACGAGAAAGATCACGAAGAACATCTGAAGCTCGTCCTGCAGACTTTGAGAGAAAATCAGCTTTACGCCAAACTCTCAAACTGTGATTTCTGGAAGGACCGGGTCGCATTCTTGGGCCATATCATCCCTCAAGAAGGTGTATCCGTTGACCCATCCAAGATCGAAGCGGTGATAGACTGGCCTGCACCCACAACAGTGACAGAGGTCCGGAGCTTTCTAGGCTTGGCGGGCTATTATCGCAGATTCGTGAAGGATTTCTCAAAGATAGCAAAGCCTTTGACTAATCTCACGAAGAAGACCACGAATTTCATATGGAGTGATGAGTGCAAGGAAGCTTTCCAAGAGCTGAAGCAGAGATTAACAACTGCACCTGTCTTGACCCTACCATCCGGTACTGAGGGGTTCGAGATTTACACTGATGCTTGTTTGAAGGGGTTGGGTTGCGTATTGATGCAACACGACAAAGTGGTGGCCTATGCATCAAGGCAACTGAAGACCCATGAGGTCAACTATCCGACTCATGACTTAGAACTGGCAGCGGTTATCTTTGCTCTAAAGCTTTGGAGGCACTATCTCTATGGGGCACACTATAAAGTTTACACCGATCACAAGAGCCTGAAGTACATCTTCACCCAAAAGGAGCTTAACATGAGACAGAGACGCTGGCTAGAACTCGTCAAAGACTATGACTTGGAGATCCAGTACCATGAAGGGAAAGCAAACATAGTTGCCGACGCGTTGAGCCGAAAATCAACTCACTCCTGCAAAGCAACATGGATACTTCCTGATGAGCTATATCGGGACTTTCAGAAGCTAGACTTGGAAGTTCGGGATTTCGGAGAGGTAGATCAGGAAACGCGGTTACTCACCATGACCGTTACCCCATTTATTTTCGAAGAAATTCGAGAAGGGCAACCTGGAGACATAAAGCTAGACAGAATTCGAGCCGGTATGACAAATGGAGTAAACAGACCGTTCAAACTGCAAGAAGATGGGAGCATTCAACACAAAGGAAGGTGGTGTGTTCCGATGAAATGCGATGAGCTTAAGAAGAAAATCATGGAGGAAGGGCACAACACGCCCTACTCGGTGCACCCTGGAGGCGACAAACTCTACAAAGGCATCAAAAAGAATTTTTGGTGGCCGAACATGAGGAAAGAGGTAGCAGAATTCGTAGCTCGATGCTTGAACTGCCAGAAGGTGAAAGCCGAACGTTGCAAGACCAAGGGACTCGTGCAATCCTTGGAAGTACCAAAATGGAAGTGGGATTCCATCTCCATGGACTTTGTTGGGGGCTTACCCCTAACCAAGTCTGGCCAAGACAAAATTTGGGTTATAGTCGATCGGTTAACAAAGACCGCTCGCTTTATCCCGATGAACGAGACTTGGAGCATGGAGAAGTTAGCCCGAGCCTACATCAAGCACGTGATTAAGTACCATGGAGTTCCTCAAGACATTGTTTCTGACCGAGATTCTAGATTCCTATCTCAATTCCGGAAGGAGTTGCAAGCTGCTATGGGGACGAAGCTGAGACTGAGTACTGCATTTCACCCGATGACCGATGGACAAACGGAGTGAACCATCCAAACACTCGAGGACATGCTGAGAGCATGTGTGTTAGACCTACAAGGATCGTGGGACGAACACTTAGACTTAATAGAGTTTTCATACAACAATAGCTATCACGCCAGTATCAAAATGGCCCTGTACGAAGCACTATATGGTCAAAAGTGTAGAAGCCCACTTTGCTGGGGTGACATGGAAGATCAAGTGGTGCTAGGGCCGGATTACCTCCAAGACACCATAGAGAAAGTGAAGATGATTCAAGCAAGGATGAAAGCTGCACAAGATTGTCAGAAGTCTTATGCAGACTTGGGAAAGAAGCCAGCCGAATTCGAAGCGGGAGAGAAAGTCCTACTCAGAGTCTCCCCGACCAAGGGAGTAATGAGATTTGGAAAGAAGGGAAAGCTAAGCCCGAGGTTCATTGGCCCATATGACATCCTCGAGCGAGTGGGAAGAGTGGCATATCATCTAGCTCTACCCACCGAGTTGGCTAAGGTATAACATACTATAACCGCTCGTTAGTGAATACCTTAGTAAATATCTCTCAAGTACTAAAGTGTGTTATGCGTAGGTACACAATGTTTTTCATATCTCCCAATTGAAGAAGTATGTCCGCGACGAATCCCATATTCTTAGCACAGAGGTACGAATCGTAACCTTATGATAATTGGATCAAAGTATCACATCTAACCTCGACTTTCTTAGGTGGTCGAGTTGGATGAATCGTTGACTTACGAGGAGAGGCCGATCCAGATTTTGGATACTAAGACTCGTGAGACTAGAAGAAAAGCGGTTAAGATGGTGAAGGTGTTGTGGTCTAACCACTTGGCCGAAAATGCCACATGGGAGACTGAGGAAGATATGCGCAAACGCTACCCAGAATTATTTGACTAAGGTAAAACTTTAGTTACGAGGGCGTAACCTCTTTTTAAGGGAGGTAGAATGTAATACTTAAGAATTTGGTTATTTGATTTAGTTAATGTTTCGGGACGAAACATCTTTTAAGGAGGGTAGAATGTGACACTCCAAAATTTTAAATGAAAATAAAAATAATTTTTATCAGTCAGATAAAATATTACGAAAATAACATTTTAATTATTAAGTGAGTCAAACAAAATTTCAACAGTTGTGACATTCTAATCAGAAAAAAAAATGATCCGATAATAGAAGTAACGTTTTATAATAATTATGAAAATGACGTTTTATATCCAGTACCAGTTATATGGCGTAAGTAATAAAGGTTACATCATAATTATTTTGATTTAAGGTAATTGGTGTATAAAATAAACAAAATACAAATTTAACTTTTACTAATATACTGCTAATAGGTAAACTCCAACTACTTATGTACTGCGTACAATAATCCAAAGCAGACTTATGAGCTACGTATACTCCAACTCTAAGTTATACTAATATGATATTTGAGTCCTAAAGGACTGCTATGATCGATCGACTAAGCCGAGACCTAAAAACAAATAAATAAGGGTACTAAATAAGAAAAAGTTGACTTTTCAAACCTAATACTAATACTTCGTATTACCTATACTGGAGGCACCGTTTATAAACCAAGAATGGAAAGACCAATAAATGAAAATTAATGAAAAAGATTTCCAAACATATGAAACATGAGATAGTAAGGAAGGAGTCGTAAATTAACTAGGACTCCTTCGGTATTATCCAACTGACCGGCAAACCCGACCTCGAACTCCTACGCAGCGTGAGATACCAACGGAGGGTAGGAGAAGCTGTTTAAATTAAACTCTAACATCTCAGTCTAAAACACTCGACCTACACCTATAAATAGCTACCCAGACCTACGTTTTAACGCACCCAAAGCTGAGCTCGACGTGTATATACATATATACATATATATATAACTGCTTCTCTTGCAAAGCCAGCAGTTGCGAGAATCTGTGTGGAGCTGGATCTCACGAAGGAGGTGCCCAATAAGGTTTGGATTAATTGTGGTGCGAATGGGTTCTCACAGTCTATTGTCTATGAGAACAAGCCAGAGTACTGTCAAGGTTGTTTTCACTTGGGACATTCTGAGTCTAAATGTCCCAAAAAACAAATGATTGAAGAAAGTGTGGATAAGGAGCAACATAGTAAATGGGTGCCTAAAGCAGGGAAGGAACAGCAAAAAAAATTTACAAGACAGGAAAAAGGGAAGGGCATAATTAATGAGACTATTACAAAAGTTGTTCCAACAACTGCCAACATGCCATCATCTTCTAAACCTTTCATTGAGGTTATCAATTCAGAGTCTGAGGAGGAGGTGATTGTTCTTGATCCTATATCAGGTGATCAACCTGCAATAGACATCAGGAATTCTATTAGAATCTTATTACAAAAGGAGGTTCCAGGCATTAGTATTACCAATACTAAGGAGATTTTACAAAGTAAGGATGATAACCATATTAAAGATATGGAAACTATCTTTGATATCTACGCAGTGGAACCCAGAGAGTGCTACTCAGAAGGGGAGGAGGATATTCCTGTTAAGCCAGAAGTGTTCATGGAGTCCTGGACAGATATATGCTCCAAAATTGAAGGTTTAGTTAAACAAAAGGAGCAGGAGAGAGCTCAGTTTGATGCAGAAGCAGAAGGTATAAACAACCACAAGGAAAAAGAAGTGGATGAAGGGGGGAAGCATAGACAAAACACTGAAAACATCACAGCAAAAAGGAGGTACACTAGAAGTTCAGCAAGGGGAGAGGGGACTCCTATTAATAATGAATTGCATCATATGGAATGTTAGGGGTCTGGACTCCTCCAGTACCAGACTTTATTCCCTAGTTCAGCAATGGAGGGTAAATTTGTTAATAGTTATTGAACCTATTATTGATAGAAGCAAAATGGAGTTATTCAAAAACATCTTGGGTTTTAGTGAAGCTCTTTCTTCTTCTATTAACAAAATTTGGTTATTCTGGGATTCTGCAGTCATGGGGATCTCTGATGTCACTTGGCATGCACAGTATGTTCATTTTAAGGTGATTAGTAATGATTTTGATGGGTGGATTACTGGTGTTTATGGGAAACACACATACTTTACTAGAAGAGAATTGTGGGATGCCCTAGGAACTATCTCTTTATCAATAACCAAACCATGGATGATGGGAGGTGATTTTAATGAAATAGCTGCCTACCATGAGCATCAAGGGAATTCCTTGCCTATTATCAGAGGTATTAATGAGTTTTCTGATTGTATTTCAGCATGTAACTTGATTGATCTTCCTTATGATGGCCCTAAGTTTACTTGGTCTGGAGTTAGAGCAAATGGTAGAGTTTGGAAAAGGCTTGATAGGGTGCTTTTTAACACTCAGTTCATTAATAAATTTGACACCATCAAGATTTCCCTCCTCAACAAGACTCCCTCAGATCATAATCCTATGCTTATTCAAATGTCCAATAGTAGTTTGTCTGGACCCAGAAGTTTCAAATTTCAGAACATGTGGTTTCAAAACAAGGACTTTCTTGATTTTGTTAAAACTAAGTGGGAATAAGTGAAAACAGGTGGTGGTATGAGAGGATTATGTACTAAGCTTCAGATACTCAAAAAGGAGCTTAGGATTTGGAACAAAGAGGTCTTTGGAAACATATTTGAAGATATCAAATTATGTGAAAAGGAGGTGCTGGAATCAGAAAAAAGATTTGAAGATGACCCAAGTGAATCAAATAGAGAATCCTTATTTCATAAAAAGGGGCTTCTCATACAAAAGTACAAGTTAGAAAAGAAATTTTGGAAGCAAAAAGCACACATAAATTGGCTAAAAGAAGGAGATAGCAATTCACATTTCTTCCATTCATATGTCAAAATCAGGCAAAGAAGACAGAGTATTACCTCTATCAAAAAAGCAGATGGGAGCACCCTCACTTCATTGTCAGACATTGGTGAAGAGGCAGTCAGTTTCTTCTATGAGTTGTACACTGCAAAAAACTCAGTCAATCATGAAGAGGTGTTACAACATATACCTCAGATTATAAGCCAGGAAGATAACAACAATATTGTGGTCTTGCCTACCTCTAATGAAGTCAAAACAGCAGTCTGGGAGCTTAATCAAAATAGTGCTCCAGAGCCAGATGGTTTTAATGGAAAATTTTTCAAGAAATGTTGGGCTATAGTGGGAATGGATGTTACTAGAGCAGTGCAGGAGTTTTTCTTGGGCATCCCAATTCCTAAGAGCATGTCTAGTGCATTGATTGTATTAATTCTAAAACTTGACAACCCTTCAACTTTCAGTGATTTTAGGCCTATCTGTCCATCAAACTTTATTAGCAAAATCTGCACTAAAGTGTTGGTTAATAGATTAAGAAGCATTTTGCCTAAAATTATTTCCAAAGAACAAGTTGGTTATATGGCTGGAAGAGATATTGCTGACCAAATCTTGATTGCTCAGGAGATGATTCACAATATTGACAAGAAAATCAGGGGAAGCAATTTGGTGATAAAACTTGACATGGCTAAGGCATTTGATAAGGTCTCTTGGCAGTTTTTAAGTGCTATACTTCTGAAATTTGGTTTTTGCAGCCATTTTGTTAATTTGGTTTTGAATAACCTCAGGTCTACCTTTCTTTCTGTTCTTATTAATGGATCTCCCCAAGGTTTTTTCAAGCCTACCAGGGGTGTTAAACAAGGGGACCCCCTCTCCCCTTTTCTATTTATTATAGATGCAGAGGCTTTCTCAAGGGGTCTTAAGGGTTTAATGGAGGCTGGCAAAGTTAAACAATTTTGGCTGGGTAACCAAGGGTATCCTATTTCCCATTTGAGTTTTGCTGATGACCTTCTGATCTTTACTAATGGTGAATCTAGATCTGTCTCCAATTTTAAAAAATTTCTGCTCACCTACCAGCAAGCTAGTGGACAGGAAATTAATTTTGGAAAAAGCTCTTTTGTATGTGGGCAATCAACTCTAGCAAGACAGATGAAGATCAAAGATGGGCTAGGTATGAGGTTATCTTCTTTGCCTATTAAATACCTGGGAGTTAATCTCCACAAAGGTATAAACAGGTTTAATCTTTGTGGGAACATTATACATCAGTTTGAGAAAAAGCTCACTCCCTGGAAACAAAAAAACCTTTCTCAAGGGGGTAGGCTAATCCTCATTAAACATGTTCTCAACTCTATTCCTCTACATACATTGGCAGTGGACAACCTTCCTAAAAAAGTCATTTCGGTCCTCAATAGGAAAATGGCTTCATTTTTTTGGGGTTCTTCAAATAATAAGAACAAATATCATTGGGTCAAGTGGTCCAGTCTTTGTTTTACTACATGGGAAGGTGGTTTGGGCATTAGGGCCTTGGGAGACATTGAAAAGGTTTTTTCTATAAAACTTTGGTGGAAGTGGCAAACTGAAGAGTCACTTTGGTCACATTTTATAAAAGCCAGATACAATAGAGAAGGGAACATGATACCTAAAGTGACGGATTCATCTATTTGGAGGAGAATCTGCTCCATTCATGAGCAGGCTTCTAGTCTTTGCACTACTGATGGCTCTGGAACCCTACAGTGGAATGAGGAGGATGATGGTCAATTCTCATTTAAATCTGCATATGAAGAAGTTAGGGAGCTTTCATATAATCAAGAAGTCTATAAAAATATTTGGGAATCTAAGCAGGAGCTGAAAATCAAACTTATTCAGTGGAAAGTGGTAAAAGGGATCATCCCTACTTCTGATAAGTTAGAGAGATTCAACAAAGTTTTGAAACCCTCCATATGCCCCTTATGCAGAAGTAACAGTGATACCATGAATCACATTCTATTTAAATGCCCTGTGACTAAGAAGATATGGGAATACTTTTGGGGAATTCTGGGTCTTCATATTAACTCATCAGTAGATTTCAATCCTTTGAGACTGAAATGGGAGGAAAAAGGTAAGTCTAGTTTGCTTCAAGTGTTTAGGAGGAATATTACAGGCATCATAATTTGGTTTATTTGGAAAAACTATTCATCTCTGGTCTGGGGTTCTAATAGAAATCAGATATCAGCTCATCAAATCATCATTCAAATCAAGATTTACACTCAGTCTTGGGCGTCTACATTATCAGACCTAAAAATTAGGTATATTGAAAATATTTTGATAGAAGAGCAGGTGATACCAAAATACTTCAAGATTAATCAGCCTAGACCTCGGATTGTTAGATGGCAGAAAGCGAAGCAAAAATGGAAGTTAAATGTAGATGCTAGATACTTAGCTTTAAGAGCATCAGGAGGCGCGATTCTTCGTGACAAGGAAGGGAAGATGATTCAGGCGATTAGTCTTCCGTTACAGTCTAACTCGGCGCTGGAGGCAGAGCTGAAGGCTATTCATCTGGCAGTGAAATGGGCGACGGAGGAGGGATATGGGGACTTTTATGTGGAATCGGATTCATTTCTGGCTCTGGAGTATGTTGCAGGTAAACCGACGAGAAGATGGAGCGGGTTGGTTTTGGAAATCACAGACATTGCTTTTAGGAAAGATGTTTTATTTAGGCATACCCTGAGGGAAGGAAATTGGGTAGCCCATCATCTGGCCCAAATGGATTCCAACAAAAGATACAACAGCCCATATCATTTGCCCATTAGTGCTAAACAGGCTTATTGGATGGATTTTTTTGGCATTCCCTCTATTCGTATTTAATTATTCATTGTATTCTTTTTTGAGAGGCTTTGGTCTGATCCTCCTCTCATGTATAACTCTGTGATCAATAAAATCCTGGTATATGACACCCGACATCTACCCCACTGATTTTGGTGGTTTGCCTTCCGGGTTAAAAAATAAATAAATTATATACATATATATATATATATATATATATATATATATATATATATATAATTGCGACCCAACGTTTTAGCCAGAACCAAGCCCTTCAAACACCTCTAAAACCTTCCCCTTCGTGATACGAACCCAACGGAGAAAGAATCGTTGAAAACGGTCGTGAAACGAGGGAGAAAAGCCTCGTCGGAGTTCGCCGGGCAAACTTCCACGGCGGAGAAACGAGGAAGAAGGGGGACACCGCCGCCGCCAGTCCATCACCAACCTTCGCCGTCCCAGAAGGAGTGCACCGCCACCGTCGTTGGCCGCATCCGTCAAGGTAAGTCTTTAACCTGCAATTTCATTTTCCGGCGAAGCCATGCGAGGAAGATGACTCTTCCTGCTTCGTTTCAATCGTTTGGGCTGGGCCGACTGATTTTTTTTTGTTCTTTGGGCCAGTTAATAAAAGAATTTGGGTCAGTCCGGCCCAGTTGCAATAAATATTAAAAATAAAATAGTAAATAAAATAAATAAAATCTGGAAAAATATAAATTAAATACCTAGTATAAATATACATATTCGGACCAACCATAATTGAAAGATAATATTTTTAGCTATTTTTAATTGATTTAATTGTAATTGGGCCAATTTATACACATTTAGTAAATAATTAACTAAATGACGAAAATAATTGTGAAATAAATATTGGAGTAAACTAGGATAAATATATGACTAACTAGGACCTTATGGACCATTTATAATTAATAAAAATTAAGACTTAGTATATTTAATTGTAATTGAACCGGTTAATAGATATATGAAATTAAGTAAATAATTAAGGAAAATAATTATAAAATAGATATCTGGACAATCTAGGTCAAATATAGACCCAAAATATAGTTATGGACGGTTATTAATTTCTATTGTCGATTTTTAGGCTATTTAATTTAATTGGGCCATATAAAACTAGTTAAGTAAGTAAATAAAGAATTTTTAATATTAATGGTGAAATAAATAAATCACTGAGATTGAAAATAATATTCTGGACTAAAAAGGATATTTGGAATAAAATAAGGAAAATAAAATAAGGTTGGGTTAGCTAGCATAAATAATTGACTATATGTAGACTTAATAAATAACTTATGTAATTAGTGGACTAATTAAATTAATAATTTTTATGATTGCTTATTAGAGATTCAGACTTCATATTAATATTTAAAATATTTGAACGCATAAATTAATGGGTTAATATAAATAAAGTAATTAAATAATATTTTATGAGTAGAGTAAATTAATGGTGATTATTAAATTAAAAATGAGATATTTTAGTTAATTATATTCGGATATTGTGATTTAACTATAGAATTCGAGTGTTGTAAATTAATGGCTGAATTAATAAGGTGATTGGATTAATAAAAAGTGATTAATCAAATAAATTCGAATAACTAATAAATTAAGTTAATAAATTCGAATAATAAAATAAAAGGAGAAAATCGGGTAAAGTAATTACAAATAGAATAAGTGACTAATTTTATCATATTTAATTAAAAAGGTGATTATCTAGAGACCGGATTAGAGGAGGATAACTAGGAGCATCAGGACTTAAGGTAAGTTTCTCTGTCAATCCAAAATTGTTTCCTCGTATTATATGCTTATTATGCATTATGTGATTAAGTGTGAATTGTAAATTTTGTGTATGTGATTTTGAGGAGATATTATATATATGGTAGTTAAGAAATATAAATCAAGTACTTTTGGGGTATTAAATATTTTTAAATACCTTCGAGACTTTTTAGAGAAATTAAGAAGTATTTTTGAAGTATTGTTTAAGCGAAGATAAAATTTACATTTTCATAGGAAGTGAGCATCTCGGGAGTAATCCGAGGTGTCGGTTTTCCACATCCGGATAAATGTGGAGGGTGATTAGAGCTACTACTACTAAGAAGTACAGTTTAAGTTTCAAGTGACATTTGGATCTATGATCCCTTTTAAGAAGAAGTTATAGTAGTAGTCCCTAATCATTCAAGAATTTTAGAGGTGGCAGGGGCGGACCCAGGAAAGTCATTTTGGGGGGGCGAAAATATTTTTGGAGGGGTTCAAAATACGTTTTGGAAGAGCAAAAATTATTTTCGTATATATATACACTAAAAAAAATTTGTTGGGGGGGCGGTAGCCCCCTGGGTCTCTACTACGGCCCGCCCCTGAGAGGTGGGGTGGTTGGGTTCCGACCACTCGGGATGACTTACTACTCGGAGGGCTTGGAATCCCTTTTAGGGGGTGTGCACACTTAAGGTAGTCGTTTCGTTTCCGCAAGAGCAGTTGTGGTACCAGTACTCGATCGGGGTGGCCGTCCGTAACCACGGTCCACCGGGCTCAGTCGAAAGGTTGATCACCGCCCTTCTAAATTACTAAGAAGTTAGAGAAGAAGTGATTTTCTTAAAAAGTTTAAAGAGAAGAAATACTAAGAGATTTTCGAAGAGAAGTTGAGGATTTTAGCAAAGAAGCAATTTTAAGAAAAATCTAAGAGAAAAGAATTTTGGTGGAGTGAGTTCTTTTTATATAAGTATTATTAAAAAACTATTTTCACCAAACCTGATTATTTTACGGGGTTGGGTAGTACTTACTTAGCTCTAAATCTAATTTTTGTTATTTCTCTTGTCTGTCTCTTCTCCCTTAAATTTTATCAGGTGATGAGTTGGATGCCTATGTGGATTGATGGACTGCTCGAGCTTGAGTGCGAATTAGAAGATGCCTTAGTTAAATTTAGTCATGAAATAAACGTTTATTTATTTTACTAGTTTTGATATTTTTGTTTGATTTGCTTGTGCATTCGGTTAAGAGATAACCGGATGTGGCGGTAACACCCATTTCCCTTTTAGACTTCCGTTGTATTTCTTCAACTCTTTGATGAATGAATAAAGTATTTCTTTTAAATATATCATTGTTTTGGGTGGGAAATTCCGGGGTGTTACACCGAGTGTCTCACCTTGCGGCGCTCCGGCCTTATTTGTCAAAAAGAAAGATGGGAGTCTAAGGCTATGTATCGATTACCGGGAGTTGAATCAAGCAACTATCAAGAACAAATATCCATTACCCCGGATTGACGACTTGTTTGATCAATTAAAAGGGGCTAGCACGTTCTCTAAGATAGACTTGCGCTCTGGCTACCATCAAGTGAGAATAGCCGAGAAAGATGTACCAAAGACAGCATTCTGCACGAGGTATGGACACTACGAGTTCACTGTGATGCCGTTTGGTTTAACTAATGCACCAGCGGTATTCATGGATCTAATGAACTGTGTATTCCGACCTTACCTTGATACCTTTGTAGTGGTATTCATTGATGATATCCTCGTTTATTCAAAAACCACGGAGGATCACGAGAAACACTTGAGACTCACATTACAAACTTTGAGAGAGAACCAGTTGTATGCCAAACTCTCAAAGTGCGACTTCTGGCAGGATCAGGTAGCGTTCTTGGGTCACATTATCACCCAAGAGGGCGTATCCGTAGATCCATCCAAGATTGAGGCGGTGATTGAGTGCCGTGCACCTACCTCGGTCACGGATGTAAGAAGTTTCTTGGGATTAGCCGGTTACTATCAGAGATTTGTTAAAGATTTCTCCAAGATAGCAAGACCGTTAACCAACCTGACGAAGAAGACAACCAAGTTCTATTGGGATGAAGATTGTGAAGCGGCATTTCAAGAGTTGAAGAAAAGACTCACAACCGCGCCGGTCTTGACATTACCGTCAGGGACGGAGGGGTTCGATATCTATAGCGATGCATCTAAGAAGGGGTTGGGGTGTGTGCTTATGCAGAATAGGAAAATGGTGGCTTATGCATCAAGACAATTGAAGGTGAATGAAGTTAACTATCCTACTCATGACTTGGAGTTAGCTGCAGTAGTGTTTGCACTGAAAATCTGGAGACATTACCTATACGGAGCACAATGTAAGATATACACTGACCACAAAAGCTTGAAGTACATATTCACTCAAAAACAGCTTAACATGAGGCAAAGAAGATGGCTCAAACTTCTAAGTGATTACGACCTGGAAATCCAATACCACGAGGGAAAAGCTAATGTGGTGGCGGATGCTTTGAGCCGGAAGTCTGAGCACTCATGCCGAGCAACATGGATATTACCAGAAGAACTGTTCCGAGACTTTCAAAGATTGAACTTGGAAGTAAAACAATATGGCGAAGTAGATAGTGAAATACAGTTATGTACTATGACCGTTACACCATCTATCTTCGAGGAGATCAAAAATGGGCAACCGGGAGATGTGAAGCTCGAGAGAATCAAGGAAAGAATGAAAGATGGGGTCAATGGACTATTCAGGATACATGAAGATGGGAGCATCCGATACAAGGGAAGGTGGTGTGTTCCTCTGAAGTGTGCAGATATTAAAAGACAAATCATGGAGGAGGGACACAACACTCCCTACTCAGTACATCCTGGGGGAGACAAACTATACAAAGACCTCAAAAAGAACTTTTGGTGGCCGGGATTGAAGAGAGAAGTAGCTGAATTCGTATCCCGATGTTTGAATTGCCAAAAAGTCAAAGTAGAGAGATGTAAACCCAAGGGACTTGTGCAACCCTTGGAAGTACCTAAATGGAAGTGGGATTCCATCTCGATGGATTTTGTTGGAGGGTTACCCTTAACTAAATCCGGAAGAGATAAGATTTGGGTAATCGTTGACCGATTAACCAAAACTGCAAGATTTATTCCCATGAATGAAACTTGGAGCATGGACAAGCTGGCCAAAGCCTATGTCAAATACGTGGTCAAACACCACGGAGTACCTCAAGACATCATATCGGATCGAGATTCACGATTCTTATCTCAATTCTGGAAGGAATTACAAACGGCTATGGGGACAAAATTGAAGTTAAGTATTGCTTTTCATCCAACCACGGATGGGCAGACCGAAAGAACAATCCAAATGTTAGAAGACATGTTGAGGGCATGTGTTCTTGATTTGCAAGGATCATGGGATGAGCACCTAGACTTAATAGAGTTTTCATACAATAACAGTTACCATGCTAGCATCGGAATGGCCCCGAACGAAGCTCTATACGGTCAAAAGTGTAGAAGTCCCTTATGTTGGGGTGACATTGTCGATCAGGTGGTTCTAGGATCACAATAGTTGCAAGATACCATAGAGAAAGTCAAAGTCATCCAAGAAAGGATGAAGGCTGCCCAAGACCGACAGAAATCATATGCCGATCTTGGGAGGAAGCCAGCTGAATTCGAGATAGGGGAGAAAGTTCTACTCAAAGTCTCTCCTACAAGGGGAGTAATGACGTTCGAGAAGAAAGGGAAACTAAGCCTGAGGTTCATCAGACCCTACGACATCCTAGAGAAGGTGGGAAAAGTGGCATATCGATTAGCTCTACCCACAGAGGTTGATAAGGTAACAAACGATTTTAAAACAAGATACTTTTCAACGATTAGATTTCATCTTTAACATACAGACTTGTGCTATGTACATAACGTCTTTCACGTATCACAATTAAAGAAGTACGTTCGAGATGAGTCACATATCATCAATCCTGAGGTAAGAGACCCTAAACTTAACATGAACCAAAGTAAACTGGAAATAATATAAGTTAACCCTTATATTATTAGGTGATTGAAATGGATGAGGCATTATCCTACGAAGAAAAACCCGTAGAGATCCTTGATACTAAAACCCGAGAGACGAGGAAGAAGAAAGTTAAGATGGTAAAAGTACTTTGGTCAAACCATTTGACCGAGAATGCAACATGGGAGACAGAAGAGGATATGCGTAAACGTTATCCTGAACCGTTCAACTAAGGTAAATATGGGGTTACGAGGACGTAACCTTTCTTTTAGGGGGGCGGGATGTAACATCTTAAAAACTTGTAATACTTCATCTTCATACTTAATTCTCGTCTTAGTTTATGGTTCGAGGACGAAGCATTCTTTAAGGAGGGTAGAATGTGATACCTTGAATATTTGAAATAAAAATAAATAAATAAATAAATCAGATAAGTTATATCTGATAAATCAAATGAAAGTAATATAGAAATATTTTATATTATACTTAGGGTATAAAAATATATGCATGCTACATGCAATAAAATTAAACACTTATGTGGCATCGAAAAAATAAAATAAAAATAAAATAGAAATAAATCAGATAAAATATAGATGACGGAATAAATAAATAAGTAAACAAATAAATAAATAAATAAAAATAGTAAGAATATTAAAAATTACTAATAATAGCATCAAATTAATAAATGAAAATATCAGATCATAAAACAATGACACATGCTAGGATCACCTACCAAATAATGTATATACATTATGTACATATTTTTACATATATAATTATATATATTTCTATGTAAAAATTAAAATAAAATAAAATAAAATAAAATAAAATTAAACATCAACATAAATGGGAATCAAATCATGAATCAATACAGATGCCATGTTCATCAACTACCAACCTATCATATACATTATTATTATTATTATTATTATTATTATTATTATTATTATTATTATTATTATTATTATTATTATTATTATTATTATTATTATTATTATTATTATTATTATTATTATTATTATTATTATTATTATTATTATTATTATTATTATTATTATTATTATTATTATTATTATTATTATTATTATTATTATTATTTTATTATTATTATTATTATTATTATTATTATTAATTTTTTATTATTATTATTATTATTATTATTATTATCATTATCATTATCATTATCATTATTATTATCATTATCATTATTATTATCATTATAATTATTATTATTATTATTATTATTATTATTATTATTATTATTATTATTATTATTATTATTATTATTATTCATAAAATTATCAAATAAATAAAATAAATCATAAGGACCATCTAGACCTATAAATACACCCTCTTAGCCATCCCAAACACTGCAAATCGGAGAGATAGAAGCTATATATACATATACATATATATATATATATAATCTCGCCGGAAAATTTATATCTATATTATTTTACGTATCAAACTTCGTAAAAACGATAGAGGAGGGTCGTGAGAGGTCTAGGAATACTTCTCAATAAATTCCAGACCGATTCATTGTCATCGGAGTTGCTTAGACGTCGCCGGAGTGTCAAGCCGTGCAAACGGGTCTTCAGAAAAAGCAGACATTTGGCCGTAGATAGGGTTGGAGGAGCTTTGTCTCGCTGTCAGGATCATTTTGCAATTTGAATCGTCGAAATACGTTACCTGTAAGTAAAGATATCACTCGCCGACGTTTCCCGATTTTCGGTCGCCGGAATCGCGACCTGGAGAAATCTGGGAAGAAGACAACCAAGTCTTCTTGGGCCGGGTCGCATTTTGGGCCGATTCGGCCCATTTTCAATAAAAATTAAAAATAAAATAGTAAATGAAATAAATAAAATCTGGAAAAATATAAATTAAATACTTAGTATAAATATACACATTCGGACCAACCAGAATTGAAACATAATATTTTTAACTATTTTAATTGATTTAATTGTAATTGGGCCAATTTGTACATATTTAGTAAATAATTAACTAAATGACGAAATAAATTAGGAAATAATTATTGGAGTAAACTAGATTAAATATATGACTAACTAGGACATGTGGGACCATTTATATTTAATAAAAATTATGAGTAGTATATTTAATTGTGATTAAACCGGTTAATAGATATATGAAATTAAATGAATAAATATGGGAAATAATTCTAAAATAAATATCTAGACAACCTAGGTCAAATATAGACCCAAAATATAGTTATGGACGGTTATAAATTTATAAAGTCATTTCTTAAGCTATTTAATTTAATTAGGCCATATAAAACTAGTTAAGTAATTAAATAAAAAAATTTGAATAATAATGGTGAAATAAATAAAATCACTAAGATTGAAAATAATATTCTGGACTAAAATGATGTTTGGAATAAAATAAGAAAAATAAAATAAAGTTGGGATAGCTAGCGTAAATGAATGACTATATTTGGACTTAATAAATAAATTAATGAATTAGTGGACTAATTGAATTAGTGTGATTAAATTAATAATTATTATCCTTGATCATTATTGATTTGGACTCCATATAAATTATTAAACTATTTGAACTCATAAAACTTAGTTGATTAATATAAACAAATTAATTAAGTAATGTGTACTTAATAATTAAGTTAATTGACTTCATTGGACTAGTTTAACTAAATCAATTAGTTTAATGGATAAATTAGTTAAATTATGGACGTAGTAATATGTTTGGACTTTATATTAAAAATAGAAAATTAAAACGGAATTAGAATTTGATTATTGGCCTTAATTGAATTAGATTTATGTATTTAGCTATATTGATATAATTAAACTTATTTATTTGATTTAGTTAGTTCAATTAAATTAGTGAATCAAATAAATAAAACTGGAGGATTGAATTAATTAATTTAATTGGGTTAGTTAGTATAAATAAACTATTGAACTAATTAAAGTTTTTATTGAGATTAGATTATAATTAATGATTATTATTTCGAATTATTGCTTACGTCAAATTATTATTAAAAGGTTTATTAAATAAATTATATAAATTATGTAAACTGAATTTTGAACTAAATTGATTATTTAAATTTGAAATAACTAAATTATTATGTAGTTAATATAATTAGACTAGTTAACTAATTAATCAAATAAATTAAAGTAAATTATGGAGGGATTAGTATGATTAAAGAAAATAATAAGGTTGGACATAAAATTAACATTTAAATAAGACTTATGGATCTAACTTAAAAGTTGTATTTAAAGAAGGAATAATGAAGTTAAAATAACTAAAGGTTGAATAGATTGGGAATAACAAAAATAATAGAATAGTTATTGATTTAGAATTTTGATATATATTAGAAGGAGAATTCAAGTGAAGACCAAGCTAGAGATTTTATTAAGAGGATTATCGCAATTTAAGGTAAGTTCTATGTCAACCAAAAATGTTTTATCTCGTATTTATATGTATGCAATATTTGAACTATGTGAACTATTTATGAATTGGAAACTATTTGTTTGACATGGAATGAATATTTTGAATGTATGGATATTGGTGGATTATTATCTATTATGGATTATTGAATGTATATTCTTTTTATTAAAGAATATTGGTGGATTGATATTTATTACAAAGTATATTTTTGGAAAGTGTGACAAGAATGACTTTGGGAAAAACTTAAAGTTTTTCATAATATATTTTTACGTATCGAGAGAAACACGAGGCGTGGGTGATTAGGACTACTACTACTTTTGGTGAAATTTATTTGGGTCGGTAACCAGTCCGGCAATGACATGCTCCGGTAGACATCCCGGGCTTTTATTTGAGGACCAAAGGTCCTTTGGTGGTTGTATTAGTAGTTACCTAATTTACCCCTGGACAATGTCCCTTATGAGTAGGTGGTAGAAAACATCCTGCCTACTTGAGTTTCTTACTACTCGAAGGGCTTGGAATCCCTTTTAGATGGTGTGCACACTTAAGGTAGAAATTCAGCTTCCAAATTGGTGGTCGGCGGGAGCCGGAATTCCGGGATGAGTCGTAAATAACAACGACTTGTTGGGCTCGAGGAATCTTGAGTTTCGCCCACTCTTAAAAGAAATCTAAAGTATTACTTTTGGAGGAATTGAGGAATGACATTATCTATTGAAGAAATTATTTGGAGACATGAAGTTATTTTGGAGATATGAGAGGGTATTTTCTATATATATACCTATACCAAACCTATTTTCCAAATTATATTATTTTAAAGGTTCGGGTGGAATCTTACTTAGCTCTAAAGCTAATTTTTGTCTCTTTTGTCTTCTTCTCTTTGCTCTATTGTACAGATGATTATGATTATGAAGATTGATGTACTTGCTGCCCGAGTGTTCCGCTAGTTGCACATGTTTGATTAATTATCGTTGTTTAAATTTGTAATTCATAAACTTTGTCCTAAGACCTATTTCATTGTTATTTGAACTTATGGTGGATAGCCCGTGCACTCAATCATGTATAGATTGAGTGTGGCGGTGATGCACCTGTTTTTCCCTTAAAGACTTCCTCTGTATTCTAAATATGTTTAATAATAAAGATGGTTTCATTTAAAAATGTGATTTTATTTGGGTGAGAAAAATGGGGGTGTTACAGTGAATGGGCCCTAACCATAAAATCTTCCATATCTGATGCATTAAATGTGTTTCCCGTCTTTTTTTACTCCAGGGGGTCAGGGGGTGGGGGATGGGGGGGGGGGGGCCTGGAGTAATTAGGGCTGAAACTCACTCCATTGAGTTTCAAACCCGTATGTGCCTAGCGGGTTTCGAACTCGAGACCTCCCACTAGGCACGGTAACCTCACCACCAGCTTGGCTGGAATGCTTGGTTAATGTGTTTCCCGTCAATTCCGAGGTTTCCCGCCAACTGATTGGGGGCGTTCTGTCTTGGGCGCCCCCTGAATTGAGTGGGTGAGTTCAAGTGAAGAAACATGGCCGTTCGGCCATAATCGTGCGGGCCTCCTGAACGAGTTAGGTTAGTCTGGCAGTATGTGGGTCGGGCCACTAAGGATATTTGGGCTTGCATCGGATCAGGGCCTGGTATTCCAACACAAGTCCCCCACTTCTGATGTTCTGAACTTGTTCAGGACATAATAAGGAAGTAGAACTGCAATATGTGGTCCATGCTTGCTGGTTTTGTGCCGTAAGCCGAAGCCTGGAAGCACACATGTAAGAAGCACGGTAGGAGTGAGTAAGTTCCTGTAAATGGGCCGTTTGGTAAGAACTTTTGATCTTAATTGCCAATTGCTCGTGGGTTCCCTATGCAAGAATTAGACGGTTTTTCGGTTGTTGGTTGGTTTTCCTAGGTATAAATCATGATGGCCTGACATTTCCCCTTCGTGCGACATGTGTTCATGAAGATGCTCCCCGCCACGCGCCGATTCCCGATTCATCGTCTACGGCGTCGTGGCCTATAAATATCGGCCTTAGGTCATTTGTTCTAGGTTTCTGAATCTTGATCCCTCTCTCTAGATTGATCCTGCTTCTCTCTACGATATTGTGAGTTTTACTTTGGTCTTGGCCTCAAGTAGGTTTTAGGGCTCTTCTCTTTTCTTCTCCTTCGCTTTATGATTCATTCCTTGGTCGGCTCTATGTCTAAGAGTTCGACTTCGAGTGTGAGGAGTTTGGCAGATTCTGAACAGCAGACTGAGGAAACGGCCCGCGAGAATGTTGCGGATTGCGCCGTCCAGAATACGGACGGTGCGTCTGGTTCCGGCGCCAACAATGATTCTGATGACGAGGCCAGGTCTGGCGATGTTTAAACTTCGAGAAAGTTTCTCGATATTTAAACTTCGAGAAAGTTTCTCGATGTTTAAAAATCGAGCAAGTTTCTTGAAGTTTTACACTTGGAAAATTTTCGAAGTCCCGCCTTTGCCAAATTTAAAAAAAAAACCCTGTTGAACCAATATTAAATGCATATCTTCTGACCCACATATTTGCAGCTCACTATGTCAGGAACACAAGATCAGACACAACTCTATAGTCGTTATATCTGTCCAACGTGTGGACACCCATACTGAACAACAACTTCCAGTTGGATCTAAAGACATTCAGATGCCAAGATGAGGTGATCATAGTCATCATCAAAGGTCACTATCTCTGGAAGGCATTCACTAAGACCGCATCAGTGCTAGAGATATACCTACAACAGTTATGGAGCTGCATGAATACACCATCAAAGAAGGACACCTCTCGACCGATCACAACTCTGAATGACACAAAGGTGATCCTAACTCGTGCAACCATCAGGGAGATACTGCACCTGCCCACACTTAACAGCTATGTTCCACTGCCCATCAATGAACAAATAATCAAAGACATTAAGAAGCTAGGCTATGACGTACCGCTACCCAAAATCTCAAATTTCTGCATCACAAACCTACCTCACCCATGGAAGACACTCTTTGGGCTGGTTAACAAGTGTCTCTCTCCAAAGCACTCCGGCTTCGACAAATGCAACCATCAAATTCTCCAGCTCTTCCATGGCGTTGCCTTTGACATCAAGTACGATGTGGCTCAAATCTTCTAGACCGGACTGATTGATCAAGTCAAGGCACATGAAGGCTCCAAAAAGACACAGGCGATTCCATACGATCGCTGGTTGTCCATCCTGATCAACAACATCATGACCGCTATGCCAACAATACTGAAACGAAGCCCCTAGGCTCAAATTCTTTCAAAAATCAAAGGGGAGCTCCGATATGGTACCAATGTCAATTCCTGACTCACTGCTGAACCTTGCCAACCAATATGATCTGACAGTAGTGAAGTATAGGAAGAGTATAAACCGTCAAGTCCCTATGCTACAACAAAACTCACCTAGACCTTCCTTAGGGGCACAATCGAGTGGCAGTGAGGGTCATGAGAGAAATACCCCGCCACAGACACTAATGGCAAACCGCCTAATGATGATCAGAATGAGGTCTAGCTCTTCCGAGAGGACTCAATTTGCTGAGGGCCAACCCCATACTACTGAGGATCCTTCCAATGACTCGTTCAGCCCAGCCACCAACACCAACAATGTTGACGACGAGGAACCCAATAACAAGGCTGAGAGGAGCAGAAAGTCAGAAACGGTAATAATGATGAGGATGGTGATGACGCTGATAACGATGGAAATCAAACTATAACTGCCCCTGTTCAAAGACGCTTCATTGTCACATTCCCTTCACTTCAGACGCGCTCCAAGCAGCACAACGATGTCCCCTCGCTTTGTTCGATGACCGTGAAACAATTCAGAAAATCAGCCGAACTACACCCATAGGATCAGGAGCTGACCTTGTCAGTTCTCGAGTAGAAGCCACAACATCTGGTTCAACTGCGCACTCACAACCATCTCCCATCCACTCTTCAGTCTCACAAGAGGCTGGAGTTTCAACAACTCAAGGGGAAATAACACCGACCTCTCTGCCCCCTTCTGGAGCAGTAGAGTGACTCAGAGTTCAACAGCCTCGGACCACTACCCATCCTTCAATAACATTGAGTCTAGGTGTCTCATTCCCAGCATTTTTAAATTTTTCTTGGACACCTACACTATTCACTGCACACAATACATGTGCATTCACCCTGAATGCAACGACCGGAGTACAAACAATGATGATCGAAAGTCCTGCTACGCAACAAATGTTTCCATCATGACATCCAGGCCACACATCAGCACTCTTTACTGATGTTGTGACAATGGTTAGCACCCCCGGTACCGGTACCCTAGATACCACCGCTCTTACATCATTCTTGGATCGTTACCTTGAGACCACCATTATGCCAAGGGTGCAGTCTACAATAGCCGCTGATGCACAGGTCTCAAGACTAACCCAGACGATTCAAAAAGTTCCACCACCGCCATCCCAACCACAACAAACCCAACCTTATTCATACCTACTTCTGAACCATCTCCCAAAAACCACAAAAGCCTACCACCTTAAGGGGAACCCAGGATGCCGAATGTGTGTCCTCCTCTACCTCGACTGAACCATACCCTAACTGTTATACCATTCCACTTGATGACCACCTCCATCATGCTAGCCCAACTTCTCTCAGAATAAGATACCCTTAACCCCAACCAGTTAACCCATCCCCGTCTCCTTCAAACCCAAAGCACATGTCATGACAGTCTCCGCGGTAGCAAACGTTCACATGAGGACCCGATGATTTGGTTCCTCATGAGGGAGAGAACAAGCGGAAGCGGACCCCAACCGTAGCCAAACCAACCCTCCTCCTAAAAAAAACAACAACCAAATTCCTCTTCTCAACCCAAAACCCACATATATTTCTAAGCACATAACCTCTGGCATGGTCGAGCGAGATAGAATGCTCTGAGGCGCATCTTTCATAGATGTTGACTAAGGATGGAGCGGAAGTCATGAGGTTACTACTTCAAGTACATCCATCTATTCAAGCCAACTGTTAGAACCTAGTTCGAGTCTGATGATAACAGGAAATCCTAGTGATCCCGGAGTTACTTTTTACTGGTCACCGCAGCAACAAACACAATTACACATTCCAGCTCAGTCAATCCATGATGAACTTGAAGACTACATACTAGGCGCAAAATGGAATGAACTGAGATCTGAGGTTGAAGCAGATGATATGCAAATCACTTTCCATTTTAGAGAGCTTCTAAACAGATGTGTTGCAGATCTAATAGGGCTTAATGACGATGAAATCAAAAGAGGGGGAGAACTACCCAATGTGATCAGAAGCACATGAACTCTTCCATCCAAAAAATGAGAAGCCTTGGGAAAACATCCGGATCACAGCCCCTTCTAAGAGGAAATCAGAAAGCATATCTGGAGAAGACCCGAAAAGATCAAGAAGCATGATGAGCTGAAAGCCCGAGGCCTTACCCACCTAAATGGAAGGCAAGTTGGTGGACATCTCCATATGTTAAGCCATCGTTCAATGGGTCGACAACATGAAATATTCAACCATGATCTCAAAACATGCAAGTCCCCTATCTGCAATATTCTAAACGTATCTGAAGGAGATCATGCAGCAATAAAGTTATCCATCTACAGACTTCAGCGCACTGACAGAACCGAGTTGATGTGTCTGGAAAATGACTTCTTCATGCTAAAAATGGATGACATATATCAAATGTTGATGGCCTACATGAACCTTGATGGTCCCTGTTTCAGATATAATGATCTAACAGCAATGATATAATAAACACAGTAATGCAAACAAGGGATCAGATAATGATATGAAGAAGATGATCGGTGAAACCCTCTTTGATATACCGTGAACAATTCCAGAATGATGAGCGCTAAGGCTGATAGTTCAAATGCAAAAGTTGACGCAAACCTAAGCCTTATGCGCCTTTATATATGCGCAGGCAAGGTTTGCGTACATGCTTTACGCCAGATATGGGCCTTACACTTTGGCCCCATATCATTTACTATGCTAATAAATACAGAGTATAAATATATAATATGCATAGTAAAGTCTAGACAATTACAAGACATTTGACAAACTTGATACACAATAAATATTCTTCAACAATCTCCCCCTTTGTGATCAAGTGCCGTCTTGCTTTCTTTCTGAGCTCTAAAGTAGTTTTTCCTTAGGTTTAGTGCGTGCTCATATTGCCTGAGGATGTTTCCCTTTTCTAAGCGTTCATCAATAGCTTTCAAAATCAAAGTCAGCACTTCATGCTCCTTTAGAGTATATGTAGATGCATCCACAAGTCTTCTGTCAAGCTCTTCCTTTGTTTTCCATAGCTTCTCTTGAATGATTTTCAAAGTGCCATCACAGTATTTGTGGATCTCTTCAACCACCATCAGGCGTTTTTCATCCTTGTGGTTCATATACACTACTGGAGGTGGAGTGAAGAAGATATGATAAGAAAGAAAGTCCTCAAGCTCCGGACCATGCAGTTTTGGCTGAGATAGATTCGCTTTTGGGATATTATTCTCGAGAGCCATTTAAAAGTCATGGGAAGCGTTGACTCGGACTTGTCTCAGCATGAAAAGCTTGATTGCTTCAAAGCCTTCTTTGTAAGTTCGATTGTTTCTGACTGGTAGGAATCTGTACGCCATAAACATCCCATAGATGTCATCGGCCTTGACTTGTAGTATTGCTGAAGTCAGTGCGTTGGACTTTGTAGGAGTAGAATCTGATTGTATGATGATCTTCGGCCTTGACTTGTAGTATTGCATGAACATGATGTGTACTAGACTTTAGATCTTTTTCCAAAAGTTGTCGTTGAGGCCCTGAAGATCTATGAAGTAGCATGTGTAAGTGACCTCCTGCTTCTTTTCCTTTCAAATGTGTAAGTCCGCGCATCCTTAGTTCCCTTAAATTTCTGACCTTCTCCGGTTTACGCCAGACACGCTTTCTGAGTTCCTCTTGGAAGGGGGCTTTGATTCTAACGTTCTCCCGAGGTTTCTCATTCTTGGGAAGTCGTCCCGCCGTTTGTCTGATTATTGATTCCAATTCCTTGGGAGTTTCTTTATAATTTTCCCCTTCCTTGAGTTCCTCTTCATCAAACCGGATGATGTCTGCTGCACATTTGGCGATCAGTTCTCGCAAGTACTCGCTCCTCTGCATGTCTTCTGTTTCTTCGTCACTACGAATTTGATCCCACTCCATCCATTTCCTAGGCCATTTGTCATGTATAATGATGTTTTCAAGTTCATCGTGCATTGACTCTGATGAAGGAGTGGTAGGAGCTAGTTGACTTGGTGGTGTCGAGGACCTGTAATCTGGAACACCGGGATCATAAGGATTTCCCGTCGTCATCAGTTCTGAACTATGTTCTGACTGATGGCCTGATTGTGAGGATGTACCTGAGGTAACATCAACAGGACTTCCATCCCCTCCTCGAACAATATCTCTCGGAGATATGCCTCAGGATGTTTCGTCTAGCTCGACCAGGCAGATAGGTTGGCTAGGTTTCGGTTTTGGCTGGAGGCGGGTGGCTGTTGGTAAGTTGAGGATTTGGGTTGATCGGGCTGTGGAAGTTGGCTGGTGGAAGCAGCATGCTCAAGTGTTCGTGGCCACTTGTTCTCCCCCTCATAAGGTTCCGAATCATCGGGACCCTCATGTCAACGTTTGCGACCACGAGGACTGTCACGACAAGTGCTTTTTGTGTCAGAAGTACCCAAAAGAGCACGGAGGATGGTTTTCTGGTAAGGGGTAAGGTCTTTGGCATCAATGGCAAGAAGTTTGGCGAGCATATCAGATGCCAGGTCGTCGAAGGATAGGGTCAGGAGGTCAAGGCGAGGAGTGGTCGGGATTGGGGATGATACTATTTTGGTATCATGGGTTCCCCGAGAGGGTTGAAGTCTGGTCGGTTTAGTGGCAGAGGTGTCGGAAATGATTTGGGTAGTTTGAGGTGGAGAGTGAGAGAATATTGGCTCAGATGAGGATTTAGGTGCAGGTTGCTCAGTCTGAACCGTTGGGGTGTTCCTGAGTTCTTGTGCAAGAGCGGTCATTGCGTCTTGCACCCATGGTTTAATGGTAGAATCCATGAAACGATTCAGAAGAGCGGTGACGTCTTCAAGGGTTGGGGTACCAGTTACAGGGGTTGTAACTGTTGTCACAGCATCAGTGAAGAGAGCTGATGTGTGGCCTGCGTTGAATGATGGAATCATTGGTTGCGTTGCAGGGCTTCCGACCGTCATAGTTTGCACTCGGGTCGTTACATCCAGGGTGTGTGTACCTGTCTGTGCAGTGAGAGGTGTAGGTGTCCTAGAAAATCAGAAAATTTTGGAATAGTGACACCTAGACTCGATGTGGGTGAAGGAGGGGTTGTGGCCTTGGGCGGTTGGGCACTAATTTGCTCAACTGATCCAGAAGGGACCAGAGAGGTGGGTAAATCCCGTGGTGGTGAAACTTTAGCCTGTTGGGAGGCTAAAGAGTGGCTAGGAGAGGGTTGTGCGTGCGCAGTTGAGCCCGATGTTACGGCTTCTACTCGGGAACCGAAAAGATCAGCTCATGTACTTAGAGATGTGGCTCGGCTTATGTGGATGAATGGGTCACAATCGGCAAAAATGGCCATGTTGTCCTCGTCTATTAAGTTCCTTGTGACGAGTCATTATTTCGCAGGCTTGGATGACAGAGGGACATCGTTGCGGATCTTTGCGCATTTCTCCCTGATGACGATGTCTTCAGTATTCTTCACAACACGATCACCCTCATCATAATCAGATTTGGAGCGGTTGATTTCATCGTGGACGCTCTTTGACTGCTGAGTTTCCTTTATAATGAAAGTCTTGGGTCGAGTGGCTATGACCGCTTGTGCCTCTTCAGCAGTGATCTTTTTAGGAGGCTCAACAATCATCTTCCCTTTGTGAATCAGGGCGTAAGTAGCTTCAATGCAATCGTCGTCATCATCATCCTCGTCATCACTTCGGATGGCCACGCTATCGGATGCCTCATCGTCAGCCTTATTGTTGGCCGGGCTGAGCGATTCATCGACAGATTCCTCAGCGTTCATCGGTATGCCCTCAGCTGTCTGAGTCCTCTCTGAAGAGTTTTAAGACTTTCCATCATGGGGACGACGTGCCACTGGTTTCTGTGGCTTTGGGGCTCTCTTGGGACCCTCACATGCACTCGGTTTAGTCTTCGGGGCAGGTCTAGGTGCGTTTTGCTGAACCACAGGGACTGTTCTTTCAAGGTCGGTTTTGTACTAAGACACAGATGGATTCTTTTGATTGACCAGATTGAGCAAGTAGTCTGGGATTCGCATTCCAGGTTCAACATCTTTGTCCTGCTTGAAATATTGGAGCTTAGGGGCTGCGAAGTGTGGCTCATTATTGCGTCGAGGAATGGCCTGATGTGCCATCATGGTTTCATGGATGATGAGGCTCAGCCATCTCGCATACAGAACTGTGCCCCTCTTGTTGTTTTCCTTGGCCTTCACAAGATCCATAAGTTCAGTGAAGAATATTGCGGCCATGTCGTAGTTTCTGTTGAATGCAATGCCATGGAAGATCTGGAGGATTTGCTTGTTGCACTTGTCGAATCTGGCATGCTTTGGTGAGAGGCACTTGTTGACCAGTCCGAAGAGGCTCTTCCATGGGTGTCTGAGATTGGCCCCACAGAAGTTAGATAACTGAGGGAGCAGTGAGTCATAGCCGAGACCCTCTATGTCCTTGAGCATATCTTTGACGGTTGGAAGAGGATCATAAGTGTCATGTGTCGGCAGCTCTAAAGTGGTCCGTAGCGTTGATGGCGTTATGATCACTCTCGTGTTGTTGAGATTGGTCATAATTTTGGAGCGATCCTTTTTTGATTCGGTGTGCATGTGCCCCCAAAACTGTTGTAAGTATATCTCTGGTACCAGGTGAGCTTTATTGAAGGCGGTCTAGAGATAGTGTCCCTTGAGAATTGCCGGGATTATGGGGTCCTGACACTTGAACACTTTGAGATCAAGTTGGAAGTTGTTGTCAATCACTTTGATCCAGTCCCCCCTTGGATAAATGGTGTCGTCTATGGCTACTTGATTGGTGCCTAACATAATGAACTGAAAAGAATGGGGTCAGCACATAAGTCCTTTTTTTTTTGAAATTTTCAAATGTTTTGAGATTTTTCAAAAATTTGGAAGTAGGTGGATGGTTGTCAAAAATTTCCTAAGGCAAAAGCTCGAGATCAGGATCTCGGGGTTTGAATCTCGAGATCAGGATCTCGAGGTTCGAACCTCGAGATTGCAATCTCGAGATTTGAATCGCGAGATCTTGATCGCGAAGATGAAACGACGAGATCGAGAACTCAAAATCAAACCTCGAGAATCTGATTCTCGAGTTCGCCTCTGAGATTAACGATGAAATCCACCTGTAATAACACAAAAACATATATACAATGATAATCAAAAAGAAATTTTGAGTTCTTCGTTCTGAGTTCGTGAGCAGTTGTTCAAAAACAGAGAGTTTGAGATTCGTTTGGAAAACTATTCGAAACCTACGCAATGGTGTGCGATGTTGATTGAAAATGGGTTAACTACCTTTTGATTGAATCACGAGAAGAACAGATCAAGAACAGAAAGATTTTGAGAGAGTGAAGGCGGAGAAGGCTCTGGATTTTGAGACGAAGAAAGTGAGAACGATACAGAGTCAGGGTCCTCGAAATCCTTTAAATATGTGGAAATCATGGAGTGGGCCGTGCGAGTAGATATCTGGGCCCAAGATTTGTGTTGGGCCCGAATTGCCTTGAAACAATTTAAAGTTCAAAAGAAAAGAAAAAAAATTTGTACATACAAACTCCCCCTCGAAAGATGCAACACATTGAAATGCACAAATGCGACTCGCACACTACTATTTTTTTAATATTTTTCTTTTTCTCCCCTTGATGAATGCAACTCACGCAATATACAGATGCAACTCACACACACGTTTTTTGTATTTTTCCCTTTTTCTCCCCCTTGACACATGCAACACACACTATGTACACAAGCAACACACAGACACTATTTTTGTTCTTTTCTGAGATTTTCTCCCCCTCAACACATGCAACTCACACACACTATTTACAAGTCCCACACACACACACTTGAACAGACCAATGGAGATAAAATTACACAGGCTCGAGGTTCAACATGCCTAACTTGGAGACTAGGAACTGGAATCTCTTTTCATCCAGTGCCTTAGTAAACAAGTTAGCCAATTGAAGCTCTGAGCTTACAAAGTACATATCAATATCGCCTTTCTCCACATGGTCCTTGATGAAATGATAGAGCAGATCGATGTGCTTGGCGCGGGAGTGGTGAACAGGGTTTCTGGTGATGGCAATTGCACTTTGAGAATCACTGTAGATCGGGATATGGCGGAATGTGTAACTGTAGTCTTTCAGCTGAGTCTTCATCCATAATATTTGTGAACAACTAGCAGCCGTGACGTATTCTGCCCCAGCTGTAGATGTTGACACACAGTTCTACTTCTTGGAAGACCAACAGACTAATTTCTCACCCAGAAATTGGGCGCCTCCTGATGTACTTTTTCTGTCCATTCGGCAACCCGCAAAATCAGCATTCGAATATCCGACAAGGTCAAAACTCGAATGCTTGGGGTACCAAAGGCCTAAGTTCACTGTGCCTTTCAGGTACCTCAAGATTCTTCTTACAGCGGTCAGATGAGACTCTTTTGGATTCACTTGGAAACGAGCACACAAGCATGTGGAGAACATTATATCACGCCTGCTAGACGTGAGGTAAAGCAAAGATCCAACGATTCCCCTGTAGTTGGTAGCATCTACTGGTTTCCCTGAAGGGTCAGAGTCCAGCTTGTTATTGGGGGAGATGGTGGTTTTCATGGATGGTTTGCCGTCAATGTGAAATCTTTTCAACATATCCAGAATGTACTTGGACTAATTGATAAAGACACCATCTTGTAGTTGTCGGACTTGTAGGCCTAGAAAGAAGTTCAACTCTCCCATCATGCTCATTTCAAACTTGGTTTTCATAAGTTCTTCGAAGTGTTTGCACAGACGCGGATTTGAGGAGGCAAAGATGATGTCATCGACATAGATCTGAATTAGAATAATATCAGACTTCTGTCGCTTGATGAACAGTGTAGTATCAATCTTCCCTTTTGAGAAACCTGAGTCAACCAGAAACTCTGTTAAGGCATCGTACCAGGCTCTTGGAGCTTGTTTCAACCCATAGAGTGCCTTGTTTAGTTTGTACACGTGGTCAGGGTGTTTGGGATCTACAAATCCTTCGGGCTGAGCAACATAGACTTCTTCCTCTAATACTCCATTGAAAAAGGCAATCTTCATGTCCATTTGAAAGACGGTGAAGTTTTTGTGAGCCGCGTAAGTAAGAAAGAGGCGGATTGCTTCAATTCTTGCTACGGGTGAAAATGTTTCATCATAGTCTATGCCCTCTCGTTGATTGTACCCTTTTGCGGCCAATCTAGCTTTGTTTCGCACGACGGTACCTTCTTCGTCTTTCTTGTTCTTAAACACCCATTTGGTGCCTATGATAGATTTCTTTGATGGCTTTGGCACGAGTTTCCAAACTTGTAGTCTCTCAAATTGATTGAGCTCATCTTGCATGGCAATCACCCAATCTGGATCAGTGAGTGCTTCAGAGACTGGTTGGTTCAGTTTGGCTTAGAAAGCACACGTATAGGCATTCGTTCGTGGTTACAGATCTAGTGCATACTCCACGACTCGGATCACCAATTATTTGTTCAACCGGGTGAGCTTTCGTCCATTTCCTTTCATGAGCCATAGGAATTGGAGTGATGATGGATTGATCCGCGTCCTCATAAGGAACGGTGGTCTCTTGAGCAGTCGTGGACTCGTGGTGTGCGGAGGAAATGATTCTGGGGTTGTTTCAAAATTGTGATCCTCAACTTCTTCTTGATAGGATTGAGAAGTGTGTTACACCCCAGATTTTGATAAAACAGTTTTTGATGATACCATAGTTTTGATATCCCCCATCTTTTGTAGCATTCAAATATTTGTATGATGGAAGGTTGACGGTGCTAGTAAAATTATCTGAATGTGTCTTGCTCAAATTGTAAATTAACAAATAAATGTAACTTGGAAAAACATAAAATGCAATAAGGTAATATTTTATTACCTTAAAAGGATTTCTTATAGTCCTACCAGTTAAATTTATTTGTTACATCAAATGACACAAAAATATTTCGAACAACTAAACTATTTATTTAACTGGAACACAAAATGCAATGAGGTAAATTCATTTACCTTAAAAGGATCTTCGAATCCTACCAGTAGAAATTTTATTAGACTCAAAAATTAACTGTTCGATTATTTGTTATATCATCTTGTGATCATCCGGAACCAATCAAAATTGAGGAAGTCCAAGCATGGAGGACGTTTAATGCAAAAATGTACAAAGCATGGGAGGCGCAATCAAGTTGATATCTATAAAGGAGAATTGCAGCAGCTAGGCAGATAGAGACAAAGAAGTTATCGGCTCCAAAGAAGAAGACGAACAACAAGTTGTTATCTTCTGAAACAAAGATTCAACGAACAAGATTAATTCATCTCAACCAACGGATGAGATTAATCTACCGGAGACGCCTATAAATAAAGGCCGAAGCATGAGTTCTAAAACATGTTCTTAAGTACAAAGCAGAGAAGTCCTATAAGCATTCAAGGGATATCTAGCAAAAGAGAAAGTGCTTAATCATAACTTCACTCTCTGCTTTGGCTCATGCTTCACTAAGCTCTTAGACTAGATCATCATTTTTATATTTTATAGCTTAGTTTTTTAGTTAGAGACCAGAATTTTCTTGTAGTATACAAGGTGTTGTAAAACACTCAGGAGGACAGTTGTTCCCGACCTGAAGTGTGGTTATATAGGCCAGGAGTACCTTTTGATCCCCACTAGATCAATCGAGAAAAACCTAAAGGATTGAGTAGCTTGGAGTGGTGTTGTACTCCTCGTGAAACACCTTCAATCTAGGCTAGAGTTGTCAAGGCTAGATTGGCACCAAGGAGGATTACACCACCTCTGAACCAGGATATATTGTGTGTTGATTTATTTTCAGTCAACATAGCACACACCCAACACTTCTTAATAAAGGAATCGTAATTTGCCAGCAGAATCCTAAGCAGTAGTCTTAATTGACTCTACTGCTTATCCTACTACTTAATAACTTACTTTTTCTTGAGACAACTGTTTCACAAGAGCTTCGGAACATCACTACTAAGAGGTCTGTTTTGACAGTTCTCAGAACACACTCCTCAAACGCAGCAGGTGCCTGAGCAGTTACCTGATACTACCCAACTCCCAAACTCCTATTTTCCTCTAACAGTTGCCTCAGCAGTTCCCTGCCATCTAGGCAACTGCCAAGCCAACTGCTCATTGTCTGAAGTCCAAACATCATTCAAGCTAGAAAGTTATCACAAACTAATCATAAAGAGGTTAAAGACTTCCGCTGTGCATCTATAAATCTCCCAAAAGATTATATATCAACTCATCTAGAAGGGAAAGTTTTTTAAAGTTGAAAAATCTTTAAAAGTCTATTCACCCCCCCTCTAGACTTTTACCTCTATCCGGGACCATCAAGTGGTATCAGAGCGGTGTGTTCCTACAGTCAGTTTTTGACTAATTTGAACTAAAGATCCAAAACCACTCTACTTCCCAAAACACTTTCTAAAATGGACAGTCAGTTAGCAAAGAATCTCTTGTCCAACCAGAACAAGTGTGATGACTGGAAAACTAAGGACATCTGGGATGAGATCACAATGAGCCAATCAGTTGATGATCAAAGCAGCTCAAGTGATGAAAGCAGTTCATCAGAAAACGAGGAAGAGACTCTGATTTGTCTCTATGGAATGCACCAAACTGAAAACTCCTCCAACAATTGCTCTATGGTCAGACCCACTAATAATAATGATGAGGTATTATCCTGTTCTTCAAATAGCTCATATAATTCCAGCTGTTCCAGTGTAGACATGGAAGCTCTACTCCATCAATTTGAAAACTTTTAAAAGGGTCACCTTCTTTTAATGAACGAAAACTGTAGACTTCAAGAAAATCTAATAGTAGCCCAAGCTCAAATGGGTGAAGTGATAAAAATGAAAGATTTTCTTGAACTTGAAAATATCAGTTTAAAAGAAAGGCTGAGCTCCCACTCTCTCCCTATTGCTGAGGAAGTTCAACACAACTGGAAGAACACAGAATTAGGATACACACCTCTATCCCAACCATTGAAAGACTCTCCCAAATACTCCCCTATCACAGAACACACCACAGATCAACAAGACACAAGAAAACCAAACCAACAAAATCCCCACTCCCAAACTCTGTCAAATAAAAGGAATCGGTCCTCTCCCAGATCAAAAACCAAACTTCCTTACAAACCCAACTTCCAAAATAACCAACCAAATCAAAGACTTGGTTGAATTGGAAACCAATCAAAAGGACCAACAACTTACCAAAGAAAAAGCTGATCACTTCCAATACACTTATTCCTTCCCCCACCATAAGGAATAATGTTCACAAATATGTAGTCATTCCTTTTGATTAGAAAACTCCAAATGGCTACAGACCCGTCAGCTCAAATTCAAATGGTCCTAGATGGGCATGGATGCCCAAACACATTCAAAGGAAGATGCCCACTAACTTGTGGGCTACTACTCAAAATTGATAGATAAAGGAAGGTGCCAGAGCAGCTAAATTTGCAAAAATGATATAAATTATTCAGGCTGCTCCATGCACATGACAGGCACCAGGGGACTACTGTCAAGTTTCTAAATCTGGAGAAGGACCCAAAATAAGATTTAGGAATGAGGAAGAAAAAGGAGAAACCAAAGGAGCTAGAGAACCCAATGAAAAATGAACTTTCAATCCATAAACATTTGGGATTAAAGTTCAAATCTTATCAAGCACAAGCCAGCTCTGCGAAAACATTTACAAAAAGACAATTCTCCATGGACATCTGCTTGGTCAGAGATGTCTAAAACAACAAAGTTGTGCTATCTGGTAGAAGAAAGAAGGATATGGATACTGTTGATTGATACATCACAAAAGAAGGAGTCTGCCTTGTAACCAAAAGCAGACTCAAACTTGAGTTGGGATTTGCACCAAATCATAAGCCATATCGAGTTCAAAACCATCAACAAGCTATTCATAAAGGGATCCTTTCTGGGCTACTCATCAACTATCAAAGATCTCCGCATTCTAAACTCTGGTTAGAAAAGAATCAATTCATGCGGTCTTTGAAAAATAATCCTCTGCTCATAAAAAGAATAAAGATGAGCTAGTCCAATCAAAGAAGGATACTGGAAAGGCTCCAAGCTGCCTTCCCAACAAAATTAACAAAAGATGACTGGATTCTGGAACCAGCAGTTAACTCAAATGACAGCCCACTGCGAGCAGTTAACTCAAAAGGCAGCCAACTGCCAGCAGGTGGCTCAGGAGCAGAACTACTGCCAGCAGATGACTCAAATGAGAGACCACTTCCAGCAGTTGACTCAAAATACAGAACATTGCCAGCAGTTGACTCGATCTAAATCGACTCTCCAGACGCTCCAGCTGAATTAAGCACAAGGCTTAATGATCTCAAACCTCTTACTCTACCAGAAGACAGTAAAGAAGAAGAGGAGGATGAGCAGGTAACTCAAATAAACCAAACATCTAACATAGATGGTTGAACCTACATCCTCCTTATAAAAATACTGATGACATCATCCAAAAGGTTTGTACAAGATCATCAATCCAGAAAGAAGCAATATTTTCTATGCTTCTTCTCTCAAACTGAACCCAAAAGAACTGAAGAAGCCCTACAAATTTTTGACTGGATACAAGCCAGTTCAACAGGAACAATCCTTGAAGCTTGTATGCAGACCCTATCATCAAATGATAGGAACAAAAAGGGCGACTAAGGAAGGCATCACTGCTAAGAATAAAGCAAAATTGATGGACAAAGGGTACTGAAAAGAAGAAGGACTAGATTTTGATAAAACCCTTGCCCCAGTTGCCAGACTTGAATCTACAAAGATATTCTTAGCACATGCTGCCCATAAGCAATTCACAATCTATCAAATGAATGTGAAGAATGCCTTCCTAAGAACTGTCTACTAGAAAAGGAGGTCTACGTGGAGCAGCCTCCTAGATCTGAAATCAATAGAGAGGAAGATCAAGTGGTCAAATTAAAGAAAGCGCTCTATGGAATCAAACAAACTCCAAGAGCATGGTATGACACACTCTCTCTAAACATTTAGTGAAAAATGGGTTCCCTAAAGACAAAGTAGACAACATGCTATTCAAAGGTAAAGAAAGCCCTCTCATACTGCTTGAATTTGAAAACTCAAAAACAAGTATTATGTAAGGAATTTTCAACTCTTAAGCAAAGTTGAAATGAGCCTAATGAGAGAGTTGAACTATTTCTTGGGACTACAAATGAAGCATGACTCCACAAGGTTTCTACATCAACCAAGCTATTGAATTAAACAAGATTCAAAACATCACGACAAGAGCTTAGAATGATGATCAAAGTAAAGGAATTACCCTGCACCCATTCAGGGGGAACTCAACTCTGAAATTAAGGGGGAATTCCTAGCCACCTGCTGAGGGGGAACTCTTTCACAAATACTCAAGGAAAGTCACCTGCTCAAGGAAAACCTACTCAAAATCCGAGCAGTATGTTCAGCAGACGACTGACTTCCACCAACAGTTTACTCAGCAGGCGACTGCCAATCAGGCCACTGCTACATTCTATAGACACCTACAAGACTAAGGTGACTACCAAGCCCACTGCTACATTATCTTAACACTGAAGAGAAGGTACGGCATATACTCCATCCAAGGACGGAAAAAGTGGCTGCATTAAAGCAGCAGAGGGATCTCAGACGAATGACTCACGAGAACAACAAGTTGTTTCATAAACAACAGGAGACTCAATTATGGACACACACTCATGGAATGCCAGCATTTGGTTCAAAACCATCTTGACCCCCCAGAGAAGCAAATCCAGAATGGGAAGCTCCAAACAAGCAAGCATCAACTAAGGGGGAATGGATACACAAAGCAATCACTATCAAGAAGGAAGGAGGATGTCAAAAGCAAAGAAGAGGAGGAAAGATATGGATCATGACTCAAACAAACTCAGCAGTTGAAACAGAGGAACCTGCTGCCACAACCAAAAGTCTTGATCATTAACAATGGAGGACAAGATGAACAACTTGCTCACAATGTTGAAATCATATCGATTCTAAAAGGTACGATGTTGATTCATAAAACTCAGCAGTCTACTCATATATGGATTGAAAAAGGAATATTACTAGTCTGTAGAATCTAAATTTCATTAGGAGCATTCTGCTTCTGCAGCATCCCAATAAAATAAAGGTTACCTACAAAGATAGTTAGCATCCTATTTTTAATAGTTACTGTCGAAAATTAGCCATAACAAGCTAAAACAGTATCCTAGAATTATCCATTTCTGAGCAAACAAGGCATGCAAAAGAGAGTGTTAGACTTCATCAGTACAGAAGAGAATTTATGATACATGCAACATGCAAAAACGACACATGTTGATCCAAGAAAAGTGGCTTCATTAATGATGATCATCAATATCATTTAATGAATACTTTCATGCTTTCTCTTGAAAAGGGAACTAGCCGCTAAACATTAAATCAACAACTCCTCGACCTCCTAAACAAATCTTGAAAGATGAAGAGACAATCTGAACTAATTGGATATAAATTCCCCTTTCAAATATTTGATAGTTCATTCCAAAAGCTTGCACCTACTCTCTCTTAGAGCTCCTCTCAAAAACTCAAAACCCTCAAATGGCCAACAACACCTCAAACAGCATGTCTTCAGAACCATTCCTTGAGCTTTCACTAGCCCAACCATCCTCCACTCAACAACCAATTTTAACTCCGCAACAACAGGATCAACTTGATTTCATGGACTCAAGAATCCTGTTTCTCAAAGAAAAATAAGCTCTCGAAAACCAAACGAGAGTTCTTAACTAGAGAAATTGGGGAATGGCCCCAATGGACATACTCTCTCACGCTGCTGTATTTGTAAGAAATGAAGAACAATTTGTTCTTCAATGGCTTCAAGTACCAGGCATTGAAGCCGCCATGTCCATGTCCGTAATTTGGCGAGCCTTCTACGAAAAAATGAAGAACCTCAGAGAAGAGGATGATCAAAGAATGAGAAGAAGACTCCCAAACTATGTCCCTGGGGAGACATCGAGCAGAAGAAGAAGGACTTGGTGAATGCTACCAAAAGAGGGGGAAAGAGAGTAAGAAAACACTCTAGGTTCATCTTTTGTATTCTATAAAGTGTTTTAAAACTCTTCTTTTGGCATAATCACAAAAGGGGGAAATTGTTAGACCCCAGATTTTGATAAAACAGTTTTTGATGACACCATAGTTTTGATATCCCCCATCTTTTGTAGCATTCAAATATTTGTATAATGGAAGATTGACGGTGCTAGTAAAATTGTCTGAATGTGTCTTGCTCAAACTGTAAATTAACAAATAAATGTAACTGGAAAAACATAAAATGCAATAAGGTAATATTTTATTACCTTAAAAGGATTTCTTATAGATCCTACCAGTTAAATTTATTTGTTACATCAAATGACACAAAAATATTTCGAACAACTAAACTATTTATTTAACTGGAACACAAAATGCAATGAGGTAAATTCATTTACCTTAAAAGGATCTTCGAATCCTACCAATAGAAATTTTATTAGACTAAAAAATTAACCGTTCAATTATTTGTTATATCATCTCGTGATCATCCGGGACCAATCAAAATTGAGGAAGTCCAAGCATGGAGGACGTTTAATGCAAAAACGTACAAAGCATGGGAGGCGCAGTCAAGTTGATATCTATAAAGGAGAACTGCAGCAGCTAGGCAGATAGAGACAAACAAGTTACCGGCTCCAAAGAAGAAGACGAACAACAAGTTGTTATCTTCTGAAACAAAGATTCAACGAATAAGATTAATTCATCTCAACCAACGGATGAGATTAATCTACCGGAGACGCCTATAAATAAAGGCCGAAGCATGAGTTCTAAAACAAGTTCTTAAGTACAAAGCAGAGAAGTCCTATAAGCATTCAAGGGATATCTAGCAAAAGAGAAAGTGCTTAATCATAATTTCACTCTCTACTTTGGCTCATGCTTCACTAAGCTCTTAGACTAGATCATCATTTTTATACTTTAGAGCTTAGTTTTTTAGTTGGAGACTAGAATTTTCTTGTAGTATACAAGGTGTTGTAAAACACTCAGGAGGACAGTTGTTCCCGACCTGAAGCGTGGTTACATAGGTCAGGAGTACCTTTTGATCCCCACTGGATCAATCGAGAAAAATCTAAAGGATTGAGTAGCTTGGAGTGGTGTTGTACTCCTCGTGAAACACCTTCAATCTAGGCCAGAGTTGTCAAGGCTAGATTGACACTAAGTGTATTGGGCTTAATACATTAGTGAAATCCATTTGAAATTGGATGGGACTGGATGTAGGAGGATTACACCACCTCTGAACCAGGATATATTGTGTGTTGATTTATTTTCAGTCAACATAGCACACACCCAACACTTCTTAATAAAGGAATCGTAGTTTGCCAGCAGAATCCTAAGCAGTAGTCTTAATTAACTCTACTGCTTATCCTACTGCTTAATAACTTACTTTTTCTTGAGACAACTGTTTCACAAGAGCTTCGGAACATCACTACTAAGAGGTCTGTTTTGACCGTTCTCAGAACACACTCCTCAAACGCAGCAGGTGCCTGAGCAGTTACCTGATACTACCCAACTGATGTGACCTCTGCTCAAGCAAAACACCTTAACATCTCCAGCTCAGCACACATTCAGTAAGCCCTGATCACTTTGTATAAGGCCATATAATCTTCTCACCCAAACTCCTATTTTCCTCTAGCAGTTGCCTCAACAGTTCCCTGCCATCTAGGCAACTGCCAAGCCAACTGCTCACTGTCTGAAGTCCAAACATCATTCAAGCTAGAAAGTTATCACAAACTAATCATAAAGAGGTTAAAGACTTCCGCTGTGCATCTATAAATCTCCCAAAAGATTATAGATCAACTCATCTAGAAGGGAAAGTTTTTAAAGTTGAAAAAGCTTTTAAAGTCTATTCACCCCCCCCCCCCTCTAGAATTTTACCTCTATCCGGGACCATCAGAGTGGATGGCGTAGATGGGACGTCATCTGGACTAGGTAGAAATGGGATTTGTGGAGTGGGAGTATGTTGTGGTGTCGGTGATGGCATTTCAGGACATGGATTCTCGTAAAATTGTTGGAAGAGAGAATCGAGAATCACATGGTCAGATGTAGATTGTGGATCAGCTTCATCTGAAGATTGTTGCGGTTCAGAAGAGGAGGGGTCTGTCAAGAAGTGCTTAGAAGCGAAGTCTGCCATTTCATAGAACGTTACATGCACACTCTCTATGATAGTTCGTCGATCTCTCAAATAGATTCTGTATGCTTTTGACTGTGTAGAGTAGCCAATAAACACACCTTCCCGGGCTTTTGGATCGAGTTTGCTTCTCTCGCTTCTATCATTCAGCACAAAACACTTGCAGCCAAACACTTTGAAGAAAAAGATATCTAGGGTTCTATTGATAAGGATCTCATAGGGAGTCTTCTCGAAGCGTTTATGAATGGACGTTCTGTTTTGAGTGAAACACGCTATATTGTTGGCTTCAGCCCACATGAAGTGAGGGAGCTTTGACTGAATCAGCATTGTGCGTGCTGCTTCAATAAGTGTTCTATTCTTTCTTTCAACGACCCCATTTTGTTGTGGAGTCTTGGCTGCAGAGTACTGTTGTGTGATACCCTGAGATTCATAGAATTCAGTGAGAACCTGATTCTTGAACTCAGTACCATTGTTCGTTCGTGTTATTCTCACACTCTTCTCAAGTAGGTTCTGGATTGTTCTGATGAAGGTCATGATGGTGCGGCAGCTTCGTCTTTGGTCTTTAAGAATTTTGTCCATGTATACCTAGAGAAATCATCAACGATAAAAAGTGTGTACTTGCGACATTTGATGCTTTGGACTCTCATAGGTCCACACAGATCCATGTGAATAACTTGCAGCGGATGAGTGGATGATGGCACGGGTTTGGACTTGTGAGAGCTTCGTGTCATTTTGCCCATTTTGCAGGCACTACAATGATTTTCAACATAAGGCTTTAGCAGAGGAAGCCCTTTCACAAGTTTCTTGGAGGACAAAATGGATATGTTTTTGAAGTTCAGGTGGGATAAACGTCGATGCCATAGGCTGTTCTGTTCTGTTGAAGCTTTGGACATCAGACAAATGTAAGTGGTGGATTGTACACTTTTCAGATCAATTATGTATAGGTTTGATGTCCTGTTACACGTTAATAATGAGTTCCCAAAGCTGTCCAATACGCAGCACTGATTGGCTATGAACCTCACTTCCATCTCGATGTCACAGAATTGTCATATGCTCAGTAAGTTATGCTTGAGCCCTTTGACATAGGAAACAACCTTTATGGTGACGCTGGCACAGATGACGTCCCCATCTCCAAGGATAGGAGATGAGGCGTCGTTTCCAAATCTGACATTGCCTCCATAACAGTTGGTGTAGTTTCTCAACACGTGTTTGATTCCGGTCATGTGGGTTGAGCATCCAGAATCTAAGTGCCAGACATGACCGACCTGCAAACATTTAAGCAGTTTTAGGTACCCACCTCAGGATGGGTCCTGCCTTATCAATTGAAAACACTTTCTTCATCTTTTCTCTGAGCTGTGATCCAAGGTCAACAACTTTCTCACATAATGATTTCTCTTAAGCAAGATCTGGTTTTGCATGTTCTGCTTTAGCAGGTTCCGTTTTTGGAACCCACTTTTGTTTGATTCCTGTGGGAGAGTAGACATGGATGTTAGAATATTATTTTATTGTGTTAAAATTAATTATAATTTAGTTAATGAGTCTTTGTAGTTAATTAGTTTAGCTGAGAGAGAATTAGGCCCATTTAATCTAGCTCTAAAAAGCCCACACGCCTCATAAGCTGCATTCCTAATTGTATTAGGCAGTTCGAACATCTCTCCTATAAATATAGGTTGAGATGGCCGAAAACTGCTAAGTCTCTACACATTCTGTTTCCGCATATTATTCTCTGTAGAGCTAGTAGAATAGAAATTATCTCTCAAGCTTATTCGTTCGAGTACTGTGTAATTGTTCTTCAAGGATACATCATTATATATACACGGTATACGTTATTGGTGAGATTTCTTTTTTACTGTTTAAATTCTTCCTATTAATCTTAGATTATTCGACTGTTGAAATCTAGGCATTTCTCACACAATTGGTATCAGAGCCTCGGTGCAATTCTGTTCGTGTGATTCCCTGATTTTTTCTGGAATTAATTTGATCAAAAACACAATTTTGGGTTGAATTAATCTCTAGTTCTGTACTTGGAAACTTACTGTTTTGGAAGGTTTCTACAACCAGGAAGGAGTATCCCAGTAAGATTTGGTCACTTAATTATTCGCACGTCCGAAATCTATTTTTAGCAGGTGAAGATCTCGGACCATTTTAAGTTTTCGCTCATCCGAAATCTTAATTCGAAGACCATCCAAGTTTTAACCCCGAAATCTTAAATTTGGATCTCATCCGAAATTGTCAGCTGACCCGAGATCATCTTCCGAATTTCTAATTTTGGACATCCGATATCTGATCATCCGAGTTCTTAATTTCGGACACCCGAAACCTTTCTTTCTGAAATAAGGATCTGAAATCTTTTTTTAAAGTAATACCCCCATCTTATTTCAACTGAACAGTTCTCGCCTTAAGATCAACAACAGTCATGGAAACCTATAGTCTTGGAAGTGACTCCAGACTTCCTCTGCTCATAAGAGGAGAATTCGCGGTATGGAAAGTCAAATTCTTGAACTTCATCAGAAGCAGGGAAAACAAGAAGAACATTCTCAAATCTCTGGAAGAAGGACCCATCGAGGTCTAGGTTTTAGTTCCTGAAAACACTACACATAACCCTCCCACACCTGCCCAACGAAATCTGAAAAATGAAGAAGATTACACTGAAGCCGAAAAAGCTCAGAGCCAAAGCTGATTTGCTAGCTGCCACTTATATGCTCCAAGCAATTACTAATGATCTGTTTATGCAAATTGATAGTCTTACCACTGCTAAAGACTTATGGGATGAAATCCATCAGATCATGCAAGGCACCGATGTTGGAATCAAATCCAAAAGAGCTCACACCTTGACTGCATACGATTCCTTTGCCGCTAGATCTGATGAGGACCTGGAAGATACATATCAACGTTTTCTGACGGTTCTGAACGAGATGAAAAAGATCAACATTCGGAAAACCAACATGGAAGTTAACCTTCACTTCCTAAGGTCTCTCAAACCCGAATGGAAGAAAACAGCCAAACGAATCAGACAAAATAAAGATCTGGATGAGCTGACCATCCACAATCTCTACGACTGTCTAGGAGAATCCTCTGAGGATATTCGCGAAAAAGTCAATTCTTCAAAAGGAAAAAACATTGTTGATACACTTGCCCTCCTGTCAACTGAAAAGAAAAAGAAAGAAAAAATTCCCAAAATTTCCTTTGAAGTTGATTCATCCGATGAAGAGAAGAACTTGTCTAATTCTGATCCAGAGATCAATGAACTGAAGAAGCAACTAGCTTTGTTAACAACCATGACAAGAAAGATAAACAAGAAGTTCACAAGATTCAGAAACCCCGGAACCAAAAACAAACAAAGAACTTCTTCTTCAAACTATTCTGACAAAGTTAGCAGGCCTTCAGATAAAGCTTTGAGTGGCGATTCAATGAAATGCTTCAAATGTGGGAAGCCTGGCCACTTTGCCAAGGAGTGTCGTTCTGCCAAGAAAAAGGACTTCAACTACTACATGCAAAAGGCTCAAATGGCCAAGCAGAGGGAGCAAGGAGTGTACTTAATGGATGAACACGATAGCTTGATAAACCCAGTATACTTAACAAACAACAATCATAAGCAGTTATAAAGAAGAAGTAGATAGAAAGATATGGAGAAAATGAAAACTAAATCTGGTATACCGTGTAAACTGGCCACTGCTCTCCCTGGAGAAGGAGAGCAGCGGCAACCCTAATCTTTCTATCTCTACGCCTCTATGCTCTCTAAGCCTCAAACGTTAGTTTTTAGGGTTCCCGTAAGTTAGCCTCCTTTTATAGGAGAAGTTAGCTAACTTACGGGTTACAAGGAAGCCCCCGGGCTGATACACATTTGTGGCCCGTATTACACATTTAATTAATAACTACACAAATACAAAGATATTTAATTAGATTGGACACCATAAAATATTCCTAACAATCTCCCCCTTGGTGTTCAATCGTGATGAATCAGCATTGTAGCGCATATATCTTTGTCTTTGTTATTATTCAGCTTCCTTTGTCTTTGAACTTGACTTCTGAGGAAGGCTATCTGAAGAAATCCTTGCAATCTCCCCTTTGATGTCTTCATGACAATTTGATCTTTGATGCCGTGGGTTGAGGGACCTTCAGTATCTTGCATGTAGTCCTTACCTTCCAGAAGCTGCTCTTGATCAGCTTGGATGAAGTCCGGTGACGCCTCTAGAATGAATATTCTTTGGAGAATAGGAGACGCCCATGGAATTCATCTTCAAGACATGAGCATTTGACCTCTGTCTCCTCCACAATGTAGTTTTTTTGACTATTTGGAATGAATGCTTTTGAGGAGAACTTGTCGGCGGCACAGCGGAACATAATGATGGTTGAATTGTGAGCGTAGCTGACCATTTGAGTTGCGAAAATAGTAGAGAGAGTGTTGGAGGAGAAAAGTGTCCAAGAATGATTTTTGAGAGTTAAACAACATGTGGAACACTCTCCCCCTCATGACAGTCCGATGAATCGGGGCGTCATGCCTTTATTCTTTTATTCTGCGGAAATAAAACAGGAAAAACAAGCAGAATGTGAAGAAGATAGCGTAGCCCCCCGGGGTCGTGAAGACGCCCGTTATCATCACTATAGAGATAAACTCTGAAGTGATGGCCTGAAAATGTTGGTGATTCTTATGTTGCAACAACAGGACTTCCTTCCAATCATTGGTCTACATCTGTAATATATGAGCCCTATGGAAGTTCTCGCGGGTCATGTAGACCTGCAACTGACTCAAAAAGTGCGTCTGTGTCCTAGAAATTTCAAAACATTTGGGAGTGAGGTAACTAGACACGACGTGATCAATGAAAGTTCAGTGGCATGGGGCTGAGGCCACTGTAGTCAGTATCACTTGTCTCAGAAGGTGACGGTAATGAGAGATGAGGTTCCCCGTGAAATGTGATTAAACACCTGTCTGTTGAGAGACAAGTGAGTGGTCTTAGGGTAGAGTTGTGCATGCGCCGTTTGGACAAAATGCAGCGACTTCTACCCTGGATCTGAATAAATTCAGTCCTGAACCTATGGGGATAGTCCAGAGTATTTGAGTGGCTAGGAGTAAATGTTCAATGGATAGTAGGCAGTTGAGGTAGCAGACTTATCAGTGATAATTGTTTCCTTGCTCACTTGAGCCTTCTGCTTCCTAATGCTCATAATTTTCACTCACTCACTTGCTCACTCACTCACTCACTTACGCTCGACTTTGTCCCTTGGGTAGGCTTAGTTGGGTTTACTAAGCCATAGGGACATGTTCTCTCATTACTTTCTTCATTTTCTCTTTGTACTCCCCATCAACTGGAGCACTCGGTATGCTTTGTCATTGTTAGGCACCAGGGAGGATCACATTGAACACTCCCCCTAAAATGTTGCATCCGTTGAGAGATTCCTTGCTTAGTCAGTGTAAGGTGCCAGGAGGAGAAAACTGAAACTCCCCCTCAGAATGTGCAAGGATTGATTGCTCACAGCTCGTCATACCCGCCATGTGTGTGGAGCAATCTGAACAGGTACCACACATGACGGTTTCCCTTAGCTCATCATTTGGAATTTCAGCATGTTTGAGGATCACACAATGTTGATGAGTTAGGGGAGGCTTCAGTAGTTGATTGTTGATTGCTGTAAGATGAACGTTGACGCGAGGTTGATTGAATTATCTATGATTTTCGGACCTCTACAGTGCAGCTTTGACCATAGGGTTTACTTTGAAAGAATTTGAACAGACTTGCCTAAGTTTTGACCTGGACATCGGTGATTTACAATGTTTGTCGGAAAACTAACGTTTTGTCCCTCAAAGACTGCGAGTGAGGACGCGTGAGAAAGGGTTCTGGGGCATATCCCAAGAATTAATGAATATCTTTTCGTTAGCTTTCCAACAAAAAAAAGTTTGCTAAAATCGGATCACCGAGTCAAAAGTTATGGCCAAAACAGTGCGGTGTCGCAGAAAATCTCTAATTTTGAGTTTTTGAGGAAAAACTTCGGGGTAGAGGTTCTCAATGTTGAATTTCGAGACTAGGTGAATTTAAACAAAATTCTAAGGCAAAAACTCGAAATCCAAATCTCGAGATTTTAATTTCAAGTTTGCCTTGAAGAGTAATGGCGAAATCCACCTGCAAAACAGTCCTCAGAATAACGAAATCTTCAGAATTTCAAAATGTTTGGAACATCGAAAACTTTGGAGTTTCGAAAAACCTCATAATATCGAAAACTTGCTGTTTGAAAAACATCAGAACATCGAAAACTTCTAAAACTTTGATAAACAGGGAATCATTCAGAAATCTATAATGTAAAGCTTTGATGAACTGCAAAGGATATCAAGATTCGAATTATGAGTTCCAAGAAACTGCAAACTTTGAAAGATTCAAAACATCCAGAAATTCCGAAAGTTATGATTTTTTTCATTATGTCGAAATCCAAAACATCGAGTTCCTAAAACTCGAAATAAATTCCAAAACTCTCAAATTTTAAAAGCTCGAGGTTTAAAACTCGAGGTAAGAACTCGAGGTATAAAAACTTGAGGTTTAAAACTCGAGGTCAGAACTCGAGGTTTAAAACTCGAGTTCATGACCGCGAGTTTACAAACTCGAGTTCATGACCGCGAGTTTACAAACTCGAGTTCATGACCGCGAGTTTACAAACTCGAGTTCATGACCGCGAGTTTACAAACTCGAGTTCATGACCGCGAGTTTACAAACTCGAGTTCATGACCGCGAGTTTACAAACTCGAGTTCATGACCGCGAGTTTACAAACTCGAGTTCATGACCGCGAGTTTACAAACTCGAGTTCATGACCGCGAGTTTACAAACTCGAGTTCATGACCGCGAGTTTACAAACTCGAGTTCATGACCGCGACTTTACAAACTCGAGTTCATGACCGCGACTTTACAAACTCGAGTTCATGACCGCGAGTTTACAAACTCGAGTTCATGACCGCGAGTTTACAAACTCGAGTTCATGACCGCGAGTTTAAAACTCGAGTTCATGACCGCGAGTTTAAAACTCTCGATTTTAAAAACTGTCGAATTTTGAGAATCTGAAAACTGTTCTGAATAGCCCTGAAGGTCGCGACCCTCCTGTATCTGTTTCAAGTCAAAATCGTTTCTGCAGCAGTGTGTAAGCATAAACTCGCAATTCATCTAGAGTTCTACGAAAAATGAAAATTTGTAGAAATCGAAAAAGAGTATATACTACTGGATCGGCTTTGAAGGGCGATTCCAACAATATAATTTTTATAGATTTTCGTTCACAAACAAGATTACAGGAGCAAAACTCTATATGAAGAAAAAGAGAAGAAAAGCAGAGCATTCTTCGTTATATCCAAGAAAATCGCAGATACATTCAACCTGTTTCACGCCTCGGCTCTGATACCAATTGATAAACCCAGTATACTTAACAAACAACAACCATAAGCAGTTATAAAGAAGAAGTAGATAGAAAGATATGGAGAAGATAAAAATCAAATCTGGTATACCGTGTAAACTGCCCGCTGCTCTCCCTGGAGAAGGAGAGCAGCGGCAACCCTAATCTTTCTATCTCTACGCCTCTATGCTCTCTAAGCCTCAAACGTTAGTTTTTAGGGTTCCCGTAAGTTAGCCTCCTTTTATAGGAGAAGTTAGCTAAGTTACGAGTTACAAGGAAGCCCCCAGGCTGATACACATTTGTGGCCCGTATTACACGTTTAATTAATAACTACACAAATACAAAGATATTTAATTAGACTGGACACCATAAAATATTCCTAACATAGCTGGTTAGAGGACTCTGACGAAAGTGAGCCAGAGAACTTGACACTGATGGCAAAAGTGACGGACTCTGAAAGTCATGACTCTGAAGAAGAAGACGATGCTGCTACATCTACTGAAAATAAGATCAGTCATGTGTGGTACTTAGACTCAGGTTGCTCTAGACACATGACTGGGAAGAAAGAGCTGTTGAGCAACTATGTTGACAAGTTTGGTGGAAAAGTGAGATTTGGAAACAGTGCCTCTGCTCCTATCCTTGGATTTGGAGATATCTGCAATAGCAGGGTCACAATCAAAGACGTTTCTTATGTTGCTGGATTGACACACAACTTGTTTAGCATCGGACAATTCTGCGACAAGGGCATGAAAGTCATATTCCGAGCTAACATGTGTTGTGTGAAGGATGATCAAGGAAACACCATTCTGAGGTGTAGACGCAAATCCAGTCTCTACACCATTGTGCTGAAAACAGTGTTTCCCAATACCGATGTCTGCTTGCTGTCAAGAACGTCCTCTGAACTAAATCAACTATGGCACAAGAGGATGTCTCATCTGAACTACTGTGATCTGCATACATTATCATCAAAGAAGCTTGTTACTGGTCTGCCAGCACTGCAGAGCAAAAGTGATCATCAGTGCGAATCTTGCGCACTTGGAAAAATGAAAAGAGCTTCTCACAATGCGAAAATGACTGCATCTACTACACGTCCTCTTGAATTGCTTCATATGGATCTTTGTGGGCCCATGCGTACACAAAGTATCAATGGGAAGAAATATGTCCTCGTGATAGTAGATGACTACTCAAGATATACATGGATCTGGTTCTTACGCTCCAAAGATGAGACAGCAGACATCATCATTACCTTCATCCGTACCACACAGGATCTACTTGAGGCAACCATACTCTTCATACGATCTGACAACGGCACTGAGTTCAAGAACTAGAAACTCAGTGAATTCTATGAGTCACAAGGCATCATTCAGCAATTCTATGCGGCAAATACCCCACAGCAGAACAGGGTGGTTGAAAGAAAGAACAGAACTCTTGTTGTAGCTGCAAGAACCATGTTGATCCATTCCAAACTTCCACATTCTATCTAGGCTGAAGCTATCAACACTACTTGCTTCACTCAGAACAAGACCTCAATTCACAAAAGGTTTGGAATGACACCGTATGAGATGATCAACCGCCGAATTTCCGGTGTTTCTTTTCTAAGAGTTTTTGGATGCAATTGCTTCGTGGCTAATGATAGAGAAAATCGAAGCAAGTTTGATCCGAAAGCTTTTGAAGGCGTGTTTATTGGCTACTTCTCTTCGTCTAAAGCTTACCGAGTGTGCATCAGAGACATAAAGAAGGTCATTGAAAGCATCAATGTGACCTTTGACGAGAAAGAAAAACAGGTTTCTGGACACATCAGTTGAGAACCCAATATCACTGGTGTTCTAGCACAACTACCCGCCTCATCTCCCTCGCCTGATTCCAACTCTGTGGATCTAGATCATCTGTTTGACCAAATATATGAGAATCCACAACCACACGACCCATCTCTTACACCTACTTCTGCGTCTACAGCTGCAATACCTACTTCTGCATCAACTCAATCATCTTCTGCAACCACCGCTGAGACTGAAACTACAACACCTCCGTCCTCTGATCCTACATCTTCATCTGTTCCTCATGCTAATATTCCTTATGTTGATCAGCAACCAAACAGCAATGCTCAGCCACTCCCTCATGTTAGAAAATGGACACGTGCTCATCCACCTGATCTCATACTTGGAAATCCATCAAGTGGAGTGTGCACACGATCTACTACCAAGAATGAATGTCTGTTTTCTTGTTTCCTAGGTCAATCTGAGCCTACTCATGTCATTGAAGCGTTAGCTGATCCTGATTGGATAATCGCCGTGTAAGAAGAAATCAATCAGTTTGAGAGACTGAAAGTCTGGTCACTTGTGCCTCATCCCCCTGCAAAATCAATAATAGGCACTAAGTGGATCTTCAAGAACAAGAAAGATGAAGACGGGATTGTAATTCGCAATAAGGCCCGATTAGTTGCGAAAGGCTACAATCAACAAGAAGGCATCGACTACAATGAGATGTTCGCTCCAGTTGCACGCATTGAAGCCATTCGACTATTCATGGCTTACGCTGCACACAAGAACTTCACCATCTACCAAATGGACGTCAAAACAGCATTCTTGAATGGGATCTTGAATGAAGAAGTTTATGTTGATCAACCAGAAGGCCTCATCAGTGATAAATATCCAGATCATGTCTATCATCTGGATAAAGCTTTATATGGACTCAAACAAGCCCCGAGAGCTTGGTATGAGGAATTATCTGATTTCCTGGTTGATTCTGGCTTCTCTAAAAGAACAATTGATACTACTTTCTTCATTAAGCGTCATGGGTCTGACATCATCTTGGTTCAGATCTACACCGACGATATCATTTTTGGTTCCACTGATCCAGCCCTCTGCACTGCGTTTGGAAGTCTAATGCAATCTAAGTTCGAAATGAGCATTATGGGTGAAATGAATTTCTTTCTTGGACTACAAGTCAAACAGCTGCCCGACGGAATCTTTATTCATCAGTCCAAGCACATCCATGATTTGCTGAAGAAATATGGTCAAGAGAACAGCACCCCTGTCAAAACCCCAATGACTCCTGCTTGTAAGCTTGATTCTGACCCATCGGGAAAGCCTATGAATGTTACAACTTATAGGGGAATGATTGGTTCGTTGCTATATCTGACCTCGAGCCGACCTGATATTATATTTGCTACCTGTCTCTGTGCTTGCTTTCAAACAAATCCAAAGGAATCCCATCTGCTGGTTGTGAAACGAATTCTTCGTTATCTGAAAGGAACTCCAAACCTAGGACTCTGGTATCCTAAGGAGACTGCATTTGATCTGATTGCATTCACTGACGCGGATTTCGCTGGATGTAAAATGGACAGAAAAAGTGCTTCTGGTAGTGCTCAATTTCTTGGAGAAAAGCTGGTCTGTTGGTCCTCAAAGAAGCAAAATTGTGTGTCTACATCTACAGCGGAGGCTAAATATGTCACTGCTGCTAGCTGTTGTTCACAAGTATTATGGATGAGGACTCAACTACGCGACTTTGGATTCTACTTTGACCACATTCCGATTTACAGTGTCTCAAAAAGTGCGATTGCTATCTCATGCAACCCGGTTCATCATTCTCGCACTAAGCACATTGACCTGAGATTTCACTTCATCAAAGATCATATTGAAAAAGGTCATGTGGACATATACTTTGTGTGCACTGAACTACAGTTGGCTGATCTATTCACAAAAGCTCTGGACGAGAAAAGATTTCAGTTCCTGGTCTCTAAACTGGGAATGCTGAATTTGGAATTTTAATACCGTGCACAAGTATAGGTTTTTTTATTGTCAGTTTTTATCTTTTTATTGAGTCAGTTTCATGGTCTCTCAGTGATGGATAGTGTACCCGGGGGTAGCTTATCCGTGGGGTTATTGCGGGGAATAACTAGAGAGAAGTCAGAGCAATAGTAAGAGAGAGAGAGAGAGTATTCGTTATGTGAACTTGTGATGTCTTTACAATGGGAAACGGGCTGCTATTTATAGTAGACTTAAATGCTAGAGAGGGACACGTGTCGAGCATCCGACGGCCGAGGGTCACGTCAATCGGGGTGGCACCGGCACTCGTATGTGGCCGCATGAAATGCGGCGGTTGGAGGTGACGTTGTACTCGGTACGGTGATTCAGGCGCATGTGGAGAAGAGATTCTGTCGATGAGAGTGCCTTTGGCTGAAGGTGTTGGGCCGAAGGCTCTTCTTACCGGGGCCTCTCTGTGCCGAGGGCTTCAAGTGTCGAAGGCTTGGTTTTCAAGCCTTGTTCTCCTATGATGTTTTTTGAGCTCGATTCTATTACTGGTAGCCTTCGGCCATGGGGCCGAAGGCACCCCTTTGCGTATTGTGGGCTGCTCAGAGCTTCATTTTGCTGGGCATGGCCCGTTTGGGCCTATTGGGCCTGATTGCGGTAGTGGAAGTATGTGGGTCGGGGGTCCCTGGGCCATATACTCCATCAGGGGTCCCTCACTCCTTTTGCCGAAGTGAGTCCTTCAGTCCCCTACATTTTGGGACTTGAAGGATTATATTGATGTTTTGGGGAAAGTTTAACATTTTGTGATTTTTCCCGTTTCCCGGAGGGGTCCTCTAGTCCCCCACTCCTTGAGGCACATGTAATGTGGTGAAGAGGAGTAGAGCAGTGCTTGTCTTCAATATGGAGCCGAGGGCTGACTATTTTCGTTTCATTTTGGGGGGATGTCTCGTTAAAAACCTCATTAGGAAAAACCCTGTGGGAAAAAATCCTAATGAGGGAAAAAGAGTGCACCGAGTTCCCCCAATGATGTATCGAAAAAGATGGACCCTTGGTCTGAGTATAATGTTGATACCGAAGGCTACCCTTGATCTGAAGGCTTGGTTGTTGATTTGCCAAAGGTACCTTGTTGATGTCCAGGGGATGCCGAAGGGGGTCCCCTGGTATTTATGCCGGGGGCTTACTGTTGATGAGACCCAAAGGTTCCTGTGGGGTACTCCCATTTTGAAGTATGAGGCCTTACTGTTGATGAGGGTTTTTTAAACATGACAGCCCGAGGACTAGCCGCATTGTTGCGCGAGGGGGATCGACTAGGGGCGCCTGCTGGTATGCAAAAAAAATCGTTGGAATATGACCGTTGGAGAGGGCATCCACGTGGCGTGTGCTCGTAGGCTGTCTATGGGCGGGCGTCACCGGTTGGTTGAACCGACGGTTCATAATGATGACTTTGGCGTTCGGGGGGCCGGTTTTCGGCCCAAGCCCGGATTGAGGAGTCTATAAATACCCCCTAACCAGAGCCATTCTTCCCTGTGCGATTTCATATTAAGGCGAAGCTCTGCCAAATTTTTTAGAGAGAGAAACCCTTGCTTTCGATCAAACCTTAGCTTTCAAGGTCAATTCTTCCTCTTGTTCTTCGCTTCAGCAGTACATTTAGCTTTGTGGCCTTAGATCTAGTGTAAGGAATATTTGTAATTAGATTTTGATGATGCTAGATTAATTAGGACTTTAGAGTACCCCTCTTTAGACTTAATGTATTAGAATTTTCCTTTGTAATATTTCTTAGTATATTCGACTACCAGAAGACCTCTTGACAGAAGATCCTTGGTTCTCTGCCTAGGAACAGAAGACCTCAGGGTCTCTGTTAGCCTTTACTCTGACAGAAACCCTCCTGGTTCTCTGTTAGATATATTCTCAACAGAAGTGCTCAAGACCTTCTCTGATCAACTCTCTGCTAAAGACACCAGAAGGCCTGACACTTAGAAGAATTCCACCAAGCCGGGAAACCAACTGAAAGATTCCTTCAAAGGCTAGGAGTCTTGAACGGAAAAGCTACAGTGCGCGCATTAAATGCTCATTTAATGCTCCCCATACTCCGTAGAGTAATTGCAGATGATTGGCCGCAATGTCAGGATTACTTTATCCCAAAATAGTAACCCGCCAACTTTATTGGGTCCTACTGGTCAAGTCAACTGCTCGCTCATTTAATGCAGTTGTCCTCCTTCTCCTCCAACGGGAAGACAACCTCAGTATAAAAGATACACTTTGAAGAACAACCAGATAACTTTGCTAACCTTTGCTACAACTCTGCATATACAAGAAATTCAAACGCTACAAAGCAAAAAGCCTCCTTGAGATTAAAACTTCATCATCTTCTACAAGAGAAGGCAGAAGTTGGAAAAATCCTTATTTCCAACTCAAGCAAAGTTCCAAGTGTTCTTCAACTCTTCAAGCTCATTACTTACAAATCCCTTGTAACGAAGCAAGTTGGAGGAACCACTGTTCTAAATAGAACCTCTTCTTTCACAAGAAGGACGTCCAAGTACCTGGAGCTGTGAAGTGGTGATACTTTTGGGAAAGCTCAGTGAAAGGACCAGTCTCAGGGAAGCCGGAAGTGCATCCAAGAAGACATCTACACTTGAAGAAGACGTGGAGAGATTCTTAAGTGATAGGGCTAAGGCATTGTAAACGGAAGTTTTTACGAGCTTAGTGGAACAGTGGATTAGAGGAACAAGTTGTTCCTTGAACCACTATAAAAAGCCCTGGTGTCATTTACTCACTGCTTTACATTCATAGTTTTTATTTGAACTGTTTAACTCCAAATACTTGGTATTTGTGTTCAGCAGAACTGGTCTTGTGAGTTAACAGAAGGCCTACTGCCTTTGCTTCTCTGAGGCTATTAACAGAACTCCCTACCAGAACCCGATCCGCTGCCAGTCTGTTCTGTCAACAGAACAGGCTATTCTGTTAAATCTGGTACTTAGCTTGAAAAATTTAAAAACCAATACAGTCTATTCACCCCCCCTCTAGACTGTATCCAGTACAACCGGGACCAACATCTAGCGTTAGCAATCCTTGGGAAAATTTATTTCCTCGGACCCTTCAAACACATTACCAAGGATATCGTCTGCGAGTGACTCTCAAGATATCTCGAGATGGCTGCTTTTGCTAGGAGATTCAAGAAGTTCATGAAGAATCCCAAAGATGGAAGAAGTCCATCATTCAGCAGAAAGCCATTCCAGAAGTCAAAACAACAGAAAGCAATGGTGAGCTTCTTTGTTACAACTGCAGACAACCGGGACATTTCAAAGCAGAATGTCCACATCCAAGAGTGTCCAAGAAACAAGGGCATGATGGAGAAAAGAAGAAGTATGAAGACAACTCCAGAAGGAGAAAAGCACTTGTGACAGAACAGCTCGAAAAAGACCCTCTGTCAGAGACAGAATCCAGTTCTGACTCAGATTCTGATGAGGCCTTCTGTTGCCTTGATACTGAGACAGAAGACCTATGCCTCATGGCTCATTCTGATGATGAGGTAACCTCTACTTCTGCATCTAGTTTTCCTTCGGTAGGCTTAGCTTTTGATTCTGATTCAATGTCAGAATTTTGGGAAGAGTTTAAGGCCATCCAAGCCACTTATTCCTCTGTAACAGAAGAAAACAATAAGTTGAAAGCTGAAATTCTTGACTTGAAAAAGGAGGTTGAGATCAAAATCAATCTTCTAATTAAGGAAAGGGATCAGCTAGAGACTGAAAATGTTTCTCTTCTCAAGAGAATAAGAGAAATAGAGCCTCTCGAGATTAAGTACAAAGCTTACCAGAAGGCCCAGTCTTACATGGAAAAGATTGTACTTGATCAACAGATTGGCACTGGCTTTGGTCTTGGTTATGGCTCAACAGAATCAGGTGAGCCTTCTGTAATGCCTAGCATCAGTGTTGCTAAGGCAGATAAGGTCATAGTGCCATTGATTTCTAGCCCCATTTGTCAAGCTGGTGTATCTGGCACCAAGGTTGTTCATGAGGAAGTTAGACCAGAAAAGGGAAAGATAAAGGTTCAACAGAAACCCTTTTTGAAAAATAATGAACCTGGCAGAAAACCTAATAACAGAAAAGGTTTTCAAGATAATAAAAATAAGAGATCATTCATTGACAGACAACCTCATGACAATCGTGCCAGAAATGATCACCAGAAGGGCACATATCAAGAGAGAGTTAACTTTAGGCAGAAGAGGTTGGCTGGTCAACTTCAGAAGCCCAAAGCTAACCGTACCTCTGGTCTTGATAGTATATGGGACTTCTTTCCAACAAAGAAAGCTATGCAAAAGTATGTAAACAGGAAGCATGACCCTCACAAGCATCTACCCAAAGTGAATCACACTTCAGTTTACTATAACTACCAGGTGGACAATGGGTACCACCCACCAAGGTTTCACCTGATGAGACCAAAATGGTACCAACTACCCAGACTCCATGACCCCCCAGGACCCAGCAATTTTTGGGTACCTAAATCTTTCTTTTGATCTTGCAGGAACTGTGTGCTGGAGCTATCTCAGAGCAAGAATGGTTTATTGATAGTGGATGCTCCAGGCACATGACAGGTGACAGAAGTTGCCTAACTGAGTTCCAGAAATGCAAAGGACCTAGAGTTACCTTTGGAGGTAATGACAAAGAAGGTCAAACAAAAGGAAGAGGAAAGCTGATCAAGAACCAGATAGTCATTGATGGTCTCTTATGTCAAAGGACTGAAGTTCAACTTGCTGAGTGCTAGCCAATTCTGTGACAAAGGCTACACTAGTGAATTCACAAAGGACTTCTGCTATGTGAAGCATGAGACAACAAAAGAAGTGGTTCTTACAGCATCAAGGAAGAAGAACATCTATGTGGTTGATTGGAACACTGCAAAGGATGGAGTTTGCCTGATAGCCAAGGAGATTCAAAACTAAGCTGGGACTGGCACAAGAAGCTTAGCCATTTGAACTTCAAAACAATCAACAAACTGGCAAGAGAACACATAGTTGATGGACTGCCAGACATAGTTTACAAGAAAGAGACCCTCTGCAGTGCATGCCAGAAGGGAAAGCAACAGAAGAACTCTTTCAATCCCATTGCTGGAGATCTTTCTACAAGTCCTTTAAATCTGATCCACATGGATTTATTTGGACCTGTTGAAACTCCAAGCGTTGGTGGCAAGAAATATACCCTAGTCATGGTTGATGACTATTCCAGATATACATGGACTATCTTTCTATCAAAGAAAATGAAACTCTTCAGAAGTTTCCATCTCTGTTAAAGCAACTTCAGACTGAGAAGAACTTGAAGGTTAAGACAATCAGGTCTGACAGAGGAACTGAATTTGTCAACCAAGTCATAAAGGACTTCTGTGATCAAAATGGAACCTTTCATCAACTCTCTGCCGCCAGAACCCCTCAACAGAATGGCGTAGCAGATAGGAGGAACAGAACTTTAAAAGAAGCTGCAAGAACAATGATTGCAGAATCTGGTCTACCTATGAGATATTGGGCTGAAGCAATCAACACTGCATGATATACTCAGAACAGAAGCATGATCAACAAGAATCACCAGAAATCCCCTTATGAACTCTGGAAAGGAAGGAAACCCAACATCAGCTACTTTCATGTGTTTGGATGTAAGTGCTACATTCTTAACAATGGAAAGGAGCATCTGAAAGTCTTTCAAGAGAAGGCTGGTGAAGGTATCTTTATAGGCTATTCAAACACCAGTAAGGCCTATAGAGTACTCAACAGAAGGACCCTACATGTTGAAGAATCTATACATGTGAAGTTTGATGAAAGCACCTCTGTTAAAGAGGTAACATAGATCCTCAAGGAAGTCAGCATAGAAGACAAAGCACCAGAACCAACAGAAGTGGTAGCAGACAATCCTGCATTTCCAACACCTGCACCAAACCCCCTTCTGTTGAATGAAGATGAAGACTCAGAAGATGAAGAACAAGAAAGACCCAGACAGCAACTGACAGAACCTGATCTGACATGATTAAGAGACCATCCTCCTAATCAAGTAATTGGGCATATCAGAAGTGGTGTGCAGACTAGATCAGCATCAACAAGGAGAGAAGCAATGCTTGCCTGCTATATATCTCAGATGGAATCCATGACTGTGGAAGAAGCTCTTGCAGACTCAGATTGGATCAATGCTATGCAAGAAGAACTTACTCAATTTGAAAGGAACAAAGTATGGGAACTTGTTCCTAGGCCAAAGCACCAGAATGTCATTGGAACCAAATGGGTATTCAAAAACAAAGCTGATGAAGATGGAAACATTGTAAGGAATAAAGCAAGGCTGGTAGCTAAAGGTTATTGCAAAGAAGAAGGAATAGATTTTGATGAGACTTTTGCACCAGTTGCCAGACTTGAAGCCATCAGAATCTTTCTAGCCTATGTTGCCTACAATAACATCAAGGTCTACCAGATGGATGTCAAAAGTGCATTTCTGAATGGAGATCTTGAAGAAGAAGTTTATGTGGAACAACCACCAGGTTTTGTCATTCCTACTCACTCCTCCTGTGTCTACAAGCTTAAAAAGGCCCTTTATGGTCTTAAGCAAGCTCCCAGAGCATGGTATGACACATTGTCCCTTTTCCTAGTGAACCATGGGTTTACTAAAGGAAAGGTTGACAAAACTCTATTTCAAATCTCTGTTGCTAATCATATTCTGTTAGTACAAATATATGTTGATGATATTATATTTGGTAGTACTAATCCAGAATTGTGCAAGAAATTCTCTCAAGTAATGCAGAGTCAATTTGAAATGAGTATGATGGGAGAACTCAGCTACTTCCTAGGACTTCAAGTCAAACAAGTTCCAGAAGGAATCTTTATCAATCAAGGGAAGTATACCAGAGACCTGATCAAGAAGTTTGGAGTGGAAGGCAAATCCTCAGTGAAGATTCCCATGAACACCTCACAAGGAATTGGTCCAGATGATGAAGGAAAGGATGTCGATGCAACAACATACAGAGGAATCATAGGATCTCTGCTGTATCTGACTGCAAGCAGACCAGACATCTCATTCTCTGTTGGAATCTGTGCCAGATACCAATCAAAGCCCAAGGACATCCATCTTAGTGCTGCAAAGAGAATCGTCAGATATATCAAAGGAAATCCAAATGCAGGCCTATGGTATCCAAAGGGAGGTAACTTTGAACTAATTGGTTACTCTGACTCAGATTTTGCAGGTTGCAGATTAGACAGGAAGAGCACCTCTGGTCATTGCCAAATGCTAGAAGGAAGGCTTGTTTCCTGGTTTAACAAGAAGCAGAATTCAATCTCAACAAGTACAACCAAAGCTGAGTACATTGCAGCTGGGAGTTGCTGTGCTCAGTTACTCTGGATGAAGCAACAACTGAAGGATTATGGCATTCAAGCAAAGGAGATCAAATTGCTATGTGACAACACCAGTGCCATTGCCATCACTCAGAATCCAGTTCTTCACTCCAGGACAAAGCACATTGAGATCAGACATCACTTCATCAGAGATCATGTTGAAAAGAAGCACATATGCATGGAGCATATGCCAACAGAAGACCAGCTTGAAGACATTCTGACAAAGCCTCTTCCTGATGCTAGATTCAACAAACTGAGAGAGGAATTGAGAATGATGGATGAAATCCCAAGGGAAAGTTGAAAAGGAAGGCCCTCTGTTGCAAAATCACTGCTAACAGAATACCTGTTGCAGAACCCCTTCTGTCAACCCCCCCTTCTGTTCTTTATCCCGGCAGAATACCTCGGTATCAGAAACCCTCTCTTCCTTCCTACAGAAAACCCCTTCTTATATCTAACAGAAAGTTGTGGACTTAGAAAATTCTGAAAACCGGGTGATCTAGTAACTTATTAAAGGTCTTTTTACCCTTTTACCCTTAAAACGATATCCAGCCGCAAAATATTTACTGCGCCCCTTTTTTACATTTATTGGTACCTTGGAACCGTAAATAATCTCAAGCGTCCACTAACCCGAACCCATATATTCCCCTTTCACAAACCTAAACCGTTACTGCTTTCATTACTCTCAAATTCTCAAATCTCCATAGCTCTCAAGCTCTCTGCAACTTTTCTCTGCTCTAATGGCTTTCATCAACATCAACGACCTCACCAAGGAAGAAATCAACACCCTGGTCACGAACATCTATACCGGGATGAACTGCGACCTCTCCGCACTCCCTGAACTCGCAGCAAATCATGAAACGATGGTGAAAATCATCAAGGGAATGGAAGACTTGCAACTAATCAAGGTAGTAGGATATCACTTTCCTACAGCACGCGGGACGTGGCAGAGTTTTATCTCAACGCTACGTACGAAGGGGAGACCATCAGGTCAAATGTCAATGGTGAGAACATAACCCTCACTCCTGAAGTTCTCAACGCCCTGTTTGGCGTAGTGGAGGACCCTCAAGAAGAAGAGACTGAAGGCTTCTTATCTCTGGACAGTGTCAAGGTCACTGTGGACAACTTTGTCCAACTCTACTGCCGACCTGAAGTGGGTAGAGTTCCTAAATTGTACATGAAGAAGAACCTCCTTCAAAGTGACTATGAGAAGCTGGTGAACATCCTTCATAGGTGTGTCTGGAGCAAGAGCACCTCCACTGATGACATGAATGTGCTCAATGCAAAAGATGTCTTTGCAGTTCATCATGGGATGAACATCAACTGGGGACAGGTAATCGTCAAATCTCTAGTTGAATTCATCAAAAAGAAGGACAAGGAGACCGGACTGTTCAAAACCCCCATGGATTATGGCCTCTTAATCTCTGAAACCCTGCTCAAAGCAAGGATAGGGCTGAGAAACCCTATTGAGACAGATTACACCAAACTGCTCTTCCTCAATACCTCTGGTGACCGAAAGGTTGCACTCAAGGCTGAACAGAAGAGGCTGAGGACTCTGGAGTTTAACCGGGAGAAGCTCCAACAGAAGGCCATCAAACCCAAGAAGGCTGTGAAGAAATAGCATAAACCTTCTACACCTTCAGAATCTGAAAAAGAAGAAGTTCTGATCAGAAAACCTGTGAAGAAGGTTGTTCTGCAGAAGACTGCCCCAGCAAAGGTTCAGAAGATGGTGGCTAAGAAATCTGTCTTAAAGAGAAAGGCACCTTCCCCTATCTCTACAGAAAGCACCCCCTCTGCCTCCCCCATTGCAAAGAAGGCATGGGTTCTTACACCTGCAGCACAGGAGAAGCTGGAGGATTCTGTCACCTCTGCCCCAGCCAACAGAAATGCTTGGCAAGGAAAGAGGATTGTTTTTGAGTCTAGTGACTCTGAAGAAGATGTAGCAGTACTGGATGCTACTGCTCAGGGGGAATCTCACAGATCTCCCTCCGCAACCTTGCCTGATCAACCCATGATACTTACATCATCAGAACATCATCAAGAAGACAGAACCCCTGAGCCCACAGAACCCCAGGAGCATACCCCCTCTGATCTAGACAAAGTATTTATCAGGGTTCTGGCTTGGAGGAAGTGGAGAGTGGGACCTCTCCCAGAACTACTCAGATTGCTCCCCAACTTTATCACAGAGGAAGCTGAAGCTCTGAAGTGGGCTGGCACAGAAGATGTTGAGCTATGCCTCAACAAGGACTTTCTTCTATCTGTTCTCGCTGAGAAGAAAAAGGGGGAATGCAAAGGCAAGAGCAAGCTCACTCATGTCATAGCAGAAGAGCATGTCAAGGCTCTGACAGAAGATGAGATGGCAGCCTTTGATGATTGACTGATTGAAAAGAAGAGGAAGGAATCTATGATCAAATTTCGACATAGTGCTCATGGAGAAGGGGAACCCTCCACTGCTAATGATCTACCCTTGGTCATGGAGAGGCTGGTCAAGGAATGGAGAGATTTACAGTTCACAGAGACTCTACTTGAGGTAATTCCTGAACCTCCACTCTCACCCAGAATGCCAACTCCCTTTACCACTCCACCCCAATCTCCTCACCAGAAAACCCCTTCTGTACTTATTCCAACAGAACCCCTGATTCCATTATCCCCCTCTGTGCATACACTCCCATCCCCCCAACAGAACACCTCCTCACTTAATCAGAAACCCCCTTCTGAACAGAAAACCCCCACACCCCAAAAGCCCTCAATATCCAAATCTCCATCTCCTTCTCCCTGCAAACCGTTCTCTCCCCCAAAGAACAGATCCCCTTCCCCTCCCCCATCCTCTCAAAGACAAATTATTCCATACCAACCCCAACATATCATCTCATCATCACCACCACCTCAACAGAAATCCCCCTCACCTTCCAAGTCTGAACATCAAGTCACTCCACAAGAGTCCCTTCCACCACACCAACTTGCAGCTCAACTAAAACCTGAATGGTTCCTTAGAGACTCTGATCCTACTACAGTCTCCCCCATCTCTGCACCACAAGGTTATTCTAGGCATTCTACTGCCCCCAATCCCTCCCTCCGGAAGAAGAAGAAGGTAATCAGAAACAGAATCCCAATCTACTCCTCTTATGAAGACTCCTCTGACATGGATGGCTTCATGGTCAGCAAGTCCTACAAAGCTACTTCAAAGAGACAGAAGACCCCCCCCTCTGACTCAACTTGAGCATGAACTTCTTGTCCAATCTCTCTCCTCTGTCCAATAGCATCACCCTTTGCCTAAGGGAAGAGGTTTAGAGCTGCCTCAATCTGCTGGACAAGTTTGTTGAAACAGCAGAAGAATTTGGTGGTCAAGTCCTCCAAGGCATGGACAAACTCATCCAGATAAATGACAAGCACTTTGAGCACCTTGCTCATGTGAATGATAATCTCAATTCTGGGATGCAGTTTATCTCGGATCACTTTGAAAACCTCACAAAATCCCTCCACAACTTCATGGCATCCTCCTCTGCCAGAACAGATGCACTGTCAACTGAAGTAGAAGGTATACATAAGACCCTATTCACCTTTCATCAGACTCTGATAGCTCAAGGCAAAGCAATTGAGACCATCTCCACGAATATTGAAGATCTCCAATGGGCTGATACCAAAACCAAAGAACATCTGTTGGACATAGAGGAACTCTGCAAAGTCCACCGTGATCAAACCAGGACTCTGTTTGCTCAAGACAAAGAGAGATATCAGAAGATGGTTCTCTTAGAAGCCAGCAACAAAGATATCCTGTCTGCCATCCAGAAGCAACATGGGCTGATTGAAGGTCTTACATCTGTAACTTAAACCTTACCAGAAACCCTGGAACAGATTGCCTCTACTCAGGCCACAGAATTCCAGAAACTCTAGCTCCCGTCTGCTTGGTGATCTCGATGATGCCAAAAAGGGGGAAGAAAGCCCTCATCTGCCAAAAACCAGGACCACCAGAACCTCATCTTCTGCTGAACCAGTTGTGGATCCCACGCCTTACTTTGAAGCTGCTCTCCAGAAGAAAAGGCTAGCTGGTATCCCTGGACCTCCATCCCCACAGAAGAAAGGAACTAAGAAGAAGAAAGCTCTAAGCTTTAAAGAATGGAGATTGGGAGGATCTCAGGTGATGACTAAAACACAATTTGAGGAAATGAAGCAGAAGATGACCTCCACACAACAACATAATCTTTATCTGGACCATGATGGTCATGTAAAGGTTAGACATGGTGGATCTCTGGAGGAGGCAGAATTCTGGTTTCACAACAGCATTGTACCAGGAAAAGATATTCATGAAGGTGTTCTAAACTACCTAGACTGCAAACTCTCACCCGTTTGGGCTTCTTATCAGAGAACTGGAAATCTGGTTGGAATCAGAGAAGAGGTGAATGCAGAGCTAAAGAGGCTACAAGGACTGGATGAACAAGCAAGAGCTGAAGCTGCAAAGACTATTATGTAATCAGATACTCTTGTAATCCACCTTAATAAAAGAACATCTCTGCCTCACACTTTGTAAGGCAATTCCTCAATCTCTGTCTTTTCTTTGCTTTCTGTTTGTATTTGTTTGTTTGCTTTTTGAATTATTATCTGCTATCTGAATGTACCGTACTCTTACTATTTTCCTATGCCAAGTTGCCCACCAAGATTTTAATGAAAGTTTTTTAAACTTTAATTCTTTATGGTGAAGGCACTTCTCTGGAAATAGTTAAAGGGTTTTGGCATCATCAAAAAGGGGGAAATTGTAAGGAATATTTGTAATTAGATTTTGATGATGCTAGATTAATTAGGACTTTAGAGTACCCCTCTTTAGACTTAATGTATTAGAATTTTCCTTTGTAATATTTCTTAGTATATTCGACTACCAGAAGACCTCCTGACAGAAGATCCTTGGTTCTCTGCCTAGGAACAGAAGACCTCAGGGTCTCTGTTAGCCTTTACTCTGACAGAAACCCTCCTGGTTCTCTGTTAGATATATTCTCAACAGAAGTGCTCAAGACCTTCTCTGATCAACTCTCTGCTAAAGACACCAGAAGGCCTGACACTTAGAAGAATTCCACCAAGCCGGGAAACCAACTGAAAGATTCCTTCAACGGCTAGGAGTCTTGAACGGAAAAGCTACAGTGCGCGCATTAAATGCTCATTTAATGCTCCCTATACTCCGTAGAGTAATTGATTGGCCGCAATGTCAGGATTACTTTATCCCAAAATAGTAACCCGCCAACTTTACTGGGTCCTACTGGTCAAGTCAACTGCTCGCTAATTTTAATGCAGTTGTCCTCCTTCTCCTCCAACGGGAAGACAACCTCAGTATAAAAGATACACTACGAAGAACAGCCGGATAACTTTGCTAACCTGTGCTACAACTCTGCATATACAAGAAATTCAAACGCTACAAAGCAAAAGGCCTCCTTGAGATTAAAACTTCATCATCTTCTACAAGAGAAGGCAGAAGTTGGAAAAATCCTTATTTCCAACTCAAGCAAAGTTCCAAGTGTTCTTCAACTCTTCAAGCTCATTACTTACAAATCCCTTGTAACGAAGCAAGTTGGAGGAACCCCTGTTCTAAATAGAACCTCTTCTTTCACAAGAAGGACGTCCAAGTACCTGGAGCTGTGAAGTGGTGATACTTCTGGGAAAGCTCAGTGAAAGGACCAGTCTTAGGGAAGCCGGAAGTGCATCCAAGAAGACATCTACACTTGAAGAAGACGTGGAGAGCTTCTTAAGTGATAGGGCTAAGGAATTTTAAACGGAAGTTTTTACGAGCTTAGTGGAACAGTGGATTAGAGGAACAAGTTGTTCCTGGAACCACTATAAAAAGCCCTGGTGTCATTTACTTACTGCTTTACATTCATAGTTTTTATTTGAACTGTTTAACTCCAAATACTTGGTATCTATGTTCAGCAGAACTGGTCTTGTGAGTTAACAGAAGGCCTACTGCCTTTGCTTCTCTGAGGCTATTAACAGAACTCCCTACCAGAACCCCATCTGCTGCCAACCGGTACTTAGCTTGAAAAATTTAAAAACCAATACAGTCTATTCACCCCCCCTCTAGACTGTATCCAGTACAACCGGGACCAACATCTAGCGTTAGCAATCCTTGGGAAAATTTCTTTCCTCGGACCCTTCGAACACATTACCAAGGATATCGTCTGCGAGTGACTCTCAAGATATCTCGAGGGAGCAGTCTGCCCATACTGAGAGCTATTCAGACGTTGAGTCTTCAAGTGAGCAGCCTTCGGCGTGTGATGCTGCTGCCATGACCATGGAGGTACAGAAATACCTCATTGCTGAAGCCGAAGCTGAGGACTTCGAGCAAGTGGTAGAGGACGAGGAGATGACAATCGCGATGCAGGCTGCCGAGGAGGAGGAGGAGAAGGAAAGGATGCAGGTTATCGTCGCCATCCTCCCCCCACGTAATGCTGGCAAAGAGAGTACCTCCCGGCCCCTCAATCCGGAGCCTCTTAGGGTGGCCCCGGGGAAAAAGAAAAGGGCGAAGGCTGCGTCGAAGAAGAAGCAGGCTGCCGTGGACGCCGGGAGGCCGGTATATATTCCCTAAGGCCACTCTTATCTGAACACCGCTGCCCTGGAATTGAAGACGAGGGCATCCCCCGCTAAGTATCAGGCTACACAGATTCTCGCCGGCCCTTTGGCACGCGTGGTGGAACCGGGGCCAGATGACCTATTACTGCACGCACCCGAAGGCTGTTTCGCCGCCCACATTCTGTCAGTGGAAATGGGGCTCCGATTTCCACTCCACCCTTTCCTGCTGGAGTACTTAAGGTTCATGGGGCTGGCCCCTGCCAATTGACCCCCAATAGTCATTCTTACATCACTGAATTCCTTTCTCTATGCCGGAGCCGGGATGTCGAACCCACCTTGGACCAGTTCTTCCTTTCCTTCAACTTATGTTGGGGGGGGGGGGCATTCAAACGCGGGAGGCTTCGCCAACTTGCAGCAGCTCCCGGAGTTCTAGCTTTTCGATGAGGTCCCTTCATCCCACAAAGGATGGAAGGATAAATTCTGTTATATCCGCTTGACGGAGAACCCCTTCCCTACCTCACTCCGTGATAGCTTCCGGAGGCACCTGAAAGTAGAGGGTGCAGCCCTCGAGAAGAAGGGGAGGAAGCTTGCAAAAAAGCCGGAGGGGTCGGACAAGCACGTCACCATTAAGGAGCTCACCCTCCCGGACGAACTGTTCAAGTTGAGCTTCCGTCGATATAGGCTAGTGGGGGAGGAAGATGAGAGCGTCGAGCAGAGAGTCCACGCTGCTAGGGCCGGGGGTAAGGATGAGGGACTGGCAGAGGCCGGGGAGGCAGCTGCTGAAGCCGCCAGGAAAGCTGCCGATGAGGCCAAGGCAGCCAAAGAGGAGGCCGTTACTAAGGCCCGAGAAGATGCTGTAGCCGCTTTTACTGCCGAGGGGTGGAAGACCGAGGGGCATAAAGAGTGGTTGGCCTCGGTGGTGGAGGCTTTGGTGGATGCTTGGGTTGGAGGGTGACTCCTATTACCAAGATGTGGCTGGCTGGGAAGGGTGACTCCTATTACCAAGGCAAAGAGTTCTTCACCCAACGCCTCATCTGCCAGAAGCTGGCTCAACATTTCAACATTTTGCCGGAGGAGTTCCAGCCCGAACCTTATGGCCTCCCCCCGACAACCAGACGTCAGGATTCCCCTCCCCCCAGGCGAAGAGAGGCCCATGTTGGAGGATTCAGAGACAATGAGGGAATGCGGCCTCGGGGATGAAGATGAGGCTGAACGTGGCGCCACCTCGAAGGCTGGGGAGGAAGATGTAGCCACTTGTACTTAGATAATTTTCGAACAATCTTTTGTAATAACAATTTAGAGCTTTCGGCTTCGGTCCTGTCGTGTAATCAATACACTTCTTTTTTGTGTGAATGCATGGATAGATGCCTTCGAGTCTTTGATTTCTTGTGAATGCATGGGGGTGCCTTCGCTTCTCTTTATGTTTTCTTCTTTACGAATGTATGTCTGCACCATGAGTTGATCGGGGTCCAATCACTTAGGACTTAGAATTTTTTTTCTAAGTGTTGTTCCGTGCTAGGCCTTCGGCCGATGCTTCCTTCTTGATCTTGTGTAGTCTGTCATGTGTTGACCGAGGGCCAAAGATTTAGGACTTAGAAAATTTTCCTAAGTGTTGCTTACAACTTGGCCCTCGGTTGACATCTTCTTTCATGTGCCTTGTGTTGTGTGAGTTGTAAGCCCTCCTTCATTGGTGGCCAGGGGCCAATAGTTTTGGACTTAGAAAATTTTCTAAGTAATGTCCACTGTTGGGCCCTCGGCTGATGTCTCCCTTTAGTCCGCATGAATGCCACGAGCTGACCGAGGGCCTAAGATTTAGGACTTAGACACTTTTCTAGTGGTGCTTTGCCACTAGGCCCTCGGCTGACACATCCCACCAGTTGTATGAAGTAGGTGGCCTTCGCCATATGTCCCCGGGGGAACCGGTGTTGTGGACCTAGCCAAATTTTGAGTGATGGCATGAATGTGCCCTCGGCTTGTAGTAGTTTTAGGCAAAGTTTTCCTTAGAAAAGGATGGTGATGTCGGGGGCCCTAAGTCATGGACTTAGAGAATTTTGTATTGGGTCTGCAACCAGCAGCTTCCGGTGCTGACTGTGGTGCCTCCAGTGAGGCCGGAGGATGCAGTAGTGATAGTCAAACTTGGCCCATTCCTAGCATAGGAGCCTCCGGTGATGTTGGATTCCAAAGTGTGGACTTAGGAATTCTTGGGTCCAATGTATTATAGTCGGTGCCCTCGATCCCTGTTGACTTCTCGAAAGATGTACAATAGGTGCCTTCAGCTTTGCCTTTCAAACTGTAGGCTTAGATGATCTCAGCTTGAAACATGAGGGCAGGTGCCTTCGGTCCATGTTGAGATGGAAGGCGCTGCATAGCAAGAGCCTCCGGAGTTAATTTTCAAAATGTAGGCTTTGGAAATTAAGTTCCATATACAGCGTTTGATGCCTCTAGTATGTGTTGAAATGCCGGGGGCTGGCAGAATGTGGACTTGGCCACATTTTGGTAGCACTCTGGTGAATAGTAGCCTTCGGAATAATGCCAACGTCAAAAGTGAAATTCAGGATTAAGGGCCTTCGGTGTGAGAGGGATTGCCTTCGTATTCTTGCTATCTGCCTAAGGGTGTTCCGTCGTAAGTTTGTACTCATTGATTGATCGGTGAGTCTACTCCCCTTCACTCCATTTTTGTTGAACAGTGAAGGGAAGGCTTCAAGAAACTTGGTTTCTTGGTAAGACTTGGCCTATCGGGAGGCAACAGTATACACCATTGGCTACCCCTCGGGATTAACCTTCCAGGTTCCGAGGGGTTCGAGGGTCGTTTCCTTGGCACGAGACATAGTCTGTCGCCTGCCTCCCTTTGGGGGATGGCACGGAAAGCGCCTCAGTTTTGAAAGTCGTTCCCTCAGCACAAGACATGGTCTGTTGCCTGCCATTCTCTTGGGGCAATGGCGCGGGAAGCGTTTCATTTTTAAAGTCAAATCCTGGGCATATTAGTTGCCTGCCATTCCCTTGGGGTAATGGCGCGGAAAGCGTTTCAGGGAAGGGTTTTGTTTGCATATTAGTTGCAAAAGGCTGGGGTACTTGGTACCTTCGGCACCGATAGGTGGGGCCTTCGGTATAATTGCGTCCTCGAGGGGTATGACTTTATTTTTAACACTTGGTACCGAGGGGTCGTCTTCAAAAACACTTGGTGTTTTATCATCGTAGGTGATTGGAGCGTCCACCCTCGGCACTTGGTGCCGAGGGGTCTTGTGCTAAGGCCTTGGGCCAGGAGCTTGCATGAGGGCTTGGCCGCTCATGTGTGTTGTGTACTCGGTACTTTTGGTGTCTTCAACATGTATTTATTCTTGAAAAATATGAGGCCTTGGGCCGTTGGATAATACATTGGTAAGTCATGAGGGCTTGGCCTCTCATACGTTACTGATAAAATTTGACCAGATGGTGCACATTCCAATGTCTAGGGACCTCGGTCCCATTGGGGCGTTTGAGCTTGTACGTTCCTGGTTTGATGATGGCTGTGACGGTGTAGGGGCCTTCGAATTTTGGCGCCATTTTGCCGCCCTCGGTCAGTTGGCTGGCATTTCTCCTTCGGAGTACATAGTCCCCCACTTGGAATTCTTGAGAACGAACCTTGGCGTCGATGTAACCTTTCACTTGCCTGTGGTAGTTTTCCGCCCGCATGAAGGCTTGCTCCCGACGTTCTGAGATGAGGTGAATGTCGAGGGCCATGTTGGTCTCATTGACTTCGGGATCGTATTGGGCCACCCTTCGGGTAGGGAGGGTTACCTCCGTGGGAGCTTTGGCTTCGAAACCGTAACATAAGGAGAAGGGTGTCTCGCCAGTTGCCCGCCAAGGGGTGGTGCAGTAGGCCCACAAGATGTTACGGAGTTCTTCGACCCAGCCTCCCCCTTCGGCCTCCAGTTTCTTCTCTAGGCCCTCAAGCAGAGTCCGGTTGGCGTTCTCTACTTGCCCGTTGCCCGTTGCCCTGGGGGTAGGCAACCGATGAAAACGTATGTTTGATGCCCCATGCCTCTAGGAGGGCACAGAAGGGGGCTGCCTCAAACTGAGTCCCGTTGTCAGAGATGATTTGTTGGGGGACGCCGAACCTTGTGAGGATGTTTTTTAGGACAAAATGACGGCATCTGGCTTCGGTAATGTTGAAGAGGGGCTCCGCCTCTACCCACTTGGTGAAGTAGTCGATGGCGACAGTGATGTACCTATTGTTGGAGGTACCTGTAACACCCCGGCCCCACAAGACCCGAGGTAGTTACTCTAGACCTCTAGTACTGTCCCCAAAAACCACCACGAGCCTTTACCGCGCACTTTGTCCTCACTCATGCGCGCCCTGAGAAACTTCCCAGGGGGTCACCTATCCCAAGACTACTCCCGTGCAAGCACGCTTAACTTTGGAGTTCTTGGGTGATGAGCTCCCTTAAAAGGAGATGCACCTCTGTTGGTATGAGTAGTACTATTAATCCTCTTAAATTAATCTCGGGTATTACAATCACCCCCACTTAGGATCGCAACGTCCTCGTTGCGCCCTTAACACTCTCAATCAAACCCCAAAATCTTGCCCCGCTAAGTGCCTACCCGATATCCAATGGGTCAACACACTGTCGCAGGGTTGCTCTGATACCACCTGTAACACCCCGGCCCCACAAGACCCGAGGTAGTTACTCTAGACCTCTAGTACTGTCCCCACAAACCATCACGAGCCTTTACCGCGCACTTTGTCCTCACTCATGCGCGCCCTGAGAAACTTCCTAGGGGGTCACCCATCCCAAGACTACTCCCGTGCAAGCACGCTTAACTTTGGAGTTCTTGGGTGATGAGCTCCCTTAAAAGGAGATGCACCTCTGTTTGTATGAGTGGTACTATTAATCCTCTTAAATTAATCTCGGGTATTACAGTACTTCTCGGCAGTGGGCCTACCAGGTCGGTGCCCCATCTGGAGAAGGGTATGTCGGTGCTGATGGGGGCATAGTTGACTACTGGTCTTTGGGGGCCTTCTGAAAGTGTTGATATGTGGTGCACCTTCGAGCGAGGTCCGCACAATCTCGGGCCATCGTGGGCCAGAAGTAACCCTGAACTATGAGCCTTCGGGACATGGAGAAGGGTCCCTGGTGAGCTGAGCAAGTGCCGTTGTGCACTTCCTCCATTGAAACTTCGGCTTCGTCCTGATGAAGGCACCGGAGTAACGTGCCGTTGTAGGATCGTTTGTAAAGCCTCCTGTCTTCGATGGTGTAGCTGGGAGCCCTCAGCTTTGCCAGCTTTGCGCAGGTTTCATCCTCGGGAAGGTGCCCTATGAAAATGAAGTTCATGATGTCTGAAATCCAGTCCTCAGGCCTTTGTTGTATGTTCATGACGGGGCTGGCGTGTATGCTTTAGAGGCCGAGTTCCTCAATTCTTGCGATCTTCGAGAGGTGCTCTGGGGATTCGGTCGAGAGCTTTGATAAAATGTCGGCCTCGGAGTTTTGAGCCCTCAGTATTTGAGTGAGAGAGTGTGCCTCAAATACCTTAAGCAACTCCTTGACCGCTTCCTTGTACTATTCATTATCCCTTCCTTAGCTTCATACTCCCCCGAAATTTGGCTGACGACTAACTTGGAGTCGCACTTCACATGGATCTGTCTGGCCTTCATATTAGCGGCCAGACGAAGGCCACAGAGGAGGGCCTCATACTCCGCTTCGTTGTTGGAGACTTTGAAGGAAAAGCGGATGGCATAATAGGCGCGGAAGCCTTCGGGTGTAATGAGAACTACCCCTCCTCCGCATGCTTTGGTAGCAGAGGAGCCATCAGTATAGAGGGTCCACCACTTATCCGAGGGTGCTGAGGGCTCCTCATCTACTGCTGACCTTGCCGTGCACTCCGTCACAAAGTCCGCCAGGGCTTGGCCCTTGATGGCGGGCCTCGGGCGGATGTCAATGTTGTATTGGCTGAGGAAGATCGCCCATTTCACCATTCTAGAGGAGCTGGTGGGGCTCCTCATGAGGGCGCCGAGGGGTTGGTGTGTGAGCACGTGAACTGGATAGGCTTGGAAGTAATGGCCCAATTTCTTGACGGTCCAAAGGATGACTAGCACCGTCTTTTCCACGGGAGAATACCTGAGTTCCGCCTCCCTGAGAGTTTTGCTAACATAGAAGATGGTGTGTTGGATGTCGTCTTCCTCCCGAATTAGAACTGAGCTGATGGCAGCGGAGCTGACGCCAAGATAGAGGTATAGGGTTTCCCCTACCTTGGGCTTGGAGAGCACAGGGGGTGAAGATAGATACTGCTTCAGCTCGTCGAAGGCAACCTGGCACTCAGTAGTCCATTGGAAGCCGATGGTCTTCCTCATGATCTGGAAGAAGGGTAAGGACTTCTCCGCCGATTTGGATAGGAAGCGGTTGAGGGCTGCCAGGCAGCCCGTCAGCCTTTGGACATCCTTTACGTTGCGTGGGGGCTCCATGTTGATGATGGCCTGAATTTTTTCCAGGTTGGCCTCAATGCCCCTTCGGCTCAACATATAGCCCAGGAACTTGCCGCCTTGCATGCCGAAGGTGCATTTCTTCGGGTTTAGCCGAAGGTTGAATTTTTGCATGATGGCGAAGATCTGCTGAAGGTCGTCAGCATGGCTTGATGATTGTTTGGTTTTGACGATCATGTCATCAACATAGGCCTCCATGGTGCGCCCTAGGACGGCTTGAAAGACTCTGCCCACCATCCTGGTGTAAGTGGCGCCTGAATTCTTCAAGCCGAAGGCCATGACTAGGTAGCAAAAGATGCCTTCGGGGGTCATGAAGGTAGTCTTCTCCGCGTCCTCCTCGTGCATGTAGATCTGGTGATACCCGCGGAAGGCATCGAGGAAGGACATGATCTCACAGCCCGCTGTTTCGTCTACCAGTTGATCAATATTTGGCAAAGGAAAGGGGTCCATGGGGCACGCCTTATTCAGATCCGTGTAGTCCACGCACATGCAGAAGGTAGGCGGTTTTTGTGCGAGGACTACGTTAGCCAGCAATGAGGGATATTTCACCTCCTTGATGTGTTTAATGGAGAGGAGCATGGCAACCTCCTTCTTCACAAAATCCCTCCTCTCGGCCGAGAGGGGTCTTCTTCTCTGTTGCACAGGTTTGGAGGAAGGGTCCACCGCGAGGCGGTGGGTGATAACCCTTTGGCTGATGCCCGGCATGTCCTCCGGCCCCCATGCAAAAACAATGGAGTAGGCGCGGAGGGCATCCGTGATTCCGGTCTTCAAGTCTTCAGGGAGCTTGGCTCCTATCTTCATGACTCTCTCTGGCTTGGCCGGATCGAGTGCAAAGTCTTCTACCTCCTCAGCTGGTTCAGCCCTCGGCCTCTTCTCTTCTTCCTCAACAGTCCCGGTGATTGTGTCTACCCGAAACTCATTCTTACTAACCTTCTTCGTTATCTGAAGATAGCAGGCGCGAGGAGATTTTGGTTCCCCCTCGAGTACCCGATGCCTCATTCGGCCGGGAACTTGAGGCAAAGGTGGAGGTGGTCAAAAAGGAGGTGATCAAGCTACTCCAAATGGGGATAATCTTCCCCATTTCCGATAGCAAGTGGGTTAGTCCAACCCAAGTGGTTCCGAAGAAGACCGGAGTCATGGTGGTGGAGAACAAACATGGTGAACTTATGCCCACCCGAATTCAAAACAGATGGAGGGTATGTATAAACTACCGTAGACTCAATGCGGTAACTAGAAAGGATTTCTTTCCTTTACCCTTCATTGATCAAATGCTTGAGAGACTTGCGGGGCATAAATTCTACTGTTTTCTTGATGGCTACTCCGGGTATTTTCAAGTGCCCATAGCTCCTGAAGATCAAGAAAAGACTACTTTCACTTGTCCATTTGGCACCTTTGCATACCGACGCATGCCATTTGGACTATGCAATGCCTCAACCACATTCCAACGATGCATGATGAGCATATTCTCTGAATATGTTGAGCTATTTATGGAAGTCTTTATGGATGATTTTACAATCCATGGAGACTCATTTGATTCATGCCTACTCCATCTATCGCTTGTTTTGAAAAGTTGTTTAGAATCAAATCTTGTTCTAAACTCTGAAAAATGTCATTTTATGGTGGAGGAAGGAATTGTACTAGGCCATGTGATCTCATCCAAAGGGATCGAGGTGGACAAAGCAAAAGTGGAAGTCATCCAATCACTACCTTATCCTACTACCGTTAGGGAGATACGATCATTTCTTGGACATGCAGGTTTCTATCGGAGGTTTATCAAAGATTTCTCAAAGATTGCATCTCCTTTATGAACACTTTTGCAAAAGGAGGTGGAGTTCATGTTTTTCGAGGAGTGCAAGAAGGCCTTCAATACTTTGAAGGAAAAGCTAGTAACCGCATCTATCATCCAAGCTCCGGATTGGTCTCTCCCCTTTGAGATCATGTGTGATGCTAGTGACTATGCGGTCGGGGCCATTTTGGGCCAAAAGGTGGGAAGAGCATCTCATGTGATCTATTATGCATCCACCACCCTCAATGATGCCCAACGCAACTACGCCACCACCGAGAAAGAAATGTTGGCCATCATTTATGCACTTGAAAAATTCAGGTCATATTTACTTGGTACCAAGGTGATCATTTACACCGATCATGCGGCTATTAGGTTCTTGATGACAAAGAAGGAGGCCAAACCGCGGTTGATTCAATGGATACTACTCTTGAGCGAGTTTGATGTTGAGATCAAGGACAAGAAATGCATGGAGAACTTGGTGGCCGATCACTTGATCCGTTTAGTCCTTGATGAAGGAAATAATCATATCAAAGACGATATCCGAGGGGAATTTCCCGATGAGACCCTTTTATCTCTTAAGGAAATTCACCCCTGGTACGCTCATATTGTCAATTTCCTTGTTCTAAACAGGTTTCCACCAAGCTTCTCTAAAGCTCAAAGAGAGAAACTCCAGCATGATGCAAAACAATATGTATGGGATGAACCATACTTATGGAAACATTGCAAAGATCAAGTCATTCGAAGGTGCATTCCCGAAACGGAAATAACATCCATTCTTGCTTTTTGTCACTGACATGCATGTGGTGGCCACTTTGGAGGGAAACGAACATCTATGAAGGTACTTGAATGCGGCTTTTGGTGGCCAAGCTTATTTCGAGATGCCCATGTCTATTGTAAATCTTGTGATAATTGCCAACGCATGGGCAACATCTCTCGAAAACATGAGATGCCGCAAGTTCCTATGCTCTACGTGGAGATCTTTGATGTGTGGGGAATAAATTTCATGGGACTTTTTCCTAATTCCAATGGAAATCTATATATTCTCTTGGCGGTAGACTACGTGTCCAAATGGGTGGAAGCAAAAGCCACAAAGACCGATGATGCCAAAGTAGTGACGGAATTCCTCAAAACCCGCATCTTCTCAAGGTTTGGAGTCCCACGCATCTTGATAAGCGATAGAGGCACTCACTTCTACAACAAAACTGTGAGTGCTTTGTTGAAGAAATATGGCGTCACTCATAAACTCTCCACCGCCTACCACCCACAGACAAACGGCCAAGCCGATGTATCAAACAGAGAGCTGAAGTCTATACTTCAAAAGACAGTAAATCCAAACCGTAAGGATTGGAGTCTACGCATGGATGATGCCTTATGGGCATACAGAACCGCTTTTAAGACCCCAATTGGAATGTCACCCTATAGACTCGTGTTCGGTAAGGACTGTCACCTTCCGGTCGAACTAGAACACAATTCTTATTGGGCGGTAAAAACATTCAATCTCGACATGGAAAAGCGGGATAACAAAGGAGGCTGCAACTCCAAGAACTAGAGGAGCTTCGACTGGAGTCCTATGAGAATGTCGCCATCTACAAGAAGAAGGCGAAGGTATGGCATGATAAAATGATAATAAGAAAGGATTTCCGAGTTGGAGATAAAGTCCTTCTTTTTCTTTCACGCCTTCGCCTTTTCCCCGGGAAATTGAGATCACGATGGGAAGGACCATTCGAGGTGGTCAAAGTCTACTCCCATGGAGCGTTTGAAATAAAAAGCCTCGACACAGGAAAGATCCTCAAGGTTAACGGACATCAACTCAAACCGTTCCTTGAAGGTTTCCCAAAAGAAAGCGTTGAATGCATGGATCTCATCGATCCAATCTTTGAAGAATGAACACAACCATGGCGTCGTGCCGCGACGTTAACTAAGGCGCTTCTTGGGAGGCAACCCAAGCAAGGTACATTTTTTTTGTTTTACTTTACCTGTCAAAATTCCAGTTTCTGTTTTTGAGAGGGTGAGAGAGAGGGCACTAATCACAGGTTTCGGAGAAAAATTAAAAAAATGCAGGTTTTGGAGCATCTGCGGACATACCCGATCGAGTACCACCTTATACTCGGTCGGGTATGGCTAAAAGAAGGGGAATCGGGCATTACTCGATCGAAGGAGTATTAATTTTTTCAAGAACGCATGCATACTCGATCGGGTACAATTACATACCCGGTCGAGTATGTACAGAAAGGCGAAGTTCAATGGAGCCTGACCCCGCATTCGATCGAGTACAGGGCTCAACAATTGCAAAACAAAGGATACCCGATCGGGTATCACTACACACCCGGTCGAGTATGTTCAGAAGGACGAAACCACGTAGAGCCTGCTCCCAGCACTCGATCGAGTACATGCCTCAAAATGTGGAAAAAGAAACATACCCGATCTGGTATGACTCTACACTCGGTCGAGTATTGCTGGAAATTCAAAAACCCAAACAAACTGTCTCCAGTACTCGATCGGGTATGGGAACATACTCGGTTGAGTATGGCTGGAAAACCGGAATATTGAACAAACTGTCCCCCATACCCGATCGGGTATATCACCATACTCGATCGGGTATACATGCGTTTTAACCCCAAAAACGCCCAAATCACTTCATCTTCCCCAAATCCCAAACCCAAAATTCGAACCCTCTCCCCCAACCTCAATTTTCAAACCTTCTCTCTACCATATCTTCTTCATTTCTCCACCAAATCACCCCATTCCACCACCAAAATACTCCCCTCACCTTCCTCTACACACCCATACCCACCAATCCAACTTTCCCCCAATTTCAAAAGGTCCGAAAATAACCCTACCCCATTTCTAATTTTTGGATTTCAAACTCAAAATCTTCCAAAAATGGCACCAAGGAAGGACAAAGGGCAGAGCTCCAACGCTATGGCACCCATCCCAGGCTACAAGGACCTCATCTTCCCCGACAACGAACACCGAGCTCGGTTCATCACTACAATTGCAAGGCAAGTAAAACCTTCTTGTTTTTTTATGCCATGATGCTCTCCATGAATTAGGAGTGTATAAGAGCGCTAGGAATTTTTTTCATATCCGATAAAACTGCTTTCGGCCATTCACTGTGGACAAAGATGACAGGGGAAACAAAATTTAGCTCCTCCCAACTGTACATTAGTCATGTCCAACACCCCGTCCTCCGATTATTCTTGAAATTTCTTGCCAATTGCTTGCTTGGACGTCCCAACAACCATCACACTAGGATGGGGGATGTATGCTTGATGTTTGTAGCTCTATTCCGTGTTCATGTGGACTTTAATCTGTGCAATCTTATGTGGGCACATCTGAAAAAGGAAAGCACAGCCAGGGGGCTATTGTTGTGGGTGGGGTGATTATGCACTTAGCCACCAAGTTTGGGTATACGGATAACTCTCCTATACCCGACTATTGTTTGCTGAATATCTCTTGGTTAGGCCATTCGGGATGCACAGCCTTTTCCCATACAGTTTATGGTGGTGAATGACCAAAAAACGTGTATAACTGGCTCATACACCCCAAGCCTCTCCAATACTTCCTCCTACCTCACCAAGAACTTCCCAAACTGCTCTACAAAGAAGAGGTAAAGGTGCCCCATTACCTATTCCCACACGCCCTTCCACCGCATCTCCAAGAACCGGAACAAGAGCCTCCCCAATACCAACCCGAGTACGAGCCTTATGCTGAACCCCATGGTCATGAAGATATGGACGCAGACATCCCCGAGCAAACTCAAAACCCTCCACCACCCGACTTCTTCCAACAACTTTTGGAGGGTCAACAACAACTGCTTGCGGGGTACAATCAAATGCACACAAACTACATGGCCATGGGAGAACGGCTCAACCAAGTGCAGGAGGAGAAAAGGGCAGGTTTTCAACGGTTGGAGGAGCTCCGGGAAGCCGACATGCATCAGTATGAAGAGGATCAACACAGGTTCTACGGACCTATGTACTCTTACATGGCCCAGCAGGGATCTTTTCAGACCATGGCGACCCCCCCCCCCCCACCCCACCACCACCCTCGTGGTATGACCCCACTCATTGGGGTAACTTTGGAGGATCTAGCTCTGGGGGTGGAGGGTACGATGGCGGAGATGGCGGGGACACATACATGGGAGATGGCGGGCAGGGGAGCGGCTTCGGAGGCAACTACTACGGCGGAGAAGGCGGGCACTAGGGACAGTGCTTGGCCTAAGTGTGGGGGAGAGACTCTTATGGTATGTACTTTCATTTATTACCTTTCACTACGCATGAATTTCTTTTACCATTGGTATTCAAAAAAAAATAATAAATAAATAAAAGAAAAGAAATGCTAGTTAGGTTGAAAACCCAACAAAATGGGCAATCTAAGCAAAAAAGGCTTATAAAAAAATGAGTGAGTTGGGGAGAATGGAAAATGAAAAGAGATGCTAGGATGAAAACCTGAAAAAGCTCCTAGGCAAAATGAGAGATATGAGAGAAATATTTGTTTTTGCAGACACTCATTTAATCTCTTTGGAGGAAAAGAAGAGTCAAGAAGAAGAAGAAGAAGAAGAAGAAGAAGAGAGGAGGAGAAGAGAAGATGAGCACTAGAAGGCCATAAAACCCAAGATAATATTTGTAAATTGAGCTTAAAACTCATATTTTATCCTTGGTGGTCTTTGTGTTTTTATCTTGTAAAATTGTTGAAACTTTGGAAGAATTAAACACTTGTGAACATTTGACTTTACTCGAGGACGAGTAAAGAAACTAAGTGTGGGAGAGTTGATACGTTTGTAATTTCCACATGTATGTTTGTGTTTTTAATTAGTTTTGATTGAGTTTTACTTTGGAAATTACACACTTTTGGTGTAATAGTTTAGTTTGTTAATTTCTTGTAAATTGTTTAGATTAGAATTATTCTGAGCTCAAACAGGTCTTGATCAACTCAAAGGACAGTTGGTGAACCCCAAAAGTGGAAGGAAGATGCATAATTTGAAGACAAAAGAAGGATCCTGAAATTTTGGTCTATACCCGGTCGAGTATCACCTATACCCGATCGGGTACCTTGTTGAAACTTCAAATCGGATCGGATCCGAAGACAAAGGATCACGCAGAGAAGATTCGGACCACGATCGAGTGTCCATACCCGATCGGGTACACCGACACACCTGATCGGGTATCTCTTCAAATACAAACCTGAATTCGGCCGAGTATGCCCCGGATTTGAAGTTATAAGCATACTCGACCGGGTACAAAGGTATACTCGAACGGGTATACTTATGAAATTTTCTCTTTGATCGATCGAGTATACCTTGAATTTGAGGTATTACACATACCCGATCGGGTACCTTGTATATACCTGATCGGGTACCCGAGTTGCATCCCAAGAGCCTATAAATACACCCCCTTTCCTTCACAATTAGACATCATATTCCTTTATACTTCTAAGCTCAGTCTAGAATAACTCTTTCTTTATATTTTCTTCATGTTTAGTCTCCAAATGAGGAGCTAAACTCTTTCATCTTGGTTTTGCTACTTTGAAGCTTAATGAATTTGTAAGTTGTGAGTTATTTTCTTTAATCTTCTTCCTTGAATATTAATTCTTTCCTATTCATATTCCATATTAATATTTTGAGCATTACTTAAAGTTTCAACTAGTTTTGTCTCTTATATTAATTATTACTAGAATCAATCGGTTAATACGCTTGTTATTAATCCGGCTCTTTCAACAGTAGTAAACTTGGATTATTAATGCATGCATCTCATGGTTAATATGCCAAGGGGAATTAATTATATTGATTAAACCAATAAACCGCTTGTGTTGAGGTTATTAATCTCAATCGTTTTCATTTTAAGTTTATTGCTACTATCAAGTTAATATACGGCGCTTGTTCTATATTGACTCGATAGTAAGTTTTATTAATGAACGCATCTCGTTATTAATAACTACCCTCGATGAACTGGATATACTCCTCGATTGAGTATTCGAGAGGAAGATAGTTAAAGATATAACCGGGATCGACGAACATTTCATTAAGTGGATAAAAGCAAAACCAAGTCTGCATCTCTATTATTTAAACTCATATAAGTTGTTCATCTTAGTGTTAATTAAATTAAATCAAATCAAACTCAACCCCCCTCCTTTCATTACTATTATTATAAAAGATAAATATTCATTTCCGTGTGGATACGAACCTTACTTCGTTATACTACGTATAATCGTTGTATTGTATTTATTTTGAGTGCATCTTACAACAAGTGCACGTCAAAATTCCCGGTGCGGAGGAATCATCCCTTGATATTTTGAAACCAGCTCCTGGATTTTTGAAACCAACGCCCAATTTTGAAACCAGCGCCTGCATCCGTTCTAGTGAGGGTTGAGAGCTCTCTCTCCCGTTTTTTGGCCTAACGGTCATATTGCGGCTCACTCACGCCGGAAACAACCAAACACCGCCTAACACCACCGTAAACCACCATCAAACCACTCCCTGGAGCTCGTATATCCTCCATATTACTTCCTCCATACCTTGGTTGAGTAATATTTGGGATATCCCCGCTCATTCTTCCCCAAATTCGTTCGCACATTCACTATTCACGAAAAAGGTCAACGCACTTTTCTTCATCATCCACTAGGCCGATTTCGATTTTGAGCTTGGATTGGAGTTCGTCTTGGAGAGGAGATCAACCTTATCAAATTTGTTTCATCATCAAGGAAGGCCGTACAACACCCTACTGTTCACAAAAGACGCCATTGGTACGGATTTCCTAGCTCAAATCAATAAACAAACTCAAAGACTCTCGGTTAAGGAGGGGTTGCTATTTTTAGCTACCCCTTCCATGAATTGAAGTCCATCTTACCAAAATGCCAAAGTCTACGGTTAAAAAGAAGGAGGTCCAGCCTCCTACGAAGTTCTCTTCAAGATTAAAAGCCAAGGCAAAAACAAAGGACTTGGAAGATGCTATTTCGGCAATGGACCAATTGAGTGACTCCGATTTGGATGTGCACTCGTATGCTAGTGATTCCGAAGGTACTTCTACACCTCTACCAGAATTTGCTCCACAACCCCCTGAACCTGAGGTAACCTCCTTACTCCCTCCTAAAGAGGTTACAAATGTGGGAAAAATTGTGGACGAAAATGTGGAAAAAATCATGGAGGAAAATGGAAAGGAAATTGGTGGAGGGGAAAAGGGTGCGGATGGAGAAACGAATGATGTTTCTTTGAATGATGATTTGGCTATAACTGAACCCATAACTCAGGGGGGAGGGGATGCAAATGACTCCTATGTTGCTGCATTGGGTAGACCCTTACCATGGAAGCAAACCGAAACCCCTTTGGCAAAACCTTTTGCATCTCTTTTCAAGGACAATAGGGAACCCTCAAAAGGGATGAAACTAAGGTTCATTGAACCAGTTGGGGAGTATGTGGATTTGCATAAGAGGATCATGCCATCAATAGAGGAGATTTGGGGACATTGCCTAGTGGGGTACTTTGCGGGGAGATACCCCGGTTTCAAGCCAATTCAAGAACTAGTATCCAAATGGGGTGTTCCATGCAAAGTGAGGACTCATGATAGAGGGTGGGTTATTTTCAAGTTCCAAGGGGAGGAAGACAGAGCTAAGGTCCTAATGGAGGGGCCATATTCCTTATTTGGCAAGTCGCTATACCTCAAAACACTCTCGGAGGACTTTTCCTTTGAAAGTGAGGAATTTCTCAAAGTTCCAATATGGGTGAAATTTCCAAACTTACCAATGCAAATTTGGAATGAAGAGGTTATTAGTGAGATTGCATCAAGGGTGGGCATGCCTCTTACAACGGATAGAGTGACACAAGAGAGGGCTATATCTCGGTATGCAAGGGTTTTAATTGAAGTTGATGCCTCAAAACCCCCTCCCCTTACACTAAAGGTGCGGTTACCTAATGGTAGATTCCATTTCCAAAAACTAATTTATGAAACATTCCCGAATTATTGTTTCCATTGTAAGGCTTATGGGCACCATGCTTTCACTTGCAAAGCCATAGCCGAAATGGAGAAAAAAGAAAGAGAGGAGAAAAAGAGACAAGAGCAAGGAAAGGGGGATCAAGGAAAAGAGGACAAAGGCAAAGGCTTAGCACAGGAGAGTAATGCCGTGGCATTCCATGGAGAGACATCTAGAAACGGGGCACACCCTAAAGCCGCGGCTACCAAGCCTAATGCCGCGGCAAAAAAGCCTAATGCCGAGACTTCTACTTACATTCCAAAAGAAGAACACCCTTTTCTAAAGGCAGCGCGCCTAAAGAAAAAGAAGAGGAAACCAAAGAAAAAACAACAACATAGAGAGGAAGGTGAGGCATCCTCAAGGTATGAAACCGTACATGAACATGATGAAGAGGATGACCAACCAAGAAAGATTTCTAGCTTCAAGGAATTTTTTGATGATGAAGTCATAGTGGAGATGGAAGCGGAAGAGTTTGGAGAGCCCACCATCAAAGTGATGCATATAGATGAGGTAACCGAGCCCACTATTAGACTAAACCATCTTCTACAAGAGGTGGATGGAACTAAACCAGGGGTTTACTTTACAAAAACTTGTTTGGAGAAGCTCCCGGGGGTAAGAAGAAAGAAGAAGGAATATGTCTTCTCATCACTTTTCATGAGAAGTGTGTTTAGGCATTACCTCTATAGGTACTTTGAAGACGGCCACATTATGGGAAATGGAAGCAAAGTGAAAGATATGAGGAAATTCAAAGGAAAAACAGTCCGGGTGGTAAGAGATATTAAGGAGGCTTATTTGGATGATGTTATCACAAAGATAGACTTCAAAGAGGGGGAAAGGCCGAAGATACACTTGATGCATTGTGATGAGGTGAAAGTGATGATGACTAGGTTAGACAACTACTTGGATGAGGAGGAAAGCTTGGCGCGCAAAGGAATTACCTTCACCACCGAATACCTAAAGGCTCTTCCCGGGGCAACTTTAACGGAGGAAGGGTATGAATTCTCCTCTACTTTTATTACTAATGTTTATGATCTTTTCCTTGCTAGGTATAGGGGTTGTGAAGAGTACCGGGAGTGGAAGAGAAGACAATGGGAGGTGGCTAGGCCGAACAAGAGGAAGGGAAGGAAAAACTAAATTGTTTTTATGATTATTACATCATGGAATGTAAGGGGGCTGAATCAAGCCTCAAAACAAACCAATATAATAAATTTCATAAGGGTTAATAAGGTACGTATTATTTGTCTTCTTGAAACCAAAATGTCTTTAACTAGTTTTGCTAACTTCATGAAATTTAGATTGTCAAATTGGATGTATGTTACAAATTTTGATAAAATTGGGGGGGGGGGGGCGAATTGCTATCTTGTGGGATCCTTGTTATGTGGAAGAGGATATTTTGGAAATTGATACCCAACATGTACATGCTAGATTTAGGTGTAAAATTACACAAGTTAATTTCTATGCCTCTTTTGTGTATGCTTTGTATACGGTGATGGAGAGAAGGGTTCTTTGGGATCATTTGATTAGACTTAACACAAATATTCTTGGACCTTGGGCTGTTTTAGGGGATTTTAATTGTGTAGGTGCACCTCATGAAAGAAGAGGATCTGCTCCCCCCTCGGGGTACTTAATGAAGGATTTAAATGAGATGAAACTCCAAACTAATCTAGATGATGCCCCTTCTACGGGTGAATTTTACACCTGGAGTAGAGGTGCCATTTGGGCTAAGTTGGATAGGATTCTTATAAATCCTTTGTGGAGTGCCCATGGGATTACTTGTGGAGCCCATTTTTTTGAAATGGAATGTGATTTTGACCATGTGGCTGCCCTACTATGTATTGGAAACACAACCAAGAATGGTTCAAAACCGTTTAAGTTCTTTAACATGTGGTTGAAACATGACAGTTTTGGTGGAATTTTAGAGGATGTTTGGAATAGGAATGTTGGGGGTACGGCTCAATTTCGATTAGCACGTAAACTCAAACTCCTAAAACAGCCCCTAAAACAACTAAATACAAATGAATTCAGCCACATCTCGGCAAGAGCAAAGGAATCTAAAAAGGAGTATCAAAGAGTCTATCAACTAGCTCTTTTAGACCCCTTTGATGATGCTCTTAAGGAGAATTTAAATATGGCAAAGAAAAGAGCTTTATTTCTCAAAGAGGCCGAGGAAGCCTATCTCAAACAAAAGGCCAAGGCTATTCACATTTTGCAATCGGATAGATGTACAAAGTACTTCCACTCAATTGTTAAAAAGAGGCAAGCAAAAAATGCAATTGCATCTATTCGGTTACAAGATGGGTCTCTCACCCAATCCATGGACCAGGTTGCAAAGGAGTTTATTATATTTTTCAAAAATCTTTTTGGCACGGAGGTACCTTCTTTTGACTTTGATACAAACATTATGGCTTCGGGCAAAACCATTGACCAATCTGATTTTGATAACCTGATTAGACCTGTGTCTGATTTGGAAATCAAAGAAGCTCTTTTTGATATTGGTAATGAAAAAGCCCCCGGACCGGATGGATACTCATCAGCCTTTTTCAAATCCAATTGGGGAAAGGTTGGTGAGGATGTATGTGCTGCCGTTAAGGAGTTCTTTGAGAGTGGGAATATGCTTAAACAGGTTAACCACACCATTGTAGCCCTTATTCCTAAAACATCTCATTCTCCTTCGGTTTCTGATTTTAGACCCATTTCATGTACAAATGTGACTTATAAGATCATCACCAAGATTTTAGCATCTAGACTTGGCCCTTGTCTTTCTAGTGTAGTTGACCCATCACAAGGTGCTTTTGTGGATGGTAGACAAATGACTGATAATATCTTCCTTGCTCAAGAACTGGTAAGGGGATACACTAGAAAGAGGGTCTCTCCAAGATGTATGATTAAGGTTGATATTAGGAAAGCATATGATACTATTTCTTGGACTTTCTTGGAAAAGGTTTTAAAAGGAATTGGGCTGCCCAACATATTTGTTAATTGGATCATGGAGTGTGTGACTACCTCTTCCTTTTCAATATCCATAAATGGAAATTTACATGGTTGGTTTGAAGGAAAAAGAGGCCTAAGACAAGGAGACCCAATGTCTCCCATGCTATTTGTGTTGTGTTTGGAATACTTGTCTAGGATGTTAGCTATTAGGACCTCAAATCCTAATTTTAACTATCATCCCTTATGCTCCAAACTAAAGATATCACACTTAGCCTATGCCGATGACTTAATGCTATTTTCAAAAGGGGAGCTCAAGTCTATAAAGATTCTAGTTGATGCTTTAAATGACTTTGGTAGGGTCTCGGGTTTACTAGTGAATCAAGACAAATCTAATATTTTTGTGGGGGGAAACATTGCACAAAAACTGCCATCTATATTACAATTGGTAGACTTTCAACAAGGATCCTTTCCGGTTAGATATCTTGGCATTCCATTGGCTCCTCTAAAGATCTCTGTTGCCCAATTCTCTCCTTTGATTGATACGGTCACAGACTATTTTAATGCATGGAATACTAAGTCATTATCTTATGCTGGGAAAGTTGAGTTGATTAAGTCGGTTGTCCAAGGGGTGCAGTCATTTTGGCTAGGCATATTTCCTGTTCCCAAAACCATTTTGGACAGAATTGTGAGTTTATGTAGAATATTTTTGTGGGGGGGTAAACATGCTAAAGTGGCATGGGAAGATGTATGTTTACCAAAAGATGAAGGGGGGCTAGGAATTAGGGATACAAAGGTTTGGAATAATGCTTTATTGTCTCGTACACTGTGGAATATACATGAAAAACAGGATACTCTTTGGGTAAGATGGGTAAATGGAGTTTATCTTCATGGGAGAGATGTGTGGACTTTTGTTCCACACAATAGGGACTCTCAATTGATGAAGAGAATTGCACTGATCCGAGACTCCATGGTATCTAAATACCCCTCTATACCCGAGACCATTATCAACCTTGGAAAGATGGCTCACAATGGTAAGCTTTCCTCTTCAAAGGTATATGACCTCCTTAGGATGAAAGGGACTACCCATGCATGGATGTCTTTCATTTGGAAAGCCTATATCCCACCCAAGTTTTCTTTTATTATGTGGCTTGCCTATCGCAATAGGCTACCTACATATGATAATATGGTTTACCTTGATATTGTTAATGTATGTCCGTTTTGTAAGGGTGGTCCGGAGACGGTACCACACCTATTTTTTGAATGCATTTGTACAGGGCAGATTTGGGAGAGAATCAAAGGATGGCTCGGAATCTCTAGGCAAATGTCTTCGTTGAGGAGTGCGGTTAAATGGATCTCAAGAGATTGCAACGGAGCGCATATTAGAGCAAAGGCTACAAGGATAGCGTTCAGCTATACAATCTATTGGATATGGAGGACTAGGAATGCGATTCGTTTTGATGGAGCATCGCTAAAGTTGGATGATACCATTGCACATATCAAGTATATGGTGTACAAAGTGCTTTTCTCGCTCTATCCGTATCATATGATACCGTTTTGAATTATAAACTAGCCTATTTTTGTCATGAGTTGATGGCTATTATTTTGCTAGATGATGGTAGTTAGAAGATAAGCTCTACAGCTTTTGAAGTTATAGGGTATCCATGCTTGGATATGCCTTAAATTTTGCTCATATGATGTACATAAACTTGGTTACTATCTATATATTTACATTTTCCCAAAAAAAAAAAAATTCCCGGTGCGGAGGACCGTCTGTAGAAGAGCCAGAAGGGTCCCGTCGTCGGCTCCATCAACTTGGTCTGTTTCCAGCCTCCAGCGGTCCAAGAAATCCCGGAGGGTCTCCTCCTTTGCCTCACCGTTAGCAAATGGGAGAAGTGTTTTCTCGACCGGCGCCTTCCCACAAATTGTGTCAAGAAACGTTGGACTAATTCTTTCCAAGAGTCAATGCTACCTTTGGGCAATCGGTTGAACCATTCGTACGCTGGTCCTTCTAAGGTGTAAAGGAACCAACGACACAAATATTCATTTGATTCCCCCACCATCATCATGTTGTTTTGGTATATGTTGTAGTGCTCCTGGGGGTCACTCTTTCCTTCGTAGGGCTTGATGGGTTGCCCTCGGTACGTTCCCGGAATCTGGGCCGCCAATACCCTTGGGGTAAATGGCGTCCTGGTCCAGAGTTGGATGACGGTTTCCCCGAAGCCTTCAGCCATCTTCTTCTGCATGTCCTCCATTTTGGCCAGCATGGTGGCGTATTTGGGGTCTGCCTGTGAGGCGGAAGCTGTAGTGTGCGCTTGGCGGGCCTCCATTTCATCAAGGCGGCACTGGAGGGCCTCAATAATTTCATCCATGTGATCCTTCGGGAGGGCCTCCGCCCCCTGCGATTGAACACGGGCCGAGTGGGCCTGGTTGATTTGGTGTCTGGCGTCATCGGCATGTAGTGGTGCCTTTCCTTTGTCCTGAGGGGGACGCCTCTCGTTTTCCCTCGATACCGACCCCCCGCTTTTTTGAGGTCGTTGGAGTGCTTTACCACCGAGGTGGTCTTGGACCCCACGGCGATCTTGCACCCCTCCGAGCCTCTCGAGGGTGGAGGTCCGAGGCCTCTCTTTGTTCACGCCGCGCTGGTCCCGGGATTGGACTTCCTGGGATGCGGTGTCTTGGGCCATGACCCCTTCGGCGTTCCCTAACTGGAGGATAGGGTTCACAAAAGGGGACGGAGGAGGGGGAGGAACGACGTTCTCCCCGACCTGCAGTTTAAGTGGTACCAGGGTGCCGAATGCTCCCGGATTTTGGGTGAGCGTCTCGATGAAGGCAGAAAACGCCGACTGTACGTCAATAGTGAGGACAAGAGGGCTCATCTGGTTTTCACCCCGATCTTTCCTTCGAGCTTCGATGCCGAGGCGGGCATCGGGAGCATTCTGTTGGAGCTGAAGGCGCATGTCAACAGCAGCCTGTTCCAACCCAACGATGACCCTGCCCTCGAGTGCCTTGTTGGAGGCTCCGGGGGCGTTGACTTCGCTGAGGTCCAGGTTGTTGTCCTCAAGGGTCTTGGTCTCAGCACGAGTTCGTCCCATTTTCGTTGGTGTTTTGTTTGGTGAAGGGGCGGGCTTCTTACTTGATTGTTCGACCTCTTAACGAGAGCACCAAATGATGGATAGTGTAACCGGGGGTAGCTTATCCGAGGGGTTATTGCGGGGAATAACTAGAGAGAAGTCAGAGCAATAGTAAGAGAGAGAGAGTGTGAGTATTCGTTATGTGAACTTGTGATGTCTTTACAACGGGAAATGGGCTGCTATTTATAGTAGCAATAAATGCTAGAGAGGGACACGTGTCGAGCATCTGACGGCCGAGGGTCACGTCAATCGGGGTGGCACCGGCACTCGCATGTGGCCGCATTAAATGCGGCGGTTGGATGTTACGTTGTACTCGGTACGGTGATTCAAGTGCATGTGGAGAGGAGATTCTGTCGAGGAGGGTGCCTTCGGATGAATGTGTTGGGCCGAAGGCTCTTCTTACCGGGGCCTCTCTGTGCCGAGGGCTTCAAGTGCCGAAGGCTTGGTTTTCAAGTCTTGTTCTCCTGTGATGTTTTTGAGCTCGATTCTGTTACTAGTACCCCTTTGCGTATTGTGGGCTGCTCAGAGCTTCATTTTGGTGGGCTTGGCCCGTTTTGGCACACAATTGTGGTTCGACACAACATATTTATAGTTGTGTTATTCCACCAGAGGTTAACATGAATCACTTTGAAATCAAGCCCGCTATCATTCATATGGTCTAAGAATAAAATTAGCATTTATGTCTTACAAATGAGCATTGAACAATTAGTTGTCAATTTCTACCCCTACTTGCTATTGGTTGAACTTTGTGTTGATAAAAATCTCTTCTCTCCATCACTTTTATTTAATTACTTTTCCAAGCAAACAAAAATCAAAAGAAACGCATTCCCAACTTTAATCCTTAGTTTGTGCTTAATTATTTTATTTCCCACTTCTCTGTGGTTTGACACCCTACTTCCTTGGGTAAAAAAATAGTTGTGTGCCCATTATATGCTACACACCAACTCATGAAAAAAATAGTTGTGTGCCGAAATCATCTGATGATCGTGAAGGGTCGAAGAAAGAAAGAGGCAGTTCGGTAAGGAAATATATTCCCCCAGTTCCTTATCCGAACAGGTTGAAGAAAGCTAATATGGAGGAGCGGAGAACTAAATTTTTGAATGTCATCAAACAATTGGATATCTCAATTCCTTTGCTTGATGCCATTACAGAAATTCCTTCATATGCTAAATTTCTCAAAGATATTCTCACAAAGAAGAAGGAGAATCCAACCACTGTTGCAATGAGTCAAGAATGCAGTGCCATCATCCAAAATAAGATCACACCCAAGTTACGTGATCCTGGAAGCTTCTCAATTCCATGTGTCATTGGTGGGATCTAAAGTTAACAAAGCTCTTTGTGATCTTGATGCAAGTGTTAGCTTAATTCCCTATTCACTATGTCAAAAGCTACACTTGGGGGATCCCAAACCAACAACAATGGCGTTACAATTGGTTGATCGATCTGTCAAATATCCTATCGGCATTCTTGAAGATGTTCCTGTCAAAATTGACAAGTATTATATCCCGGGAGACTTTGTTGTCTTGGATATGGAGGAAGATGCTCGAGTTCCTGTTATTCTCGGGAGACCTTTTCTAGCCACGGCAGGAGCAATTATCAATGTAAAAAAGGGTACCCTTATCCTTGAGATTGTGGATGATAAGATCGAATTCAATGTACAAGAGCTGAGTAAGGATACACCTTATATCCTTGATGGTTACTATGCTGATGTTATAGACCCTTGTATCATAAAGACATTTGATAAGTCTTATTGGCTTTCTAAAGATCCCATGGAGTACACTATACGAGAATCTATTGCAGATGAGCAAGCCAATGAAATGGTGAATTTATGTCTCGAAATGTTGCAAAGCATATCTTTATCGATGCCTAAAGCACTTAAATTTGAAGTGCTTAATCTTGAAGATCAATCCTTGAATGTCAAAGGAAAAGCACCTGAAGTAGAACTCAAACCACTTCCATCTACTTTAAAATATGCTTTTCTTGGCCCGAATTCCACTTATCCTGTCATTGTGAATGCTAATTTGGATCTTCAACAAGTGGAAAGAATATTGCAAGTCTTACGAAGCCATCGCAGAGTTATTGGCTACACCATTGATAATATTGTTGGCATAAAGGCATCTTATTGCATGCACCGCATTTACTTGGAGGATGATCACAAGCCGAGCATTGAGCACCAAAGACGCCTCAATCCGAACATGAAAGATGTTGTTAAAAAAGAAATTCTTAAACTATTGAGTTCGGGTATCATATTCCTCATTTCGGACAGTAAATGGGTAAGTCCTATCCATGTGGTACCAAAGAAAGGAGGAATTACTGTTGTAAAGAATGACAAAAACGAGTTGATTCCTACACGAATAGTCACTGGATGGCGCATGTGCATTGATTACCGCAAGCTAAACAAGTCTACTCGGAAATATCATTTTCAACTTCCCTTTATTGATCAATTGCTGGAGAGGATGGCTAAGCACAAATATTTCTGTTTTCTTGACGGATTCTCTGGATTTTTCCAAATCCCAATTCATCCGGATGATCAAGAAATGACGACATTTACATGTCCTTATGGTACTTTTGCATATCGGAGAATGCCGTTTGGATTATGTAATGCACTAGGAACCTTTCAACGATGTATGCTAGCTATTTTCTCGGATCTTGTCGAGGAAATTATGGAAGTTTTTATGGATGATTTCTCGGTTTATGGGATTTCATTTGATGATTGTCTTGAACATCTTGATGAAGTGCTAAGCAAATGTGAAGAAGCAAATCTTGTCCTCAACTGGGAAATATGTCATTTCATGGCAACCGAAGGCATTGTGCTTGGGCACAAAATTTCTGAAAAGGGCATTGAAGTAGACCCGGCAAATATAGAAGTAATTGAGAAATTGCCACCCCCTTCTTCCATCAAGGGGATTCGCAGTTTTCTTGGCCATGCGGGATTTTATCGACGGTTTATCAAGGATTTTTCAAAAATATCAAAGCCTTTAACCAATCTTCTCTCAAAAGATGTGGAGTTTAATTTTGATAAATCTTGCTGCGCCGCATTTTCAAAACTCAAGTTGGCCTTAACTACTGCACCAATTATTAGGCCACCTGATTGGAGTCTTCCTTTTGAACTCATGTGTGATGCAAGCGATTATGCCGTGGGAGCCATTCTGGGTCAACGCAAAGGCAAAGAAGTATATGCCATTTATTATGCAAGTCATACTCTTGATGATGCCCAATCAAATTATGCCACAACTGAAAAAGAGTTCCTTGCCATAATTTTTGCCATTGAAAAATTCAGATCTTACCTTATCGGTAGCAAGATTATTGTCTATACCGACCATGCGGCTATCAAATACCTCATCAACAAAAAATATGCAAAACCGAGGTTGTTGCGGTGGATCTTGTTACTACAAGAGTTTGACATGGAAATCCGTGATAGAAAAGGATCTGAAAATGTTGTTGCCGATCAATGATTATTTCATTGGGGAACAACTTATGGCTGCTCAAAATTTCGATCCATGGTTTGCCGATATTGCAAATTACCTTTCTCATGGGGTAATTCCACATGGTGCTACACATACTGAAAAGAAGAAGTTAAAATATGACTCCCGCTACTATCATTGGGCAGAACCTTTTCTCTATAGAAGGTGTGCCGATGGAGTCATTCGACGGTGTTTGCCCGAAGATGAAGTTTCAAATGTCTTGCACCATTGTCATTCCTCAGCATATGGGGGACATCATGGAAGCTCTCGTACTGCTGCAAAGATTTTACAATCAGGTTTCTTTTGGCCCACTATTTTCAAAGATGCAAGCAAATTTGTGAAAAACTGTGATCGTTGCCAACGTACCGGCAATATTGGAAGAAAGAATGAAATGCCTCAACATGGCATACTTGAAGTCGAATTGTTTGACGTGTGGGGGCTCGATTTTATGGGGCCATTTCCAAAATCAAATGGGAAAGAGTTCATCCTTGTAGCTGTTGATTATGTTTGCAAATGGGTAGAAGCAGTTGCCACACCGACAAATGATGCCAAAGTGGTGATCCAATTCATTCAGAAGAATATTTTCTCCTGATTCAGAGTTCCACGATCTTTCATCACCGACAATGGTACTCATTTTTGTAACAAAGAATTGGAACGTGCCCTTTCCAAATATGGGATTCACCACCGACTCTCAACTCCATACCATCCGCAAACAAATGGCCAAGTGGAACTTTCAAACCGAGAAATCAAAACAATTCTCGAGAAAGTTGTTAATCCTTCCCGAAAGGATTGGGCCGAAAAGCTTGATGATGCACTATGGGCATATCGCACTGCTTACAAAAATCCCATCGGCACCTCACCATTCAAATTGGTGTATGGGAAAGCATGTCACCTTCCTGTTGAGGTTGAACACAAAGCATATTGGGCAATCAAGACACTCAACATGGATCTTGCATTGGCGGGTGAGAAACGACTGTTGCAGCTAAATGAACTTGAAGAATTCAGACTTGCAGCTTATGATAGCTCAAAACTCTACAAGGAGAGAACAAAAGTTTTGCATGACCGGGTGATCAGCCGAAGAAAATTTGAACGGGGAGATAAAGTTCTTCTATTTAACTCACGTTACAAATTCTTTCCCGGAAAGCTAAAGACCCGATGGTTGGGTCCATTTGAAGTACTTGAAGCATTTCCATCCGGAGCAGTCCAGTTGTTAAACAAAAGCGGCCAAAAACTCATGGTAAATGGACAACGGTTGAAACTATACCATGATGGTGAGAGACAAGAGGCAACTTCTGTGTATTGCCTCACTGATCCGAAATATGAATGAAGAGGCATGGGTCAAGCTAATGACCTTAAACGAGCGCTTCTTGGGAAGCAACCCAAGTTTGTAAATTTCAAAAAAAAAAACAAAAAAAAGCAAAAAAAAAAAAGAAAAAAAAAATGTCTAGGTTTTTGTTTTTGGACTCTAAAGGGGCCACATCCGCTCGAAAGGACATCTCAACATCATCCGTCCGCACTTCAGGGAAGTTTTCTTTACACTTCTTTAATTTATTTTCCACTGAGGACAGTGCAAATTTTAAGTGTGGGGGAGTGGGTAGTTCGACCCTAATTTCTTGTGTGAATATTTTTTTTCTTTTTCCTTGCTTGTTTGTGTGATTTTATTTTCTTTTATTTTTATTTTGTGTGTTTGTTTGGAAAAGTAAAGACCAGTCTTGTCCAAAATACAATAATAGACAAACAACACATTAGTTTACACTTTTTGTTACTAGTTACTTCCATAACTTTTTAAAATTATTCATTCACCTCTTTTGACGAAATGATGTTTGAGTTTGAGAAGTGTCACTATAATTTTTTGAGAGTAACTTAGTATTAGCTTTGAACTTGATTCTTTTTAACACTTTAACATTAAACACCTTAGATTTTATTTTTCCAATTTATTGGTTAATAGTTGAATTAGTGAAAGTTTATGCAGATTAAGATGTTCATACATTTATTCTCCTTGAAATTTTATTTGAACTTGACACATTTAGAAATGATTTAGGCCATCTTTGTTTACCCATGAAGCCAAACACTATCCCTTTGTAAATAAATAACACTTTCCCTAGTAATCCCGTTCGAGCCTTTTCAGTGTACAAGTGTAAAATATCTTACTTCACTTGTTACTAATTCTTTTTTTATTTGTAACCTTGTAAATACATAACCTTCTGAAGCCCTATCCAAAGTTAATCTTTTCTAATCCTAGAGTAGATTGTCTTGTTACTTGAGAGTGAATAAATGGAGCTACTATTAAGTGTCATATGAGTGAAGTACATATTTGTTTGTAAATTTTGGGGTTAGTTTTTCATTGTAATGTTCAGTGTGTGCCCTCTTTGAAAAAAAAAATCAAAAAAAAAAAAGAAAAAAAGAGGAAAAATTGAAAAAAAAAAAGAAGCAAAAAAAAAAACAAAAAAAAACAAAGAGGCACATTAAATTCTTGTTTTAATTTCTTATGTAAAACCCCATTTTTTTACTTTTCATGTTTATATTTCTCATTGTTTTGTATGCTCCAAGTTTTTGTAAATTCTTGTGATGATCCGCTCAGTATTAGTACAATCTAACTCTCTCTGTATATTCTTACACCAGACTTTCCTTCCAACTAGCTACACTCATTAATCTCGCCACTCACCGAAAAAATTCCTAATTGATCTATTTGTGTCATTTTTTGAATTTAGCGGATTGGAGAAACTTGTTCTGCATAACCCGAACTAATTTAGATCTATAGGTGTTTGTGTTAAAAGTTTGATTTGAAAATCTTAGTGATAGGCACAAATACTCAGTTTAATCTCATTGCGTTATTTTGTGACATTTCAGGGTATTGGACCGTTTAGTGGACATTAGAGATGTATGAGTGATTTGTTTAGTTATGTTTGTAAATTTTACCAAATTGTGTATATTTTTGTGTTTGTTGTTTGTTTTACTTGAGGACAAGCAAAAGCTTAAGTGTGGGGGATTTGATATGGTTATATTTTACACACTTTTTAGGCTTAGTTTGTTGTTAATTTTAGTTATTAAAGTTGTACTTCTGTACATATTTTTATTGTTTGTCGTTAATTTGTATTAGTGCGGTGTTATGCGTGTATTTTGTATTTTCAGGTACTTTTGATGATATTTGGATCATATGTGCATAAATTAAAGAAGAAAAAAAAAGTTCAAGTTGGAGAATAACAAAAGTGGAATTTCCTTCAAAGCAAATAAAGAATAAATTGGAGAAAAGTAGCAAAAATGAATAAAGATAGGCTAGGATTCGAACACTAGTCATTTGATCAAAGAAGGAGAACCTCGACCAGTGAACTAAATGAACCAAGTTGAATTTTTTGTTGGCAGTTCGTATATATTACTTCAGCCCAGCAGTGAAAAATGGAATTCATCTATTTCTATGTTTCCCAACATGTATAGCTAAATAAATTTGGGGCTAGAAATTGGTTAATTAATTGTTCTTATAATGTTTTAATTTGTATTGATTTTAATTGTTAAGTTTGTTCTATTTAGATTGTTGTGTCCAGAAAATTAATTATGTTGTGTTTGTGATATATATTATGAGTACTCAATCATAAACATATTGTTTGTTAAATACACAAATGAACACTTTCTGAACACACCGTTAAACTTCTTTTACCTTGTCCCGGATTGAAGTTTTACGGGAGAATTTAATTATTTAATTATATTATTTACACCACGGGGTTGGGTAAATAATATAGTTAATAATTAAGGTTGCCGTTGCACTTAAACAACTAGTCTCATTTTGGCCATCACTGGGAAATGTTGACTAGTTACTTATTTTAGGTGACTTGTATTGGGTCCTAAAATATTTATCTACAACTTCTCACAATCTGTCTAAGAATAAAATTAGCAATTATGTCTTACAAATGAGCATTGAACAATGAGTTGCCAATTTCTACCCCTACTTGCTATTGGTTGAACTTTGTGTTGATAAAAATCTATTCTCTCAATCACTTTTATTTAATTACTTTTCCAAGCAAACAAAAATCAAAATAAATGCATTCCCAACTTTAATCCTTAGTTTGTGCTTAATTATTTTATTTCCCGCTTCTCTGTGGTTCGACACCCTACTTCCTTGGGTAAAAAATAGTTGTGTGCCCATTATATGCTACACACCAGGCCTGTTGGGCCTGATTGCGGTAGTGGAAGTATGTGGGCCGGAGGTCCCTGGGCCATATACTCCATCACTCAGTTTGTTTCCCTAAAATGTGAAAACATTGAGGGGGAGCAAAAGAAGTTTGGTCTTAGTGCTACAATTGAGGGGGAGTAATTTTAATTTCTTTTAGTATCCGCAATTTTTTCTTAAAATAGAAAATCACAAAAATATTTTTTCTTTTAATTTGAGTCAGTCTAGGATTTTTTTGTTCAATTGAGTCTGTTTCCAAAAATCAGAAAAAGCCAAACAGATTTTATTTTACTTTTTACAGATACTTAAGCTCTTAAACGGTTGCTTTCTCCTCCACTTCTCAGTTTAATCATCTCTCTAGCAAACAAGGTTCTCAGAATTCTTCATCGTCTTCACCTTGCTCATCTTCCTTGTCAAAACTTTTCAAAAATTCTAAAGGTGATTACATTACTTAGTGTTTGCATGTATAGTTGTTTGACATATTTTTGCAGGTATTCACTTTTGGAAACGACGACGAGGAACCGGCTAGACCACCGGAATGCCACCTCGCCATCGTCAGTACCATTCTCACTGGCGAACCCTCCCCTTTCCATTATCCATCCCATTATCACCGGAAATCACACTCACCATGTCATTCACCTTCAACCTTCATAGCCGAAATCTGACTCGAAATATGAACCGAAATCACAATCTCGGAAACATACCCCACCCGAATTCATCGTCCCGAGATCCCCTGTCCTGAAGTCACAATTCGAAATCCTTAACAACGAGCATCCGAATTCTTTAACCCGAAATCTCAAAAGCCTGGTGATGGTACCATGGAACCCGACCATGACCCAATTGTGTGAGCCCGGCCCGTAAACGAGATTAACCTTTAATGGGACTGATGATAGATAACCACTAGGCCTAACTAGGAACCAAGCCCGCGAGAAGAACCCACAGCCAGGTCAGGCTGGAAAGCATGCCTCAAGCCTGGGTGGAGTTCTAGTGAGGCTGGGATATTCCTAGGGCTGACGTGACACCCTATCAGCAGAAGTGGCAGCTGGCAGAAGTTAAATGGCTGGAACGTGGAATAAAGGAACAATCATTGCACAACGGCCGAGACGTTACAAGAGTCCTATTCGAGCTAATGCATCATTAATAGCATTTATTGTATCAGTTTCCTTTTGTAACATTAGTTACTTAGCCTATAAATACAACTTGTAAACCTCCAAGAAGGGGATGGATGAATAAAACACTGCCTTACGCTGCCACATTATCATCTGCTTCCGTAGATTTAGCTCTTGTTGTTGGATTAAACTCCATCATTTGGTGCTCTCGTTGAGAGCTCGATCTGCGACGAACCATGGTGGGATTTCATAGCCACAACTGTGGAGGCAGCAATCTGAGCGGTAATCGTCACGATCAAGTAGTGATCGAAGATGAAGGCTCTCGATCATGACGGAGTGACTTTCGAAGGCGTAACGACAACCCGGCGGGATTGGAGGACCTAAGAAACCGCCTCCAAGGCGTTGAGAGTTCTAGGCGGGCGACAACACGACCACCGCAGTTTCAGACTCCTGGTACTGGGAACCGTAATCCCAATATCGATTCGGCTCAGGCCCTAGCCAGTTTGGCAACATTCCAAAGGGCGGTGGAAACCTTGACCACCGCTTTCCCAGGCATCATCCCTAATGAGGGTGCGGGACCCCCTTCACCTCGCCGGGCTCCGTCAGTATCCCGGTAGGAGGAGGGGCACGAGCATTCCAGGAGGGGCTCTCCGCCATCCCGATCCCAGCGTTCCCGTCGTTCCAGGCAAACTCCAAGGACCCCGGTGATGGACCGGATTGGTGGACAAAAGGTCTCCGTGGATGACCGGATCTCATCCCGACTTGAGCCGAGCATGGAGGCGTCATCCGCGTCTGTTTCATCCCACCACCGCAGTGTGCGTGGGGGAGATCTCAGAGACGAGATCAACGCCAACCGGCAGGGCCGCAGGTATCGACGATCCCCACCTTGACAGCAGGCGGGCCAAGGTAATGAAGATCTCCGGAGGAGGCTACACGAGCTCTGAAGGGAAGTGGACGCAAGGATTAATCCCAACCACGAGGTGAGGATTCCCGAACCGTTTGTTCGTCAGATTATGAATACTCCGCTACCCTAAGGATACAAGCCTTGCAATATAGAGGCATACCGAGGGAAGACAGACCCACAACACCATGTTTCCAGATACGTGGCATATATGGTGATGATGGGGTATGAAGACACCATCAAGTGCATGGGATTCTCGGTAACGCTTGACGGACCGACCCAAGAGTGGTATGATTCCCTACCTAATGGGAGGATCCGGAACTTTAGGGAGTTGGCCCATACTTTTATGACTCGGTTCGCTAGCTCTAAGGATTCCAAGAAGAATTTTTCTCATCTCTTGGGGATCAGACAGGGACCCCATGAGAGCTTGGCTGATTTCTTGACCCGGTGGAGGGACTAATCCATGAAGGTGGACGACCTAGATGACAAGTCCGCAGTCACCATACTAACCAACGCTCTGAGATCGGGCGAGTTGTACAAGGATTTTGTCCGAAACCCCCCGGCCTCACACGAGGAGGTCCTACTGCGAGCAAACGCGTAAGCCGGAGTAGAAGAAGCTGAGAGAAGAAAGAGAGACGAAGAGACCGGGAAGCGCCAACCTGAGGCCGAAAAGAAGAAGACCCTTGAGAAGGAAACCCTTGACTCCGACAAGGGGAATGGGTCCAGGAAGAAGAAGAAGGGCTGGGTAAAGGGCAAATCAGGTGTGCTTGAGGGGCCGCTGACCAGCCACGTAGATTTCTCCCCTTCTGCGCATCAAGTAAGTACTGTACTGGATTATGCTGCGAAGTAGGGCTTGATCGCCGCCCCTGAGGGGTGCAACATCATCCGCAGTCAGAATCCCAAGAACAAGTACTGCAAGATCCACAAAACTGACTCTCATCAGACCAACGATTGTTACATCATGAAGAAGTATGTAGAAAAGCTCGTGCGGGAGGGTCAGTTGGAGAAATTTGTAAAGCAAGCCCAGCAAGGATAGCCTCCAACGAGAAAACTCACCTGTAGCCGTGAGAAGGACGCGCAAACCTCGTCCTCGAAGACGAGTGAGGTTGGGGCCCAATTTGATGATGACGAGGAAGGAGAGGACACCGGCAGACAGAAACAACCTCACGTCAACCAGATCTACGGTGGACCTGTGGGGGGATACGGCAGGAGAAAGAAAGAAGTGGAATCGCCGACTATTCGTCGGCGAGATCAGCTGTCTTCCCGCCGACAAAAAGCAGAAACGTGAGTCAATAACTTTCACGGATGACGATTTTCCCCCATGTCCCCCACCACATAGGGATGCGCTAGTGGTCAAGATAGAGGTCGCAGACATGATCGTTCATAGGGTGCTGGTGGACAATGGCAGCTCGGTCAATATTCTTTACATGGATGCCTTCCTTGAGGTTGGGCTCAAGAAAGAAGATCTCAGACCGGTAAGAACCCCCCTTTCAGGTTTTACTGGAGATATATTTGAGCCCAAGGGAATGATAACCCTCAAGATCTAACTCGGATCGGAACCCTGCATACGGGAGATTGAAGCGGACTTCATCATTGTCCAAATACCGAGCGTACACAAGGCCATCTTGGGCAGACCCCTTATGGAAGACCTGGGAGCCATTATTTCCTAGGCCCACCTATGCATGAAGTTCTACACTCCAGCTGGGATTAGCACAGTGAGAGGGAATCAGAAGATGGCTAGGAGTTGCTATGTGAGGGCCTGCAAGGCTCATGGGGGAAGTGACATGAGGATCAATTCCATTGAACAAGACCTATCTAAATATGAGGACGGGCAACTCAGAGCCCAGTCGGCCTCAGAGCTCCAGGAGGTCGAGGTCGACCCATCACGGCCAGAGCGCCAAGTGAAAATTAGGGCAGGACTCCCGGCCGGCCTGAAAGCGAAGATAGTCCGAGTTCTGGTAGAATTCAAGATGATTTTCGCTTGGGGACCCGAAGATATCCTCGGGCTCGACCCAAGCATCGTTGTTCATCGATTGAATGTGGATCCAAAAATAACGCCAGTAAAGCAGAAAAGGAGATACCTATCCTTGGACAGAAAGGAGTTCGTGAAGAATGAAGTAAACATGCTGTTGAGCATTGGGCATATAAGGGAAGTACAGTACCCGGAATGGCTCGCTAATGTGGTGCTGGCCCCCAAGCCACCCACTTGGAGGATGTGCGTAGATTACACAGACCTAAACAAGGCCTGCCCGATGGATCCTTTTCCTTTGCCCACCATTGACCAGCTCGTAGATCAGACCGCCAACTGCGAACTCCTCTCTTTCATGGATGCGTTTTGGGGATATCATCAAATCTCCATGCACCCCGACGACGCGGAGAAGACCTCGTTCATCACGCCTGAAGGAGTTTTTGCTACTTAGTAATGGCCTTTGGGCTGAGGAATTCCGGGGCTACCTATACACGGATGGTAGCCAAGGTTTTCCGAGCAGTGCTCGGAAGAAACATGGAGGCATATGTCGACGACATGATCGTGAAGAGCCAAAAGGTGGGTGACCACGCGGATGACCTGAGAGAAGTATTCATTATCATGAAGAAGGTAAATCTCCGACTGAATCCCAAAAAATGTACTTTTGCTGTTCAAAGTGGGAAGTTCTTGGGGTTCATGGTCACACACCGGGGCATTGAACCTAACCCCGAGAAGGTCAAGGCGATTTTAGACATGGAACCCCCAAGAAATGTTAAAGAAGTTCATATCCTAACTGGAAGGTTGGCCGCCTTGGGGAGGTTCCTGTCTAGATCAACTGATAAGTCCTTACCATTTTTCAAAATCTTAAAGAAGAGCAACGGGTTCCAGTGGTCTCAAGAGTGCCAAGAAGCGTTCGAGGGGTTAAAGAAATACCTGCAATCAGATCTGCTACTTAGCAAGCCTGAAGCTGGCGAGACGATGATCCTTTATTTGGGCGTGACTCAAAGCGCAGTAAGCTTTGTCTTGGTGCGAGAAGAATGGACCATCCAGAGGCCAGTTTATTACGTGAGCAAGGCCCTCCATGGCACCGAGCTCAGATACCCAGCCCTGGAGAAGGTTGCCCTTGCCGTCTACGTGGCGGCCAAGAAGCTTGCTCATTATTTCCAGGCTCATCCCATCAAGGTGCTATCAGACCTGGGGGTGGGGACCCTGTTCCGAACAGCCAAGACTGCACGAGTTGTGAAGTGGTCCCTACTAATTAGCCAATATCAGGTTAGTTTCCAACCCAGAACTGCGATTAAAGGGTAGGCACTGGCAGACTTCCTAGTACGTAGAATGCACTGCGAAGGACATAGCTGAGGAAAAACGCCACGAAGAAGAGGATTGGTGGACCCTAATGACTGATGGATCGTCATCAGGATCCAAAGGTTGTGGGGGAGGGGTGGTCCTCATTCACCTTGTCTAATAACGAGGCCGAATATGAGGCCCTACTATCCGGTCTCAGGATTGCGAGGCACTTTAAAGCTCAGAAACTAAAGATCAAAAGTGACTCTAAGTTGGTCATCAAGCAACTTAGAGGGGAGTACGAGGCCAAGGAGGCCCGCATGCGGAAATATAGGGATACATCCTTAGAGATCATGAAAGGATCTGAGGAGTCTGAGCCACTTTGTGTTCCGTGAGCTCAAAACACGGAGGTGGACATTCTGTCGAAACTGACGACTGATGCCCCTGAACATCTCGCTCGCATAGCCCAAGTACATGAATTGAGCAAACCAAGCAACGAAGGCACCAAAGACATGGATGGCAGAATCTATAAGAAAAGATATAACGGGGTACTATTGAAGTGTCTGAAGCCAGATCAAGCCCAGCGAATGATTAAAGAATTGCATGAAGGAATTTGTTCGTCACACCAAGGTGCGTTTACCCTACGCAGGAAAGCTATTTTACAGGGATACTTTTGGCCGACCATGATAAGGGACTGTGCAGACTTCGCACGGAAATGTGAGGTCTGCCAAAAATTTCAAATGAACCCAGGCAGGTCAGCCACCCTGTATATCCCGATCAAGGCAGCAATCCCTTTCTCAAGGTGTGGAATAGATCTTGTGGCCCCCCTTCCACAGGGTTCAGGAGGTCGGAAATTTGTGATAGTAACGGTTGATTATTTCACCAAATGGGTTGAAGCCGAGCCAATGGCCACAATCACCGCAGAACAATGAAAAAAGTTCGTCTGGAGGAATATCTTCTGCCGGTTCGGTGTTCCCATGCAGATTATCACTGATAACGGAAAGCAATTTGATTCTGAGCCCTTCAAAGAAGTTTGCGAGCAATGGGGAGTCGAGGCCAGCCGAGCGTCTGTCGCCTACCCCCAATGCAACGGGCAAGTAGAGAATGTGAATAGAACGATTGTTAACGGCCTGAAGAAGAAGCTAGAATCCATGGGAACAACTTGGGTAAATGAGCTAAACAATATCCTTTGGGCATACCGAACAACCCCAAGAAAAGCGACCGGGGAGACTCCGTTTGCACTGACTTATGGGTTCGAAGCCCTGGTCCCGAGCAGGAGGGTGGAAGACTATGATCCTAGTAAGAACGAGGAAATGTTAAGGGTCGAGCTCCACCTAATTGAAGAAAAGAGGGATAAAGCCTTTATCAAAGCCGAAAACTATAGAAGGCAAGTGAAGGAGTACCATGATGCAAGAGCCAAACTGAGACAATTTATCATTGGCGAGTTGGTTTTGAGAAGAAGGTCGGCCAGCAAACCTCTAGAAGACGGAAAATTTGCCAAAAACTGGGAAGGGCCTTACAAAATTAAAGGAATAATTGGGCCCGGGACCCACAAGCTATGCACTCCTAAAGGGAAACTGCTGGACAGGGCTTGGAACTTTGAACACTTAATGACGTTCTACCAATAGCCATGTAATTTTCTATTTCTCGCTCCGATTTTCAATAAAGTTATGGTTTGATTTAGTAAGTCCTTTATAAATTGTGAAGGTCTTATGACCAACCAACTAAACAAAAAAGAGAGAGAGAGGAAAGGGCTCAACTATGCCTAATTGGTACTCGCAAACAAGACAAAGTACTAATTCCCAACTCATCTAATTCCAGAGGCTCAAATCAGTCTTTCTAAAGACGAGAGCGGGAATAAGACAACCTTCCTCAAGGTTAGACAGCCCTATATATGCACAAAATCAGATTTCTTCAAACAGGAAAGGACAGCCTCTCGCAAGGCTAAGATTTTAAGGGGCTAAAAGATGAAACTTATGGAATTAACTTTGCACCGGAGAAGCCAACGTGCTTCGCCAATCAAGAGGCTAATCACTAGGGTCTGAGTAACCTAGGGTAAGGCCCACCTAACGTGGCTCAACTATTAAGAGCCTATAGGTCCAGGATTGGTAAAGTCTTCCTTAATCAAGGAGAGACGACCTTGACCGGAAATTCAAGGCCAGATACATAAAGGACTAGCTAAATTAACATAACTAAGTGAGGGAGTCCAAGGACTACCCTGGAGCATGCAGATCATACAGGTCCGGAACAGGGGCCAATCACCAAAAAGATAGCAAGTCGAAAGCCAGATGTCTCAAAACACCACACAAGGGTGCACAGAGCAGTCAATAGAGATGATAAAAGCAGTCATTATGGTATATACGCAGTATGCAGAAAAGTTAAAGCAGAATAAAGATGTTTGTTACACGCCGCCCCAAGGGTGGAAAACCACTGCAGGCACGCAGGCCTGGAAAGATGTTTGTTAAAAAATGTCATTAAAGAGGAGTTTCATCAATTACCAGAGTAAGCAGGAGGGGCTTCAGAGGTAGGAGTATCGGCAGCCGAGGTTCCCGCGGGAGCCTCCGGATCTGCCATCAACGCTGGTAAACCCCAGGCTTGGGTGGAGAAAGAAGTGTCCCTCTTTGCAAGGAGGTCATATAGGGACTTCTGCATCCCATACTGCCCTAACTGGAAGCATAGTGCCCCCTCCTCATCCAGCTTGGCCTCGCCCTCGGGGGTATGGAGCCAATCCAGGGCAATCTCCTCCCTCCGATCCAAGATCTTCTGCTCCACCTCAGCCTTGAGTCCTCGCTCTTCTTGAAGGCCTGGACAGCGGCCGGGTCGGCCTCCTCAGCTTTCCTCCTTAGCTCCTCCTCCATCACGCAGTGCGCAGCCTTAACATCGCTCAACCCCTTCTGGAGCGTCTCGCCCTTCTGCGCAACCAGTCCCAGACTCTTCTCCAGATCTGCAATTTGCTCCTTGAGACCTGCTATCAGGGACTGGGCGTCATCCTGCCCCTCATCCAGGCGGCGGGATCCTGAGGAAGCCAAGACGAAGGCCTGGAGATTACAAAACCAAGATTATGAGCAAGGGCGAATACCTAGGTGCAAGCATCGGGAAAGGAACCCGGCTATGAATGTCACGCCCCGGACCTACCCGGACACGTCAACAACCCGTCGTACAGTACGAATAGTCAACCGCAGTCCGACTCATCCATACTATACAAGGCGTCTTGAATACCATTCACACATAGTACATCCATAAACAAACATAATGTAAATCATTCATTTAAAACAGCGGAAACAACATTACAAGTGTACAAGCCACACTTGGCAAACATGGGTATACAAACCCCCGAAATGTATATTCAGAAAATAATATCCATGAGCATTATTCATATTGTTTTCAAAACAAGAACGGAGGAAGCACGAACCAAGTCTTCTTCTCAGAAACTTCCCAAAACAGCGGCTGATGGTAGCAACCTTCAAGTTCTACCTGAAACTGTGAGGTGGCCTCCCCCGTGAAGGGGAGGTCAGTACTTGGAAGCATTTGACAAGTACAATGACAACTATACTAAGTATAATCGAAGTTTAAATCTCTGAGGCCCTCAATCTAGAGCATTATTACATTATAGTTAATCCGTCCATTTAGTATCAATTCATCATTTCTTACTACGGTCAAGAGCCCAGCTCATAATCACCGTTATCTACTACGGTCTAGAGCCCCGCTCATAATCACCGTCATCTACCACGGTCTAGAGCCCAGCTCATAATCACCGTCATCTACTACGGTCTAGAGCCCAGCTCATAATCACCGTCATCTACTACGGTCTAGAGCCCAGCTCATAATCACCGTGATCTACATCGGTCCCGAGCCCGGCTCATGATCACCGATTCTTTATAATTCACATTCTTAAGATCTAATTCATCCATTTCCCAACTAACATTTCCAACTAATATTTCAATGCTAGTTATTCATTTATTTCAATATAGTTCTTCCTACATGCATGATTTGCCTTAATATCAAGTATCACTTTCATACCTTCATGGCTTCTCCTCATGGTATCAAGTATACTATCTCAAATGAAATTCATGGTTGGTACAACCATCATACACACATAATCATAACATCTAAACATACACAATTTATTCATAAATTTGTGTATCATGCATACTATACTTAAAATCAATAGTAGTTTTATTTAGGCATTAATAACCATTAACAACCCATGCACATCACATTTGTATTCACTTAGGAAATCCCATGAAATTAACCCAAAGATTATAAGTAACATAGTCGGTCATCCTCACCTTAATTAAGCTTAAGCGCGTTCTATGCTTCTCGATTGAACTTTGACTAATTCCGGCGAACTTTGACCAACTCCGGCGAACTTTGACCAACTCCGGCGAAACTCCGGAGAAGCTCGAAAAAACTTTAAATCAAGTTCCTAACAAGGTTTTATCATCACAAAACCCATATCAACACAAATAACCTATAAAAGGTTATTTTCCGGCAAACCGGTCGATTTGGCTTCTATGTCCGTTTTTGGACTTAGAATCACTTTCCAACCCATTATTCCACACTTGAATCATGTAGAACAATACTAAAGGTCTTTCATATGATATATATCTTATATGCTAGAAGAAAAACAATGGAAAAGTTATGATAAGGTCATTACCTTAATTTTCACACTTTTTCCTAGCTTTTTCCTTCTTTAACTTCCTCCCAACTTTCTTGTTTGAGCTCAACTCGAATTTTGCTATGAAAGATGAAGTTGTAGAGGTTCTTTCCTCCTTTCCCTTGCTGCTGGCCGAACTAGTGAGGAGGGGGATGGGTAGGAATGCCCCTTTGTCTCCTTTTGGGCAATGAGTGAAAGAGAGGAGGGCCACCATGATTTGTTTTGATGCCAAACATCTCAAATCAGTCCTCTCCCACCTCACTTCTCCTACCAGCCTGCTCAGGCCTTGAATAATGAGGCTAAATTCGTGGGTTGGCCCCCACCCATGTGGGAGGTCAACCCTTTTTGTCCAGAAGTGTACAATCGGTCCCGAAAGTTGTATTTTCCGGACTGTTTTAAGTATATTTTATTTCATCAGGTCAAAGAAGATATAACACTTGTTCCCAATCCTTATGGGACCCTAGAATCAATATGCATTCCCCAACCTCAATTTAGAAGTCTTCGAAATCCCTTTTTGGGCTGTTATCTGATAAATTTGCCGATACCGATAATTTGGCCTTGTTTGACCAACCGGTCATCCCTGTGCCATTACTATGGACCAATTAGGATATCCACCACCATATACATATTTTCTAGGCCCAGATGAATCTAATAAGTGGTCCCGATAATATCGGGCGGTCCCCACTCCCGATGTGGGCCCCACGTGCATTTTACTATTCACGCGAAAAATTTTATACAATTTCACAACCTCGTAAATTCACAAAAATTTCATAGGTTTCAACAATTTGGGGACGGTGTTACAAGTTCACCCCCCCTTATTTGGGATTTCGTCCCCGAAATCCGCGTGTCTAATCGAAAAGGAAAGGGTACTGCTCCCTCATTGAGACCTCAGTCTCCCAGGTTTCTTCTTCGACTCAATCACTCCTCCAAAGGACCTTTACCATAGGAATCTCCTTGTTCCTCAGTTTCTTTACATGTTGACCCACAATCTTCACCGGTTCCACCGCATATTGTAGGTCTTCACGTATCTCTACCGGTGGTTTCTCAAGGATATGAGACGGATCTCGCACGTATTTCTTGAGCATCGATACATGGAACACGTCGTGTATCTTCTCAAGTTCTGGCGTCAATTTGATACGGTAAGCCACGGCCCCTATCCTTTCAAGGATTTCAAATGGGCCAATGTATCGGGGGTTAAGCTTTCCCCTCGATATAAATCTGATGATACCTTTCCAAGGAGAAATCCTTAGAAAAACCTTATCACCGACCTCAAACTCCAATGGCCTGCGTCGTTTGTCAGCATAACTCTTTTGCCGATCTTGGGCAGCCTTGAGTCTATCCTGAATGACTTTCACCTTAGCCTTGGTGATTTCGACAAGTTCAATCCCCTCGAGCTTGGCTTTGCCAACCTCGTCCCAACACAACGGTGTTCTACATTTCCTCCCATACAATGCCTCGTATGGAGGCATGCAAATACTCGCCTGATAACTGTTGTTATAGGCGAACTCGACCAGAGCCAAATGCTTGTCCCAACTCCCTTGGAACTCCAGAGCACATGCCCTAAGCATATCTTCCAGAATCTGTATCACCCTCTCGGATTGCCCATCCGTCTGTGGGTGAAAGGTTGTGCTAAACTTTAGCTTCGTACCCAAAGATGCTTGAAATTTTGGCCAAAATCGGGATGTGAAACGTGGGTCCCTATCCGAGACAATGGATATCGGAACTCCATGCAGTCTCACAATCTCCTCCGTGTATAGCTTTGCCAATCTTTCAAGAGGATAAGTAATGTTGATAGGCAAAAAGTGTGCACTTTTGGTGAGCCTATCAACCACTACCCATACTGCATCATAGTTGTTCACTGTTCGTGGTAGCCCCACCACGAAGTCCATGGTCACGTGCTCCCACTTCCATTCTGGAATGGTAAGTGGTTGCAAAAGTCATGTCGGGTGCTGATGTTCCGCCTTGACTTGTTGGCAAGTAAGGCACCGACTCACGTACTCTGCGATGTCCCTCTTCATACCCGACCACCAGTAACTTTCCTTCAAGTCTCGGTACATTTTAGTACCTCCTGGATGCATGGCATACGCCGAAGAATGAGCCTCCTCCAGTATAGACTTTTGGAGCTCCTCATTCCTTGGTATGCATACACGGCGTTTAAACAATAAAAGATCGTCATCACGTACCCGAAAGTTCTCAACAGGTCCCTCAAGGATCCGTTCGCGGATCTTCTGACATTCCTCATCAGTGGCCTGACATCTACAGATCTCACTCAGCAATGTAGGCCTAACCTCGAATCTAGCAATGAGGACCCCACTCGTGGACACCTCTGTTGAAGACTATTTTATTGTGATTCAAGTTTGTCTGTTTTGTCTGTAATAATTTAGATGTTTACTATTTCTGTTCTGCACTGATTAAATATATATGTTAGAATAGTATTCAATATGGGCCAAGTGTTAGGCCCATACTTAGGCAAGAAGCCTTTTTACGCATACCTGAGCCTCGCCTATAAAAAGGGGCGGAGGACTCAGGTTTGCGGTTAACTTTCGTATCTGCTAAAAATAGCCTTAGCGCTTATCATTCTTGTACGAAAGGTTCACGGTATATCAGAGAAGGTTTACACTTGATCTTTCTGTGTTCATCTTTGTTGTTAATCTTTCATCTATATGCCATATTATACTGTTGTTATAGAAAACAGGGACTAACAAATGGTATCAGAGCCGATCGAGAGCTGATCAGAAGAACTATCTGCGAAAGACTCTGTTTTTTGTAGAATAGCGAGTTTATCATCTGTAATCTTATTTCTGCACCAAATACTGTAAAAGTTATACTGTTAGAATCGCGTTTCAAAGACGATCAAGCAGTATATCTTCTTTTTTCGTTTCCGCATTTTTTCATTCTCTGTAAACTCGCACCCAAGAACTCGCATCCCTCATTTCTCTAAGCTCTGTGCAGCTTTTTGACCTGAAACTTGGGTAAAAGGATCTCTACAACAAGGGCTTCAACCTACCATTTTTGTTTTTCTGAAAATCTGAAGTTTTATTTTTTCAGAAATTCGCAGCCCAAGGTGTTATTGCATAAACTCGCAGCTGCAAACTCGAGTTGAGAAACTCGCTGTCTGCAAACTCGAGCTCAAGAACTCGCAGTCTACAACTCGTAGTCTACAAACTCGTAGTCTACAAACTCGCAGTCTGACCACGAGTTTTGACCCTGCGAGTTTACACCTCGAGTTTTGGAAACTCGAACTCTTGACCTCGAGGTTATAAACTCGAACTCTCACCTCGAGTTCCCCAGACCTCGAGTTTAGGCTTTTAATACTCAGGAACTCGAGTTCTTGACTTAGTAAATTTTCTGATCTTATTTCTCGAACGGTCAGTTTTCTACAGCTACAGGAATGGCTTCTGAATCCAATGCGCAAGGAAACAGCAGTACTCCTCCATCTCTGAGGAAAGGGGAGTATCAAATGTGGAGAACTCGTTTCTTGAATTTCCTAGAACACAAAGAAAACTCCGACGCAATGCTGGAATCACTTCTGGAAGGACCAGCTGTCCTAATGATTGAGTAGGAGGGGACTCAACTAATAATCCACCCATTCCTCCGGAAACAAGACGAAAGAGGCCGTCTGAATACACTGAAGCAGACAAGCTAAGGCTGAGAGGAGACCTTATGGCCAAAACATACCTCCTCCAAGCCATCCCCAATGAAGTGTACGTGATGATTGACAGTATGCAAACTGCAAAAGAAATGTGGGATGAGATTGAAAAATTACTCCAAGGCACGAACTTAAGCCTAAAAACCAAGAAATCCGCTATTCTAATGGCTTATGACTCGTTCAAGGCTGCTCCTGGAGAACCTCTTCACGAGACTCATGCCAGGCTTGTGAAGCTGATGAATGAAATGAGGAAAATCAAAATATTCAGAACCAACCTAGAACTGAATACTAGATTTCTGTCCAGTCTGCACCCATCTTGGAGTAAAACAGTAAAGGACTTGAGACAACGCATTGACATGGATGAAATTGATCTCTTCACCTTAAATGAGCTGTTAAAGGAGTTTGTCAATGATGTTGTGTGCACTGAGGAGCAACCAAGCCCAAATCCTCTAGCTCTATTGATGGAAGCTCAGCCCAAAAGAACAGCAAAACCTCTGCAGAAGAAGAAGAAAGTAGTGGAGGTTGAATCTGATGAAGATGAGAGTGATGAAGAAGGAACTGATCTTGAAGCTGAGCTTGCAGACCTCCAGAAGAAGATGGCCCTACTGGCCAAGAAGTTTGCCAAGAGGAACAGCTCTTCAAATAAGTTGCGAACCTCTTCCTCCAACTACAAACAGAAGAACCAGGACCAAAGCTCAGCCAGGAAGGCTACATCAACTGCTAATACCCCTGTGTGCTATAACTGCGGGAAGCCTGGACATATCAGCAAGGATTGTCGGCTTCCAAAGAAGAGAGATGCAAACTTCTACAAACAAAAGATTCTGATGAATAAACAAAAGCTCTTCTTGGCACAACAGGAGGAAGTAGAAGCCTCTGGCAAACATGCTGAGCTGGTCCAGTGGGCGGAAGAGGATACTGAAGAAGAAGAAGAAGAAGAGGAAGAGAACTTCGCTTTGATGGCAAGGCTGGAGGATGAAGAAGAGAAAAAGGGTGATGCTGCGATCCCGGAAGTGAATGCTCTACAAGCACTGTAAGTACCTCTAATCACTCTCACACTATACAAACTCAGTCCTTACACAATAAGGACAACCTCATTAAAGAACTGCATGAGAGATTAGACAATAATTACAGGGTACTGAAACAGAACCTTGACCAAAAATCTTCCTTAAGCGTTCAACTTGAAAATGCCAAAGATCAAATCAAAAGGGTATCCTCAGACTTTGAAAGCTTTGAACTTAAAATAGCTGAACTGACTAAGAAACTGCAAGACAGTGAATTTGAGAAAAACACAGCCAAAGCTGACTGTGAATTTTTAAGAAATAAAAGAAGCAGCCTTTTAAGCAAAGTAAATGAACTTGAGGATGTATGTGTCAGAAGAGGTCAAACCGAACATACAGTTTTTTTAAATCGTATAAGCGACGTTCAGCATTACAACCCAAAAGCTGGTCTTGGACTGCCGAACCCGTGTCATTTAAAGAAAGTTGACTGCCGCCAGTTGTATGATGCAACTTACTTAACTCTAGACATTGAAAAGAAAATGAAATTTGGAAGTGAAGAAGAAACCACTAAAGAAGAAGAAGAGAAAAGGAGTAATCCTAAAATTGAAACTTCTTTTGACTATACTCCTCTGGTTGAGAAAGCTCTTTCTAAAGAAAAAGTAATCTACAACGAGGAGGGGTTTGACATTTTTAATGTCCCAAAAGGGGTTCCTTATTTCGAAAGTCCAATGGGTCCCACTCCCAAAACTGGAATTTTTAAATCCGGACAGGACAAATGCATCTCTCCGTTGGTCCAAAAATATGCGGATCTTCAGAAAACCCTTGACAATGAGAGAGAGCATTTTGAAACTGAAAAGAAAAGTTCTGAAAGCATTTGGCAAGAACTGTTAAGCAAATTTGATGAATTGAGTGAAAAATATCATTCTGTTTTAAAAACTGCTCAAACCTCTTCTGATAAAATTAAATCTTCTGAAAAATCTGCCACTCATCGCTCTTCTCCTGTTGTCACAGGACAAGAAGTGAAAAGAAGAGGAGAAGAGAAGAAAGAGTGGGAGATAAAAAGAAAGGAAATAGCTGCTGACAAGAAGAAAGTTTTTGAGAATAAACCTGGTCCAAGATCCAGCTCCATTTTGTACTCTAAAACTAAGTCTAAGTCTGTCCATGTAAACTCAGCTTCTAGTAGTTCAGTCTTGAGTCCCAAGCTGAAAAACTCTGGGACATCTTTTGAACATGGCTCAATGTATAATTCTACTATTGCTTATGGTTATTCTGTTCCAGACCCCCAAAATTATGATTGTGATGTGAATGTTGTTAAATCAAAGCCTTTTAGAAAGCTCAAACCTGAAAGAGAAACCAAGAAAGAAACTTTTAAGGGAACATTTTGTATTCCCGATATGAAATATTCTCTTAGAGTTCATTCAAGGAAACATCTTAATCGGCTTTCTAAAGAGGAGATTTTCAAAACTAAACTGAAGAAACAACCGTTCAATCACAAAGCACCTGTCTACTCTCCTCCTAAACCTAAAAGGAAAGGTGGGTCCCCAAGATAAGACCCACACAAATTGAAACAGAAAGGTGGGTCCCCAAGATGAGACCTACCAAACCTGAAACTGAAAGGTGGGTCCCTAAGATGAGACCTACCAGACCTGAAACTGAAAGGTGGGTCCACAGACGAAGACCCATCCAAACTGAAACTGAAAGGTGGGTCCGCAGACGAAGACCCATCCAAACTGAAACTGAAAGGTGGGCCCCCAAATTCAGACCAACCAGAACTAAAATGGACAGGTGGGTCCCCAATCTCAGACCCACCAGAACTAAAAGAGAAACTGCTAAGTGGGCTCCAAAAATCAGACCCACTGCAAAAGCAGATCTGGCTATCGGAAAGCCCACAAGAGATAGATCTTTTGTTGAAAGAGCTGCTGACCTTGGATCACAACTCAAAGCAAAACTGAAAAGGGTGTTTTTCATTGATAAGGAAGGACCCATTCCAAGATGGGTACCTAAACCTGTTTAATTGTTTTGCAGGACGGTCATGTGTGGCACTTGGATTCTGGATGCTCAACCCACATGACCGGAATAAAGTACCTACTGAGCAACTATACCAACTGTTATGGAGGCAATGTTAGATTCGGGAACGATGCCTCATCTCCTATTCTTGGATATGGGGATGTCATCTGTGCCAGCGTCACCATCAAGGATGTTTCATTTGTCAAAGGGCTCAAACACAATCTTCTGAGCATAGGACAATTCTGTGACAGTGGGATGGAAGTGAGGTTCTTTGCCAAACAATGTTGTGTTCTAGACAGCGAAGGGAACTCATTATTAACGTGTTACAGGACCTCAAACATGTACACTATTGATCTGAAAAGCGTTCAATCCACCACTTCCATCTGTCTGCTGTCCAAAGCTTCAACAGAACAAAACAACCTCTGGCACAGACGTCTTTCCCATCTCAATTTCAAGAATTTGTCCATCCTGTCATCGAAGAAACTTGTGAAGGGGCTTCCTCCGTTGAAATCTTCCACTGAAAATCATTGTAGTGCCTGCAAAATGGGCAAAATGACGAGAAGCTCCCACAAGTCAAAGCTTGTCCCATCATCTACTCTACCGCTGCAACTGATACACATGGATCTGTGTGGACCTATGAGAGTCCAAAGCATCAACGGCCGCAAATACACACTGGTGATCGTTGATGACTTCTCTAGGTACACATGGACAAAATTTCTTCGTAAAAAGGACGAGGCAGCAGAAATCATTATGACCTTTGTCAGAACGGTTCAGAAACTGCTGCAGCAAAGTGTTCGAATCATCAGAACTGACAACGGTACCGAGTTCAAGAATCAAACTCTCACTGGATTCTATGAATCTCTCGGTATCACACAGCAATTCGCAGCATCCAAAACCCCCCAACAGAATGGAGTGGTTGAAAGAAAGAACAGGACCCTTGTCGAAGTGGCACACACCATGCTCATCCAGTCAAGATTGCCACACTTTATGTGGGCAGAGGCCATTAATACAGCGTGCTACACCCAAAACAGAACATCTATCCACAAACGCTTCGACAAGACCCCATATGAAATCCTCTTCAACCGAACTCCGGATATCTCATTCTTCAAGATATTTGGCTGCAAGTGCTTCGTACTGAATGACAGAACTGATAGAGGTAAGCTAGACGCAAAAGCCCAAGAAGGGGTGTTCATTGGCTACTCACAGCAGTCCAAAGCTTACCGAGTCTATCTTAGAGACAAACGAACGGTCATTGAGAGTGTGAATGTGACATTCTATGAGATGGCTGACATCGCAACGGAACACTTACAAGTTGACCCGTCACTTACTGCACCAGTGGACTCTGACACAGTTGAACAAAACCCTGTACCTGAAGGTGTGATTCTCAATTCTCTCTTTCAGAACTTCTACGAGAATTCACAACCTTCATCTTCTCCATGCACACCAGCTTCATCGTCAACTACTCCACAGCAACCGACTCCTTTCACTGAAATTCCACTCCTTCTCGGACCAGATAATGAACCATCTACTCCGTCAACTCCCCAACCTAATCACGGAGGAGTGGATGATCACGGGTTTGCTACCACATCAGAGTCATCTCCACCGCACACCTCAGCTGCTCAAGAGTCACCAATCCCCTACCAAGACTCGGATCAACCGATCATTACTCCTAATCCTCTGGCACATGAGAGGAAATGGACAAGAGCTCATCCCACTGAACAAATAATCGGTGATCCAGGTCAAGGTGTGCGTACGAGATCGGCTACTATGAATGAATGTCACTATGCATGCTTTCTAAGCCAGAATGAACCGTCCAAAGTCTCAGATGCACTCGCTGATCCAGATTGGGTGATTGCCATGCAAGATGAGCTCAATCAGTTTGACAGACTAGAAGTGTGGACACTCGTGCCTAAACCCCCTCAGAAAACCATAATTGGCACCAAATGGGTGTTCAAGAACAAGAAGGACGAAGAAGGCATAGTGATACGCAACAAGGCACGGCTGGTCGCTAAAGGGTACAATCAGCAGGAGGGCATAGACTATGATGAAACGTTTTCACCCGTAGCAAGAATTGAAGCAATACACCTCTTTCTTGCGTACGCGGCCCACAAGAACTTTACCGTCTTTCAAATGGACGTCAAGACTGCCTTTCTGAATGGAGTCTTGGAAGAAGAAGTCTATGTCGCTCAGCCCGAAGGATTTGTAGATCCCAGATATCCCAACCATGTGTACAAGCTGAAGAAAGCTCTGTATGGGATGAAACAGGCACCAAGAGCTTGGTACGATGCCTTAACTGAATTTCTGGTTGACTCAGGTTTCTCAAAAGGGAAGATTGATACCACACTTTTCATCAAGCGACAGAAGTCTGACATCATCCCGATTCAGATCTATGTTGATGATATCATCTTCGCCTCCTCAAATCCACGTCTGTGCAAACATTTTGAGAAACTAATGAAAACTAAGTTTGAAATGAGCATGATGGGAAAGCTGAATTTCTTCCTAGGCCTGCAAGTAAGACAACTCTCTGACGGCATTTTCATCAATCAGTCCAAGTATATTCTGGAAATGCTTAAAATATTCAACATTGATAGCAAATCCTCCATGACGACCCCTATGTCTCCCAACAATAAACTGGACTCAGACCCCTCTGGGAAGCCAGTCGATGCCACAAACTATAGGGCCATCATTGGATCACTGCTTTATCTCACGTCTAGCAGGCCTGATATCGTCTTCTCTACATGCTTATGTGCACGCTTTCAAGCGAATCCAAAGGAGTCCCATCTGACCGTTGTTCAAAGAATACTGAGATACCTCAAAGGCACTGTGAATCTAGGCCGTTGGTATCCCAAGCACTCAGGTTTTGACCTAGTCAGATACTCTGACGCCGATTTTGCCGGTTGCCGGATGGACCGCAAAAGTACATCGAGAGCTGTCCAGTTCTTGGGCGATAAGTTAGTCTGCTGGTCTTCCAAGAAACAGAACTGTGTGTCAACATCTACGGCCGAGGCAGAATACGTCGCGGCTGCTAGCTGTTGTTCACAAATATTATGGATGAAGACCCAACTAAAAGACTACGGTTACACTTTCTGCCATATCCCGATCTACAGCGACTCACAGAGTGCCATCGCCATCACCAGCAACCCGGTTCATCACTCCCGCACCAAACACATCGACCTGCGCTATCATTTCATCAAAGACCACGTGGAAAAAGGGGATATTGACATGTACTTTGTAAGCTCCGAGCTTCAACTGGCTGATTTGTTTACTAAGGCACTGGATGAAAAGAGATTACAGTTCCTGGTTTCCAAATTAGGCATGTTGAACCTCGAGCCTTTGTAATTCTGTTTCCACTGGTCTGTAAAAAGGAGTGTGCATGTGTGGGACTTGTACAAAGTGTGCGTGTGTGTTTGTAAATAGTGTGTGTGAGTTGCTTTTTTTTATTGTGTGCGTTGCATGTGTCCAGGGGGAGAAACCCAAGAAAAATACAAAAATAGTGTGTGTGCGTTTGCATTCATCGAGGGGGAGAAAAAGGGCAAAACAAAGTTCAAAAAAAAGTGTGCGTGAGGTGCATATAGTGTGTGTGCTCTGCATTCATCGAGGGGGAGAAATTTTGAAAAATCTCAAAACAAATAGTGCGTGTGTTGTTTTCAGCGAGGGGGAGTACTGTAATTGATCTGAAATGAGTCTTTAAACCCTTAAGGCCAAATGGGCCCAGCTACCCGTTCTGGCCCAATTTCTCCCAGGCCCGTTCCAAATCAAAAACTCGCATATATAAACCTCTTTCCGCCTCTTTCTTCCTCATAACTTACGGATCACTCTCGCACCACACCTTCTCGCATTCCCTCAGTTCTCGAAAACCAGAGCTCGTCTTCCCAGAGCTCGTCTTCCCAACTTCACTCCCTCCTAACATTTCTTCCCCACAACTCATCTCCAAGGTAGTTTTTCACTACGAAGCTCCCTCTCACCTCTGTTTTTCGCAAGCTACGACGCACTGTCCCAACCAAAAACCAAGTTTTTCTTCCAAAATCAAATTTTCAAAACAAAAGGGGGGCTTTCTTGAATGTTTATTTGTTAATTTTGTATCTTTACAGGTGGTGGTCGTCTTCTTCGTGCGAACACGAGTTCTGAAACTCGAGTTAAAACGTCTGGTTCAAAATCTGACGTTTCGAATTCGAGGAGACCGCGAGTTTGTAAACTCGCGCTCAGGGCTCGAGTTTGTAAACTCACGCTCAGGGCTCGAGTTTGTAAACTCACGCTCAGGGCTCGAGTTTGTAAACTCGCGTTCAGGGCTCGAGTTTGTAAACTCGCGCTCAGGGCTCGAGTTTGTAAACTCGCGCTCAGGGCTCGAGTTTGTAAACTCGCGCTCAGGGCTCGAGTTTGTAAACTCGCGTTCAGGGCTCGAGTTTGTAAACTCGCGTTCAGGGCTCGAGTTTGTAAACTCGCGCTCAGGGCTCGAGTTTGTAAACTCGCACTCATGGCTCGAGTTTGTAAACTCGCGCTCAGGGCTCGAGTTTGTAAACTCGCACTCATGGGCTCGAGTTTGTAAACTCGCGCTCATGGCCTCGAGTTTGTAAACTCGCGCTCATGGGCTCGAGTTTGTAAACTCATGTCCATGATCTCGAGTTTTATAACTTGGTGCCAGAACTCGTTTCCTCATCTCAGATATCCTCAACCCCAAAGGGAAAATCATTTTTTTGTTAACGTGTGCTATTCTTTCAGCTCAATATGTCAGGCACTCAACAAGATACCCCCCAGGAAGATGCACTCTACACACAGCTGTTCCCCAAATACAAGTGGGTTCGGCTACAGGACAAAAACTATCAGCTCGACCTAGCCGTCTTCAGGTGCCCTGACCCAGTCATCCCTATCATCCTTAAGGGGCACTACATCTGGCCGGCACTCACCAAAGCTATAACGGTCCCCGAAATCTACCTGCAACAGCTATGGGGGACCATGCACATGCCCTCCAAGAAGGACGCTTCTGGTATCACTGCCACGCTTCACAACAGAAGGCTAGCATTAACAGCGTCCACTCTACGAACCACACTGGAGCTGCCTGTCCACGAAACCTATGAACCGTTACCCTCAAAGGCTGAACTGATGCAAGGATTGGCGCAATTGGGATATGATGCACCGCTGCCGTTCTTGTCTCACTTCAAGCTGATGAACCTGCCATACCCATGGAAGACACTGTTTGGCCTCGTCAACAAATGTCTATCTCCAAAGCACGCTGGCCATGACAAGTGCAACCTGCAGATCTTCCAAATCTTCCATGGGATCGTCTTTGCCAAAAATTATGATATGGCGCAGCTATTCTGGATTGAGCTGGTGACTCAAGTCCAGGACAAAGAGGACGGAAAGACGGGCATGACGATTCCCTACGCTAGATGGTTGGCGCTCATCATTGCTGACTACATGACCGCCCACCCAGGGATTCCCCAGCGCAAAGATGAAGACCAGTTCACTGCCCCCAAGCTCCAATACTTCAAGCGCTTCAAGCATGACACTGTGGGGATGACCATACCAGACTATCTGCTGGACTTGGGCAATCCACGACACTCCGCAGTAGTCCAATATAGAGAGAGTTTACCGGAAGATGGCCCCATGGTTCAGCCAAACCCAGCTGGACCTGCCCCGGGGCCTAAGCCGAGAGCAAGTAAGGGTCCAAAGAGAGCCCGTAAGCCACAGAAACCAGTGGCACGTGTGCCCCATGAAGGGAAGTCTGACGATTCTCTCGAGAGGAATCAGACGGCTGAGGGCACACGTACAAACGTTGCGGAACCTGCCGATGAATCGTCCAGCCCGGCCCATAAAAAGGCTGACGATGAGGCATCCAATAGCGTGGCCAAAGACGATGACGATGCTGACAATGATGATGACGACGACGACATTGACGACGTGGAGCACACTTTTGCTCTGATCCAAAAGGGGAAGCTGCCACTTAATTCTCCTCCAAAGAAAGTCACCCCTGAGGATGCAGCTCCATTTATAGTTGTCCGTCCCAAGACCATCGTCATCAAACCCGTGAAGGAGCCAGCTACAGCTAAGATTGCTGCTCCCCGTTCACCTAAGGCAAAGGCGAAGAAGCAGCGTCCTGTCAGAAAGAGTTTGGTCGCTGAAGAGGACCTACACATCTTTGACGACTGTCTTCCCTTCATCACTATAAGCCGGGCCGAATCTTTAAGTACAGGGGCCAACCTTGTTGGTCCCCGAGTAGAAGCCGCAACATCAGGCTCAACTGCGCATGCACCGCCCTCTCCCAGCCACTCGTTAGCCTCCCAAAAGGCTAACGTTTCAACATCACGGGACTCACCCACCTCACTGGTTCCCTCCGAACCAGTTGAGCGCTCTAGTGGCCCACCGCCCGAGGCCACAACCCCCTCTTTCTCCACATCGAGTCTAGGTGTCACATTCCCCACATTTTCCAATTTTTCTAGGACACCTACACCATTCCCAGCACATACAGGTGCACACACCCTGGATACAACGACCGGAGTGCAAACAATGATGGTCGGAAGCCCTGCTGTGCCAAAAATGACTTCATCTTTGCACGCAGGCCACACATCAGCTCTCTTCACTGATGTTGTGACAACAGTTACAACCCCCGTAACTGGACCCCTTACACCCGAAGACGTTACCGTTCTCATGAACCGCTACATGGAGTCCACCATCAAACCATGGGTGCAACAAGCATTCACCGCTTGGGCACAGGATTCCAAGACAACCCCAGCGGTTCATAGTGAACAGAGCCACCCCAAACCTCACTCTTCACCCTCTCAATCAATTCCACAACCCACTCCAGTCATCCCTATCACCTCCACCAAACCCCTTAGCCCTTCACCCTCTCGGGGAACCCACAATACAGAACTAGTATCGCCCTCTGCCTCGACCAATCCCTTCCACCTATCCCGTCTTGAGCTTGCCGATCTCCTGTTTCTTCGGTTGCTGGAGGTCGACACTTGCAACCTTACACCCTTCGAGCGTGACCTTCTCCAAGTTTTCCTCAACCACGACCGCCCTCAATACGGCACTTGCCGTGACAGTCCCCGAGGCCTCAAACGTTCCCATGAGGATCCCGATGATTCGGAACCTCATGAGGGGGAGAACAAGAGACCTCGGACACTTGAGCAAGCAGCCTCTACCAGCCATGAACCCCAACCAAACACCTCATCAAACCAGCCCACCAACCAACCACCACCTTCCTCGAGCCACAACCAAGCCCAACTCTCTAGCCTGGTCGAGCTAGATGAAACATCCCGAGGCTTATCTCCTAGAGATACTGTCCGAGGAGGGGATGGAAGTCCTGTAGTGGTTACCTCTGGTACATCACAAAGCTCAGGCCATCGATCAGAACACAGTTCGAAATCGATGACAACATCCCGAGGCGTGTCTCCAAAGGATACCGTCCGAGGAGGGGATGGAAGTCCTGACGATGCTATCTCTTACTCATCTGTCAAGTCAGGCCATCAGCCAGAACTCAGTTCTAACCTGATGACAACGGGCAATCCTAGTGAACCCGGTTGTGCTTCACGAGAAAGATCACCGCAGCTGAGAGTCCCTTACATTCCCCAAGGCAAAGACATTCATGATGCACTCGAGAATGCTGTGGTACATGACGTTTGGCCAAGAAAGTGGACAGAGTGGGATGATCTTAGATGCGAAGCTGAGACAGAGATATGCAGCGAAATTGGTGGCTGAGAGAGTTGTTGGCTAAATGCGCAGAAGATATCATACGCCTTGATGAAGAGGAACTCAAAGAAGGGGAGGACTATAAAAAGATACCCAGGGAGCTAGAATCCGTCATAAGACAAACGGCAGGCAAGTTGCCCCCAAAAGAAAAGCTCTGGGAAAACATCAGAATAAATGCCCCCTTCCAAGAGGAAATCAGAAAGAGAATTTGGAGAACCGCAGACAAGCTCAAACAGCTAGATGAACTAAAGATCCGTGGCTTGACTCACCTTAAGGGAAAACTGGCTGGCGGACATCTTCACATGCTGATGCACAGATCATCTGGAATACAACGACAAATACTGGAAAGAGATATGAAGTCCAGCATCCATCCTATTGACGCTATCCTTGATATACACAGAGAAGATCATCACACCATCCCGTTCTATAGCTTCAAAGTTCGACGAACAGACTCCAGCATATTCATCTGCCAAGAAAATGACTTTATAATGATGAAGATGGAGGATATCTACCAAATGTTCATGGTAAGTAGGTATCTCTCACTGAGTCGAAACAGGACACACGAAGAAGGTTATGAGGCGATCAAACGGTTTATGCTGAGACAGATCAGATTCTATGCTGCCCATGATCTACAGATGGCCCTGGAAAACAATGTCCGGAAAGCAAATCTGGTAAAGCCAACTCTGAACGGTCCAGAGCTCAAAAAGTACAGACCATATCATATCTTCAAGGACTCAGTCTCTATCATATATCTCAATCACGAGGGACAGAAAAGACTCATGTGGGTAGAAGACATTCACAAATACTGTGATGGGACTCTGAAGATCATCCACACCAAGCTGCAAGAGATCAAAGAGAATATAGATCCAAGACTTGCGGACGCCAGCGAGGAAGAGATCCTAGTATACGAGAAGGTGTGGACCATCCTAAAGCCCATCAACGAGCAACTTGAAAAGAGAAGAATGCTGAGACAGTATGAGCATGCGCTAAATTTCAGAAAGCATTACTTCAGATCTCAAAAATAAATGCAAGACGGCACTTGATCACAAAGGGGGAGATTGTTGAAGACTATTTTATTGTGATTCAAGTTTGTCTGTTTTGTCTGTAATAATTTAGATGTTTACTATTTCTGTTCTGCACTGATTAAATATATCTGTTAGAATAGTATTCAATATGGGCCAAGTGTTAGGCCCATACTTAGGCAAGAAGCCTTTTTACGCATACTTGAGCCTCGCCTATAAAAAGGGGCGGAGGACTCAGGTTTGCGGTTAACTTTCGTATCTGCTAAAAATAGCCTTAGCGCTTATCATTCTTGTACGAAAGGTTCACGGTATATCAGAGAAGGTTTACACTTGATCTTTCTGTGTTCATCTTTGTTGTTAATCTTTCATCTGTATGCCATATTATACTGTTGTTATAGAAAACAGGGACTAACAACCTCCACTTGTGCCCTTAGTGAGCGTAGACACGTGAGTAACGTCCCCGATGTACTCTTTCTGCTCAGTGCATCGACTACTACATTGGCCTTCCCGGGATGATAGTCGATGATCAAGTCATAGTCCTTGATCAACTCCATCCATCTCCTCTGTCTCATATTCAACTCTTTTTGAGTGAATACATACTTCAAGCTTTTATGATCGGTGAAAATGTGACACGTCTCCCCATAGAGATAATGCCGCCAAATCTTCAGTGCAAACACTACCGCTCCCAACTCTAGATCGTGGGTAGGGTAGTTTGCCTCGTGTTCCTTCAATTGCCTTGAAGCATAGGCAATCACCCGATCGTTTTTCATTAGAACACATCCAAGCCCTTGGATGTTAGCGTCACTGTATATGTCGTACCCTATCCCTTGTGTGGGTAGAGCGAGGACTGGTGCTTCTGTAAGCCGTTTCTTTAGTTCGAGAAACCCTTTCTCACAATTGTCGCCCCATATGAACTTGGCCCCTTTCTTTGTGAGCTTTGTCAATGGAGACGCCAATACAGAAAATTTTTCAACAAACTTACGATAATATCCTGCTAAGCCGAGGAAACTACGTATTTCTTTCACGTTTTTTGGTCTCTCCCAATTCATAATGGCTTCTATCTTGGCTTTATCCACCGCAATGCCCGAACCTGACACGACATGCCCGAGGAACCCGATCTCTTTGAGCCAAAACTCGCATTTAGAGAATTTGGCAAAGAGTTGTTTTTCCCTTAGCCGTTCAAGTACAAGTCTCAAATGATCTTCATGCTCCCCCTCACTCTTGGAGTATATCAAAATATCGTCAATGAATACTATCACGAATTGATCTAAATATTCACTGAACACACGGTTCATCATGTCCATGAATGCCGCCGGGGCGTTGGTTAGCCCGAACGACATAACTAGGAACTCGAAATGACCATACCTTGTGCGGAATGCACTCTTCGGTATGTCATCTTCCTTTATTTTCAGTTGGTGGTACCCCGACCTCAAGTCAATCTTCGAAAACACCGTCGCCCCTCGGAGCTGATCAAACAAGTCATCAATTCTAGGCAAGGGGTACCTATTTTTGATTGTGACCTTGTTCAGTTGACGATAGTCAATGCACATACGAAGTGTTCCATCTTTCTTTTTCACGAAAAGGACCGGTGCTCCCCACGGAGAGTGACTCGGCCTTATGAAACCGTTATCCAATAGCTCTTGCAATTGGGTTTTCAACTCGTTAAGTTCAGCGGGTGCCATTCTGTATGGCGGTATAGAGATTGGTTTGGTGCCGGGTTCGACCTCGATCACGAACTCAATCTCTCTATCGGGTGGAAGTCCCGGCAAGTCTTTTGGGAAGACATCCGGATACTTGCACACAACTCTCACATCATTAATGTCTATCTCTTCTTTGGTTTTGTCCACCACATACGCTAGGTATGCGTGGCACCCCTTTCTCATCATATTCCTTGCTCTCACGGCGGATATGATACAACAGTTTGATTTGCCTCTATCTCCCTCGAAGCGTAAGGTCAACCCTTCACCGCCTTCAAGTTCAAGAACCTTAGTGTAGCAATCGACCCTAGCATGATGTTCCTCAAGCCAATCCATTCCTAGAATTGCATCGAACTCGATCATACTCAGCGGTACGAAGTCACACGTCAAGGTTTGGCCCTCCACTTCCACCTCACACGATGGATAGTGGCTATCTCTTTTGATATCATCCCCTAAAGGCGTGGACACCAATAGGGTTTGAGTCACCGGTACAAGTGGTCCGTTGAATCCGCTGGCGAACGCCTCACTCACAAATGATCGTTGCGCCCCGGTATCAATAAGGATTCTTGCGTCTCTCCCGTTTATCTTTAGTGTTCCTACATTCATAAGTAATGTAAGACACACTATCTAATTAATAGGTTCGTTTCTTAAGTCGTAGAGTATGTTGGTTGTATTTCGGGTGGGGTCCATTCGATACCCTTCCGAAATTTCCCGGTTTCTAACCTTTAGGACCGTTTTAGGACCAATCCAGGTGAAAGCCGGCCGGTTTTCGACTGCGAGAACAATTCTAAGTATTTAATCACGAAAGCCGGGCGGCTTTTACGAAAGCCGGGCGGTTTTCGTCGCCGTAGTCTTTATTCAGGGAATGGTTTCGAAGCCGGCCGGTTTATACGAAACCCGGCCGGGTTTCAGCAGCGCAGGAATCCCTAGGCCTGATGAAAGCCGGGCGGCTTTCGCCAAAGCCAGGCGGCTTTCAGCTGCGAGATAATTCCCAGGTCAGGCATTTATGAAAGCCGGCCGGTCTTTACAAAAGACGGCCGGTTTTTGGTTGCGAGGATTTTCCTGATTAAGTGTTGACGAAAGCCGGGCGGCTTTTGGTGGAAACCGGCCGGCATTCGTCGCCGCAGCATTTTCCCAATAATTCAAGACGAAAGTCGGGCGGCTTCCGTCAAATGCCGGGCGGCATTCGCCCAGGGCGGGGATTTTTCCTCCCCTTTTCCCAGCAATCCCGACCAAGCCGTCGGGGTTACATATTTTACACCTTACAAACACTCCTATTGCATACAACGGAGTAATATCATGAGTTTAAGATCTTACCCGCTACGGAGTCCGGGTTAGCACGTGCGTCCGCCTCCGTCATCGCATAAACTCTAGCTTGAGTTCTTCCTTGATTCACGGACGGTGCATTACTCGTGCTCGCTCCCCCCTGGCCCACACTGGCATGAGATGCTCCGGCCCGGTTCCTACTTGCCGTGGTAGCGCCGCTTGGTCCTGACCCCCGGTTCCCACCAAGTTGAGGGCAGTTTGGCTTAATATGCCCTGTACTCCCGCATTGGTAGCACCGTGGTGGATCACGACACTTACCGGTGTGGTTCCTGTTGCAATTCCTGCACTTGGGCGTCGTTGGGGCTTGTGAGCCCGAGTAGTGCCCGCTCGTGGCCGGGTTTCCCTTGGATGGTGCTGCCGGTGCCTTGAACGATCCACCTCCCCCATGGTTCCCCTTCTTGTTGGGACCTTGGGGGCATGGCTTTCCCACTTTCTTTTCTTAGCCTCTTCGGCATCTCTCTTCTTCCTCTCCTCCCATTGCTTTTCTCCTTCCAACCCTTGGGCGACCACTTGGCTGAAAGTCATGTTGGGCAATTGAGTTGCCCTGTCGCGTATCTCCAAATCCAAGGCCTTCCAAAAATGATTCACCATTCGGTTTTCATCACAAGCATACTCCGGTATGTGATCAGCAAGGTCTCTGAACTTGTTCTCAAGTTCTTTCACCGTCATGTTACCACCTTGGGTTAGGAGAGTGTATTCCCTCACCTTGGCGTTTACTTCGAAGTCAGAGTAGTACTGGGCAAAGAATTCTTGTCGGAAATCCTCCCATGTAACAGTGCCGCCATACTTACCCTTGGTTCCATCCCACCATTTGGATGCCAACCCTTCGAGTAACCTTACCGCGATTCTCAGTTTAAAATCGGGGGTGAGCTGCATGTCAAGGGCTGCCTCGTTCAGCCTCTTGATCCACTGTGCGGCAACCGAGATGTCTCCCGTCCCATCGAACGGTTTGCACCCTAAGTCCCTCGCCTCTTTGATGTATTTGGAGATCCTTATGGCTGGACCTCCATCGCCCCGACTTCCATGCGCTTCCACATGGGTTCTCGAATCGCAATAGCTCCTCCCTCTTGCAGCCCCGCCCGAAGGTTGCCCTGCACGGTGCCTTCGGCGTGCCCTCCTTTCTTCGCGCTCCCGATGATACTGTTGGAGCAGCACTTCGATCCTGGCCAAGGAGCCACTTTCCTCCTCATCACTCACATCATCATCACTCCCTTCGTACGGGGTCTCAACTGGCTCAGTCCCCGGCTGGTAAGTTGATTCCTCATAGGACCAATAGGTCTCACTCTCGGTATCAACGTGGCCATCGCTCACGGTTTAATGTTGGCCTCCACGGCCCCTTCCTCTTGATCCCCTAGAGGACCCCCGGCTACCGTGCTCGGACCCACCCGGTGCACGGCCCAACGGGTTCCTTCTAGTGATCCTTCCAACTGGTTCCATTTCTGAAAGAAATTAGAATGAGTCATTAGACTCGTATCGAATGTCAAATGACGGACAGGGACTTAAAGACATCATTCGGCTCAAATCACCGCCATACCAATTGTTAAGGGTACCATCTTAACAATTAGAGGCATTGCAACTCAAGTACCAAAAGTTCTATAAGTACAAAACTTATGCTCATGGTTTTTCAAATTCATTTTCAAAAAGAAATTTTGAAGCTTCATTATGATGTTTACGAACCTGGCTCTGATACCATTTAAATTGTCACGCCCCGGACCTACCCGGACACGTCAACAACCCGCCGTACAGTACGAATAGTCAACCGCAGTCCGACTCATCCATACTAAACAAGGCGTCTTGAATACCATTCACACATAGTACATCCATAAACAAACATAATGTAAATCATTCATTTAAAACAGCGGAAACAACATTACAAGTGTACAAGCCACACTTGGCAAACATGGGTATACAAACCCCCGAAATGTATATTCAGAAAATAATATCCATGAGCATTATTCATATTGTTTTCAAAACAAGAACGGAGGAAGCACGAACCAAGTCTTCTTCTCAGAAACTTCCCAAAACAGCGGCTGATGGTAGCAACCTTCAAGTTCTACCTGAAACTGTGAGGTGGCCTCCCCCGTGAAGGGGAGGTCAGTACTTGGAAGCATTTGACAAGTACAATGACAACTATACTAAGTATAATCGAAGTTTAAATCTCTGAGGCCCTCAATCTAGAGCATTATTACATTATAGATAATCCGTCCATTTAGTATCAATTCATCATTTCTTACTACGGTCAAGAGCCCAGCTCATAATCACCGTTATCTACTACGGTCTAGAGCCCCGCTCATAATCACCGTCATCTACCACGGTCTAGAGCCCAGCTCATAATCACCGTCATCTACTACGGTCTAGAGCCCAGCTCATAATCACCGTCATCTACTACGGTCTAGAGCCCAGCTCATAATCACCGTGATCTACATCGGTCCCGAGCCCGGCTCATGATCACCGATTCTTTATAATTCACATTCTTAAGATCTAATTCATCCATTTCCCAACTAACATTTCCAACTAATATTTCAATGCTAGTTATTCATTTATTTCAATATAGTTCTTCCTACATGCATGATTTGCCTTAATATCAAGTATCACTTTCATACCTTCATGGCTTCTCCTCATGGTATCAAGTATACTATCTCAAATGAAATTCATGGTTGGTACAACCATCATACACACATAATCATAACATCTAAACATACACAATTTATTCATAAATTTGTGTATCATGCATACTATACTTAAAATCAATAATAGTTTTATTTAGGCATTAATAACCATTAACAACCCATGCACATCACATTTGTATTCACTTAGGAAATCCCATGAAATTAACCCAAAGATTATAAGTAACATAGTCGGTCATCCTCACCTTAATTAAGCTTAAGCGCGTTCTATGCTTCTCGATTGAACTTTGACTAATTCCGGCGAACTTTGACCAACTCCGGCGAAACTCCGGCGAAGCTCGAAAATACTTTAAATCAAGTTCCTAACAAGGTTTTATCATCACAAAACCCATATCAACACAAATAACCTATAAAAGGTTATTTTCCGGCAAACCGGTCGATTTGGCTTCTAAGTCCGTTTTTGGACTTAGAATCACTTTCCAATCCATTATTCCACACTTAAATCATGTAGAACAATACTAAAGGTCTTGCATATGATATATATCTTATATGCTAGAAGAAAAACAAAGGAAAAGTTATGATAAGGTCATTACCTTAATTTTCACACTTTTTCCTAGCTTTTTCCTTCTTTAACTTCCTCCCAACTTTCTTGTTTGAGCTCAACTCGAATTTTGCTATGAAAGATGAAGTTGTAGAGGTTCTTTCCTCCTTTCCCTTGCTGATGGCCGAACTAGTGAGGAGGGGGATGGGTAGGAATGCCCCTTTGTCTCCTTTTGGGCAATGAGTGAAAGAGAGGAGGGCCACCATGATTTGTTTTGATGCCAAACATCTCAAATCAGTCCTCTCCCACCTCACCTCTCCTACCAACCTGCTCAGGCCTTGAATAATGAGGCTAAATTCGTGGGTTGGCCCCCACCCATGTGGGAGGTCACCCCTTTTTGTCCAGAAGTGTACAATCGGTCCCGAAAGTTGTATTTTCCGGACTGTTTTAAGTATATTTTATTTCATCGGGTCAAATAAGATATAACACTTGTTCCCCATCCTTATGGGACCCTAGAATCAATATGCATTCCCCAACCTCAATTTAGAAGTCTCCGAAATCCCTTTTTGGGCTGTTATCTGATAAATTTGCCGATACCGATAATTTGGCCTTGTTTGACCAACCGGTCAACCCTGTGCCATTACTATGGACCAATTAGGATATCCACCACCATATACATATTTTATAGGCCCAGATGAATCTAATAAGTGGTCCCGATAATATCGGGCGGTCCCCACTCCCAATGTGGGCCCCACGTGCATTTTACTATTCACGCGAAAAATTTTATACAATTTCACAACCTCGTAAATTCACAAAAATTTCGTAGGGTTCAATAAATTATTCGCTTAAAGGTAAGTACATTTGGGGACGGTGTTACAATGAACATGTGGGTGGTTGGGGAAAATTGGCTAGGGATCACGCCATAGTAACCCATGACGCTCAGGACAGCAGAATGAAGGGGGAATCGGAGACCTACTTGGAGACTAGCTATATGAACTCCAAAGTGAAGAGGGGAAGGAGAATCAACAATATTCTGCCCAGGGGTGGGACGGGAGAAGACGACGCTTGGGCCCACTAAGACCACGGCTTCGCCGAATTCGGCATCGGACAGAGCCACGGCCGGAACCTGCCGGGCATACCCGCAAGAGAGGAAGAAGTGAGTCTCCCTCCCGTCCGGATCTACCGGAATACGGGGCCGTTCAGAAGAGGCCCTTGCCTCAGGGAAGACGTGGTGCAGTGGGACGAAACTTGAAGAAGACATCAGGGGAACTGACCTGATGAAGCTTGAAGACGAGGAAAGAGTCGTGGGGTTCAGAGCTTCCAACCGAGAAATCGAATGCCAAAACGGAAGGGAAGTTGCGAAAAAACGCAATGAAAGGCGATGAGCATTTAAATAGCCGAAAATTAGGGCTTGGGAACCGTTTCGAGACCGCTTGGGAACCGCAATGATGACACTTGGGTATTGAAGATGGTAAGTCGGCTCGGGAACTGAACCGAATGGCAGGCCTATGTCAAGTCGGGCTCATTTAATGCAAACGGCGCGACAATCCTCCCCAAAAGATTCCGAATTTGAAATTGGTCATTCCGAATACTCTCCTAAAATCCAGCCTCAGTTATTTTGGAGAGTAGGGGGCTCGTGATGGTACCATGGAACCCGACCATGGCCCAATTGTGTGAGCCCGGCCCAATAACGAGATTAACCTTTAACGGGACTGATGATAGATAACCACTGGGCCTAACTACGAACCAAGCCTGCGAGAAGAACCCACAGCCAGGTCAGGCTGGAAAGCATGCCTCGAGACTGGGCGGAGTTCTAGTGAGGCTGGGATATTCCTAGGGCTGACGTCGCACCCTATCAGCAGAAGTGCCAGCTGACAGAAGTTAAACGGCTGGAATGTGGATTAAAGGAACAATCATTGCACAATGCCCGAGACGTTACAAGAGTCCTATTCGAGCTAATGCATCATTAATAGCATTTATTGTATCAGTTTCCTTTTGTAACATTAGTTCCTTAGCCTATAAATACAACTTGTAAACCTCCAAGAAGGGGATGGATGAATAAAACACTGCCTTACGCTGCCACATTATCATCTGCTTTCGTAGATTTAGCTCTTGTTGTTAGATTAAACTCCATCACCTGGTATCCGACATTCTACCAAAATCTGTTTCCGAAATCTCATAAAAGAACGGGCTCCCGAAATCTCTTCATCCGAATTCCTCCAATGGGCTCTCGAAATCCTTTGACAAATTCTTTAAGCCCTACCGAATTCCCATCCGAAATCCCAAAGTTATAAACTCCGAAATCACCTTTCCGAAATCATATAACTAGGCTGCCGAAATCCTAACTCCCGAGTTCCTACCCCCCAAAATCTCGTTCCCGAGATTATAAGGCCCAATAACCACACCCTCAGCTCATTCAGTCCATGTACTCAAATCCAAGCCCAATTGACCCAAAACCATTTTCCCCAAATCACCAAAGCCCAAAACCATTTCTCTAATCTCAAATGTTTTATCTATGCAATTCAGGCATAATGGCTTTCATAACTGAGGAGGAAGTTTACCCACAGGAGAACTGGATTGAGATCAAGGACAACAACTATTTGCTGGACCCCACCATACTCAAATGTCAAGACAAAGTGGTGATCTCAATACTCAAAGGACATCCATTGTGGTCAGCACTTACACTGTCTGTCAAAGCCCCAAAAATATACCTGAGACAGCTTTGGGGAACCATGCATACCATTGATAACCCCACACCCACTCTCCAAGCCACAATAACCAACTCCACTATCCAAATCACCCAAAATGCATTCCGCACCCTCCTCCACCTATTTATATGCTCTGAATACGACCCATTCCCTGACAACCAAACAATCTTCTCTGACATGCTCAAGATAGGTCATCTACCACCTCTAACCTCATCATCTCAATTCATAAGCAACAAGCTGCCCAGGCCGTGAAAAACTCTTTTTTCCATTCTAAACAAATGCCTGTCATCCAAACAAACCGGCCACGACCAATGCAATATTCACATCCTGAAGCTAGTCCACGGTGTAATGTTTTCAAAGAACTATGACTGGGTTTAGTTGATCTGGCTCGAAATCTTAGAGCAACTGAGCACCAGAGCATCAAACAAAAAGACCAAGTACATCCCATATGTACGTTGGTTCTCCATTCTCATCGACCACTTCATGAAAGAAGATGTTAGTATTCCCCAAAGGCCAACAACAGAGCTGCAAGCAATTCCTCAGCTTATCCACTTCAAGAACTCTGAGAACACCGGTGAGATGCAGCCCATGCAAATTCCTTATGCTCTACTCAACCTTGCTGCTCCAAATGATCCGCACGTCGCTGAATACAAGGTTAGTATCTCCTCCATCCCTACGACATAGTCAAACCCCATTGTGTCTACCCAAGGGACTTGTTAGAATATTATTTTATTGTGTTCAAATTAATTGTAATTCAATTAATGAGTCTTTGTATTTTAATTAGATTAGCTGAGAGAGAATTAGGCCCATTTAATCTGGCTCAAATAAGCCCACACGCCTAAGCTGTTTGTTTCCTAATTAGAATAGGCAGTTCGGATATCTCTCCTATAAATATAGGTTGAGATGGCCGAATCTGCTCTACAAGTCTCTACACATTCTATTCTGAATATTATTCTCTGTAGAGCCAGTAGATTAGAATTCTCTCTCTAGCCTGTTCGAGTACCATGTATTGTTCTTCATCGAATCATCATTATGAATACACGGTATAAGTTGATGTTGAGTTTCTCTTTTACTGTTTAAATTCTTATTAATATTCTTAGATTATTCAACTGTTGTATCTGGGCATATCTCACACAATTGGTATCAGAGTTTCAGCGCAATTCTGTTCTTGAGATTCCTTGATTTTTTCTGGAATTAATTTGATCAGAATCATGATTTTTTGTCAGATTAATTGTTAGATTTGTTCTTGGAAACTTACTGTTTTAGAAGGCAACTGGAACTTGGAAAGCTACGGAAGAAGAATTCCAGTATAAATTGAGTTACCAAATTTGCGGTCATCCGAGATCTACCAACAATTCGCTGATCCGAGATCTTTCATAAGCATCCGAGTTTCCAATTTCGGAAACCCGAAATCAGCACTTCCGAATTTGTAATTTCGGACCCCCGAACTCTAATCATCCGAAATCAGGTTTCCTATTTTAAGATTTCGGACATCATCCGAGATCACAATTTCAGACATCCGAAATCAGCCTATCCGAAATTCTAAACAACCGAAATACATTCTTCCGAGTTTCTAATTTTGGACGTTCCCGAAATCTTCTTCCGAGATCTTCTTTAAGCAATACCGAAGCTTTAATTTTATCAGAACAGTTCTCGCCTTAAGATCAAACAACAATCATGGAAGCATACACACTTGGAAGTGATTCAAGACCTCCTCTGCTTAGGAGAGGAGAATTTGCTGTCTGGAAAGTCCGTTTCCTCAATTTCATTCGAAGCCGAGACAACGGAAAGAATATTCTTGACTCTCTTAACAAAGGACCACTTGAAGTTTGGGTTGATGTTCCAGCTATCGACACAAATAATCCTCCCACACCAGCAGGTCAAGCACTGAAATCTGAAGATGATTACACTGAACCCGAGAAGCTGAGAGCAAAGGCTGATCTTCTTGCTGCCACTTACTTGTTACAAACCATTCCCAATGACTTGTTCATGCAAATTGATAGCCTTACCACTGCTAAGGATTTGTGGGATGAAATTCATCAAATCATGCAAGGCACTGATGTTGGAATTAAGTCCAAACGAGCACACACCCTGACCACTTATGACTCCTTTGCTGCCAGACCTGATGAAGAACTGGAGGACACCTATCAACGATTTCTCATGGTCCTTAATGAGATGAAGAAAATCAATATCTGCAAAACCAATATGGAAGTTAACCTTCGCTTCCTGAGGTCCCTGAAGCCCGAATGGAAGAAAACAGCCAAACGAATCAGACAAAACAAAGACCTAGATGAGCTGACCATCCATAACCTCTATGACTGCCTAGGTGAATTCTCTGAGGATATTCGTGAAAAAGTCAATTCTTCAAAAGGTAAGAACATTGTTGACACACTTGCTCTCCTTACATCTGAGAAAAAGAAGAAAGATAAGGCCCCTAAAATTACATTTGAAGATGACTCATCCGATGAAAAGAAGAATATGTCTGATTCTGACCCGGAGATTAATGATCTAAAGAAAGAGCTGGCTTTGCTGACAAACATGACGAGGAAAATAAACAAGAAGTTTACCAAATTCAGAAATCCTGCAACAAACAACAAACAAAGATCTTCTTCCTCAAACGACTCTAAAAGAGTCAGCAGACCATCTGATAAGGCTGTCAGCAGTGACTCAATGAAGTGTTTCAAATGTGGAAAGCCAGGACACTTTGCTAAAGAATTCCGATCTGCCAAGAAGAAGGACTTCAATTACTATATGCAGAAGGCTCAACTTGCTAAACAAAAGGAGCAAGGAGTTGTCCTAATGGCTGAACATGATAGCTGGCTCGAAGATTATAAAGATAGTGAGCCAGAGAATTTGGCACTGATGGCAAGAGTAACTGAATCTGGAACTGAAAGTGATGACTCTGAAGAAGAAGACAATGGCTCTACATCTGCTGAGAATGAGGTAAGTAACTTAAAATCATTAATTTCTCAACAAAATGACAAGATGAAAGAGTTAATCACTTCTCTTAAAAGAGAGAAAAACAAAATAAAGGAACTTGAAGACAGACTTGCTAATAATCAAAAAGTTCTGGAAAAACAAGTGTTGGAAGGAGCATTTGAAACTGCACGCTTAAAAGATTCACGTGATAGAGTTTCTCAGTTAGAGTCAGAAGTAACTAAGCTTAAGCAAACTATTAGTGACTTAACTAAGGAACGTGATGAGAATAATCGACAACGTTCTGAAGCTGTTATTCGCTATGATCTAATTAACAAAGAACGAGGTCAACTTTACTCTAAGATAAAAGAGTTAGAAGATATCTTAGCCAAAAACGGTCAAACCGAACAGACAATTCATCTTTTGAATAGTAAAATCAAGGATACTCAGTTTTACAACCCTAGAGAAGGATTAGGCTTTCGAAATCCTGAAAATTTGAAAAAGGTCGATTGCATTCAGCTTTACGACATAAGATACATGAAATTAGGGTTAACCAAACTCATGAAATTCACTAGTGCATCTGAAACTATTGAGGAAGAAGAGGAGAAAAGGAAAAATAGGGATAAAGCTGAGATTAGTTTTGATTATACTGCTCTCAATAACAACTATGTCACTAGAGAAATTCCTTTGTCAAAAGACTATCTTACCCATTCACCTCCTGAGAATCAGAACATGTCCAGTGAGGAAGAAGCCTCAACCTCAAAAGTTTCGGAACCCTGCGTTCCTCCTCTAATTAAGAAATTAGCTGACCTTCACTCATCTATTGAAGTTGAACGTGAAAAATTTAAACTTGAAAAAGAAAATCTTTTAAAGAAAATTTCTGAATTGTCTGATGGATCCTCTCAAAGCTCAAAATCTTCTAAGACATCCTTTTCTTATGATCATAGAAAGAAAAACAGTTTTGAAAAGAAATGAACTTATTTTCTGCTCCACAAACATGAAAAGTTTTCTCAAAAACCAATGCAGGAAGGATGACCTGGGTTCCAAAGAAGAAGTCAAGCGATGATACAAGACCTGAGCAGACAAAGCAGATTTCTAAAATCTTTAATTTTATGGAAAAGTCTTGTAATAGATTTAGAAATTGTTTTCGTTCTCATTCTCCATCTAGTTCCATTGTTTCCGCTTCTTTTAGTTCTCCAAAGCTTTCTTCTTCTCACTCTAGCTCTGTGAATTCTACTTCAAGTGACTGTTTTAAGCATGATCAATTTAATCCTTCTCCTTTTTCAAAACATGATGTGTGTGATGTGAATGCTTAAAATGATTGTGTTACTTTCTCCTCTTTGAATGGTAAATGTCTGAATTATCCTCTCAAGGTGTATTCAGTGAAACATCTCAAAAGATTGGAAAAAGAGAAAGTTTTCACTAATTCTGAAGCATCCCACTCACAATTCCAGAACTATTCAAATAAATTTCATAAAGTCAAACAAGTCTGGGTTCCTAAAAGTGATCCAATTAAAACTGATTCAACTCTTTCTTCACATAAAAAGGATGGACCCGTCCTTAAATGGGTACCTAAGGCTACTTAATTTGGCAGGTCAGTCATGTGTGGTACTTAGATTCAGGTTGCTCCACACACATGACTGGGAAGAAAGAGCTGTTGAGCAACTACGTTGACAAGTTTGGTGGGAAAGTTAGATTTGGAAATAGTGACTCTGCTCCTATTCTTGGATTTGGAGATATCTGCAACAGCAGGGTCACTATTAAAGATGTTTCCTATGTTGCCGGGTTGACACACAACTTGTTTAGCATCGGACAATTCTGCGACAAGGGCATGAAAGTCATATTCCGGGCTAACAAGTGTTGTTGTGTGAAGGATGAACAAGGGTACACCATTCTGAGGTGTAGACGCAAATCTGGTCTCTACACCATTGTGCTGAAAACAGTGTTTCCTAATACAGATGTCTGCCTACTGTCAAAGGCGTCCTCTGAACTAAATCAATTGTGGCATAAGAGGATGTCTCATCTGAACTACCGTGATCTACACTCATTGTCATCAAAGAAGCTTGTTACTGGTCTACCAACACTACAAAGCAAATGTGAACATCTGTGCGATTCTTGCGCACTTGGAAAAATGAAAGGAGCTTCTCACAAGGCGAAAATGACAGCTTCTACTACACGTCCTCTTGAATTGCTTCACATGGATCTTTGTGGGCCCATGCGAACACAAAGTGTCAATGGAAAGAAGTATGTACTAGTGATAGTAGATGACTACTCACGATACACATGGATCCGGTTCCTTCGTTCCAAAGACGAGACAACTGACATCATCATCACCTTCATCCGAACAACACAGAATCTTCTACAAGAAACAATTCTCTTCATACGATCTGACAACGGCACTGAGTTCAAGAATCAGAAACTCAGTGAATTCTATGAGACTCTAGGCATCATTCAGCAATTCTCTGCAGCAAAGACCCCACAGCAGAACGGGGTGGTTGAAAGAAAGAACAGAACACTTTTTGAAGCTGCAAGAACCATGCTGATCCATTCCAAACTTCCACATTCTCTCTGTACTGAAGCTATCAACATTGCCTGCTTCACTCAGAACAGGACCTCTATTCACAAAAGGTTTGGAAAGACACCATATGAGCTGATCAACCGCCGAATTCCCAGTGTCTCTTTTCTAAGAGTGTTTGGGTGCAAGTGCTTCATCATGAATGATAGGGAAGATCGAGGTAAGTTTGATCCAAAAGCAATAAAAGGCTTGTTCATTGGCTATTCGTCGTCATCCAAAGCTTACAGAGTGTACATCAGAGACAAAAAGAAGGTCATTGAAAGCATCAATATGACCTTTGACGAGAAAGAAGAACAGGCTTCTGGACACATCAGTTCAGAACCCGATATCACTGGTGTTCTAGCACAAATACCCGCCTCATCTCCCTCACCTGATTTCGACTCAGTGGATCTCGATCATCTATTTGACCAAATTTACGAGAATCCACAATCACATGATCCATCTCCTCCACCCACTACCTCAATATCTACAGCTACAACCCCTACTCCCGCATCAATTCCATCATCTTCTGCAACCACAGCTGAAATTAAAACTGCATCACCTCCGCCCACTGATCCTACATCTTCATCTATTCCTCATGCTAATAACCCTTTTGTTGATCAGCAAGCCAACAATAATGCTCAACCACTCCCTCATGTGAGAAAATGGACACGTGCTCATCCACCTGATCTCATACTTGGAAATCCTTCAAGTGGAGTGTGCACATCTGCCACCGAGAATGAATGTCTGTTTTCTTAGTCAAACTGAGCCTACTCATGTCACCGAAGCGTTAGCTGATCATGATTGGATAATCACCATGCAAGAAGAAATCAATCAGTTTGAGAGACTGAAAGTTTGGTCACTTGTGCCTCGGCCCCCTGGAAAATCAATCATAGACACTAAGTGGATATTTAAGAACAAGAAGGATGAAGACGGGATTGTGATTCGCAACAAGGCCCGATTAGTTACGAAAGGCTACAATCAACAAGAAGGTATTGATTACAATGAGACGTTCGCTCCAGTAGCACGCAGTGAAGCCATTCGACTGTTCATGGCTTATGCGGCACACAAGAACTTTACCATCTATCAAATGGACGTCAAAACAGCATTCTTGAACGGGATCTTCAAAGAAGAAGTTTATGTGGATCAACCAGAAGGCTTCATTAGTAAGAAATATCCAGATCACATTTATCGTCTGGATAAAGCTTTGTATGGACTCAAACAAGCCCCGAGAGCTTGGTATAAGGAACTGTCTGATTTCCTGGTTGATTCTGGCTTTTCTAAAGGAACAATTGATACTACTCTCTTTATCAAGCATCATGGGTCTGACATCATATTGGTTCAGATCTATGTTGACAACATCATTTTTGGCTCCACTGATCCAGCAATATGCACTGCATTTGGAAGTCTGATGCAATCTAAGTTCGAAATGAGCATGATGGGCGAAATGGATTTCTTTCTTGGACTACAAGTTAAACAATTGCCTGACGGAATTTTCATTCATCAGTCCAAGTACATTCATGATTTGCTAAAGAGATACGGTCAAGAGAACATCACCCCTGTGAAAACCCCGATGACTCTTGCCTGTAAACTTGATACTGATCCATCGAGAAAGCCTGTTGATGTTACCACTTATAGGGGAATGATTGGTTCGTTGTTGTATCTGACCTCGAGTCGACCTGATATTTTGTTTGCTACCTGTCTCTGTGCTCGCTTTCAAGAAAATCCAAAGGAACCCCATCTACTTGCTGTCAAAAGGATTCTACGTTATCTGAAAGGAACTCCTAATCTAGGACTCTGGTATCCTAAGGAGACTGCATTTGATCTGATAGCATTCACTGGTGCGGATTTTGCTGGATGTAAAATGGATAGAAAGAGTACTTCTGGTAGTGCTCAATTTCTTGGAGAAAAGCAGGTCTGTTGGTCCTCAAAGAAGCAAAATCGTGTGTCTACATCTACGGCACAGGCTGAATATGTTGCTGCTGCTAGTTGTTGTTCACAAGTACTGTGGATGAGGACTCAACTACGCGACTTTGGATTCTATTTTGACCACATTCCGATTTACAGTGACTCAAAAAGTGCGATTGCAATCTCATGCAACCCGGTTCATCATTCTCGCACTAAGCACATTGACCTGAGATTCCATTTCATCAAAGATCATATTGAAAAAGGTCATGTGGACCTATACTTTGTGTGCACTGAGCTGCAATTGGCTGATCTATTCACAAAAGCTCTGGACGAGAAAAGATTTCAGTTCCTAGTCTCTAAACTGGGAATGCTGAATTTGGAATTTTAATACCGTGCACAAGTATAGGGGGAGTTTTTAGTTTAAGTTTGTTTGTTTTAGTTTTTTTGTGTCAGTTTTTAATTTTATTGAGTCAGTTTCTTGGTCTGTCAGTCTGTTTCCCTAAAATGTGCAAACATTGAGGGGGAGCAAAATTAGTCTGGTATGAGTGCTACTATTGAGGGGGGTAATTTAATTTCTTTTAGTATCCGCAATTTTTTTTGTTCAGAAAATAGAAAATCACAAAAATATTTTTCCTTTTTTTTTCAGTCTAGGATTTTTAGTCTGTTAATTTTTGTCAGTTTCCAATTTTTCGAAAAAGCCTAAAAGATTTTCTCTTTCCTTTTCCGCGGGAACTTAAGAAAGAAACGACCGAAGTTTTTCTTCATCTTCCTCTCTCACTAAAAAAGCTTCAAAGATGGTTGTTTCTCTTTGTTTGTGTTGCATGTTTTAATTCTAATTGCAAATACACTTCTTCTAAAAAACGACGATGAGGAACCGGCTAGACCACCGGAATCCCACCTCGCCGTCGTCACAACCATCCACACCGACAAACACTCCTCAAAACCAACTCAAACATCATCCCCTTCACTTTTAACCTCCATAGCCTCAAGCTTTTAGTTCGATCCATTCAAATTCCTCAGCCGAAATTACTATCTCGGAATATGAACCACAGCCGAAATCCTCTTCCCAAGATAGCCCTTACCTGAGATCCGAAATCTTCACCCGAAATCTTAGAAAGTGGGCCTCCGAAATCCATAACCTGAAAAAGGCCCTTCCGAAATCCTTACACGGGCTCCCGAAATCCAGAGATCCGAATTCCCCAATACCAGCATCCGAAATCCTACCCCCCGAATTCTAAGGTCCCGAAATCCTCATAGGCCTCCAAAATCATTAAGTTGACCCGAATTTCCTAAACCATCCGAAATACATACTCCCGAAATTGAACCCCTTCGAAATCCCTCTACCCGAAATTCCCTTAAACCATATTCTTAGCCCATTTACACAAACCAAAGCCCAATTACCCAAAACCAAAGCCCATTAGCCCAAAACCATTCTTTTCTAATCACAAGTGTTTTATATGTGCAATTCAGGCAATGGAATTCTTATCTGAGGAGGAAGTGTATCCTAACGAAAGTTGGATCGACATTAAAGACAACAATTACCTGCTGGACCCCACCGTACTCAAATGCAAAGACAAAGTAATGATCTCCATACTCAAAGGACATTCATTATGGCCAGCACTTACATTGTCCGTCAAAGCCCCAAAAATGTATCTGAGACAACTCTGGGGTACCTTGCATACCACTGACAATCCCACACCCACTCTCCAAGCCACACTAGCCAATTCCACCATCACCATCACCCAAAACACATTATGTACCCTCCTTCACCTACCCATATCATCTGAATACGACCCGTTCCCTGAGCCACCCACAATCTTCTCTGACATGCTGAAAATAGGCCATCTACCTCCATTGACCTCATCTTCTCAATTCGTCAGCAGCAAACTACCAAGGCCGTGGAAAACTCTCTTTGCCATTCTAAACAAGTGCCTCTCATCCAAGCAAACAGGCCATGACCAATGCAACATTCACATTCTAAAGATGGTCCACGGTGTGATGTTTTCAAAGAATTATGACTGGGCGCAGCTGATATGGCTCGAAATCTTAAAGCAACTAAACACGCGGGCATCAAACAAGAAGACCAAGTACATCCCATATGTACGTTGGTTCTCCATTCTGATCGACCACTTCATGAGAGAAGATGACAACATTCCACAAAGGCCACCAACAGAGCTGCAAGTCATTCCTCAACTCATCCACTTCAAGAACTCTGAGAACACTCCTGAGATGCAGCCCATGCAAATTCCTGATGCTCTTCTCAACCTTGCTGCTCCAAATGATCCGCACGTCACTGAATACAAGGTTAGTATCTCTTCTATCCCTACGACGCAGTCAAACCCCACTGTGTCTACCCAAGGGACTTCAAAGCCGAGTGAAAGCAAGGGTCCGAGAGTGACTAAACCAAAGAAGAGGGCAGGTGAGACTCAGTCCAAGAGAGCTGATGTCTCCTCCTCTAATGCTTTAATTGTTACATCACCACCACTCACTGAAATACACCGAACTCAGCCCATATGTACAGGTTCTGACGTTGTCAGTTCCCGAGTAGAAGTCGCTACATTGAGTTCAATAGCACAAAATGAGCCAAGCCTAGACCACTCAACTGTCTCCCAACAGATGGTTGTTTCAATCCTACAAGGGGAACCCATCAGTGAACCGCCCCACACTGCTACCCAATGCACGTTAGGTCATGTGTCTACATTCCCAGAAGTTTTATCATTTTCTAGGGCACAACCTTCTACATCTGCACACACTGATACAGACTCATTACCACCTGTCATAACAACCAGAGGTACGCCAATGATGGTTGGAAGTCCTGCCACACTGATCTCCCCAGCAGGCCATGGCATCGCTATTCTTAGTGATGCTGAGAGAACTGATACTTCATTTAGGTCAGGTTTTTCTTCCTTTGCTAGTTTAACTAGGGAGGATCTAAGGTCTGAGCTTCTAGCCTTCAAGCTTTCACTTTTACAAGACCTACGTCATGTAGTCCCAACTGGCGTAGCAGACCAAGGATCACACCCAACTCCCTGCATAGGAACTCTTCCATCTACCATCACACCCACCTCAATAATACCCACATCCGCTCCATCTCCATCTCACCCTGACCCAAAAAAATGAACATTCTTGATTTATCCGAGTACTTCCTTGATAGACTCATATCCGAACCCATCTTCCCACCTCACCTAATTCAAAAACGAAACATCCTAGCCCTCACCCCTCCATTCATCCCTACTACCACCTGCCGTGATCAAGAACATTTGCCTAAGCGTAAACATGATGACACCGACGATTCGTATCATCATGAGGGGGAGAAAAGGCAACGTGCTTGTGAGAAAAACACATCTCAATCCATCATTCCATCCTCCACTAGCTCTGAACCATCTACATCTTCTCAGCCTAAACCCTCAACCTCTACCGCACCTAACGACTCACTAGCCTTAACCGTTTTTCACACTTCCGAGCCCATAAACACTGAGCCAGGACTTTGTGTCCTCTCGAGAACTTCTATAGGCTCATCCTTCATGGATGTTGACCAAGGATTGGAAGGAAGTCCTGGCAATGCAACATATGAATCACCATTGTCTTCAGGCCGTCAGAACGAGCTAGTCTCTAGTATGATGAAAACGGTAAGTCTTTGCGACTCCGGTGTTATGTTACCCATTGCTACGATTTTTGTCCCAAATGATCCACAGGTCCCACATGCTGAGAGAGCTACATATTCTTCTAAGACCGCTTCTATCCCAATTCCAGCAGATCTACCATCGTCATCCAAGAAACAAGGTTCAAAGAGAAAGAAAGAGATCTAAAAGAGAAAGATGCTGATCTGATATTACTCAACTGGATAGAAGATAATGAGAAGGACGAACTTCAAAAGATGAACAAAGAAGAAGCTCTCAGCCAGCTGAATTTCATACAAGAAGTCAAGAAGACTGCTGCTGAAAACTTAATGGGACTAGACTCTGAAGAAATAGCTCAAGGAGAATTCTACGATGATCCACTTCCTGATTTTCACTTAGTCAAGGATCTGATCAAGACGCACCCAAAGAAATTCAATACAGAAGACAATTTAGAGACACCTTGGGAAAACGTCAAGATAATTGTGCCATATCAAGAAGATCTGAGACCCAGAATTTGGAGAAGTGAGAAAAGAATCAAGAAGATTGACGAGCTAGAACTTAGAGGACTTGAACATTTAGAAGGAACCGCTGCTTCTGGACATATATGGATGCTACGGAACATGTCTGTCGATAAGAATGATCCTTATGGACACCGCAAAAGATTAGTCAAGCATTCTGATTCAATGATCATAGCTATTCGAGCTATTGAGATACATCATATTGGAAAAGATACGTTCTATCCAATTTATGAGTTTGAACGACAAAATGGCATAATCCAAAGAGCATCTGTAGCTGACCTGTACTACTCGGTTTCTACAGATTTGATCCAATTATTCTACAAGTACAGATACGTTAACTTCAGAGAACTTTCTCAAAAGGACAAAGATCTAGGCCTTAATCCACTCAAGAGATTCATGATGCGACAAGTCAAATACTATTCACTCTTCGATCTGTAAATGGCCATAGAAAATAACTTTCCGAAAGTGAACATGTCTGCACCAAGAAATAGAGCTTCCTGGGTCGAGAATTTTGAAGAAAGCACCATCGTCACACAACCAGAGATAGGACTAATCTACAAAGACTACAAAGGCATCAAGCGAGTCCTTCTCATGAACGAAATTTACAAGTATTGCGATGGTACACTGAGAATCATTGAAGACCATCTGGAAGAAGCTGCTCTGAAGCTACAAAATTCTGAAGATCCAGATGACCCAGTACAGATTGCTCTTATTGTAGATTTTCACGAAGCCGTAGGAGTTAGACTTGATTTCAAAAGTACTCTGAGACATTATGAAGTCATCCTAGGCTATCGGAAGTCATTGTACAAGACTCAAAGATAATCCGCACTTCATCGACATTTGAACACAAAGGGGGAGAATGTTAGAATATTATTTTATTGTGTTCAAATTAATTGTAATTTAATTAATGAGTCTTTGTATTTTAATTAGATTAGCTGAGAGAGAATTAGGCCCATTTAATCTGGCTCAAATAAGCCCACACGCCTAAGCTGTTTGTTTCCTAATTAGAATAGGCAGTTCGGATATCTCTCATATAAATATAGGTCTAGATGGCCGAATCTGCTCTACAAGTCTCTACACATTCTATTCTGAATATTATTCTCTATAGAGCCAGTAGATTAGAATTCTCTCTCTAGCCTGTTCGAGTACCATGTATTGTTCTTCATCGAATCATCATTATGAATACACGGTATAAGTTGATGTTGAATTTCTCTTCTACTGTTTAAATTCTTATTAATATTCTTAGATTATTCGACTGTTGTATCTGGGCATATCTCACACAGGACTTCAAAGCCGAGTGGAAGTAAGGGTCCCAGAGTGACTAAACCAAAGAAGAGGGCATGTGAGACTCAGTCTAAGAGAGTTGATTTCTCCTCCTCTAGTGCTTTAATTGTTTCATCAATCCCAGTCACTGAAATACACCAAACTCAGCCCATAGGTACAGGTTCTGACGTTGTCAGTTCCCGGGTAGAAGACGCTACATTGAGTTCAATAGCGCAAATTGAGCCAAGCTTAAACCACTCGACCGTCTCCCAACAGATGGTTGTTTCAACCCAACAAGGGGAACCCATCAGTGAACCGCCCCACACTGTTACCCAATGCACGATAGGTCAAGTGTCCACTTTCCCAGAATTTTTATCATTTTCTAGGACACAACCTTCTACTTCACACACTGATACAGGCTCATTACCACCTGTCATAACAACAAGAGGTATGACAATGATGGTTGGAAGTCCTGCCACACTGAACTCCCCTGCAGGCCATGGCACCGCTATTCTTAGTGATGCTGTGAGAACTGATACTTCTTTTAGATCAGATTTTTCTTCTTTTGCTAGTTTAACTAGGGAGGATCTGAGGTCTGAACTTCTATCTTTCAAGCTTTCACTTTAGTCCTGCGTCCTGTAGTCCCAACAGGCGTAGCAGACCAAAGATCACATCCAACTCCCTGCATAGGAACTCTTCCATCAACCATCACATCCTCTACCATCATACCCACATCCACAACATATACCTCTCACCCTGACCCTACCCAAATGAACATTCTTGATCTATCTGAGTATTTCCTTGAAAGACTCTTATCCGAACCTATTCTTCCACCTCACCTCATTCAAGTATGAAACATCCTAGCCCTAACCCCACCATTAATCCCTACCACCACTTGACGTGATCAAGAACGCTTGCCTAAACGTAAGCATGATGACACCGATGATTCGGATCATCATGAGGGGGAGAAAAGGCATCGTACTTGTGAGCAAACCACTTCAAAATCCATCATCCCATCCTCCATTAGCTCTGAACCGTCCTCATATTCTCAACCTGAACCTTCATCCTCCACCGCACCCGACGACTCACTAGCCTTAACCGTTTTTCACCCTTCTGTGCCCATTAACACTGAGCCAGGACTTTGTGTCCTCTCGAAAACTTCTATAGGCTCATCCGTCATGGATGTTGACCAAGGATTGGCAGGAAGTCCTGACAATGCAACATATGAATCACCATTGTCTTCAGGCCGTCAGAACGAGCTAGTCTCTAGTATGATGAAAACGGTAAGTCTTTGTGACTCCAGTGTTATGTTACCCACTCCTACTACTTTTGAGCAAAATGATCCCTAGGTTCCACAAGCCGAGAGAGCTACATATCCTTCTAAGACCGCTTCTATCCCTATTCCAGTTGATCTGCCATCATCATCAAGGAAGAAAGTCTCGAAGAGAAACGAAAGAGATCTCAAAGAAAAAGCTGTTGATTTGATATTACTTGATTGGATAGAAGATAATGAGAAGGACGAACTTCAAAAGATGAACAAAGAAGAAGCTCTCAAGCTGCTGAATTTCATTCGAGAAGTTAAGAAGACTGTTGTTGAAAAGTTAATGGTACTAGACTCTGAAGAAATAGCTCAAGGAGAATTTTACGATGATCCACTTCCTGATTTCACTTAGTCAAATATCTTATCAAGACGCACCCAGGGAAATCCAATATAGAAGACAATTTTGAGACACCTTGGGAAAACGTCAAGATAATTGTGCCATATCAAGAAGATCTGATATCTAGAATTTGGAGAAGTGAGAAAAGAATCAAGAAGATTGACGAGCTAGAACTCAGAGGACTTGAACACTTAGAAGGAACTGCTTGTGTACACATTTGGATGCTACGGAACATGTCTACTTATCAGAATGATCCTTATGGTGCGCCACTAGCCTTTTCCGCGCACTAGCTTTTTCCGCGGACTTTGTCTTCACTCGTGCGTGCCCTGAGAAACTTCCCAGGGGGTCACCCACCCCAAGACTTCTCCCGTGCAAGCACGCTTAAATTTGGAGTTCTTGGTATGAGTAGTACTATTAATCCGTTTAAATTAAATCTCAAGTATTACAATCACCCCCACTTAGGAACGCAACGTCCTCGTTGCGCCCATAAACCAATCTCAATCATATCCTAGAATCTTTTCCCCTGCTAAGTGCCCGCCCGATATCCAACGGATTAGCACACTGTCGCAGCGTTGCTCTGATACCACTTGTAACACCCCGACCCTGTAGGCCTCGAGGTAGTTACTTTTGACCTCTAGTACTGTCCTCACAAACCGCCAATATCATAAAGTCGTCATATATAATTCAAGGCCAATAGTAATAAAATTTCAAATACTTCCAATTAAGGATTTTTCTCAAAAAAATATTTTTGACTAAAGCCCTAGTTCTTTTTAAGATGGACGGTACTCGGGGTTACCAAGCCCAGTAAGCCGTTGTTGTTTACGAACTTACCCCGGAAATTCCGATCCCCATTAACCACAAAAGTCGGAATCGGAACAACTACCTTAAGTGTGCACATCCCCTAAAGGGATTCCAAGCCCTCCGGGTTAGTAAGTCGCCCCGGGTAGCCGGGATGTTTTCTACCAACTACCCCACCAAAAATATTTAATCTTTGAATGATCAGGAACTACTACTACTACAAAAGTGGAATCTAATGTCCAAATGTCGGGGTGGTTACCGACCCTCCATTAATAAAAAATCAACTCAAACCAAACCAATCAAACCAAATTGAGTAGCCCTAATCATCCTCCACATTTATCCGACTGTGGAAAACCGACACTACAGATTTCTCCCTGGTGCTCACCCCTTATGAAAATTTTAATTTTTCTTTGTTTCATCAAAATTCAATCAAAAGTTCATATGTTTCAAAAATACGATATAAAAACAATTCTTCAAACACCAAATTAATCAAAATGACATCAAAATGTCCGCTAGTAGAAAATCTCCCAAAATCAAATAGAATAACTAATATCAAGATCACATAATAGAAAAACCAACATATCAAGTACAAACAATCATAGAATAATATTTACTCAAATTCGGCACCCATAAATTCAATTCTCAAATATGCACATAAAAACATAAAAGTACGAAGCAAAAAGGTATAATTTTGGTTGACGTGGAACTTACCTCAAAGTGTGACACTCCTCCTAAATTGGTCTCTTAAAATGTCCTTTTAATAATCACCTTTAATAAATTAAAATTCTAATTAGACTTAAGAATTCGTCCATTTATTAATTAATTATTTAATTATGTTAATCTGATATTTGCTATTAACCCCTTATCACTACGTCGGATTTCTACCTTAATAATCGGTTTATCGGTTTGGAGTTATGAATCACAAATAGATTAATACCATTAATCAAGTCGTACTATTTATTAGTTCACTAAACATGAAGCGAATAGAGGGCTCCGAAATTCAAACATTTTATTTTAATCAATTGATGAGTTAATTTTTAATATTACCCTTCGACTTAATCTTTTAATTAATAATTTCAAGCAATCATATTCTATTTAAATTTTAGTACCGAAAGTACTCTTAAGAACATACCCACTTTGTTTAGTTTGGCCTCAATGATTAATCGATCCTTTAATATGATTATTTTAACTCTTGTTAAATAGTTCGCTTTATTTCAATATGATTAAAGTGGTACACGGTCAGTTCAATAGTTAGCTTAGTATTGTTATTGCATAATTTGTCCGTTATCATTTTACTATTTATAAAATGTAATTATCTCTAGAAAAATCACAGATTCATCAACATATACCTTCTGAAAGTTCTCTTAACCCAACGAGATCATCTTGAATATTTTTATCTGAGTTATACGGTTCTCATTATTAGCACTATTAGTAATATTATTAACATTTTTATTACCTACTTTCGGCGGCTCAGATTCAGGTTCACATCAATTTGATCCAGTTGTTGTGATTTTTATTATTACTATTATTATTATTATCATTATCATTACCATTATTATTATTATTACCTCGTATTAATATTTCTTCCAATTACTGTTCGTGATAAAGTTATTATTTCATTAGATTATTACTACGTATATACTAATCTCCTTACTTTTTCCCTGATTTATTATCATGGTGACAATTGGTATTAATATTATTATTGATTAATTATTTGATACTACACCTACGGTTGACCCAATCTCAAAGTAATTCAGCATCCCAACTTAAAATATGTCCAGCTACGTACACATGCAAAATCGCCTACGATGTCTACTCCGCCGAAAGTCTGAAACGCCGGAAAAATACGCAGGGAAGTTAACTTACATCTCCAGAAGGCTGATGCGTGGGACGGCAGCGGTAGGTTGGTGACGGATTCGTTCGTCAACAGTTCCGACTGTAACTTCCACTGGCGTCAGCAGCAGCACTCCGGCGTGGTTCTCGCTCGTGTCTTCCTCCGGTGAGCTTCTTTCTCCGACGTCGCTCGGCCTTTCTCTCTCACCCGCTCTTACTTCCTTCTTTTCCTCGGTGAGTTGGAGATGAAGGCTTGACTGCTTCTGGGTTTGCAGAAGCGTGTGTATATATATAATAGGTATGTTCTGTTAAGAGTAATAGAGGAAGGGGAAGTTATTTAGACTAGAATGGAGAATAATATTTTTCATTCACTTGGCTCACAAATACAATGGATGGATGAGATATTTATAGGAGGGGTTCTTAAGAGATCTAACCCTCCATATTCTAGACCTTTCACATTCCTAAACAATTATTAATCTAGAATAAATAAAAGGCTTTTCATATTTCTAGACATTAAGTGAACAAGGAATATCAAAAGGCTTCTAATTTAATTCTTCAAGTTTAATTTAATTATTATCCAACAATGCCTCCCTTAAATTAAACATGCTTCTAACTCCCAGATTTTTCGCGCCTTTTTTGAAAACTTGTGCACTAAGTGGCTTTGTGAAAATGTCGGCTCTTTGATCTTCGGTCTTGCAATAGTCCACTTGAATTTCTCCTTCACTCACAAGTTCCCTCAAAAAATGATATCTGATGCGAATATGTTTTGTCCTCCCATGAAGAACTGGGTCCTTGGTAACAGAAATCGTTGAACGGTTGTCACAGAACAAAGTGGTTGACTAGTTTTGCTTCTGCGTCAAACTTTACAAAATTCCTCGTAACCAAACCAGTTGACATCCAGCATAAAATGCGGCGATATATTCTGCCTCCGTAGTAGAAAGCGCCACAATTGATTGTTTCTTCGAGCTCCATGATATCGCGCCAGTGCCAAGATGAAATACATATCCGAAAGTGCTTTTGCTATCATCAATACTTCCCGCTAGGTCGCTGTCAGTATAACCGACAAGATTAACTGGAACATTTGCCTCATAAAAAATTCCACGATCAACAGTTCCTTTAATGTATCTCAAAATTCTCTTGGCAGCCTCCCAATGATTAGAATAAGGTTTTTCCATGAATCTACTCATCAGGCTAACAGCGTATACAATGTCGGGCCTTGTGGTAGTAAGATACATCAAATTTCCAACCAAACTTCTATACAAAGTAGGATTAACAAGCTTACCTTCACCTTCCTTGGATAATTTCAAACCAATGATGCATGGAGTAGAGACTGGATTAGCATTCTCCATCTTGAATTTCTTTAAAACATTTTTCGCATAGCTTTCTTGGGAAACGAATGTTCCCTTCTTACTTTGATGAACTTCGATGCCAAGGAAATGATGAAGCTCACCAAGATCTATCATCTCAAATTCAGCCATCATCGAGTGCTTGAATTCTTTCAACATCTTCTCATTATTTCCAGTAAAAATGAGATCATCAACGTAGAGACTAACGACCATGAAGCTTCCTTGAGAGTCGCTTTTGATGTAGAGAGTATGATCATATGGACATTTATGAAATCCATATTTCATGAAGTAAGAATTGATGCGGCTATACCACGCTCGAGGCGACTGCTTCAAACCGTACAAAGCTTTCTTCAACTTGTACACTTTATCTTCTTGCCCTTTCTTGACAAACCCCGACGGTTGATCAATATACACTTCTTCCTTGAGAACGCCATTAAGAAATGCAGATTTGATGTCCATTTGGAACAACTTCCAATTATTTTGGGCAGCAAGGGAAAAAAGTAGACGAACTGTCTCAAGTCGTGAAACGGGAGCGAACACTTCGGAAAAATCTTCTCCTTCCTTTTGCTTGTATCCTTTTGCCACTAGCCTTGCCTTGTGCTTGTTTATAGAGCTATATGGGTTCATCTTTGTCTTGTACACCCATTTTACTCCAATAGAGTTCTTATGAGGCGGCAAATTTGTGAGCTCCCATGTCTCATCGTTTTTAATTGAGTCAATCTCTTCTTTTATGGCTCTCCTCCAGACTTCTTCTTTATACGCATCATCAAAGGAAATTGGATCCTCACCTGCAAAGAAAGCAAAGAAAATAGCATTGTTTCCTTCAACTTCATCAGTTACTTCATATAACTCTCGAAGACTCCTTGATTTTCTTATTGGGCTGCTTGAAGAAGAACTTGATGAAGAGTGATCATCTCTTTCATCTTCAGGTGTTGCCTCCCTTTCTTCTTCATTTTCAAATGGAGGAATTGAAAATTTTTCTTTCTCATTTTCAACTTCATCGAACACAGAGCTTTCATCAAAACGGACATCCCGACTTATCACAACATTCTTTGTCACCGGATTTTATAATTTATACGCCTTACTTCTTTCATTGTAGCCAATAAAAATCATTTCTCTGACTTGTCGTCCAACTTGCTCCTCATTGCATCTGGTATATGAGAGTAGGCAACACTCCTGAACACTCTCAAATGATGAACACTGGGTTTTCGTCCATACCAGGCTTCATGTGGGGTGAAATTTGCTAAACTTCTTGTAGATGACCTATTAATAAGGTATACCGCACAAGAAACAGCTTCAGCCCAAAACTCCCTTGATAATTTCTTCTTGTTGAGAAGACATCTCGCCATCTCCATGATTGTTCTATTCTTTCTCTCACACATTCCATTTTGTTGTGGTGTATGCCGAGTTGTCAACTCATGACGGATCCCATTATTTTTGCAATATTTTTCAAAATCATTTGAAAAATATTCGCCTCCTCGATCAGTTTGCAAGGTGTCGATTTTTAGCCCTGTAAAATTCTCCACTTCTGCCTTGAAATCTTTGAACTTCTCGAAAGCTTGAGACTTTTCTTTTACACAATAAACCCAAACTTTTCTTGAATAGTCATCTATAAAAGAGATGAAATAGCGATTACCTCCCAAAGATGGAACTGACATCGGGCCGCAAAAGTCCGAGTGAACTAGATGGAGTGGTCTTTTTCCTCTCCATGGAGTATGTGAAGGAAAAGATTGTATGTGTTGCTTTCCCAGCTGACAAGATTCACAAACATTATCAAGGCGGTCAATCTTTGGCAAACCTTTCACCATCATTTTCTTAGAAAGCATCTCCAAACTTCCATAGTTTAGGTGGCCATATCTCTCATGCCACAACTTGGAAACTCCTATGTCACCACCAATAAAACATGACATGTCTCGTTTTTTAAGGATAAGCGAGAAACGATTATTTGAGGCAACTCCAATTCTAGCAACAACTTGATTTTTCCTTGACAAGAAACATGCCATATCACGGAAGTGAATATCATATCCCTTCCTCAAAATATGACCAACACTGAGCAAGTTATTCTTTAATCCAAGAGCGAAATATACTTCAGACATTCTTTCAATTCTTCCTTAATTTGTCTTGAACTCCAACTCACCAACACCACAAACTTTGTATGACTTTCCATCTCCTACTTTAACTTCTCCATAGTTTCCTTCAATTAGTTTTGTAAATAGATGTGTATTACCTGTCATGTGCTTGCTAGCACCACTATCCAGATACCAAACATCTTCACGATCATCTCCTTGAGCCATGAGCAACAAAGTGTTTTGATTGTGTTGCTCCTCATTCTTTCTCCACACGCCAAGTTTGCATCATGCTTTTCTTTCTCTTTGTACCAACATTCACTCGCCAAATGACCAGGTTTGTGGCAATTGTAGCATTCAAAATAGCCACGTCCTCTTCCTCTTTGAGATCCACACCCTCGTCCTCTTTGTGAACCTCTAAAGTTTCGGCTTTGATTTGCTTCACTCCATCCCTTATCTTGGTTGGCATGAGGTACTCTTCCATGAGAATATGAGCCTCTTCCTCTAAAGTTTCCTCCTCTTCCACGACCACGATTTGCTCCATGACTTCTTAATTCTTCTTTTCTCTCATCGAGAGACAACTTTGATTGGAGCGCTTTATCTACTGTCACCTCCTTCTTCATGTTTAGTTTTTCTTCATGTGCTTCCAGCGATCCAGAGAGTCAATCAAGTGTCATGGTGCTCAAGTCGTTTGACTCTTCAATGGCTACCACAATGTTGTCAAACGCAGAATCAAAAGAGCGAAGAATTTTCTCAATGACATGAGTATTGTCCATAGTTTCACCATTTGTTTTTAGTTGGTTGACTACGTGTAATACCCTTGAGAAATAATCTGCAATTGATTCTGACTCTGTCTTTCGTAATTTTTCAAACTCCCCTCGAAGAGTTTGTAGTCGAACCCTCTTCACTGTTGGGAATATTTTATGGTGTCCAATCTAATTAAATATCTTTTTATTTGTGTAGTTATTAGTTAAATGTGTAATATGGGCCAAAAATGTATTTCAGCCCATTAGGCCACTTGTAAGCCTTAAGTTAGACATCCTTATGTATAAAAGGATGTTAACTTAAGCAAACCCTAAGTCTCACATATTATTCACGCATATCTTTCTATTATATTGTGTAATTGTTGATTGATTTTGGGATTATCGTTTGGTATCAGAGCCGAGGCGTGAAACAGGTTCAATCTATCTGCGATTTTTTTTATCTAACGAAGAACTGCTCTGCTTTTGTTCTCTATCTCTTCATATAGAGATTTGATCTTGTTATCTTGTTTGTGAACGAAAAACTGTAAAAATTATACTGTTGGAATCGCCTTTCAAAACCGATCCAGCAGTATATCTCTGTTTTCGATTTCTGCAATTTTTCAATTTTGAAGATCTCTACATTTGAGATCTCGAGATTCTTATTTTTCACTGCTGCAGAAATGATTTTGACTTGAAACTGATACAGGAGAATCTCGACCTTCAGGGCTATTCAGAACAGTTTTCAGATTTTCAAAATTCAAAGTTTTTATTTTGCAGGATCTCGACATTTAAGGCCTCGAATTCCTAATCTCGAGTTTTGAATCTCGAGTTTTGTAATCTAGAGTTTTGAAATTTCGAGTTTTGAAATGTCGAGTTTTGATATCTCGAGTTTTGAAATCTCGAGTTTTGATATCTCGAGTTTTGAACTTTCTAGTTTTGAAATCTCGATTTTTGAAATCTCGAGTTATGAAATTTCGAGTTTTGAAATCTCGAGTTTTGAAATTTTGAGTTTTGAAATTTCGAATTTTGAAATTTCGAGTTTTGAAATTTCGAGTTTTGAAACTTCGAGTTTTTGAATTTCGAGTTTTGGAATTTCGACTTTTGGGATCTCGATGTTTAGGATTTTGACTTTTTAAAAGATTTCGAGATTTTTGGAATTTCTCCATGTTTTGAATATTTCAAAGTTTGCAGTTTCTTGAAACTCAGAATTCTTCAAACTTGACATTTTTCGCAGTTCATCGAAGCTTTACATTATAGGATTTCTGAATGAATCTCTGTTTATCAAAGTTTTTAGAAGTTTTCGATGTTCTGATGTTTTTCAAAATAGCAAGTTTTCGATTTTCTGAGGTTTTCGAAACTCCAAAGTTTTTGATGTTCCAAACATTTTGAAATTCTAAAGATTTTGATTTTCTGAGGTTGGTTTTGCAGGTGGATTTCACCATTATTCTTCGAGGCAAACTAGAGATTAAGATCTCGAAGTTTAAACCTCGAGATTAAGATCTCGAACTTTAAACCTCAAGATTGTAATCTCGGAGTTTAAACCTCAAGATTGTGATCTCGAGATTTAAACCTCGAGATTGTGATCTCGAATTTTAAACCTCGAGATTGTCATCTCAAGTTCTCCTCAAATGCATTCATTCCAAATAGTCAAAAGGACTACATTGTGGAGGAGACAGAGGTCAAATACTCATGTACTGAAGATGAATCCCGTGCGCGCCCCCTATTCTTCAAAGAACATTCATTCTAGAGGCATCACCGAACTTCATCCAAGCTGATCAAGAGCAACTTCTGGAAGGCAATGATTACAAGAAAAAGATTCCTCAAACCCCAGCATCAAAGATCAAACTGCCAAGAAAACATCAAAGGGGAGATTGCGAGGATTTCTTTATAAAGCCTTCCCAAGAAGTCAAGTTCAAAGACAAAGGAAGCTAAATAACAACAAAGACAAAGATATATGCGTTGCAATGCTGATTCAACACGATTGAATACCAAGGAGGAGATTGTTAGGAATATTTTATGGTGTCCAATCTAATTAAATATCTTTGTATTTGTGTAGTTATTAATTAAACGTGTAATACGGGCCACAAATGTGTATCAGCCCGTTAGCTTCCTTGTAACCCGTAAGTTAGCCAACTTCTCCTATAAAAGGAGGCTAACTTACGGGAACCCTAACGTTCGAGGCTTAGAGAGAATAAAGGCGCAGAGATAGAGAGATTAGGTTTTCGCTGCTCTCTCTCTCTCTCTCAAGGGAGAGCAGCGGTGTTCATCACGGTATACCAAAGGTGTTGTTAATTTTGATATCTTTCATATCTGCTTCTTTACCTCTGGATTGATAACATGAGACTCGTCACGGACGTACTTCTTTAACTGAGATACGTGAAAGACGTTGTGTACCTAATATATCATACATTAGTATTTTTAAATTGATAACAATGGTAAAGAGTTTGAACGCTTCATACCTTGTCTAACTCGGTGGGTAGAGACAGTTTGTAGGCTACTCTTCCCAACCTCTCTAAAATCTCATAAGGTCCGATGAATCGAGGACTCAGCTTGCCTTTCTTCCCAAATCTCATTACTCCCTTTGTCGGGGACACTCTAAGTAGGACTTTTTCTCCCACCTCGAATTCAGCTGGTTTTCTTCCTAGGTCCGCATACGACTTCTGCGTGTCTTGTGCTGCTTTTATCCTTGCTTGAATGAGCTTGACTTTCTCCATGGTGTCCTGCAAGTATTGGGGTCCTAAGACGACCTTGTCCACCATATCGCCCCAGCATAAAGGGCTTCTACATTTCTGACCGTATAAAGCCTCGTATGGAGCCATCTTGATGCTTGCATGGTAAATGTTGTTGTACGAGAACTCTATCAGGTCTAGGTGCTCATCCCATGAACCCTGCAAGTCCAGTACGCAAGCTCTCAGCATATCTTCAAGTGTCTGGATAGTCCTCTCTGTCTGTCCGTCCGTCATAGGATGAAATGCAGTGCTTAGCTTTTGCTTAGTCCCCATATCCGCTTGCAATTCCTTCCAAAATTGTGATAAGAAACGGGAGTCTCGATCAGATACAATATCTCGGGGCACACCATGATATTTGACCACGTGTTGGATGTATGCCCTTGCCAGCTTATCCATACTCCAAGTTTCATTCATGGGAATGAACCTCGCGGTCTTGGTCAGTCTATCCACGATCACCCAAATTTTGTATTTCCCAGACTTTGTTAGGGGTAACCCTCCGACAAAGTCCATTGAGATCGAGTCCCATTTCCACATTGGCACCTCCAAGGGTTGCATGAGTCCCTTGGGCTTGCACCTCTCAGCCTTGACTTTCTGCCACTTCTTTCTTCATTCTCGGCCACCAGAAATTCTTCTTTAAGTCTTTGTATAATTTATCTCCACCTGAGTGTACCGAATAAGGCGTGTAGTGTCCTTCTTCCATGATTTGCTTTTTGACGTGCTCACATTTCATTGGGACACATCACCTGCCCTTATATCGAATACTACCGTCGTCATGCAAGCTGAATGGTCCGTTGATTCCATCTTTCATTTCGGCCTTGACTCGCTCCAGCTTCACATCTCCAGGTTATCCTGCTTTGATTTCCTCATAGATTGATGGGGTAACGGTCATAGAGTATAACCATGTCTCGCTATCTACCTTTCCGAATTCTCTTACTTCCAGATTCAGTTTCTGGAAATCTCGACATAGCTCATCGGGTAGAATCCATGTTGCTCTGCAAGAATGCACCGATTTACGGCTTAAAGCATCAGCCACAACATTAGCTTTTCCTTCATGGTATTGAATCTCTAAGTCGTAATCCTTAACAAGTTCTAGCCATCGCCGTTGTCGCATATTGAGCTCCTTTTGTGTGAATATGCACTTGAGGCTCTTATGATCGGTATAAATTTTGCATTGTGCCCCGTATAGGTAGTGCCTCCATAGTTTCAAGGCGAAAACCACTGCAGCTAGCTCTAGATCATGCGTAGGGTAGTTGACTTCATGAGTCTTCACCTGTCTTGATGCATAGGCCACCACCTTTCCATTTTGCATCAGTACACAACCTAACCCTTTTAATGAAGCATCGTTGTAAATCTCAAACCCTTCTGTTCCGGATGGTAGGGTCAAGACTGGTGCGGTTGTCAACCTCCACTTCAGCTCTTGGAAAGCTTCTTCACATTCACTATTCCACATGAATTTCGTGGTCTTCTTTGTGAGGTTGGTCAAAGGCCTCACTATCTATGAGAAATCTCTCACAAATCTTCGATAATACCCTGCCAAGCCTAGGAAGCTTCGGACCTCCGTCACTGTGGTGGGTGCAGGCCAATTTATCACTGCCTCAATTTTTTATGGATCAACTGATACACCTTCTTGGGTGATGATGTGGCCCAAGAAGGCTACCTGCTCCTTCCAGAAATCACACTTTGAGAGCTTGGCATAGAGTTGATTGTCTCTCAAAGTCTGAAGTGTCGTTCTGAGATGCCCCTCGTGATCATTCAGTGTCTTTGAATACACCAAAATGTCATCTATGAACACTACCACGAACAAGTCGAGGTAGGGTCAGAACACACGGTTCATTAGGTCCATAAATACCGCAGGCGCATTGGTTAAGCCGAACGACATTACGGTGAACTCATAATGTCCGTACCTCATTCGAAATGCCGTTTTTGGAATGTCCCTCTCGGCGATCCTTACCTGATGATAACCAGATCTCAAGTCAATCTTGGAGAATGTACTTGCTCCTTTCAGCTGGTCGAAAAGATCGTCAATGTGTGGAAGTGGGTACTTGTTCTTGATAGTTGCTCGGTTAAGCTCCCGGTAATCAACACACAGCCTCAAGCATCCGTCTTTCTTCTTGACAAATAACACTGGAGCGCCCCAAGGTGAGACACTCGGTTTAATATAACCCTTCTCCAGCAGCTCTTGAAGTTGTTCCTTCAGCTCTTGCATCTCCTTTGGTGCCATTCGGTAGGGTGCCTTCGAGATTGGTGCGGTTCCGGGCATCAAGTCAATGGAGAACTCCACTTCTCTTTCCGCCGGCATCCCCGGAATCTCTTCCAGAAACACATCCGGGAATTCATTGACCACAGGGATTTGGTCAATGGTTTTTTCCTTCATCTTCAAGTCTTTGATTACGCACAAGTATGCTTCACATCCCTTTCGAATGTAGCGCTTTATTTGTTGCATGGTGGCCAGCTTCACCCCCGGTTTGGTAGTCACAGCCTTGTAGGATATTCTCCTCCCATTAGGGCCTTTCATGACTGCCTTCTGCTCGCCACATAAATTTTTTGCCTTGTAACTTCCGAGCCAGTCCATGCCAAGCACCACATCTATGTCTTCAAGATCAAATTCAATCAAATCTCAAGGAAGATTGGTGTCACTTATGAGTATGGGTACGTTCGAGTACACATTCCCACAAGCCACAACTTTTTCAGCTGCTGTTTTTACATTCAATTCTATTCTAGTAGTGGGTGCTATCCTTAATTTCTTAACAAAGCTTGAAGATATAAAACTATGAGAAGCACAAAATAATAAAGAATATAAGCAGGCATGGAGTTCACTTGGAAGGTACCTGAAACTACGTCACATGCAGGCTTGAGCTTGATTCATCACAAAGATCTTGCCTTGGTTAGGGACGTTGTTGTTGCCTTTGTGGTTTCCCACATTCCTGTGAGCATTGTGGTTAGGATTCTATGTGCCTCCCGGCCTATTTCCCCCGGAATTACCTCCCCCGTTGATTTGACGTTGGTTCCGATTTCTTCTCTCCTTCCCTTCATGGCATTCAAATGCCTTATGGCCCGTCCGGCCACAGTTGTAAGATTTCACCGGATTGCCTGCACAATCTACTCCAGGGTGGTTCTTCTGGCACAATTTGCAGTGGTTGTAACGTTCCCTCGCCTGGCTTTGCTGATCAATCCTCATGCCATGCCCCTGGAAATTTCTTCCTCCATGGTTGCGGTGATCTCCTTGCCTTGGTATTCGTTGTTCTGGGGGTTTGGCCTAGCTCTCTTCACTCTGTGTGGGTGCTCATCATCACCACTTCTTTTGTCCCTCTTGTGGGCATCACATTGAAGACGTTGAAGTTGTTGCACTCTGTAGTGTATAGCGGCCTTCATATAAGTTTCATTCAATGTCTGACACCCTAACACACTTATAGCCTTCTGAGTGTCGTAATTTAGGCCATTGATGAATTTCCGGACCTTGTTGTTCTCTTCCGGAACTAGAGAACTTGCGACCGAGCCAATGCCACGAACTTGGCGTAATAGTCTTGGACCGACATAGCTCCTTGTTTGAGATACAAAACTCCTCATATTTCTCCGCTTTGACATGTTCGGGATAAAATCTTTCCCTCATAGCCTCCTTGAAAGCCTCCCAAGTAAAATTTGGCTGCTGACGTAGTGCTGGTCCATCAGTGGCCCACCAGTTATCGGCCTCCTGATGAAAGTAGTATGCAGCGATGTCAACTCGTTGTTCCGCCGGACAGTTAACTACCTCAAACAACTTATCAAAGGTGTGTATCCAATCTTCAAGAATGAGTGGATCCTCTTGACCCTGGAAGCTCGGGGGATTCCGTGCTGCTACCCTCTTTGAAGAGTCTAGCAATCAAGCTATTAT